>CM046881.1:242888406-244088406 GCA_025667525.1 Glebionis coronaria | reverse complement strand
GTCAATTTGATGCAAGTCAGAAAAACCATGATGAGGACACTCGTGCAACATTTCCTTAAACCGATTTCAAGCCGTAGAAAAACTCTCATTAAGTTCTTGTGAAAATTTTGAAATCTCGTTTTTCAAATGCGTAGTCTTAGAGGGCGGGAAAAATTAGTTCTCAAATTTTGAAACGAGATCCTTCCACGTCAATATAGAATTGGGTGGCTCTTTCTCTAACCAAATTTTAGCGGGCCCCGCTAAGGAATAGGGAAAAAGCATCATCTTAATCGAGTCATTATCAACGTCCTTAAACTTGCAAGTGGCGGTAAGACGATTGAATTGGCGGATATGGTTGTGCGGGTTGTCCTTTTCATCACCACGGAATTTGTTGTTTTGGATCATTGACAACAAACCCGTCTTAACTTCAAAATTCTCCGCAACGATGGCGGGAATCACAATAGCCTCTCCATAACCCTCGGTGGGTGCTTGATGTAACTCCATTATAGTTCGATTAGCCATTGTTGCTTCTTGTTCTACGATTGGTTCGTCAATAGGAGACTCCTCACTTGAAAGGTTAGGTGTGGTTTCCTTTCGGTTTCTTCGTTTACGTGCACGTCTTACTTGGTTGCGAGTTTGCATAAACGTCACGTACAACGTAGGATGAGCAAAGAAGATTCTTTTTGGTGTTTTTGACTTTTTCAATTTTTTGTGGTTTTTGATTGTTTTTACTTTTTTTGGATTTTGTGAATGTATTAGGTAGACAAAAATCTACAAATCTCTCCTCAAATCAAATCTCTCGATTAAAGGAGCCTCAAGGAATGAAAATTATCATGTGAAGTGAACGCCTTCGATGACTTTAGAACGTTGGTGGAACACCAAAACGTTCAAGAGGGTTTAATCAATTGAAACCTAGAAAATATATATGATATGTAGATAATACTTTGGTTGGCAAACCCTCGATTAGCCCTTTTTATCTAAACACGCACAAGCAAGCGGGGAAACGAGGCGGTGCGAAGCACTTAAGAGCCTTTTTCCTTAGGGTATATTTTATAATACCCGCCTTATACCCACCTTATAGTTTGTGTTTGTCAAAATTAAGCTTCACGAAAGTAATTATCTATTTTGCCTTTTTTCTTTGTTTGAGATTCGAATACAATGATCGAGTGATTAAATCCCAAATCAAGGTTGTGTTTTCACACTTTTGGAGTACTTGTAAATTTATTGTTTCACGTATACAATATAGTAATATTCAAACAAAAAACGAAAAACCAATAATACGTATTAGTAGAGTGCTACTAATACAATTATATTTAAGGATAATATAAAAACAACAATTGTTCAAATCAAAACACAACACGCCTCCCCGGCAGCGGCACCAAAATGATAGTTGAGTTTTTACACACCTTTGACTTTAGGAAAAATCAAAAGAGGTAATTAGTGGTAAGTACGACGGTTTAGGAAAACCGTGCACAAATAACCCAAGTGTAAGAGTTCGTTCTCAAGGAGGCTAGTGTATTGTGTAAGAAATGATTAAAAGTTTGTGATTATGATAATGAAGAAAAGAAAAGAGAAAGGATTACGGTTACGATTATGAAATAAACTAAGACGAAGTCGTGCACGTAAAACCGTAAAATATGACGAAATTTAAAAATTAACCTAAAAATTCTTAGAAAATTGCAATAAATCCTAAAAATTGTAATTAGAGTTTACAAAAAATCAAAATTCACTCAAACCTTTTATTTAATTAAATAATAATTTTTTAATGCTAAATTAAAGCCCAAAAAATCAATTTAATTAACAAAAAGCCCAAAATGAGAATTTTCACTTTGTAAACCTCTAAAATGACTTACCTAAATTAAAAACTATTTTTGAAAAATTTAAAATTAAATAAAACTATTTAAAAATGATTAAAAACTATAAAATCCTTAAAATAATTCTAAAAATTAGTTAAATGACAAAAAAAATTAATCTAAAGTTTTAAAAATCCTAACTTAATGTGTTTAACCTAGGAAAAATAAAAAAGTTGCAAAAAACATAAATTTAATTTTTAATAATAAAATAATAATAAAATAATAATAAAATAATATTAAAAATCTAAAATTTATAAAAAATTCTAAAAAGTTGCAAAATAGTTTATTTTAACCTCATAAACACATAAATGAACTTGAAATTACCAAAATACCCCTAATTTGCCTCCAAATGGGCTGAAATGAAAAACTGTCCACTAAATTGGGCTTTTTGGCCCAATAAGCAAAAAGTTGCCCAAATAAGCCCAAAATCACCTATCTGACTCAAAATTTCATTTTAAGAACAAAAGTCTAAAGGCCCAAAAGCTGAAAGTGAGCTTATCACAACTTAATAGTCAACAACTTATTCTTAATGGGATTTTTGGCTCATTAAGCCATAAGCTAATGCCATAAGCTCTAATTTGACACACAAGCTTCTTTTGGGATACTTAAGAGATTTGTGAAAAGAAATTTTGAAAAAGCCCAAGAAATAAGCCTGAAATAAGCAAAAACTCTCTACAGAAAACGACAAAATAGTCGTTTTTGAGTTCTAGGCCACCTCAAGTGCTGATTCTTGTTGAAAAAGGTTTTAAATGACTTAATTAAGCACAATCAACAAAACGTTCTCAAATAAGCACAAATAATAAGATGGAATAAGCAAATAAGCACTTATGAAAAAGTCAAGTCAATTTGTTTTCTAGTCAAACCTAAAAGTCGAACCCTAATATGCTCTAGATTAGTCAAATAGGTCAAATGATGAAAATTGATCACAAAATCAAAGTTGTTGCAAGTACAAATAAGCTATTATAGCTTATGAATAAGCTGATTAAGAATTAACACTAGCAGGGGCTAGTTTTGAGTGTCCAGCAGTGGGAAAAGTTACTACTGCTTGACCAACTTGACTTTTTGTCTTATGTGTATTTTTGTTGGATTCAAGGCACACAAAGGCACCCTTATCACCATTGAGTTATAAGGAGTCAATAGCAATCACCAAATCACAAAAACTAACAGCCAATTGATACAGTTAATTCAAAAGATCACCAGACATTGCACAGACATGTTCAGAAGTAGTTTTCAAACAAATAAGCAGTTTTAGCAAGAATAAGCCAACCAAATTGAACCAAATGCACACAACAGCTTAGATTAATGCAAATGAACATAAATCAACTAGTTTCATACAATGATTCACGGTTTGGAACAAGATTCAAGCCAAAAAAAGTTACTGATGAACAAACAGATGAACACAAATGAGGTTGCTGATGTATTTGACCACATATCCAAATTCAAACACTCAAATCTCTTAAACAGGTTATATAAACTTTGTTTAATCACTTTTTAACCCTAAACATGCATACACTCTATGTGTTTCCAAATTTTTAGGTCAAAACAGTCAAAATCAAACAAGTTATAGCACAATCTTAGATTTGATGTTTTAAAGAGCAAACTTGGCAAATATCAGAACACAAGCACTTGTATAACAAATACCAACACAAACAAACAACTAGCACTTACTCAAAATCAAACAAGCACCTTAAATCAGTAGACCCAAACACCTCTTTCACTTTTTAATCCAAGATTTAAACAAGTAAATGTGTGCTTCAGTTTTACCCAAGCCTAATCAAGCATCATAAAATCATTATCATTGAGTATTAAGCAGATTCAAGCCACAAGAACAACTCTTATAACAGCAGAGCACAAAATCACAAAATATTACTTTTTCAACTGATTTGGGAAAAGAGACTCAAACCTCATGAATGTACATCCACACTCACGAATTTTTGAGTTGATGTGTCTAGCTAAACAAGACACAAGCTTCCAATAACACCTGCTAAGATTCAACAAGGTTAAAGGCACAATTTATATGAAACAGAAAAAAGGAAAAATTAAAGCTGATTAATGCAACCTTTGTACCCACTCCTTGATTATCCCCAAACCACAAGCTCACAACACCTTGATAATCTTCTGATCAGGGTGCTATGATCACTTGTAATCCAAAAATTCCAAGGATGTACCAAAGAACTTAGCAAAATATCAGATTTTGGAAAATTATGCAATTTCTTGCACAATGTTTAAAAATAGGTTTTAAGACTTAACAATCACCAACATATAACAATAACAAGCATATAAAAAGGATGGCACTTGGATTTCTTCAAATATTCAAACACTTTTCATTAAACTAAAAGAAGGATTTACAGAATTTTGAACAAGGAAAAACCAAGAGAAAATGTAAATGTTACAGTCTAAGGCCTTTATATAGGCTACAATGATACTAAGAAAGCTGAAAATAAAGTGTAAACCCTAATGGTGAAGTCCCTGAAATGCCCTTGCAGTTTGAATTTTGTAAGATCATATGAAGTATCTTGGCAGTTTGTGAGGGTGTAAAGGTGGTGGAATTGTGATCAAGGGCTCATAACATGCTTAGGATGTAAGCAGCATTGTGGATGGTTGGATGGCTGGCACATTTTGGCATCTTCCTCAAAAACGTGTGTAGGAGGTTTATCATGTGAGCTTGGTGGTGATGAGGTGGGAAGTTTAAGGTGTGGGTTATGTTTATGACCACCCTAATCATAATTCTGGAAGGTTTGAAGGTTTAATTTTGGCTTAAACAAAAACCCCTAATCTTGTTCTTGAGTGAATAGTTGTGAGTTTGACCCGGTTTATGATTTAAAAAAAGGTGTTAGGCGCCATAATATTTAACTAATTAAGGTTAGTTAAAATCTGGTGTGAGTGGGAAGTGACATGGCAGAGTGGAGTGTTTTGATTGGTGGAAAATGGTTAGTGAGGCACGTGGCATGCCTTCACTGGTTAAGGTAAGTATGGATGTTTGACACTTTTCCCCCCTTGTCTTTGTTTCTTCTTTCATTTCAGTTTAATTAGCATAAAACTGAATTTCCCTTTATAACCAAGTTTGGTTTTTCACACCTTTGCCACAAAGGTTTTGGAAAAGTATTTCAAGGGTATTTCTTGCCAATTCATGATGTTTGAAGGGTTGTTTTGGCCTTTTCTTCATTCTTCAAGGTGCTGACTTGTATTGTTGACTTCTTGGAGGACTAATAATGAAAAGTCTTCAAATTTGAGGGACCATTCTTGCCAATTCTTCAAAGTAGAGGATCCTTTTTATAATTTGACAAACTTTAAGGACCAAACTTGTAATTATGAATAAACAAGGGTTTAAAGTGTCAATTCTTCAATATTGGAGGACCCTTCTTGTATAATCTTCAATTATTCAAGGGTTATTCTTGGAAAATCAACACTAGGGCTTGGTTCATTGTGCGGTTTCGTTTCTTGTGTTCGTTTTTGCTTGTTTCTTATGATCTTTTGCCATTTTCTCAATATCCGTACCTAAAATACACATGTAACAAACACAAGCATATATTTGGCATATTTCATGATATTTTATGCATTTTAAGCCCATTTTGGTCGATGAGACTATGTATAAAAGAAGTCTCATCAGTGTTAGTGTGTGTTTTATGTGTGTGAAATGATCAGTGTTAGGTGTGTTTTTATTAATATTAATTATTATTATTATTATTATTATTATTATTATTATTATAAACACCACTTCATTAGAATAATAGGACTTACAAAAAATTAGTGGAAAGCCGAGATACTATCTGGGCACCCACTCCTTTAGCTATAGCAAAACCAATCCTATTAAAGAATTTCCAACATGTATTATAATAATAATAATAATAATAATAATAATAATAATAATAATAATAATAATATTAATTATTAATTTTATTATTATTATTATTATTATTATTATTATTATTATTATTATTAAAATTTAAATGTGTGATATGGTGTTCTTTTTTCCAGATGGATCGTGAAACATGGGTGTACGATATAGATCTTTGTACTCCCGATTATGTGAAAGGGTTGGCTGAATTTATCAAGTGCGCTGAGGCTCATCGAAAAAGTAAAGGAGAAACACTAATTTCTTGTCCATGTGTAGGGTGTAGAAATAATAAGTCGTATGATAAGTCTGCCACAGTTAGATATCATTTGATAGAGAAAGGCTTTGACACAAATTATACATGTTGGAAACTTCATGGTGAGATAGAACCGCAAGTTGATAATGACACAATTATTTCGGACTCTAATATGGATGAGAATTTTGGTAATGACAATAATCATCGCGATAATCTGGAAGAGATGTTGGAAGACGTGAAAAGTAATGTTGATGAAAAGCTGGCTAAAAAATTAGAGCGGTTGTTTGTCGATGCAGAAAAACCAGTGTATGAAGGTTGTAAGACGTTTACCAAACTTTCTTTAGTTCTGAGGTTGTTGGACTTAAAATCAAAAAGTAATTCGAGTGATGTAAGCTTTACTTCCCTATAAGATGTGTTCCATGAAGCGTTACCTGCAGATAACGACATGCCCGTTATGACATATCAGGCGAAAAACTAACATGTCCGATGGGATTGGCGGTAAAAAGAATACACGCATGTCGCAATGATTGTATATTGTACCGAAAAGCTAATAAAGACCTACATGAGTGTCCTGTATGTAAGGCATCGAGGTATAATCATAAGCCTCTAACGGAACTTGATAGTGATGTGACAAAGAATGGTCCTCCTGCTAAACTATTGTGGTATCTTCCAGTCAAACCTAGATTGAAAAAGTTATACGCAAACCAAAAGGATGCCAAAAATGTTGCGTTGGTATGCTGAAGAACGTAAAATTGATGGGAAAATGAGACATGTTGCTGACTCTCCTCAATAGAAAAATATCGATCATGATTTTAAAGAATTTAGTTCTGAGATCAGAAACATACGGTTTGGACTTTGTTCAGATGGAATTAATCCTTTCAGAAGCTTGAGTAGTCGTCACAGCACTTGGCCTGTTCTTTTTGTATATACAATCTTCCACCTTGGTTATGCATGAAACGGAAATACATCATGATGTCATTATTAATTCAAGGTCCGAAACAACCAGGGAATGACATTGATGTGTACTTGCGCCCGCTAATTGATGACATGATTGATTTATGGGAAACAGGCCTTGAAATCTAAGATGCGTACAAAAAAGAGAGGTTTCAGCTGTTTGCCATGATTTATTGTACCATAAATGATTTTCCAGCGTACGGTAACTTGTCGGGGTATGCTACGAAAGGGGAGAAGCCATGTCCTGTTTGTGAAAATGACACCCACTCCCGATGGTTGACTAATTGTAGGAAAAAAAAATATATATGGGGCATCGAAGGGCGCTGGACAGACATCACCCGTACCGTATGGACGGATATGCTACGTTATGCCAAGTTGTCGACTCAGACATTACCTTCGGAAAAAAATGTTAAACATCCTACTAAACGTATCTGGAAAAAATCTATATTTTGGAATTTAAAGTATTGGACACATATTATTGTCCGGCATTGCCTTGATGTGATGCATATCGAGAAAAATGTTTGCGAAAGCTTGTTAGGGTTATTATTGAATATTCCTAGAAAAACAAAAGATGGGGTTAATGCTCGAAACGAGATGCTCGCGATGGGAATTAGAGAAGAGCTTGCACCACAAGAGACGAATGGGAAAAAAAATGTATTTGCCTCCAGCTTGTTACACTTTGTCGAAGGCGGAGAAAACCTCATTTTGTGAATACTTAAATGGTTTAAAGGTTCCGTCCGGCTATTCTGCTAACATTAAGAGTTTGGTATCAATGAAAGATTTGAAGTTGCTTGGTATGAAATCCCATGATTGTCATGTATTATTAACGCAAATGATTCCAATCGCTACTCGTGGATCGATGACACCTCAAGTGCGGCAGACAATTACAAAGTTGTGTCTATTTATTAACATGATTCATTCAAAAGTTCTTGATCATGAAAAGCTGGAGGAATTGAAACGTGATATTATTCTTATTCTTTCTCAACTTGAGATGAACTTTCTACCTTCTTTCTTTGATGTCATGGTTCACCTCTTATTGCTGGTCCTGTTTTCCTACAGTATATGTATCCATTTGAGAGGTATATGGGATTCTTAAAAGGATATGTAAGGAACCGATATCGGCCAGAGGGTAGTATTGTTCAAGGGTATGCAGCCGATGAAGTGGTTCAGTTTTGTACAAACTATGTGGATGATGTCGCTGATATTGGCCTTCTGCAACCGCGACATCAAGGTAGAATTGCAGGGGTAGGGACAATTAGGCTCAAAGATATCAAGCCCAACCCTAAAGAGTTTGAACAAGCACATTTTACAGTATTTCAAAACATGACATGTATTGAACCATACATACAAGAGCACATGAAGGACTTAGCAATAAAAACTGGTAGTCGAGAACAACGGTTTTTGTAAGCCGAGCAAAAACAAATTCCACAATGGTTGGCAGAAAAAGTCACTGGTATGTCTCTTTCAAATGTAGACCAAGACGTTATACAACTAGGGCACCGTCCACGTCGTGTACTTCAATATCAAGGCTACGACATTAATGGATATACGTTTTATACCAAGAGACAAGATGATAAGACTACTGTTCAAAATAGTGGAGTGATAGTAATAGTAGCAACGACAAATTCATCGAGGAAAAAAATCGCAAAAGAGTCATATTATGGTGTCATTGAAGAAATTTGGGAACTGGATTACACTACAGTTGTTATACCGGTATTTAAGTGTAGATGGGTGGATAATATGAATTCAGGTGTTAGAGTTGACAACGACGGTTTCAGGTGTGTTAATCTCTCAACAAATGGCTATCCGTCTGATAAATTCATTATAGCAAAACAAGTTGATCAAGTATTCTATGTTCAAGACCCATTAGACAAGAGATGGCACATTGTCCTACAGAGTAAACGGAGTATAGTTGGCGTCGATGATGTTGCTGACGAAGACGATTACAATAAGTTTGACTAGCTACCTACTTTTCTATTGGTGTTCAATCGGATCCTGTTCTTAGTGATACAATTTACTTGAGATCCGATCACCAAGAAGGACAAGAAGATTGAAAAAACCTTGTTCGCTGTACAGGTAATTATGCACGTATAAAAATTCAAGTTAATAATACTCATATATTATTATAAAAGTCATAACTAATTGATCTGTTTTTCTTTTTTAATATTTCAGGAAGCGTTGTATAGTTTGTATAGTACATCACTATTTTTCGATTGTTAATCTCATTCGTTTAGACTTGTAAGTCAGTTAATCTCATTCTTTTATACTTTTTTTACAACTAATTAATTTGAAATTATTTACAAATTTAATATTTTTTTAATATTTTTTACAACAAATTAATTTTTTATAAAACACAAATTTAATATTTAAATAAAATACAATTTTAATGTATAAGTTATAAACTACAAGGGAATAAGTGTAAATTTTATAAACTAAATCTCCTATCTTCACTCTATTTGCAGGTATTTCGATATAATTCAAACTTACCCAGGATATCTTCAATTTCATTTTTTGAGCAAGAACGATCTTCAATCAATCGCTACAAATCCGCCCTCCAAATTAATTCAATATCCCTCCAATTTTTTCATTTTCTCTCGCTGTTTCTTGATCTCTATCTCAAATACCGCCTAAAAATGGTATATAAAAAGGGCACGATTCCTAAACCTAAATCACCAATAACCAAATCTCATCAACTAATTAAAGAACTTAGTTTTAGACGAGCAACCAAAGATGGTATAGCTATCTATCATACTCGATTTATTTGTAATTAAATATACTTTCTTCTTCTATATCTGATTTTATGGTTTAGATGTTGTTAGGTTTAGATGCACATGCTTGTGTCATATTGATTTAAGTAACATTTAAGGGGTGTTTGTTTCGGTCTATATGTTGTCTTATAAGCCAAAATACTCAGGCTTATGTTATAAGCCAAAATAAAATAAGCTTGTAAGCCCTTATATAAGCTAAACCAAACACCCCCTTACTATCTAAAATTAGTGCAAAATAGTGTGGTTGTTTGTGTGTTTTAAGCTCATTATTGCATATCTAACATTAGAATTGTATATTAAATCTAATGTTTAAGTTACTTGTTTAAGATACAACAAAACATGTGAATTTGTATTGCTTTTGATACTCGAAACACAGTTATGAGTTTCCAATACCTTGATAAGTACATTCTAAAACAGGTCTGTTTGTGCTCTGATTTAGAAAGTAATTAGGACTTAATCTTTCAAGCTTAAAAAGTTATTAGGTCTATTTGATCCTATTTTCTCTAGTGCTCTTGGATCTTTTTGTTAGTTGGTAATAATTGTGTTTAGATAGAAACTTATCGGCTTAATTGTTAGCTTTCATGACTCATTCGGTTTGTACTTGAAATTTAGGACCCTCCCGCACAAAGAAGAATCAGAGGAATCAATCAATTTCAAGATCTTCTAGATGGCGAATCTGTAGAATTCAATAAATTTGGGCAAGCCGTAGGAAAGTGGCAATTTCTGTTTGGAAAGTATGCAGGCACTCGAACTAGGAGACTAATTTCTATCCTCATAAAGAACTGGAAGGCTATGAAACCATCGGAAAAGGACTTTTTGTGGTCCGATATTATGGTATGCCATCCTCCATCACTAATTCTATTATATTCTAAGTCCGTTAATGTATTAACTTATAACATGTTTATATCAGGCACATTTTAGACTACAAAATGATAAACTGATTAAAAAACAGACACTTTTATCATGTGCTCTCAAGTGGAAGGCCTTCAAAACAAAACTACGGATGAAATTCTTGCTAAAAAACATATCCCCGTTAACTAAATGGACATACATAGAGCAAGATGTGTGGGATCAATTCTGCCTGAATGAAAACATGACTGCCAAAAATGTAAGTGTCACTGCTTTTTTATTATTATACTATACTATTAAGTTAGAAATGTTTATAATTCAGTTTTACTCACTTGTGTAGAAACTGCGTGCGCAAGCCCGTGCACGAGGACAAAAACCTATAACGCGTCCTCGTGTAGGACCGAAAGGGTATCGCGGTTTTGAGAAACAGTCGGAAGAGGAGCGAAATGATCCTGATAGGGCGACAGAACTTCACTTAATACCGGATATTCATTCAAGCAACTACTGTTTAGCCCGGGCACCAAGAGACAAGGATGGGATCAAGCCATTGCCTGCTCATTTAATTGATGTTTCTAACAAGTTGGTATGTGTCATTCTTAATCTAATATGATCTATAATTGCATATATCTAAGTTTTCTAGTTCTGGTACATTAATTAAATTGTTTTGGTACATTGCGTAGGTAGAAGCAGCCAATGAGTTATCACAAAATTCAAACGAATCTAACTCGGGAGTAGATCCCATCATCAAGGTGTTCGGACCAGAACATGGAGGACGCACCAGGGGGGTCGGCTGTGATATAGGGTATAAAAAAGGAGTTGATGGATATGTCAGGAAAAAGAGGACTTCAAAAGATAACGAAGAGCTACGCAATGAAGTGCGCCAACAGATGAAAGAAGAACTAAAGTCAGGTGACTTTTGGTTGGAAATGAGGGCGGAACTTGAGAAGGAATTAAGAAATAAAATTCTAGCTGAACATAATTTATCACCAACAGAAGATGATGTCACAAGATCGGTTGAGCTGAAGTCGAGTCTTAACTCGACCACAAACAGCGTAAGGAAGGAACAAGGGGAACAGAATCAGTCAAGTTCAAACAATGTCATCAAGAGACAATGCATACAGGTTAACTACTTCAGTTTTCTAATTAGCCTTGTATGAATTGTTAATTTTCTTATTTTGTTTTCTCACTACTTGAAACGTTTTATTTAGGAGGCGACCACAAACATCGTTAGGAAGGAACAAGGGGAACAGAATCAACCAAGTTCAAACAATGTCTTTAAGATACAATGCATACAGGTTAACTACTTCAGTTTTGTAATTACCCTTGTATGAATTTGTTAAATTGCTTATTTTGTTTTCTCACTACTTGATACGTTTTATTTAGGAGGAAACCTACGGCTGCTTGTACGTCCCTAGTTGTGCTTTAGCCGGGAAGCCAGCGATGTGTGCCTTTGCAACAATATATCTGATTCTTGAAAATGGTATGGTAAATTTTCAGAAATTAAGAAAAGGTCACATGAAGGTAGCAGTTCACAAAGTTATGGAAAACCATAAAAATATGAAGCTCCATGTACCGGACGATGAACTGCCTTGTTTAGAGTCCGCAGTGAACGGCTTTATCCAATGGCCGATTTTTGCTATTGGTCGCTATAAGGTATTATGGTAGTTTATATACCAGTTGTCATAATTAAGTATTTGCTAACTTAGTTGGATTTTTATTCGTAGGGAACGTCCAAAGAAGGTGTAACACAAGTTCCAACGAAACGTTTGATGCCTCAACCTGAATCGCCACCTTCATCAAAAAAAGGGAAAAGTAAATGTTACCCCGAAAGAACTTAACAAGAAGGACAAAGCATCTGAAGATGCAATCAAAAAACAAAAATCGATAGAGCGGGTAAGACTTACTTTTATATCGTTATGTTGATTTGTGCATTAAATCACTTTTGTATCATATGATAATGTTGATTTGTGTTTACTGTTTGTTATGTCAGGTTGCAAATGAGAAAGCTGCCAACCGAAAGAAGTTGCACGATCTGCAAAATGATATACTCAGTAAACCACAGAATGTGATAGATGGGTATAGTAATTGGATGAGCCATGAGGATATTGCTGAGCCGTATTCTATTGTTGTTAATCAGAAGGTTTTTCGTGCAACTGAGGAGTACTACTTTTCAATAAACGCAGCGGACATCATAGAGCTTTTGACAAACAAACAACTGGAAATTGGCATCTTGACCCTTTTTTCGATGTAAGTTAATATATGTTTTTTTATATACTTCATTGCGAATGATTTTTTATTTCACATAAATTTATGTTTATATCTTGTATGTTCGAACTAGGTCATTGTATCAGTTGAGGGACCACTACTCAAATAACTAGGTTGGTTTCCTGAACTCGATGACGATTACTGCAGATTTGTGCTTTCATGAAAAGCTTGCAACAATGGAATACTTAGCTCAAGCATTGACTTCTTACGATTTTTATCTTGCACCCTTTCTACAAGGGTAACATCTCTTACCATCTTAATTAACATCTATATTTGGTCATTCTTTTTTTTTAATCCTAAAACGTATACAATAAATGCAGCGGGCATTATGTACTACTCATAATATGCCACAAGGATGGTAAAGGTTTTATTTTGAATCCACAAAAGAATTCACAAACGAATGAGAACTGTTACAGACTCGCTGGACTTGTGAACTAAAAAGTTTAATATTTCATATTTGTTGTTGTGTAATTTAACTTGCACATGTTCTTTACTTTTTAGGGTCCTTGGTACTATGGAGTGGGATTTTCCTCTTGTGAATCGTCAGCCTGAAGATTGGGAGTGTGGATATTACGTCATGAAATGGATGCATGACTTCATCCTGAAATATCAAAACAATAACTTCCCAAACACAGTAAGTCTTTTTTAAACCGCGTATACATTAGTTAGATAAGCTGTTAGTATAGTTTAGGTTAAGTCTTTTATTTCCTTCATTAGTCAGATAAGCTGTTAGTATAGTTTAGGTTAAGGATACACTGAAATTAGGCTTGTGCATACAGTTAATGAGTTGATGAAATTTGATTAGTTTTTAATAGTTTGATAAAGAGCTGATTTCAAGTGGAAATATTAGTTTAGCAAAAGATTAGTTGAGGAACTTTGAATCATCTTATAGGTGTTTGAATTGAGTGCTTATTTTGGAATCCCAGCTTATAATGAGTTCTTGTGCCTAAGAATGAGTTAGTTGTGGTAATCTCAGTGAAGTTGATCAAGCTACTTTAGTTCTTATAACCTCTGCAATAATCATTTGCTCTGTTTTTGGTCTGCACATTAGTTTAAGACAGCTTTAGTAGCTAGTTTCTAGGATAGATTTTAATAAGCTCTTGCGGTTAGTTTAAGATAAAATTTAGTATCAATAAACTATAGTAGTTGTGTTAGTATCCGTTAGTAGCCTTAACAACTCTTTTTCACAAAACAATGTTTTAGCTTTTAATTCCCTTCGTTGGTCTGATTTGCATGTTGCTTTTATCTAGCTTATTGTGTTAATCTGATTAAATTACTTGTAGGTACCGTGGAATAACGAGCGTCCGTTGAATAAGAAAGAGTTGAACACGATTGTTGGAGCTTGGTTCAAATTATGGCGACGAGTTAAATAAAAACAAATTTGATTTGAAATATGTATTTGACCATTTTAATCCTTTCAATTAATAAAGTTGTCTTTATTTACATACATTTGTTGTTTATGACAATTCAAGTCCTTTAATTTAGTTTTTTTATATAGAATTCTTGTATTTACATTATTTCATTGTAGAGGGTTAAATTTGTAAAATTTGGAGTTTAATAAAAATTCCAAATTTTTAAAAAAAAAATAATTAAAAAGAGACTGGTTTTTAGAAAAAAAAACACATTTTTTACTCCATAAAAAGACTGGTTAGATGCTCTTAAAAAGACTGCTTTCTGGAGATTAGTATGGAGACCAATCTCTAAAGAGACTTGTTTTTATGTAGATAACCAGTGTCGATTCTTTTAATAGAGACTGGTTTAAAAACCAGTCTCTTTATGTTTCGAGCAAGGAGATCCACCACACAAAGACGTCCTACAAAACCAGTCTTCATTGCCTTTTTGGACCACTCTCCATGGACTTTTTTGTAGTAGTGTACCCATAATATAAGACATCATGCGACCTTTCCATGCTTCAAAAAGCTCTTTGATAAGCAACGGTGGACGGGTATCGGTACCCGAGATGATAGAAAGGTCAACAAGCGATGTCATTGTTGGCATGTATGAATGTGAATTCATTTTTGATCCCTTGAATAAAGATTACCAAAATGATCGAGAAATGAAATAAGGTTATGTGTTTTAATGTTGTTTAAACCAAGATGTTGTTATCTTTAGGTTGTGTGTTTTTGTGAAAGTTGCAATATCCAAAAATCCTCTAAGTTATGCAAATTCTATCTCAATACCCAAATTAATTCTATCTCAATGTGAAATCTCAAAGTTGTCGTAATGCTCAAACTTAGTCCATCTCAATGCCAAAAACTTAATCCCGTCAGAATGTGATCGGAATGCCCTATCAGAATGTGATCGGAATGTCCTATCGGAACGTGATCGGAATAAGTAATCGCAATGTAGTGATCGTAATATGTGATCGCAATATGTGATCGCAATATGTGATCGCAATATGTGATCGCAATATGTGATCACAATATGTGATCGCACTACAGATCGTAATATGTGATCGCAATGTAGAAACCCTTAGGTGTGGGTTTGCTTTTAGCTAATCTGGTGGTCTAGGTGGGTGGTATAAGGTGGAAGCCATGGTTGAGTTGAGAGAAAGAGAGGTTGTGTGTGAAATAAGAAAAAGTGTATTAAAACAATAAATGAAACACAATCAACACCCCTCCATGGAAGCCTAGGAGGGGTATATATAGCCACACAACGCACTTAAACTATACATTGTTCCTAGTCTAGTCTATGCGTGTGTGACTATGATAACTAATGGGAATTCTTAAATGTCGTCACATAAAGTGAATTTCCAACAATCTTCCCCCATGGGACGACGTGTAGAATTCCTTACAATATTTTTCCTAACAAGTACATAATGATTAAGAACAAAAGCTTTCATGAAGCGTCCAATCCTGATGATGTCTTCTGATGCCTTTGACTTCAAGTCTTTACTTCAAAACGACTCATCTTTAAAGTAACTTGTAGTAGAAATACTGTAACGGCACGAGCTAAGTAATCCATATACTTCTGGTTAAGGAGAAGCTTCTGAATTAACTTCCCCCTAATTCATGCCACATAAACTTGATGTAGAAGCTTTTAAATAGCTTCCCCTAAACCGACAATCCTCGTAAGCAACTTCAAAGCTTTCAATAAAGCTTAGAATTATTAAACGCACAACGGAATTTAAAAAGCAAACCCCATCATATAACATGATAATGTTGCTATGAGGGATTGAAAGTAAGGGCCACACCAAGTAGATCAACAACTTCTCTTCTCACGCTTGAATAATTCTTCTGAATTTTTCTTCCCCCTGAGAGTTCAAGTTATGCATACTAGAAAGAATCAAGACATTTCTTCCCCCACACAGTTGAAGAAAGTAAATCAATCCCAAGTATGAAGTTCAAATACTGAAGTAGACACTTTATCCCATTCATGAAGTCGACATCGTAACACCAGAGTCAATTAAGTCCCGAAAATGCACATATCTTCTTCCGGAGATGTACCAGAGTCAATTAAGTCCCGGAAATGCATATCTCTCCATATAGGATAATGATGATGAATAATTTCAACATCAAAACAATTAAACATCGAATCAGTAGTGTACCGTTTAGAGATTGATAATGCCACGAGTTAAAACACTGATTTTCTCTGCGGCTATGACAAATGTCATCCCGGAATGTCTTCAAATCAAAAGAAGGTATGAAGTTCATCACGTGTACTCGTTGTGCGTTCAATGTGTCTTCTTCTTCCCCCTTGATGGTTTCGAAATTCGGAACCAGCAATAAATTGTACGCACATATACCTAAAATCTCGTGAGAATAATAAATAAGATGAATTATATATTTTGTGAGAATCAGCTGCTGATCGAAATTCTCTACTCATAAACTCTCCATGGCCATCTTTACCAACCCACGTGTAAGCAATTTGAAGTGACCACTGATAGAATGAACCAGATACATCAAACATGAAACTGAATAAAAATCCTTCGATCTTGTGACTTAAGCTTGCACAATTATTGAATGAGGAACGGTGGAGAAATCTCTAAGTACCCAATGCATCACTGAAGAAGTCTATAAGAACAACACCTCTTGAAATTATCCACGTCGACTAAGCGCGTGACACTGAGTACAACAATGTAACCCCTTTAAGTGATAGTTATCCAAGTCATCAACCAACCACCCCGAACCGGGAAACTAGATAAACAAGTCGTCATTCTAAGATTAAGCACGAGCAAGTTATCTTTCAAATACACGCCTTCGAAAAATCCGTCTTCAACTTCACATAATTAATACCCGATCAAACAAATCCGTAGCCACTAAAAATATAGCCATTTTCTCTTGGTCTCATCAAATAAATTTTGTCCCTTTGTCTCATCTTTTTAGTCACGTTTAAAATCGTTAATCAAAATATTTAACATTTATCATATGAAATGATAAATAAAATTTTGATATAACATTTGATCCAACAATACACTATCAAACGCAGCCCAAGTTCACACAGTCCATGATCCAGCCCGTCTTGACACTCGGTCCAATCCCCAACCCGGTTTAGAAAAGAAATGCACCAAACTAGAATTTAGCTATATAAATAACCAACCCTAAGCATTCATTCTTAACCTAATCTTATATCTCCTAAACCATCAACCGACACTGAACACATAGTAAGCTCCGTCTCCTTCTCATCTTAATCTCACACCTCCTCCATCTTAAACTCAACATAAATCATCAAACTCATCTTCGATAACCATTTCAAAACACAAATACAATAACATAACCTGATTACAACCTTGTATACTTATGATTATATGCTCGAACCAACCAAGATCAATGCATCAATTTTCTATTAAATAAGGTCTCAGGTAGGTTGTAGTTATTGGATCTTTGTGTTCTTTTTGATTTTGTGTATCAATCGAAAGGAACGAATAGATAATAACATACTTGTTATAAATCTTTGTTCATTTTCGAATATCAAAACAATTTTTTTTTTTAAACTTCAACATAGATCTACGATGATTATTTAGGTTTAAAGATACATGAGTTTTAATGAATCAAAACAAAGTTGGGGTCTCATAGAATTTGTTAAGGCCTTTGCTTTATATTCGAATATTAATTGGTTAAACACCTATAGATCGATGATGATTAGTTTCGGGTGTATAGATCTAAATAAGATCTGTACATATCTTTGAAAGATATAAGTGAAACATAAACTGAGATCTATGATGATTCTTAATTGTTCGAGTCTTGTCTGAAATGTAGATGGGAATAGGTGACGGGGATTAAGATAGTGGTATTGGATTTGATAAGGGTATGGTGAATATAGGTATCGGGTGTTTACTTTGGCATGAATCCGCAATGTCAAACTGAGTACATGATTCCGCAACCAAGTTGTTACATCAATCCGCAACCACAATAGTTCCAAGATTCCGCAACTAACAATAGATGCAAATGATTTCACAACTTGAAATCTAAAAGATTTCGCATCTTGAAATCTAAAAGATTTCGCATCTTGAAATCTAAAAGATTTCGCAACTTGAAATCAATCATGATGATTCCGCAATTGCAAAAAATCGAATGATTCCGCAATTGCAAAAAGAATCGAATGATTCTGCAACCGAAGTGCAAGATTCCGCAAAGATGGTACATTTTTTTCCGTTTTTTCAGGATCAGGTTTTCTAGATTTGACCTTATCTTCAAGAAAAAATAAGAAACCCAGAAAAAAAATGCTACTACCATATCTGAAAAAAAATTGTGACTTTTGACCATAAAAGTGAAACCATGACACCAGATATGAAGTTGTGGGTTTATGGATGAATACCAGAAAAGTGATAAATAGACCAACGAATGATGTTAAAAGTTTACCAGATATGACAAAATTGTGACAAAGAAAAAGACCTTCAGGACAAAAAACAGATTTAGAACCCAAAAAAAATTTAGACCACCAAAATAATAACACAAAGAACAAACGATCCAAGGATTGAATCGTGGCTCTGATACCAATTGAGGGTTTGCTATTAAGTAATCCGGTGGTCTAACATGGTGGTAGATGGTGGTGGTAGCCATTGCTGAGAGAACGGGTTTACCCGCGAAATCTTGTCAAGGAGATTTTTAATTAAATCTACCTGCCACAAGTACGATATTTTATATCGTCCAACGGTCTTCACCGACCGGAGTTAAAATGCTACCGAATTAGAATGAAATGTTCAAAGCCATTTCGTTCGTGTCTACTTATGTTGCGGCATTTGAAGACGGTGGTGTTGCGGGATCCAAGAAGAAGTCGTCCCCGCATGCTTATACTTTATGCACTTAATACCTCATCTAATTTAAGAAAGCCTAAAAGTTAAGTCTTCCGCTGTATCGAACTCTGAAGCTTTCAAGAATTACTAAGGTATAAGTATGTGGGACGTGAGGTCACGAAGAGGCGAAGATCACAAGTGATGGATGCACGAGATCAAGGCAAGAGATTAATTGTCAAGATTGATATCAAAGATCACATCAGCATGTTCACCAGAAATGAAAAAGAAAAGGAAAGACGAAGACTACGAGCTCAAGACAAGCATAGTATGCTAGGTTTATCTTATTATTGTAACTTGGGTAATGCCCTTGTTTGGAGTGACCTCCCTTAGGGGGAGATTTTTGGAAATACGTTTTACGTATTAAGAAGGATCGGTCACTCCAACGATAGTCCATGTAATAGCTCGTAGTTTAGTTACTTATATTTATTTAACAAACAAACCCAAGCCTAGCCTACAACATGTGTAGGCCGGCCCAAATGTAAGCCCAAGCCCATGACAAGGGCTTGGGTATATAAACCCTCTCCTTGGGTGGAGAGGGTGTGTGGTTATTCATTTTACACATAGTTCTCATAAGTTTCTCTCTCTAGAATTGTGTGTGTTCCACCATCTCTCTATCTCTTTCTCTCTCTAAAAACATAAGCAAGATTTACATTTCTTCATTAGGTTTTTGCGATCGGAATGTTGGATCGTAATAATATAGTCCAAGACTTAAAACAACAAAAAGTTGAGATTTTTTACCTTGTAATCCGTGTTTCTAACCAAACCAAAATACCCAAATCGCTACTACAACTATGTAGAAGATATATGGATCAAGTGGAACAACAAAAAACACGAAAAAATTTTGAAACTTGGGTAAAATCAATCAAAAACACATGAACACACTTAAATAAGCATGAAAAACACAAAACCTACCTTTATTTCATCTCATGGCTCTTGATACCAATTGTAGAAGTATGGTAATATATGATATATCAAGAGGGTTGTTGTTTCTAGAGAGAGAAATTAGAGAGAGAGATGAGAGAAAATGTAAATGATTATGTGTGAAATGAAAACAACCAACACCCCTTTCCATGGTGGAAAGGGGTTTATATACCCAAGTCCCTTAGTGGACTTGGGCCTCCGGCCCATGAACATGCTCATGGGTCGGGCTTACATAAACTATAATTAAACTTATACTACGAGCCCTTAACTATATTGTTGGAGTGACCGAGACTTTCTAAATACAAAAAACGTATTTCCAACAATATTCGCTCAAGAAGGATTTCCATCTTTATTTGTAAATACTTGTGTATTACTCGGATGTTCAGGCAAGATCATGACGATTTTGCGTAGGACTCTAAATATCTTTCTTACTTTTCACAGTGTGTGAAGAAGCAAGGAAATATGGAAATGTATCATAATGAGATATTTGATGATCTCAAATGGCTCTAGACTCGATCGTGCATTTTGGAATTTAGTGGTCGGAGGCTGGAGAGGAGTGCCACCTTTTCAATATCAATATATTCGGAGTGAATAAATCGATAGATAATGCGTTGTCTCCGTGTGGATAAAACAAATACCTTTTGAGAGATATCTGAGTTAGCTGGGATGGGTTGTGCATTGCATAACTGGGTCCATGATGTATATCTTCAATATCGAGCATCATTAAAATGATCTCAATAGCATGTGAGTTGACCCGGTTTCTGCCTAAGGTTGTAAGGAGGGCTTCTTTCTTTAGACCCTTTATCTTTACAATTTTTTTTCATTCTTCAACCCCTTCAATGCATACCAATACGTCATAACTAGCACCTTGTTGTGATTGTTCCAGTGCTAGCTTAAGTACTTGGTCGACATTCAGCTACATTCACAATCTTTCTCCATCTTTCCCTAAGGACTACTATTTCTAGCTATGGAATGTCCTTGGAAAGATTCCTCTGGATTTGGAAGAATCATTGGACTTAACCTATCCTACCATCCTTATATCACCACAATCTTCATCGTCGTGAAATAAATGGGTTTAAGGTAAGTATATGTCACCATGAAATCCATTTTGGTATAGAAAATCCATTTTGCTCCCCCTTAACATATGCCACGATATTCGAAAACATTGCGCACATGTCGGGATGAGCTATCACGTTAAGTCAAACCATTTTTTATTAATCTTTTCTTATATTAAATCACATTTTCACCCCCATATTAAAAATATTAACCCAACCGGTATTTTGATATCAATTGATTTAATGAAGTTTTAACAAAGTTTTTGGGAAGAAAAATACAAATCCAATTATCTTCATGATACCAAATTGTGAGATATGATACCGATTAGAAAAATGATCACATATTCACCATATTAGAATAAATTGACAAGGTTGGACCTGATTGATGAGAACATCATATGATAAGATCAAATGATTCTTGTCGGAAAATGTTGGTCGCCTCGTCACGTCTGAAGTCATCTCTTGACACCACATGTACGACTGGTATTGTTGTCTTGACACCAATGAACTTGGCACGTTCGGCATCGAAGATTCTGAGTGCTTGACAATTTCTCCCCCTCAATTGTTGACCCATGTTCTATGGAAAAAGTTGTAGTCGTTGTTTGAGTAATCGCATCGTCGAGTATGTAGATACCAATTGTAGATTGCTATGGTTGTAGAGATGATAGCTTCATAAAAACAAGATTTCTCTTGTTTTAACAAATAAATGCACTGATGCGTACATATATCCGTGTTAGATTGTGTTATAACATAAACACAATCCCTTACATGTTTATGAAGTAAACCATGCCCGAGAAAAATTAATTCCCGTTGTGAGCCAAAGCTTTCATAAGAAATCCTTGACTTTAACGTGAAAACCAGGTTCCAGTAAGAAATAACTACAATCCATATAGGCATGTTTTATAAAATATTTACAACTTTTGTACGAACTCTATTTATGGCATCGTGTCAAGATTAATCAACATTTCTAAGGCCGTAAATATTATCGTACCAAAAGACATGCCTCTTAAAAAGTTAAAGTAAAAATATTTTTGGATTTTTATGAAATTTTTCAATTTTTTGGGTTTTTAAATGGTTTTATATATTTGTATTTTATTTTTGTGGATAAAAATATAAACAATATATACAAATGATCACCAAGGATACAGAGAATAATTTACCACCACTATTCTTTCGCTTCATCTACCAATTCTTTAGAGTCTCGGGCGAGAATGTTCTCAAAGCTAACTTTTCGGCCAAAAATTCCATTCGAGCGCGATCTAAATCCTTCGTGAAAATATCTGCCAATTTATACTCAGATCGGACAAAGTAAAGCTCTATCACTCCATTTTCCACTTTCTCCTTGATAAAGTGGTAACGAATGTCAATATGCTTCGACCGGGAGAATTGAACATTGTTGCAGCATAAGGCAATTGAACTTTTGTTGTCGTAGTACATCGGAATTTTGTTGAAACCTAGACCATAGTCGGTTAATTGCGATCTCATCCAAAAAATTTGAGCACATCAACCGGACATAGCTATGTATTCTGCTTCAGTACTTGAAATTGCAGCGCTTTTCTGCCTTTTAGATGCCCATCTGATTAGTCGATCTCCTAGTAGTTGCAAAGTTCCACTGGTGCTACACCTTGTATCTTTACAACCCGCGTGATCCGCATCTACACATTCCATAAGTGCAATCGAAGAGTACTTCTAATACCAAAGTCCTCGATTAATGGTTCCTTTAATGTACCGAAAGATCCGTTTAACAGTAGCTAAGTGTAACTCAGTAGGCCTAGTTTGATACCGAGCACACATACATATAGCAAATTAAAGATCAGGTCGACTAGCTGTGATATACAAAAGGGCACCGATCATTCCATGATAAAGTGTCGGATCAACGGCAATTCCATGTGGATCTGCATCTAACTTAGTTCGTTCCACCATTGGAGTATCCACGGGGTCGCAAGATTCTATCTTATATTTCTTAAGCGATTCAAGGGCATACTTGGATTGATTGATAAAGATTCCTCTGGGACTCTGAGATATCTGAAGACCTAACAAGAATTATACCTTGCCCATCATTGACATCTTAAACTTGGAAGACATGAGTGTCCCAAACTCATCCAATAAGATTTGGGTCGAGGCAGCAAATATAATATCATCAACATATATTTATACCATAATCATATATTTACCTCGTTTCTGAATGAACAGCATGGGATCCACCTTGCCTTTAGCGAAGCCTTGCGTAATGAGGAATTGTGACAATAGATCATACCACACGCGTGGAGCTTGCTCCAACCCATAGAGAGCCTTCTTAAGCTTGTATACGTGATTAGGGTATTTAGAGTTCACAAAACCATCCGGCTGTTGAACATAGACCTCTTCCTTGATTTCACCATTGAGAAATGCCGTCTTCACATCCATCTGATAGACGATCATATTCATGTGGGTTGCATAAGAGAGGAATAGTCTAATAGCTTCCAAAACGGGCAATAGGTGCAAAGGATTCCATAAAGTCGATGCCCAATAATTGCTTGTATCCACGAGCTACTAGTCGAGCTTTGTTCTTCAATATTCTGTCTAACTCGTCGAGTTTCACCTTGTAAACCCATTTCAAAGTGAGTAATTTCACTTGATCCGGGCATGGGACAAGTTCCCATACTTCAAGAAGTACAAATTCATTAAGTTCTTCTTGCATAGATTCTATCCAACAAGATTGGGTAAATACTTGTTGCCACGTCTTAGGTTCAACTTCACTGAGAAAAGCATCAAAATGACAAATTATTTCACTTTCTTGTAAATGACTTCGTGTGCATACCGGACGATTTTAGGGTCACCAATAATAGAATCTATAGGATGATCCTTTGTCCACTTGCTGTCATGTTCACGAATCCGTGGATTGGAGTAAACCGTAGTAGAAGCTTCCTCTGAGGTGGACGACCCGGCTTGATTATGGTCGGGAATTGGTACACCAAAAAGAATGGAAGTTCACGTATTTGAGCGATTCCAAGTCGTGATCATCATAATCCCCTTCATCATCAACAGGCATGACATGGGTAGTCGATACGGGTGTGGGTTGAGAATTACTTGTTGAAGGTATGTCTTGACCAATTGTAGGTGTAGACGCATCTGATTGTGCTTTGGTTGCTGGAGCAACAACTTCGGTAACCGGAGCTATTACTTCAGGTTCCGGAGCAACAATACTTGAAGGAGTAAAGAATTCATCAAAGAACGGTTGAAACAACATATCCCATTCATTCCTAGAAGGTGGTGTAAATGATGATGAAGTAGGGTTGTTTGGGACAAGACCAGATCATCTGCTTGATATGTTGCATTAGAAGTAGAGACGACTGCAATGCCTTCATTATCAGCTGCCCCTGGGTCTGCAAGAAATGCTAATTCCTCTGAATCAAAAAATTTTCCCTTAGATTGAGCATCGACCAAATACATCTTCTCACGAAACCACGTGGCATCCCTTCTCCTTTTCGGCTGAGTGCATTCCCTAGCCATATGACCTTGTCCTCGACAATTTTAGCAAGTCACAACCTTTTGAGTACCAATAGTGCTTCCATTTCCATTAGCTTAAGAAATCACAGCTTGAGCATTAACGGTCCTTGTAGTAGGTCCATATGATATTTTCCTACCCTGAATGGATTGCATCGTCACTTGACCATCTTGAATAGTGGCTTGTTGTCGAGGATTTGAAGAAGTACAGAGCTGATTGTTCGTTGGTGGAAAACCTCTAGTTGCAACAAGTTTTGACAAGTAGGCAGTGAGATGGTTTAAGACATCAGTAGGCATATCATTTAGAGTAAAGACCGGTGCTTGAATTGGTGGAAGTTCATTGGAGTAGAAGGCTTGTGCTCGTGATGCTTCAATTGGAAAATATCCTTGCTGAGGAGTATAGCCCATTGGTGAAGTGATAGCTTGTGATGGTGATGCGTGATGTGTTGGTTGTTGTGGATAAGGCTGTTGAAGAACACTTTGTTGAAATTCTTGATGTGGCACCATTAGTGATTGATAATATAGTTGATGTGGTTGCTGATAGGTGTGTTGTGGTGGCTGCTACAAGTATGATGGTTGTTTATAAGTGTAAGCCATGTTTTGTTAGGGAGTCATTTGTTGAGAAGCATACATGGCAAGTGGATCAAGAATTTGAGGTGTAGACAACCGAGCCTCGATCACGTGGCATTCGTGTTGTTGAAGAAAATCTTGAAGTTGATCCACATTGGTTTGATGAAAATCCTTAGCCAATTTAACAACCGTCAATTACTTGCTCCATTCAGAAGGGAGAGTGTTCAAATACTTGGTGTTTAACTGAAACGTAGGAATTTCCAGGCCATAGATGTTGAGCTCATTCATCAACAGAGTGAATCTCAAATAGTAATCATTGAGAGTCTCCCCCGGGACATAGGCAAACTTATTAAACATATCATATAGCTTACACTCTCGTTCTTGTTTAGTTAACAAGGTGCCTTGCATTAGAACACGAATTCTATCCCATAACTCTTTGGAAACTTTATGTTTACTGACGAGTTTGTAGACATCTGGAGGAAGGGCTTGGAGAATGATGTTTGTAGCTTGTTTATAACACTTATCTTGAATCTTAGCATCTCCAGTTAATTCACCTGTTGTGTGAGAACGAGTAACAGTACCTTCCGTCACAGTACCATATACCAATGGTCCATTGAGCACTGATGCCCAAATGAGATGTCCATTCTCTTTGTTCAACATATAAAGTTCCATTCGGGATGTCCAATCCTCGTACATAGTCTTCACCAACATTGGTGGACGATTTTCCGTACCCGAGAGGATGGACTTATCCGTAAGAGATGTATACTCCATTTCGATAAGTTAAGATTTACAAAAGTTGATCGAACAATGAAAGAAAGTAAATGTGTTTGTTGTTGTGTGTACAAGTCGAGAAATAATGTTGAAATCCCCTAAAGTATGTTCTCGATAAACCAATAATAATGGGATCTTCGGAATATGGATCATAATATCAAAACTTGTCACTCTATCTCAATGTGGATCAGAATATCGATCGGAATATCGATCGGAATATCGATCGGAATATCTGATCGCAATATGGATCGGAATATCTGATCGCAATATGGATCGGAATATCTGATCACAATATGGATCAGAATATCTGATCGCAATATGGATCGGAATATCTGATCGCAATATTGATCAAAATATCTGATCGCAATATGGATCGGAAAAATGAAACCCTTAAGCTAATCCGTCGCAATAGTACCACAGTGATCAAAATTTCCTTTTCTCGGACAAAACCCAACTAATTCGAGATTTTAAGCCAAAAAAGATTAAAACACCAAAAAAAATTGTGTTTTTAGCCAAAGTAAATATACCAAATCTCTACCACAACTACGTAGAAGATTTGTATCAAGAAAAAACCATAAAACACAAAAAAAAATTGGTTCGAATGATTTAGATCAAAAATAGGCACGAAAATCAAGAATACAAACACATAAACAATACAATCATCCCATGGCTATCTGATACCATTTGTAGATTATTGTAAATATATGCTTAATCTAGAGAGAGAAAGAGATAGGAAGATGGTGAGAACACACACACTTAGAGAGAGAAAGTTGTGTTTTACACACTTTACTCTATGAAATATTATGTGAACCACCACCCTCTCCAACTAAGGAGAGGGTTTATATACCCAAGCCCATGAGATGGGCTTGGGCATACAATGGGCAGCCGGCCTCACATAAGTTGTGGGCTTGGCTTGGCCTTGTTTGAATAATATTAATAGAGCTAAACTACGAGCTACGACTAAGACTATTGTTGGAGTGACCGATCTTTTCTAATAAGTAAAACGTATTTCCAACAGTTACGCCAAATGGTGAAAGGTGAGGAGCAACTGGTCTCCGCCTTTGTGGACTACCGAGCCGAGCATGAGAAGGTCGTAGAGGGGCGGATAGGAGAACTATACACACGCGTTGACGCCCTGTCAATGGACTTCGATAAGGAATTATATCCTCAAATTCTCACGGCAATAGCTGGTCGCAGATGGATGATAGGATCCGACCTTCGGTTAGCTGTAAACAAGGCTGCGGTTGAGTGGATAGGTCAAGGCAAATGTTGGGAATAAATTTAGGCCAGAACACTTGAACGCTGACAAGAACAACTCAAGCGTTGACAAGAGCAAAGTGAGCGCTGATAGCATAAGCGTTGACAAGTTAAAGTCAAGCGTTGACAGATTGAAGACAAGCACTGATGGAAGATGTGAGCTACACGTTTATTATATTCTGGAATACTTCTAGTAAAGATAAACTCGACATTGTATTTTCTATTATTATCTTTACCTAGAATAGTTGATTCGTAGCTTATTGTACAAGACTTCTTGTTCTATAAAAGAAGATCTTTTAGGTTAAAGTTAATATAAGTTTTTCATAAGTATTCGCAAGTTAAACTCTTTCATTGTAATCAAGTTCGTTTATTCTAATACAAGTGAAAGTTTGTTTAACATCTTTGTGTTTTAGATCAAGTGTTAATTCCGCATAACACTTTGTTACTTTATTCATAAGCAAAGGTTTCTCTACGTGTAGTACTTGATCTAATCTCGTATACACAAAGCTTAATCGATCTAAGTTTGGGATCAACAAGTGGTATCAGAGCTTGTTGAGAAACTTTTGATCTTTAAGTAACGCAAGAACCCTAAAACACCAAAAACCCTAAAAACCCTAAAATTCTCAAAACCCTAAAAACATCATGTCTGGCACAGATCAACCTGCTTCTTTGCTACAAAACAATTCCTCAAACCCTAGTATCAAAATTCCTATGTTTGATGCCAGGAACTTTGAGCTTTGGAAGTCTAATTTTGAGCAATATATAGCTGTTCATGACTACACTCTTTGGGAGATTGTCGAATATGGGAACACATTCGACAAAGCAGCAAAGATTGCTGCTGCAATTGCCACAAGGACAGCTGTTCCTAATTGTCCTGAAGCTGATAAGGTGGAAAAGCCTGGAGATGGGAGAGCTGTAGCTGTTGAAGATATAGCCAAGAAGAGGGTGGACATGAAAATCTTGAACATCTTGAAACACGCCCTAGGTCATGAGAATCAGCACAAGTACAAACGCTTTGAGTCTGCAAAAGAGCTTTGGGAAGCTCTTGAAGTAGCACATGGTGGCAATGCTGACACAAAAGAAGAAAAGAAGAAGCAACTCTTGCATGAGTATGCTGTCTTTAAAGCTCAACCCAATGAAAATCTCAGCAGTGTGAGAAGTAGACTTCTTGACATCACAAGTCAACTTTCCTTCATGGGAACACAGATTGATGACCCTGAATTGAATGCTACTTTTCTCAAAAGCCTTGGTGATGTATGGAAGATTGAGACAAGATCCATTCTTGTCAATAACACCCACAAGACCTCCAGGTTTGATGACATCTTCAACAACCTAAGACTGTTGGAGAATGAATGGCAGTTGGATAGTGATAATAAATCTTCCAGCAGCAACATGGCCTTCTTTTCACAAAGTGAAGGCCAATTTGATTCCATGAACTTCTATGGACATTCAGCCCCTGGATCTCAATGTGTCAACGCTGGATCTCAGTCTGTCAGCGCTGGATCATATCCTGTCAACGCTTTGTACTCAAGCGCTGACACACATAATCATGGCGCTGATAGAATTAAACCTGCTGGTTTTGATCTAGATACTGTGTGTGCATTCATTGCTTCTTTGCCCAGTGATTCAAGGATTACATATGAAGATCTTGAGCAGATAAGTGATGAATAATTGGAAGAGATGGACATCAAGTGGACTATGGCTCTTGTAAGTTTAAGAGCAAACAGGTTTAATAAAAGGTTCAAGAAGAAGATGACCTTTAATGCTAAGGATGTTGCTGGGTTTGACAAGTCCAAGGTTGAGTGCTACAACTGTCATAGGATGGGGCACTTTATGAGGGAATGTAGATCTCCAAGAAGATCTGATGCTGGGAAGCCTTCAAGCCAAATGATTAAGAGCCCAGATCCTAAGGCCATGGTTGCTGTTCAACAAATTGATGGTGTTGGAGAATGGGATTGGAGCTGGATGGCTAAGAATGAGGAAGAGGACAGAGCTTTGGTTGCTGAAGTTAAAGAAGAGCATGTTGAATATGCTCTCATGGCACACTCCTCCTCTTCATCAGATAATGAGGTATATGATGATGCTTTCTGTTCTAAGGGTTGTCGTTTAAATACTGAAAAATTAAATCAAGAGATAGTTAAATTATTCGATGAGGCAAGTACTGAAAGATGCAAAGTATCTAATTATCAAATTGCTTTCACCCAAACAGAAAAGACAGTAGCTGAGTATAAGAAAATGGAGTTTGATTTAAAGGATCAAATAAATATCTTAAAACATGAGTTACATCAGAGTAAAGATGTTCAAGATATAGTGAACAGGGTTAATCTTGATTTGATAGCTCAGTTAGAGGAGGCTAACAAAAATAAAGATAATGTGAGTCTTAAAATCCAGAGATTTGATAAGGCCACACAATCCCTAGGAGAGTGTGTTAGTAAACAAAGAGACTCTAAGGATATGAGTGGGATTGGGATGAATAATTATACTGGTGTTCCACCACCAGCTGGGGATTTCTATGGTGTCCAATCAAAGGATTTATCTTGGACTGGCTTGCCAGAATGCCAAGAGGAGGAATTCATTCCTCCACCTAGAGTGACTTCCCCAGTTGAGGAATACAAGCAAAAACTGACTGACCTAGATGAGTGGAAGAAAGCTAACCACACCTTGTTTGTTAAGGGAGGGTTGTTGTGTGAAAGTCCAAATGAACCCACACCAATCAAGAGCCTTGATCCTAAACCTATTAAGATCACACACCCTACCACTGGCAAAGCTGTTGACCTTGGCCCACAAACTGTTAGAAAACCTAGTGTTAAGTATGCAGAGATGTATAGGAATACTAGGTCACCAAAAGGCCAAGTTAGTAATCATGGAACAGGCTTCTTTGCTTCTAGACCTAAGACTATGTCTAGAAAAGCTTGTTACACATGTGGTAGCTTCTCACATTTGGCCTACAAATGTGTCAACGCTTCCAATGTCAACGCTGATAGGAACCATTTCAGCGCTGACAAAAGTCAACATAGGTCAAACACTGTCAGACCCAATACCTTTGTGAACAAAAGTTCACAAGTTGTTAGACCAGCCCCATTCTTTTCTAGAGGGTCTAACACACAAGGCCTAAGACCTTTTCAAAAGTCAAACACTTGGTCCAATAGGCAATGGGTCCCTGTAGCAAACCCTAGGTTCAACGCTGATAAAGGCAATCAGGGCGCTGACAAGAGCAATTTCAGCGCTGACAGAAACACTGCCAAACCTAGGTATTTGCAATCACAGGGAAATAGGTCTAAAGCTTCTACTAGCTTAACATGGAGACCAAAACAAGACCAAAACCCTAATTCTACTGGTATTTCTATGACATGCAACAGGTTTCATTATATTTCAAAGGCATTGTCAACACCAATTGGGGTTAACTGGGAATTTCATTCAAACAGGGATGAAAATGGGGTTGTTATGAGAACCAAGTCTATTCTTGTTGAACAACCAAATGAATCCAAGTCTTCCAAGGCTTGGGTTCCCAAAGAAAACTAATGTGTTTTCTTTATGTGCAGGGCATTCAGAAGAAGATCAATGATTATGGATACTGGGATAGTGGATGCTCAAGGCACATGACAGGAAAGGAAGACTATCTGACCAATTTCTCTCCTATTCAAGATGGTGATAAGGTATACTTTGGAGGGGGCTATGGAACAATCACAGGAAAAGGAACCCTTGTCACCAACAATCTACGATTTGAGAATGTCTTCCTGGTAAAAGAACTGGATTATAATTTGTTTAGTGTATCACAAGTGTGTGATAACAAAAATAAGGTTCTTTTCACAGATACTGAGTGCTTGGTGTTAAGCAAAGATTATAAGCTCCCTGAGGAAAAATACATAGATTTTAGAACACCAAGGCATAAAGACATATATAATGTGAATCTTAATGGAATTAAGATAAATAATAAAATGTCATGTCTGTATGCTAAAGCCTCAGTAGATGAAAGTAATCTTTGGCACAGGAGATTAGGGCACATAAACTTTAAGAATATCAATAGACTTGTGAGGCTTGGTTTAGTTGATGGTTTGCCTGAAAAGGCTTTCCACAATGACCACTCTTGTGTTGCATGTCTTAAGGGCAAGCAGCACAAGGTCTCATTCAGGTCTAAACAGGTGCACTCTAGTTCTAAACCACTTCACTTATTGCATATGGACCTCTTTGGTCCAACTAATATAGAAAGTTTGAAGGGTAAATCATATTGTTTTGTTATCACTGATGATTATTCCAGGTTTACATGGACTTTCTTTTTAGCCAAGAAAAGTGAAACTGCCCAAAGTCTGATTAATTTCATTACCCAGATTGAAAAGAAGAATGGTAATGAGGTCAAGATTATTAGAAGTGACAATGGGGGTGAGTTTAGAAATCAGTTGCTAGATGATTTTTGTGCCAAGAAAGGGATTACTAGGCAGTTTAGCATAGCTAGAACCCCACAGCAAAATGGGGTTGCTGAAAGGAAGAATAGGACCCTTATTGAAGCAGCCAGAACCATGTTGGCTGATGCCCACTTTCCTATAGCCTTTTGGGCTGAAGCTGTTAACACAGCTTGTTATGTTCAAAATAGGGCATTGGTCAACAAAATACATAATAAGACACCTTATGAGTTACTTTGGGGAAGGAAGCCAAATATTGGCTTTCTCAAGCCTTTTGGATGTCATGTAGTTGTTTTAGAAACTAGTGAGGCCCTAGGTAAATTTGATTCAAAAGGTGATGAAGGCTACTTCATGGGTTATTCAGTGCAGAGTAAAGGATATAGGGTTTACATTAAAAAGGAAAAACGTATACTTGAAAAAGTACATGTTAGGTTTTTAGAAAGTAAACCTAGTGATCCTGAAAGTGGTCCAAATTGGTTGTTTGACTTAGAACCTTTATCTAGAGCTTTAAATTATATGCCTGTTACTGATCCAGACATTGTGAAGGAAACTTCAAGTGTTTTGGAAAAGAGAATTGGTAATGTTTCAGGTATACAGGTTGCTAAGAAGGATGGACCACCAGCAGTTGAGTCATCTCCCACAAAAGAATATGTTACACTTCCTATATGGACAGATGAGTATTATGCTGCTGCTACTGCTGCTAGGAAAGATAATGGTGGTGTTCAAATACCACCAAATACAAACATGCATGATTCTTCAGGCGCTGACAAAGGGAAATCAAGCGCTGACACGACTAATTCAGACGCTGATGGCTCAAACGCTGACAACAACAGTTCAAGCGTTGTTAGCCCAAGCGCTGACAAACAAGGTTCAGACTTTGGTGACACCTTTACACAGCTTTTCTCTTCCCATTTTGAACAGGGTGGCCCTTCCAATGTCCATGAAGAGATTTTTGTTGATCAAGAAGAATCTGAAGAAGATATTGGCAACATGGAGCGTGAAGTTGAGGACACCAGACTCTTTGAAGGAGGAGTTCTTACTTCCACAGCAAAGGATCACCCCACATCTCAGATCATTGGTGATGTTATGGCTCCAGTTCAGACAAGAAGATCCCATCAAAGTCTTGGTGGATTTATTGCCAATATACACAAGAAGGTTGATACCCCTCTTGTACAAGCATGTTTGTTTGCCTGTTTTCTGTCACAGGAAGAACCCAAGAAAATTTTTGATGCTCTCAAAGAACCAAGTTGGGTGGAAGCAATGCAGGATGAGCTTCACCAATTTGCTATACAGGATGTTTGGGAGCTGGTTGATTGTCCTAGATATGTGAGACCAATTGGGACAAGATGGGTTCTAAGGAACAAGAAGGATGAAAGAGGTATTGTGGTCAGAAACAAGGCACGTTTGGTAGCTCAGGGATACACACAAGAGGAAGGAATAGATTATGAGGAGGTATTTGCTCCTGTTGCAAGAATTGAAGCTATAAGGATTTTCTTAGCTTATGCCTCTTGTATGAACTTCACTGTTTATCAAATGGATGTGAAGAGTGCTTTCCTCTATGGGACAATTGTTGAGGAGGTATATGTCATGCAACCTCCTGGTTTTGAAGATCCTGAGAATCCAGACAAGGTTTATAGAGTGAAGAAAGCTATGTATGGACTTCATCAGGCCCCAAGAGCATGGTATGGTACCTTGTCTACATATCTGGTGGACAATGGTTTCAAAAGGGGCACCATAGATCAGACACTATTTACAAAGAAGAAAGGAAAACATGTGTTGCTTGTGCAGGTCTATGTTGATGACATCATTTTTGGGTCTACTGATCCAAAAATGAGTGAGGACTTTTCCAAGCTCATGACAGATAAATTCAAGATGAGTGCAATGGGTGAGATGAACTTCTTTCTAGGGTTACAAGTTCAGCAGAAAGAAGATGGTATCTTCATCTCCCAAGACAAGTATGTAGCTGAAATCTTGAAGAAATATGGTTTTTCTCCACATGAGAAGGAGGCTTCTACTCCTATGGATAGGCAACACCCTTGGGGAAAAATTGGAGCTGGAAAGGATGTGGATGTTAGGCACTATAGATCAATGATTGGATCATTGATGTATCTTACAGCCTCAAGACCTGACATCATGTTTGCTGTGTGTGCATGTGCACGCCATCAAGTAACTCCCAAAGAATGTCACCTTTTTGCTGTGAAGAGAATTTTTAGGTACCTAAGATGTTATCCAGATCTTGGCTTGTGGTACCCAAAAGATTCTCCATTGGACCTTATTGCTTATTCAGACAGTGACTATGGTGGTGACAAGTTTGATAGGAAATCCACAACTGGTGGATGCCAATTTCTTGGGAGTAGATTGATATCTTGGCAATGCAAGAAACAAACAGTGGTGGCAAACTCTACAACTGAAGCAGAATATGTTGCAGCAGCTGCTTGTTGTGGACAAGTCTTATGGATTCAGAACCAGCTGTTGGATTATGGGTATAATTTTATGCATACCAAGATTTTTGTAGACAATAACAGTACTTTATGCATTATTAAAAATCCTGTACATCATTCTAAAACCAAACACATAGAAATTAGACATCATTTTATAAGAGATTGCTTTGAGAAAGGTTTAATACAACCAGATAGGGTAGCCACAGAAGACAATGTGGCTGATTTATTAACTAAACCTTTTGATGCTGGAAGATTTCAATATTTGGTAACAAATATTGGAATGGTTAATCTCACTTAATATGTGTTTTGGAACCTTTTTGTAAAAGTATGTACAGGATAATGCATTGTTATTGGTCTTTGTGATGATTTAGATTTTCCACTTTATTTTTCTAACACTGACAAAGGTAAATGTAACGCTGTCAAGTGTTATTTTGCCGTTGTTAGAGATATTATTGTCTAACGCTGACAAGAGTTCCTTCAACGCTGATAAGTGTTGTCGGGACGCTGTCAGCAACAAATGTTAGTTTTGTGGTTTTCATCTAAATGTGTAGGTAGGTGGTAGCTTTATACCATTGGATACAGAGTTGCTTATGGATCTTTGAAGAGCTATTTGGACATGTTTTGTTTATGGATGATGGTTGGAATATTTATATTCCTATCTTGACATAAATTTTTAATGTTCATATATATTTTGAGAACTCATGTATCATAGTTTGAGGGGAGGTTTAAGGAACCTTTAGGATTTTTGGGTATCCATATGATACTCTTATCACAATTCTAGATTGTGTCCACAGGTGAGTATGGGTTAGTTTTACTAAACCATGAGGCACTGTAGCATGCATAGTATATCAACTTTGCATGCTGCCAAGACATTTTTGGCCTAGAATTGGTTGTGGTCTGTTGGGAGACTTGGGAATCATTTTGATATGGGTTTTACCTGGGAGTAACAAGGATTTTATAAGGTAACTTGGTTGTTAAGAATTTTGGATTAGCAAGGGACACTAGAGGACTGTTATGTCTATCTTACTTATGCAAGTGTGCATAACTGGACAGTGCTTGCCGCCCTATGATAATTATCAGCTTTTGGTTATCTTCTCTAGGATAAATTACTTGTTAAGGCCATTTTTCTCTTTTTAAAACAATTTTATTTTTGGACGCTGACAAGATTTTTCCAAGCGTTGTTGTGACCAAAATGGACGCTGACATGGCTTTAGGCGAACGTTGACAAGATTATAGCCGTTGGGCGTTGATGGGTTATATTTGACCGTTGACAAACAATGGGACCTACCCAGTTGTTACTTTTTGACATATTTTCAAGCCGTAATTTTAGGAGTTGTTACTTTCATTAAATGCATGAGATAACTTATAACTTTTTCAATATTTTCATGATTAGTTTTTGAAAATCTTTGCCTATTTTTGGGCCAATCACATGCATTCATCCACTCCTATAAATTTGGCTCCTATTTTTAAAAAGGGTATCTATAATTCTTGTCTAACACTTTTCTCTTATCAACCTTCATCTTTTATACTTCAAATTAACAGCTTTCATCAATGGCACCAAGATTTAACTCAGCAGAATTGGATTTGGGGTTCAAGTCTCAACACAACATGATTGCTTATCTTGTTGCTGATAATACTTTGTTCCCTCAATACACACAGATGGTGGAGTATTTGAACGCATCCCCATTAAGGTATGCTCTTTCTCATGCACCACTCATTCCAGTCACACACATTAAACAGTTTTGGAAAACTGTAAGTTCCTCAACAGTTAATGGAGTGACCACATTGACTTCTATTGTACATGGGAGACCTTGGGTGGTTACTGAGGCCTTGGTACGCCAGGCCTTGCATCTTGATGATGCTGATGGTGTAACCATTCTTCCCATATCTGAAATAGAACAAGGGCTTAGGGCTTTGGGATACCCTATTCCTGATGAAGGTACTCTTAATAAGTACCATAAGCAGGAATTTCCCCCAGCCTGGAAGTACCTCATTCACATTCTCCTTCAATGTTTGAGTCCCAAATGTACTGCACACAATGAGATCAATAGATCCATTGCAACTGCTATTGTGTGTATTGCAACAGGGCAAAAGTATAACTGGTCTAAAATGATTTTTGAAGGAATGTGTAAAAACAAGGGGACAAAAATGACTTTAGCTTATCCCCGTTTTCTGCAAATGATTTTTGATGCTCAAAGATATTGTTCAAGGGATCACAATGATTTTTATAAGATCCCTGAACAAAAGAAGGCTATTTTTACCAAGATGAATTCACCACCTCATAGAGACCTACCTTTAACCCAAGCCATGCGTGCTGTTATTGCAGCAGCACAACCCCAACCAGACCCCCAACCTCATATTGACCCTCACCCACAACTTGAACCTATCCCTGAACCTTTACCCTCACCTGACCAAATGCAAATAGACCAAAATCCCTTTGACGCTGACACATCTAATGTGGGCGTTGATGTGCCTATTTCAACCGCTGACACCCAACCATCACAATCCCAAACACCCCTTAACCAACCTACATCTACACCTTCTTCTACACCATCTTCCACACCTCCTGAATATAGGTTGATTAAACGCCAAAGGACTGCTGGAGTGTTCTCCTCTGGTGGTCCTAGCCATGAAGCAGAGAGAACCACCACCACAAGTGTGGCTGGTGACCTGGATGAGGCTGGGACTATTGATACAGGCTTAGAAGCTGGTCAAGACAGTCCCAACATCATTAAGACCTCATCCATGCCCAATGAACCTGACTTGGGGGGTCAAATCCCCATTTTGGAAGAGGGCAGACTGGAACCTATGACGCTTTTGGAATTGACGGCTGTCTGCATTAGCTTGCAAAAGCAAAATGCAGACTTAGTACAAATTGTCAGTAACCAAGGCCTTGAACTCAAGGAATTGAGGGAGAGGATTGTTGTTTTGGAGAGTGCTCATTCAAGGGGAGGTATGGAGGAGTCTTCCAAAGGGGAGGAAGATCAAAGAAATCTGAGTGATAAGAGCAGTCAAGATGGTCAATCATTGGATGTTGCTGAAGCTCTTACTACTTTGAAGGAACAAACAGGTTTTGATACGTCCTTGATCTCTCCAACCAATTTAAATTTATCATTTACAGATATGTTGAGAGAGGTTACACAAGGCGCTGAGGGAAAATATTTGAGCGTTGATAAGACAAGTTTGGACGCTGACAGAAGTATTTTGGGCGCTGATAGAGGAAATTTGGGCGTTGACAGATCTGCATATGGAGGTGATGTATTCCAGTCATCATCTATCATCAAAGATGTTCCTACTCAGGTATTATCATCTACCCTACCAACAATTGCACCAACAGATAAGGGTAAGGGTAAGTTGGTAGAAGAAATTGTTCCAAAGAATGTAGCTCAGGTTGAATTTGATAGAAGATTGGCTGAGCAAATGATGGAACAAGGTGAAAAGGAAAAGTCACCATTTGTTGTGACTTCTGAAGAAGACAGTGATGGAGCTAGCTCAGATTCAAGTGTGATGATTGTTGAACCAGAAAGACTTGAGTATGGTGATGAGCTTGCTAGGGAAAAGCTGAGAGATTTAAAGTTGCAGATTGATTTTGATATGCCAGAGGTAGTTCAGATGTACAATTCTTGGGAAGAAAGCTGTATGGATAATCCAGACTTGACCATTTCAGATCAGATATGGGGTTTGGAAATTCTTCTTAGAGTTCAGAAGGATTGTAAGGTGATTTTGAAGCACAAGGCAAGCAACATTCTCTCTGAGTTGAAAAGGGATAGAAGGAAGCTCTACTTTATGTTGCTCAAATGTCATGGAGTTGGATGGACACATCAGAAGCTGAAGGCTTTGACGTTTGATGAGTTGGAACATAGGGCTTATCCTATTTGGGTGAAAGTGCAGGAAGAAAACACTTTCAGACTTCTTTCAGATGAAAGAAAGGAGCAACTTGCAGAAGAGATGGCAATCAAGAAAGCTATGATAGTTCCTAGACCAGCAAAGAAGGGATTTATTCTTGAGTTTCCAAAAGATATGAATCAACTATATCCAAGTGAAGCAATTATTAGAAAGAGCCTCAAGCTCTCCCCATTAGAAGCTTCAGATATGGTGCATGTGTTACCACTAGATTCCAGGAATCCAATTGTGAGTTATGATGAAGATGAATGTGGATTCTGGAAAATTGGAAGATTTGGCAAGGAGGTACACACTTTTACCACTCTCATATCTTTATTTGCAAGTTGTGATAGAGAAGACTTGGTGGACCTTTGGAGGTTGCTAGAGACCAAGTATGAGGCTGAAGCACCAACTTCAGCCAATGGAATAAAACTTTGGACCACATTCAAAAGAATGTGTGGGACAAAAGAAGAAGATCCTGAAATATGGAAGGATCTTGAAGATGACCTCAGTGGTCTTCAATGGAGGTTATATTCAGCTGCAGGTGTATACCATTTGAGTTCTACAAAGTTTGCTGAGTATTTACTTGTAGATGCTCAGTATTTCATATCCAAGGCTGTTTTGGAGAAGATGAAGGACACCCAATTGGAGATAGACTATACAAGTGACGTGGCAAAGAATTTGATCAGATTTATTTATTACCAATATGATAAGGTTTGTCAGACTCCTCCAAGTTCTTAATGTTTATTCAGAAACTTGATCATAAGAGTGGATATCAAGTTTAGGGGAGGATTGTTGGGAATAAATTTAGGCCAGAACACTTGAACGCTGACAAGAACAACTCAAGCGTTGACAAGAGCAAAGTGAGCGCTGATAGCATAAGCGTTGACAAGTTAAAGTCAAGCGTTGACAGATTGAAGACAAGCACTGATGGAAGATGTGAGCTACACGTTTATTATATTCTAGAATACTTCTAGTAAAGATAAACTCGACATTGTATTTTCTATTATTATCTTTACCTAGAATAGTTGATTCGTAGCTTATTGTACAAGACTTCTTGTTCTATAAAAGAAGATCTTTTAGGTTAAAGTTAATATAAGTTTTTCATAAGTATTCGCAAGTTAAACTCTTTCATTGTAATCAAGTTCGTTTATTCTAATACAAGTGAAAGTTTGTTTAACATCTTTGTGTTTTAGATCAAGTGTTAATTCCGCATAACACTTTGTTACTTTATTCATAAGCAAAGGTTTCTCTACGTGTAGTACTTGATCTAATCTCGTATACACAAAGCTTAATCGATCTAAGTTTGGGATCAACAGCAAAGAGGTTAAGGACCATGCCTATCATAAGCCCGACTCAGAAGCGAAGATGGATGCATTCATGGATTCCTTGGACCAAGTCGAGTGCCCGCTGTTTGACAAGATTGAAGCTATGAAAGACGCGCCTATCGACATGGTCATGGAGCAGCTTTGTGTAGAGGCAGACTTTAACTCACAGCTAACCATTCCCCTCTACGCAGATAACCCTACACCAGAAGACCCATGGGCCATTAAGGGAGAGAAGAGCTTGGGAGAGCCCATTAAGGCTAATGTAGATCATGCTTTAAGGAAGAAAAGGTGTCGTGCTACATGTCACGCCCCTACTGCATGGTCTACCCACCTTCCCATGTCTGACGGAATGCCCGTGACGGCCCCGACTATGCAAGGCGTGACCTTAGTAGCAGAGACCCATGCTACCCCAGAAGGATCCTCCATTGAGTCCTTAGCACAGGGCTGGAAAGAGCTTGGGGAGTCAATGCTACCCCATTAATTTTTCAAAGTGTGTAACAAACAATAACTTATGTAATATTCGTCTGTGGATGTCCAGAGCACCAAACACTTAATTATGTTTATTGTACAACAGTTTTTATTGTAACTTATTATGACCGTGAATGTTCACGGCATTTTTATGCGCTCATTTGAAACTTAGTTCTTTGCCTTTAGATAATTATATATCCATTGGATTAAATATCCATGTGTGATCTATCACGGCTTTACAAAAACTAAGTCTATAATTTACTAGACGTGCACTGTGTGTCTTTGTCATGCCCGTCACTTTGTAAGTACGACATGTGGAAACTTATTACAACGTCTTGTGAATAAGGTGTCTAGTAAGGATTCATGATTCGCGTCGCAGGGGTTGCATCCCTCTTATGCGACAAGTTGAATTAGTAGGTTCACTTAATCCTCTTAGTCCACGTGGAAACGAATAGTACATGTACGGCTGAATAAATGTATATGAATAAGAAATAACACTTAAGACTATAAACAAAAAAAAATCCTAAGTACACAAAAGACAATAATTTGCACAAGAACAAGCCGTGGAGCTAGCTAGGCACCACAACGTTTTATTATTACTGTTACGATTTTTTGACAAAATGATAAAATCCTAAGACAAATAGAACCTAGAAAACATAAAAGCAAAAATACATGGATCTTTATTGAAGCTGTCGACAGCAAAGTGTCCATGCGAAGGCCATAGCCTTCTAGAGATAGCATCTTTTGAGGTTGCAAATATTCCATGTACGATCCAAATCACGGCCCTCCGTATCACATAACTTGTACGCACCTAGCCCCAAAGCTTTCGTGATGTCATACGGCCCTTCCAACTTTGGTTTACCTAGGCTTTTGTTCGCTCTCTCTACTAGACCATTAGTCTGTGGGTGTTTCACTGATGCAAAGCGCCGTTTGATGTTTAGCACTGCGCACCAATCTTTGAACGGATTGTCCGCAAACTGTTTTCCGTTATCTGAGATGATCTCCTCTGGTAAACCAAAACGGCATACAATGTTTCCCAAACAAACTTTTTTACTTGTTTGCATGTACTTGTCGCAACCGCCTTAGCCTCTATCTAGCGAGTAAAGTGGTCCATAGCCACGATCAAGAACTTAACGCCTCCGGCTACAACAGGAAAAGGACCTGCTATGTCAATACCCCGTTTGTAGAATGGCCATGGGGATGTGATGGGTGTCATTTCTTGTTGTGGATGACGTGGTACTGGCCTATGCACTTGGCAATCATTGCATTTAAGAATCATATCTCGTGCGTCTCGATGCATAGTCGGCCAATAGTATCGTGTGTGTAGCCCATGCTACTACCGACTTGGGGCCGGCGTACATGCCGCACGACCCTTCATGAATTTCACTAATCACATAACTAGATTGGCGTGGTCCAACACATCGCAACCACGGCTGTAAGAATGAACGTTTGTATAAGACACCATGGCGGAGCTCAAACTGCTGCGACTTCCTTTTATTGCGACGAACCTTTGTTTCATCCTCAGGAAGGATTTTGTTTGTCAAATAGCTTATGATCGGGGTCATCCATGTACGTCCCTCCTCGTCAACTATTGTTGTGATCTCCTCCCCTTCAATAGATTTATCCTTGAGTATTTCTACCAACACTTGTTTTGACAAATGGGCGAAGCTCGTAGACGCAATTTTGCTAAGGGCATCCGCCTTCTTATTCTCACCTCTTGGTACCTTCTTGATAGAGAACTTGGCAAAACCAGCGATAAGTGTGTGACAATCCGTCATTTTATGATTGATATTTTATTCTCAATATTTATTTGAAAATATTATTTTTAATGTTATAATATGAACTCACTTATTTTTGGGAAGAAATTTGGATTTACGTCTTGAAGTAGCATCGACTACGTCTAAACCGGAGGATTCTACGTTACGTGCTTACGTTTACATACACCGTCTTTGGTGACAGTCCGACGTTTCAGAAAATAAAATTTATCCGTGAATATTATTTTGAGATTTTAAATTTGTGTTGGTTCATAAATTCACAAATTTACTAGAAGAGATTAGGACTTACGATTTTATTTTAACGTCCTTTACGACTAAACCGGAAACCTTAGGATTACGTATTTACGTTTTCGAACTCCGTTTTTGATGAGACAATTTTTATTAGATTCGTTTTGTGTCGTTGATTCATAATTTATAAAAACGTTTTTCGTAAAACGACCCGAGGGCACGCAAATCGAGGAAACTAGAATCGAGGAGTACCCGTAAATTAGTGGGATGAGACAAGATAAATCTTGCCCCACCCCACACATGGGACGGCCCAACTTGCTACACCACACCACATTTGGTGTCATTTTTATAAGCTAAGTAAGACACTAGTCTTACCAAGCTTACAAAGTAAGCTTTCTCAACACAAAACCAATAACCAAACCATTTCTCTCATTCAACACATGCAAAACAACTTCATCTTTCTCTTCTCTCCTTCATTTGGTCGTCCCATCTCACCCTTAAAACACCCATTTGATCCATTTTAACCACAAAATCTCATGTTATTCATACATAAGTTGAAGCCCTTTTGAAGCCCTATTGATTGGTGGTGATTATAACATCCAAGGAGGAGTTTCTATGGAGTCTTAGGGCTGATTTTCCACAAGGATTTCTTGAAGAATGGAAGTCTTGAAGATGTTCTTGGTTTATCACAAGTTTCTCCATCAAAATCCATGTCTTGATCTTAACCTACATCATCATGGTGGTATAAAGATTGTTCTCCCCATCCTTTTGTTAATTTTGATTATGTAATCATGTATTTTCTTCTTGAATGTATATATGTATGATGATATATGATGATAAATATATTATGTGGGGATTTGGTGTTTATAATCATGGGTAAAAAGATGAAAAACTATATGTAAAAAGGTTAAAATCATGCTTAAAATGATGGCTGTATAAAGCAGTAAAGACTCATATGATAAACTGATAAAATGGCTTGAATAGATTCATATACAGTAAGCTATGAGTCTTGTACACATGTGAGAGTTGTCCATACAATGGAATCATTAGGATGAGTGAGATATGATCAAAACAAGTTTAGAGTGCAAATCTGAATACACTGTTTTGGACGAATTTTATAAAATACTTAGACGCTGATTCAACAGTAGCCATAGGAGAGTTAAATGGAGCACATATCATTTAGTTTATGCCACAAAAATTTGGGCTTCTATCTCCGTATATAACTCTAGATATGGCTGTTTTGGTGAAAATGAAATTTAAAATCAGATTTTGTATAATAAAAACTTATATAATATAAGAACTCACTTATATATTTATAAAATATATACACATGAAAACCCACTAACTTATAAATTTCATTTATATAGATATGTATAAGGTTAAATAAATGGACTCTTTATAAAAATGGTAGTTGAATAAGTTTTATAAGTTATAAAAACTATAAACATGATTTTTACGACTTTTTCGGCTATTACCGTAAAATTAACGTTTTTGTTAAATAAAACTTAGACGGTTGGACCCGTCTAATGTAAACTTTTATATACTCATATACTGATATATAAACATATATATAACAAGTAAAAACCGATTAAACCCGAACTATATAACATACGGACATTAACGGGCTAAGTTAACGTTATTGGACTAATAATACAACAAAATGGGCTAAAACACTTATAAACTTATTTATTGGGCTTAACCAATTTGGGCCCAAAATGTAAAGTATAAATACTGATAATACAAGTATGAAATGGACTAATACAAGACAATGAACTTATAATAGGCTTATTGGACCTAAAACACGTAAATAGGTAAAACTAGTAAACTAGTAAGAAGTTACCAATACATAAACACTAAAACGAGTAAATGAGAATATGTAAACCCACTTGATCATCATATATATAAAATCATCATATGTATACATAATTGTTATTTTATAAAGTCATTAGACAAAAGTCTAAGACGAGTATTATTTGTCTAGGTTTCCGTGATTGAAGCACGCACCGTACATCCGAATTACCGATAACCCGCCTTCCCACATCAACGTGAGTTCATAGCCTCACACTCTTTTAAATGTTTTTATGAAATGTTTTATAAACCCACAAGGGAGATAACATGTTAGTTTTTATGAAATAGGACACTAGTTGTCCCGATTGTTTGTTTATTGATTTGGACCCGAATGATTGTATGACCCGATGAATGATTAAATGACCCGATAGATGAAATGAAATAGATTATTAAAGTTAGGTTATGTCATTAAAAGTCCCATTAGCATGAATTGTGAACTACCGGGATTTGGTAGACGCTTATGCAAATAATAGTACTATTTGGGGACGATCACCCCAGTTCGCGCCTTGACGGTTGATCCCCGTCGTGCCACATTGATTGGTAAGCGAATTTATGTATGAGAAGATTTACACAAGCGTGATTATTGTGACGACACGCTAATTTAGATGGGCAAATTGAGTTTCGGGATAGCTACCCATTGTGTGTTGTAGTAAGGTAACAATGTCATGCGGCTTATAATAATCCAAATAACGAAATACTGCTATACGCACAAAATTACAATATATTGCCTGACTAGCAATACAGGGTCTTACTATTGATATTATGTTCGTGTTTTGGTTTTTCATAACCATATTCATATAACGATTTTTATTTAACTTTATACAACATTATAAAACGTATTGTATGATGTTTTTACGACATTGGCTCGTATAATGCTTTTGAAGGCAAATGCCTATTTTATGATTTTTGATAAGGATTTGTATAGAATGACTTTGGCTATTTTATGGCCTATTACAAAGATTTGTATAAAATGATTTTCGGTAATAATTATATACCGATGATATATTGATGGTTTCATTAAACTCTATGAAATCACTCGGCGTTATCGCTGACCTTTTCTTTTAACATGTTTTATCTCAGGTACTTGAAGGTAATTCTCGGGAAGACGACAAGAATTTATGGCCCGCACTTAAACAATAATTTCCATTCAAATGCTTTGTAAAACATTGTATGAAATAATATGACTTGGGACCTATGTAACTTTGATATTTATGAATGGAAATACTTTATTATTAAACGACGCGATTTTTAAGCGTTGTCTATTATGTGAGTAATGTGCTATCCCGTAACACCAACGAGTCTTCCGATGTATTGAATTGTAAAAATTTGGGGGTGTTACAGTTTGGTACCAGAGCTCTCGTTATAGAGAACGAAAGATTTTTAAAACCAAGGTTTTGAATAAAACATTTCAAAATCTTTTAACTATAAACATTTTTCTAAAAATGTCTAAAAATCTTTTGACTATAACGGTGCCGAAGAATTCCCGAGTTACCGACAAGGCCAGACTGAGAAGTGTTATTTTAATATATATATATATATATATATATATATATATAACTTGGATTATATATATATATATGATGTAATTTTATTACATGATTGTTTGATGATTATTTTGATATTTATACGAGATATTTATACGACGTCGATTGTCACAAGGAACCCTAAATCCCCTAGTAAATTAATCGAAGCTATTCTCGTAGGAATTCTAGCTATTCTAGATCTAAACCAAGTTGTGGATATTTATGATCCCAACAAAATTGTTGATATTCTTAGAAGTGTTGATATTAGTTGATTGTGATATTAAAGAAGAATTGGCGAGATTAAATCTGATATCGATGTCATGACGATCTTTTCTTATAGAGTGGAGTTTGACAAAACGTTACCACCTAGAAAGATGTCATCTGATTCGTTGTCATCCAATTCTTAAATTGAAATCAAAAGGGTGAATGTTGTACTTGAGGCTGTCATTGGAACCATTACCCAAAAGCCTCATGCCACTAGTACCTTTCCGAGAAATCTAATTGAATGTGTGATTCATTTCATACTAGTGACTCATTTGATAACTATTGTTGTAAGAGCTAATAGGATTGGAAATTAAGCGTTGTTGATATCGAGCTTTTGTTGCCCTTTAAAGGCCTAAGAATAAGGTTGAAAGTATTGGAAAATGAGGTAGGATATCGAATTGAGTATAAGTTGATTGAAACTTGAATAAAATAAAATTCAACTCGTATGGAATATGAAATTGTTAAGAGGAAGTCGTTAAGTTCTTTGATTGAATTATAAGGTTTTAAATGATTGTTAGCTTGTGTTGAAGGTTGTTCCTAGGCCATTGTCCAATGATGAGGATGCCCAGTGTCCAAGAAATAAATTGAAGAAATCCTCTTCTGAAATTGGGACCGATGGATCTTTCGGGACATGTGGAACACCTAATGACTCTTGTAGATTAGTATTCATTGTGGTATCTTTTAAAAATAATCCCTAACTTAACTGTGACATCAGTTGGTAGGATGAGTTCTTGGAATTGTATGACATAGTGACACGTAATGTGTTACGGTACAATTTATACTTGTTTGTGATTAATGAAAAGACTACCATTGATTGCTAAATTCTACATGTATCGATGTTATCTATCCTTTATTGCTTCATCCTAATGTTCGCATTAGTGATGCAACCATTGAACAAGTACTCAACTCGAATTGAGTTACGTTGTGGATTATTCTCTTTGTATTCCTGAGTGCCATCGAGGTCATGAACCTCATGATTAATTGGCTAAGCTCATTTCCTATTATATTATAGTTAGTTCTTGGTGAACAACTCTTCAGCACTCTTTTGCAGATCACTTATTGTTTTTATAAGATAAAATAGTATCCCTCGAGAAAAATTGAATTTTCATCACTATAAGGATTATTAAAAGTAAGATTTATAAGTGATTGTTATCGAAATGAAGTTGTTTATAAAACACCTTGGAAAAATTAATTGTTTTCATAACAAAGAAAATCTTTGTAAATTTATTTTGATTCTTATTTAAGAATTAAGCATGAAAATGTTTTTATTATAAACATGATGATAAAATTTTGACAAACTAAGTATTGCATCGTTGATCTTGAAATTGTATATAGTTGCGTGCCTACATACAATTTGAAATGGACCATGCAAGGCTGATTAGTAGTCACCACAAAACTAATGAATAAACACTAAATTTTCTTTGAAGATTGTTTAAGATTAAAATTTATGAGATCTGCAAAAAGTGAAAAATAGGGACATAGTGTTAGGGACACCTACATATGTGCCTGTAGCATCTATTCTTCTGAGTCGAATTTACTCATCTGTGGAAATTGTCCTATTTGACAATTAGCAATTCTTTCTTGTCCAATTCTCCCGTAGTGAGATTCTTAGGAAAAGTATATGATTACCGAGTGTTGATACCCGACTGGATGTATCGACGTTCCTATCATTTCTTTTGAATTGATTTCATTTGAGTGACCTGGGTAACGATCCGAGGAGCTTTCGAATGCGTACTCAAATTATGAAAACATAGGATATATTAATATTCATTAAATGTTTTCGTCTGTATCTGATTTGAAATTCTCTCGCGTAGATTATGCGTTGACCTTACCCTTTTAAGGATAGTTATTTCTCCAGATATCCTTGAATTTGTGAAGGATTATGAGTTATTATTAGTCTTTTGAGAAGTTCACATCTTATCGACGACAATAAAACTGGAAAGTTGTGATACCCTAGAACCGAGGTCACTTACGTCACCCTAAATTTCGCTTATTTTTGAAATTTTTAATAAATTTTAATTGCTATATATTTTATTATTTTGGTGGAAACCGATATTCGAGGTTATAATTTTGACGATTGACGATTTAAGAAGGACGATGACGAATACGATCCCGATGGATGCCCAAATTTCTATAATTATTGTCGTTTTATCGATGTTATAATTTTTCTGTGACGCCCCCAAATTGAGTCAAATGCAGCGGAAATAATATTTGGGTGTCACGTAGGTGGATCAACAGCAGACAGATTATAGAGCGACAGATAAAAGATTATCCTTACATTTATTACATGATTAAAAGTGCAAATGTTCTTAAAACAAGTCTTAAACAATATTCAGTAGTTTGAATTATTCCCCGGTTTATAAAACCCCAGATGAGCTCGATAAATGCAGCCTATCATGATGCTTGACTCCATGCACACCAATACCTGCTTTAGTTTCCTGAGAAAACATGCTTAGAAAGTCAACATAAAGTTGGTGAATTCACAGGTGTAATTAAAATAAGTTTGGACATATAAACATTCACTGAAGTAGTAATGCACAAAGCATTAATACTTAAAAGTAATTACATTTCCATATTGCCCGAAACTGAAGCTTGACAGTTAAGCCCTTAACAAATAAGGGCCCTTCGCCTTATCATTATCAAAGCACCCATAAATAATAATGTACTGACATGTGAAACATCTGTTGTCCTGGCCTAGGCACAGTGAGCATGACTCACCCAGATGGGGACGGTCAATCCCAAATAGATCTATTTATAACATTCAGGCAATTCAAAAATTCTAACAGTTTCGGATGCACGGGTCATGCGAGTTCATCTACAATAGGCATTGTAATCAAAGGTTTTGCAGTTCAGTTTACGTCCATAAAATAAAATATGTTGCATGTTTTCTTCCCCATAAAAGAGTTTAAAAGTTTGTCAATATATAAAAGTGGGGCCATGAACTCACCTCAATCGTACGGCAATAAGTCAATAGATAAGTCTGATAGGGATGCTCACGATACAGTCAATGACCTAAATAATTATAAGGTCTCAGTAAATGCATAATATAAATGCATAAAAGTTCCAGAATAAATCTGTACATGTTTAAACGGGTTTAAGTATTTAATAATAATACTTGAAATTTGTTCGTCGAAGTACAAGTTATAATAGTATTTATTTTAGGTGTAAAATAAATAATAAGGTTTAAGTTATTAATTCACTTAATTAATATTTTGTACTTACGTTGTTATAAAACACTTTAAGTATTCATATAGGATGGCTTTATATATATTTAAAGCGATAGGAAAATAAATATAATTAATATATTTATTTTATAAGTTAATCATTTACAATTTATATTTAATATATAAATAAGGTTTATAAATGTATGACATTTATTTAAAATCCATGTTTACGTAAGATTTACATTTATTAAGTTATAGGTTTGAAAATAACCACTGTTACATTTTATTTAAGTTTTACGTTTAAATAAATGACTTAAAATATATAAGGTTTTTAAGGTTCGTAATAATTGTATAAAAGTACGTTTTAGTCCTTTTAATAAACGGATACTCGTGATTAAATTACTTTTATACCACTAGGGTTTCTAAATCTTTCAAGTATTTACAGTTTTGGTCCCTCCTAGTTACACGTGCAACTAGGGTTTCTTAAAGTTTCATAAAATGTCCATTTTGGTCCTTATAGTATACGGCATAATCTAGGGCTTATAAGAGTTTCACTTAATGGCAGTTTTAGTCCTTGAAGTTTCGGTTAGTATTAGGGTTTATTATAAGTTACAATTATGCCCCCTAGGGCTTGTTTATGTTTCGGCTTTAGGCAAGTTTGGTCCCTAGGGTTGCTTAAGATTTTATTAAGTTTAGTAACTTGACACTATTAGTCCCTAATGTTTATTTTAGGTCACGGCTAGTGTCCAAAGTGGTCCTTAGACTTTCCAAAATTTACACAACTCACCCTAGTATTTTAGTAATCACTTTTTAGTCCTTTCTAACTTCACTAAGTTTCGGATATGTGCAAAACACACCCCTAGACTCTCGGCATGTTTTTAAAAGTGGTTTAAAGTCTATGTTTTTGAGATACCAAGTTCTATACTTATTCATTTAGCTCCCTTATACTTTATAAATTTACAATTTAGTCCAAAAGTATCATATAAGCTATTTTTAATCCGAAAATTTATGTATATATTATTTTAGTTTCAAAACTTCTTAGATCTATTATTTAAATCCAAAATGATTATAGATCTATATTTTTAATATGTAACTTTATAAAATCAAAACTTTGACACTAAGAGTTTTATAAAACATTTATTTAATAAAGGTGATTATTTATCTAGGAAAAGTATTATAGTGCTTAAACTAATCCTATAAGGCCTAATAGTGATCTTAATATTTTAAGGCACCTAATAACATGAAGCTAATATTTCTAGTTGTATCTAAATATTATAAGGTCACTAAAAATCATCATATGAGCTTTAAAGCTCACGTCCCATTTTATTTGCATGGTTAGGTTTTCATGTTTTTACAAGTTAAACAAGATTATGTTAATGTGTTCTTCCAAGTTGGCAAGTTTTTACATCAAGTCTTACTATATATAAAAATCTAGCCGTGGGTTTTATCTTGGTTTTTAGGGTTTCCATGTTTGTTTAAGTGTTAGCTTTACCATAATAAACATGTACACACAAATATATATGAATGTAATGTATTGAAAAGATAGGTTTTAACTTGGACTTACTTGTTTAGTTAGGTTTAGGAATGATATGAGAATAGGTAGAAACAAGTGACAAGCTTTCAACAATGGTGGTCTAGGAATACATATACATGCCGTGGGCTTCAAGTGAGGCGTCTAGGGCTCCTTTGTTGCTTCAAGGATCAAGGTTTCTTGTAGGTTGAGCTTAGGATTAGCCTTTAGGTTGTAGAAGACATAGTATGGATGTAGTAGCAAACTTTGGAGGTTTAAAAATGGTGGTGAAGGTATTGTAGCCGTGAGTTGAGAAGGAGAGAGTGAAGTTGATGGAGCAAAATGCTAGCAAGTGATTTATGTTGTGTGTTGGTGTGGGTTTCGGCTTAAGAAGAGAGAGAGAGACAAGATTTGCAAATCATGTACCTAGTACTCAAGATCTCAAAGGATTTTGGTTGGATTTCAAATATCTTCCAAGTATTTTGACACATGCCTAAACTAGAAAGTCCACTTCCTTCCCTTTTGGTGTTTTAGCCGTGTGTTTGCAAGTCAAAATGGGGGACAAATTCTTACATTGAGTGTGTAAGTGAGTTTGTAAGGTAAAAGTATGGGGTTGGTAGGAAAAGTATGCTTATGCATGCAAGTGTGTAAGTAAGCATGGTCATTATAGGGTTTTAGTGGGTTAATCACTTGAGTACTCACTAGCTAGTTAGTAATTGATGGTATTGTATGCATGCATATAGGTACACGTCTAACATATGCTTGGGGAAGGGTTTTGGGTAAATTTTGCCAAGTGTTGTATGATAATAATAGCCTTTGTATATTATTATAGGTACTTGTGGTGTTGTAGGTATTTTTGTTGAAGCTTTTAGATAATTTAATGAAAGTGTATAAAGTATATTATTGTAAGTATTTACTTGAAAATAAATAAATGACACTGTTAAAATAGTGTACATTATATTTAGAGTGTTAGGTGTTTATTCCTTTTTAAGTATTATATGTAAATATATACATATAAAAATAATTCAAGTACTTAATAAATAAATTAAGTAAGGTTACTTATCTTCAAAATATGTACTGAGGTGATGAGTTCATTAATAAGTCAGGTGGCCAGTCAGTTGCCAGGGTAGTCAATACATGACTAAAGGTCCACATTAATATAAAATAAATGGGATAAATAATATGACAAAAGGTATATGCTTAATAATAAAACATAGAAAGGTGAAATTATATAAATTTCATAAATAAGTAGTACAACAGTTGACAAGGTCAATAGGATAAAATCAGGGATTTTACAGCACAATCCCGTTATTTTAGCTTTGTCCTCAAAGCTTAAGATGAAGTCATTGGTCAGGTGAACAAGTGTGGGTACTTGGTTTTGAACGAGTCTTCTCGTTCCCAAGTGAACTCTGGGCCTCTCCTAGAGTTCCAACGTACCTTGACCAACGGGATACGACTACGTTTCAATTTCTTAACTGTTCTCTCCATGATTTCTACTGGTTCCTCTGTGAACTGGAGTTTGTCGTCAAACTGAACTCCTTCTAATGGCATAGCCAATGGTTCTTCAGCATAGCACTTCTTCAAGTTAGACACATGAAAGGTAGAGTGTACCCGACTCAATTGTTGGGGCAACTCTAAACGGTAAGCTACTTCCCCGATCCTGGCTATCACTTTGAAAGGGCCAACATAACGTGGATTCAGCTTTCCACGTTTGCCAAAACGTACCACACCCTTCCAAGGAGATACCTTGAGCATAACACGGTCACCTACTTCAAATTGCATAGGTTTTCGCTTCAGGTCCGCGTAGCTCTTTTGTCGATCGCGGGCAGCTTGAATTCTCTGTTTAATGAGGACAATCTTATCTGAAGTCTCTTGGATTAATTCTGGTCCGGTGAGTCGAAACTCTCCTACTTCTGCCCAACACACAGGTGAACGGCATTTGCGACCGTACAGTGCCTCAAAAGGGGCAGCCTTGATACTGGCATGATAACTGTTGTTGTAGGAGAATTCCACTAAAGGGATGTGGTCAACCCACCCACTTCCAAAGTCAATTACACATGCTCGCAGCATGTCCTCTAGAGTCTGAATGGTTCGCTCACTTTGTCCATCAGTTTGTGGATGATAAGCTGTGCTCATATCCAATTTGGTACCTAAGGCTCGTTGAAAGGCTTTCCAGAAATTTGAAGTGAACCTACCATCTCTATCACAAATTATTGAGACTGGTATTCCATGCTTGGTCACGATCTCCTTCAGGTACGTTTTTGCCAGTTTGGCCAGGGAATCATTCTCCCTAATTGGCAGAAAACGGGCGGGCTTAGTGAGTCGGTCGACAATCACCCAGATAGTATCGTAACCGTGAGATGACCTTGGGAGTTTGGTGACAAAGTCCATAGTGATGTTGTCCCACTTCCATTCCGGTATCTTGGGTTGTACAAGCAAGCCCGATGGTCTCTGGTGTTCAGCTTTGACACGTGCACATGTCAAACATTTCTGAACGTAGGTGGCAATGTTGGCTTTCATATTCGGCCACCAATACAACTTCTTCATATCCTGATACATCTTCTCAGATCCGGGATGTATAGAATATTTAGACTTATGAGACTCGTGCATGATCACGTTCCTCAAGTCTCCATAACAAGGTAACCAACTTCGTCCGTGCAGGCATAGGGTTCCATCTGACCTTGGTTCTAGCTTCTCCTTAGTAAGGTCGGTCCTGAGCATTCCTCCAACATCTTCTTTCACAAGGTTTTCAGGTAATTGGGCTTGAGTCTGAGCTTCCAAAATCTGTTTGGGTAAGTCCAAACTGATCGTCATAACTAATGCCCGAACTCTCATAGGAGGGTCCGTATCCTTACGACTTAGAGCATCTGCAACCACGTTTGCCTTACCGGGGTGGTATTTGATCTCGCAGTCGTAGTCACTCAACAACTCAATCCAACGACGTTGTCTCATGTTCAGCTCTTTCTGGTCCAATATGTGTTGCAAGCTTTTGTGGTCAGTATGCACTGTACATTTTGTTCCGTATAGGTAATGCCTCCAGATTTTGAGAGCAAATACCACGGATCCGAGTTCCAGATCATGAGTGGTATAATTCTTCTCGTGCTTCTTCAGTTGTCTTGAAGCATAGGCGATCACCTTCATTCTCTGCATCAATACTGCACCTAAGCCTTTGTGTGAGGCATCGCAGTACACAACGAAATCATCGTTGCCCTCGGGCAAGGCCAGAATAGGTGCACTACACAACTTCTGCTTAATCAGTTGAAATGCTGCTTCTTCTTTCTCTCCCCAATCAAACTTCAATCCCTTCTGTGTGAGCTTGGTCATTGGCTTGGCTATTTTGGAGAATCCTTCAATAAATCTACGATAGTACCCGGCAAGGCCTAGAAATTGGCGGATCTCCGTCGGTGATTTAGGAGATGCCCAATCTTTGACAGAATCGACCTTTGCTGGATCTACGTGTATGCCGTCACAATCAATGACATGACCAAGGAAGTGCACTTTGGGAATCCAAAATTCACATTTGGAGAATTTGGCATAGAGCTGTTCCTCCTTGAGTACCTTCAGTACTTGTGCAAGATGTTCCCCGTGTTCTTGTTCGTTCTTAGAATAAATGAGTATATCGTCAATGAAGACTATCACAAATTTATCCAAATAAGGTCTGCATACGCGGTTCATAAGGTCCATGAAAATAGCGGGTGCATTGGTCAGCCCGAAAGGCATAACCTGAAATTCATAATGACCGTAACGGGTTCTGAAAGCTGTCTTTGGAATGTCTTCCTCCCTGACTCTCAGCTGATGGTATCCAGATCTCAGATCGATCTTGGAATACACGCTTGATCCTTGCAGTTGGTCAAACAAGTCGTCAATGCGAGGTAGCGGATAACGATTTTTCACTGTTAACTTGTTAAGTTCTCTGTAGTCAATACACATACGGAAAGAACCATCCTTCTTTTTGACAAATAGGACAGGAGCTCCCCACGGAGAGGAACTGGGTCGGATGAATCCTTTGTCAGATAATTCTTGGAGTTGTTCAGCTAATTCCTTCATCTCTGATGGTGCCAACCGGTATGGAGCTTTAGCTACAGGTGCTGCTCCGGGAATCAAATCAATTTGAAATTCCACTTGTCGAGTCGGTGGTAAACCTGGCAACTCATCAGGAAAGACTTCTGGAAAATCTCGGACAATGGGTACGTCCTTGATTTGCTTCTTCTCAGGTTTTTCTTCTTCATCTGTTCGAGAAATATGGGCCAAGAAGATAGGACATCCTCTCAACAAATATTTCTGAGCTTTGGTACAAGAGACAACACTAAGTCTGGTGTCAGTGAGGTCAGTGTTACCGTCTCCTCTAATGATTAAGATCTCGTTTCCCCAAGGAATACGAACTAGTTTTTCATCACAAACAATGACTGCGTGGTATTTTGCTAACCAGTCCATGCCGATAATTACATCAAAACTACCAAGGTGTACTGGGATAAGGTCAATATTGAACGGATGTTTCGAAAGGTTTAGGGTACAACCTCTAACGATGGTGTTAGTGACTACAGTTTTACCGTCAGCTAGTTCTACCGAATAATGGTGATCTAAAATCGATGGGACGACTTCTAACACATTGCTAAATTCAGTGGATATAAAGCTTCGGTCTGCTCCAGTATCAAACAAAACAGATGCATAACGATTGTTTAGTAGGAACGTACCAGTAACGACATTTGCATCGGGGTTGGCTTTTGCATTGCCGACCACGTACACTCTGGATGAAGCTCCTCCACTGTTCTTGTTCTGGTTGGCCCGCTTAGGGCAACTTGGTCTTACGTGTCCCGGTGCTCCACACTCATAGCACACCACTCCTTTCTTGGGTCCGTTTCCATTTCCTCCGATAACATTACGGTTTCCTTGCTGTCCATTCCCGTTCCCACGAGCATTATACCCGCTCCTGTTGTTGTAGTTCCCAGTGTTCTGATTGGGTCGGGCCTGAGTGACAGCATTAACTCGACAGGTCTTAGCAAAATGACCTACTTGTCCACATTTGTAGCAGGTCTGGCATGGGCTATCAGTAGTGTGATGATATTTGCACTTTGAGCACAAAGGTTTGGCGCCCACGTACGAGTTAGCTCCTGCAGAAGTAGCACTGTAAACCTGTCCAGCATGTTGTTTCTTAGGCTGCTGCTGGTGCTGACTGCGGAAATACTCGTCTGCCTTTCGTTTGTTGTCAGTGTGCCTCTCAGATATGGTACGGACTCTTTTGTTTATCAACTCAGTAGCAAACTCAATAGCATTCTCGACGGTAGTAGGTCGAGATGCGAGTACACTGTCGTGAATGGTGTCTGGGAGTCCTCCCACATACTTCTCAATCCTATCATCCTCTTCCACAAACATCCTGGTGCACATTAGGGTCAACTCTTGGAACCTCTGGTTGTACGCAGTGATGTCATTGTTTCTGCATCTGAGATCCCACAATTCGATCTCCAGTTTCTTCATTTCTCCCCTTGGACAATATTTCTCCGTCATCCTTTCCTTCAGCTCGGTCCAGCTGAGAGTATAGGCAGCATCGTGTCCAAGGGTAGCAACTACAGAGTTCCACCAAGTCAGAGCACTCTCAAGTAAGGTGCAGGTGGAAAACTTCACTTTGTTCTCTTCTGTACAGTCGCTGATGCGGAACACAGTCTCCAATCTCTCAAACCACTGCATTAGTTCCACTACTCCTTCTTTTCCTTTGTAGTAGGAAGGCTTGCATTTCAGAAAGTCGGGGTAGGAGCAACCTCTGGTGGCTTGGTTGTTCCTGCGAGCGTTGGAGTTTTGACTGTCATCTACGTTCCTGCTGGCAGCCATCGCAGATGCGATGCCTCGGTCAATCAATTCCCTTAATTGGGCAGCAGTGACATTTTGGGCAGTCTCGGCATTGACGGGGTTCGTTCTAGTGTTTACCATTTTTCTATAATTTATACAAAAAAATGAAATCATTAGTTCAAGGTGTTAGCACAGTTTTATATAATTACACGAAAAGGAATTTCATGCATACACTTTGCAACAAATTGGATAACCTGTTTAAAGTTCACAATATAATACAGTACAGATTTAACAAAAGTTAAGGAGTACATGCCATAAGTCTAGAATAAGAATATAGTACAAAATGCACAACCTGATCCAAGACAGAGCACAGCCCGCCTGTCTGGGATGGTGGTACATATAATCTAAGGTACATCATCTACAATCTAAAAGTACAGTACAAGGATACAACTGATGAAAGGAAAGTACAAATACAAAAGATCCTAAATCATGCGAGCCGGGATGCAACCCTAATAGCTTGTCATGATATACAGAAATCTAGTATAACTACTCTAACCACGTCTAACAGACTCCTCGGAAACTGCGGGTGCCGCTGGTGGTGGTGAGGCAACTGGTGCCCTCCTAGCATCCTGCATCTCTGTCAGCGCAGTCCTGGTCTCCTTGAGCAGTCGGATTGCCTCAAGAAACTGGTCTCTGAAAGTCTGCTGAGCTCCTCTGAGATGAGCGGTCTCTGACGTCAATCCCTGATGTCGGACATCCTGGAGGTCAAAGAAGATAGCAAGAGTCTGCTCCATGGACGATAGAGAGATCTGAGTCTCTGTCTGCAGGCTCTGGAGCGAGTAGATCTGCTCACGTAGGAACTCATTCTCATCCAGCAGCCACTGGATGGAATGATAAGTAGTAGACCACGCTCCTCGGGCGGCGTGCGCCTCCGAACTCATAGTCCAAGATAGAAGGTCCTGACGCTGCTGTAGAACAGCGCGTCCCGCCTGTCCAGCCGATAGCAGAGCATGAATGTCTGCTACATCCTGTGCCTGGCGTGCGGCCAGTGCAGCAATCTGGGCCTGGACGGGGTCTGCCTGTCTAGCCCGGGAACCCTCTCCGATCTCATAGGTGGAGTCGAGAGGTGCCTCGTATCTCCTCTTACGAGGGGGTAGAGACTCCGGAGCATAACCCTGAAGGGTAGAGGCTGGTGGTAAGGGTGGCAAGACAAAAGTAGGTGAGACCTCTTCCCCAGCGGGGGAAACAGGTGAGATAGGCGGAGTGGAGATAAGCGCCTCAAATGATGCAGCATCGACTGAAGGGTGGCTGTCGTCTGCGTCGCTAGCAGATAGCCATCCGCATAAGACGGTAGTCGGCGATACGGCAGCAGGAGTGTCGGTAGGTGATGTCATGATAATCTGAAAGTAATATAGTTTTAATTGACATAAGTATAAACTTACTCAAATTAAAAGTTTTGGGAAATAATAATTTAATTTATATGATAGTGCCGTTAGTATGGCGATATAGAAGGTTACGTTAATACTTAATAGATTAATCAACCGGGTGTTAATAATCAATGCACAGTCAATCAAACAATCGATGTATGCTCTACAATCTATATGCTTAACTATTCTAGTCCCGAAAATCCCAAAAGATTTTTAAAAGCAGTTATAGTCCAGATTATATAAAAATTTTATTTTTATATTTATTTTAATTTTGCTCTGATTCTCTATAACTATCGCTCTGATACCATTTCTGTGACGCCCCCAAATTGAGTCAAATGCAGCGGAAATAATATTTGGGTGTCACGTAGGTGGATCAACAGCAGACAGATTATAGAGCGACAGATAAAAGATTATCCTTACATTTATTACATGATTAAAAGTGCAAATGTTCTTAAAACAAGTCTTAAACAATATTCAGTAGTTTGAATTATTCCCCGGTTTATAAAACCCCAGATGAGCTCGATAAATGCAGCCTATCATGATGCTTGACTCCATGCACACCAATACCTGCTTTAGTTTCCTGAGAAAACATGCTTAGAAAGTCAACATAAAGTTGGTGAATTCACAGGTGTAATTAAAATAAGTTTGGACATATAAACATTCACTGAAGTAGTAATGCACAAAGCATTAATACTTAAAAGTAATTACATTTCCATATTGCCCGAAACTGAAGCTTGACAGTTAAGCCCTTAACAAATAAGGGCCCTTCGCCTTATCATTATCAAAGCACCCATAAATAATAATGTACTGACATGTGAAACATCTGTTGTCCTGGCCTAGGCACAGTGAGCATGACTCACCCAGATGGGGACGGTCAATCCCAAATAGATCTATTTATAACATTCAGGCAATTCAAAAATTCTAACAGTTTCGGATGCACGGGTCATGCGAGTTCATCTACAATAGGCATTGTAATCAAAGGTTTTGCAGTTCAGTTTACGTCCATAAAATAAAATATGTTGCATGTTTTCTTCCCCATAAAAGAGTTTAAAAGTTTGTCAATATATAAAAGTGGGGCCATGAACTCACCTCAATCGTACGGCAATAAGTCAATAGATAAGTCTGATAGGGATGCTCACGATACAGTCAATGACCTAAATAATTATAAGGTCTCAGTAAATGCATAATATAAATGCATAAAAGTTCCAGAATAAATCTGTACATGTTTAAACGGGTTTAAGTATTTAATAATAATACTTGAAATTTGTTCGTCGAAGTACAAGTTATAATAGTATTTATTTTAGGTGTAAAATAAATAATAAGGTTTAAGTTATTAATTCACTTAATTAATATTTTGTACTTACGTTGTTATAAAACACTTTAAGTATTCATATAGGATGGCTTTATATATATTTAAAGCGATAGGAAAATAAATATAATTAATATATTTATTTTATAAGTTAATCATTTACAATTTATATTTAATATATAAATAAGGTTTATAAATGTATGACATTTATTTAAAATCCATGTTTACGTAAGATTTACATTTATTAAGTTATAGGTTTGAAAATAACCACTGTTACATTTTATTTAAGTTTTACGTTTAAATAAATGACTTAAAATATATAAGGTTTTTAAGGTTCGTAATAATTGTATAAAAGTACGTTTTAGTCCTTTTAATAAACGGATACTCGTGATTAAATTACTTTTATACCACTAGGGTTTCTAAATCTTTCAAGTATTTACAGTTTTGGTCCCTCCTAGTTACACGTGCAACTAGGGTTTCTTAAAGTTTCATAAAATGTCCATTTTGGTCCTTATAGTATACGGCATAATCTAGGGCTTATAAGAGTTTCACTTAATGGCAGTTTTAGTCCTTGAAGTTTCGGTTAGTATTAGGGTTTATTATAAGTTACAATTATGCCCCCTAGGGCTTGTTTATGTTTCGGCTTTAGGCAAGTTTGGTCCCTAGGGTTGCTTAAGATTTTATTAAGTTTAGTAACTTGACACTATTAGTCCCTAATGTTTATTTTAGGTCACGGCTAGTGTCCAAAGTGGTCCTTAGACTTTCCAAAATTTACACAACTCACCCTAGTATTTTAGTAATCACTTTTTAGTCCTTTCTAACTTCACTAAGTTTCGGATATGTGCAAAACACACCCCTAGACTCTCGGCATGTTTTTAAAAGTGGTTTAAAGTCTATGTTTTTGAGATACCAAGTTCTATACTTATTCATTTAGCTCCCTTATACTTTATAAATTTACAATTTAGTCCAAAAGTATCATATAAGCTATTTTTAATCCGAAAATTTATGTATATATTATTTTAGTTTCAAAACTTCTTAGATCTATTATTTAAATCCAAAATGATTATAGATCTATATTTTTAATATGTAACTTTATAAAATCAAAACTTTGACACTAAGAGTTTTATAAAACATTTATTTAATAAAGGTGATTATTTATCTAGGAAAAGTATTATAGTGCTTAAACTAATCCTATAAGGCCTAATAGTGATCTTAATATTTTAAGGCACCTAATAACATGAAGCTAATATTTCTAGTTGTATCTAAATATTATAAGGTCACTAAAAATCATCATATGAGCTTTAAAGCTCACGTCCCATTTTATTTGCATGGTTAGGTTTTCATGTTTTTACAAGTTAAACAAGATTATGTTAATGTGTTCTTCCAAGTTGGCAAGTTTTTACATCAAGTCTTACTATATATAAAAATCTAGCCGTGGGTTTTATCTTGGTTTTTAGGGTTTCCATGTTTGTTTAAGTGTTAGCTTTACCATAATAAACATGTACACACAAATATATATGAATGTAATGTATTGAAAAGATAGGTTTTAACTTGGACTTACTTGTTTAGTTAGGTTTAGGAATGATATGAGAATAGGTAGAAACAAGTGACAAGCTTTCAACAATGGTGGTCTAGGAATACATATACATGCCGTGGGCTTCAAGTGAGGCGTCTAGGGCTCCTTTGTTGCTTCAAGGATCAAGGTTTCTTGTAGGTTGAGCTTAGGATTAGCCTTTAGGTTGTAGAAGACATAGTATGGATGTAGTAGCAAACTTTGGAGGTTTAAAAATGGTGGTGAAGGTATTGTAGCCGTGAGTTGAGAAGGAGAGAGTGAAGTTGATGGAGCAAAATGCTAGCAAGTGATTTATGTTGTGTGTTGGTGTGGGTTTCGGCTTAAGAAGAGAGAGAGAGACAAGATTTGCAAATCATGTACCTAGTACTCAAGATCTCAAAGGATTTTGGTTGGATTTCAAATATCTTCCAAGTATTTTGACACATGCCTAAACTAGAAAGTCCACTTCCTTCCCTTTTGGTGTTTTAGCCGTGTGTTTGCAAGTCAAAATGGGGGACAAATTCTTACATTGAGTGTGTAAGTGAGTTTGTAAGGTAAAAGTATGGGGTTGGTAGGAAAAGTATGCTTATGCATGCAAGTGTGTAAGTAAGCATGGTCATTATAGGGTTTTAGTGGGTTAATCACTTGAGTACTCACTAGCTAGTTAGTAATTGATGGTATTGTATGCATGCATATAGGTACACGTCTAACATATGCTTGGGGAAGGGTTTTGGGTAAATTTTGCCAAGTGTTGTATGATAATAATAGCCTTTGTATATTATTATAGGTACTTGTGGTGTTGTAGGTATTTTTGTTGAAGCTTTTAGATAATTTAATGAAAGTGTATAAAGTATATTATTGTAAGTATTTACTTGAAAATAAATAAATGACACTGTTAAAATAGTGTACATTATATTTAGAGTGTTAGGTGTTTATTCCTTTTTAAGTATTATATGTAAATATATACATATAAAAATAATTCAAGTACTTAATAAATAAATTAAGTAAGGTTACTTATCTTCAAAATATGTACTGAGGTGATGAGTTCATTAATAAGTCAGGTGGCCAGTCAGTTGCCAGGGTAGTCAATACATGACTAAAGGTCCACATTAATATAAAATAAATGGGATAAATAATATGACAAAAGGTATATGCTTAATAATAAAACATAGAAAGGTGAAATTATATAAATTTCATAAATAAGTAGTACAACAGTTGACAAGGTCAATAGGATAAAATCAGGGATTTTACATTTTCGAGAATTTTACTTTCGGTTCGTGTTAAGTCGAGTCGGGTGAGTTTTATTGCTTTCCGGGTACATTTAAAGTGTCCTAAAAATATTTTGGAATGTTCGGGATGATCCCCGACTCCCGTAAAATTTTCTAAAATGACTAGTGAGTCAATCCCGTAAACTTATAGGGTCGTTTTTGTTTAAGGACAAAAGAAAGCTTAAATTGCACCAAGGTCCCTCCCAAATACACAAAATGGAAATAATCACACACACACTAAACATTTCAAAGAAAAAAAACCCACCCTTCCCTTTTGCTCTCTCTAGGCCGACGGCCAAACACCAAACCACCACCACCACTTCAATTTTTCTTGGTTTTTGATTAATTCCAATTAAAGACCACTTCCTAAAACCCTTTGGTAAGTTTTAATCCATGGTTTAATTTAACATGCATTAACATGAATTTTTCCAAAAATTAAAGATTTTTCAAAAGTTTATTTTGATGTTAATTAGCTAATTACATGTTTAATTCATGGAAGAATGATGTTAAATCACTAAACAAATCAACCAAAATCAATTTGGTTGATGGGTTTTGATCACCCAAACCCCACGGCTCAAGGGGGGTGTTTGGGGGATCATGGTGGTTGATGTTTTGATGCTAGATTATGTGTTTAATACTATTTTTACATGTTTTTAAATGGGTAAATCCATTTGCATGTTTATTTTTTTGATTGGGTTTTATGAGGATATTGATTAATAGGGGTTTAGGACTGATTATGATGTTTGGGTATGATTAGGAGTACTTAGGATGATGTCTAGTATTGATAAATGGGTTTGAAAACGAGCGTTGGTATGATTTTGGTATAGGTAATTTTAGGCAGAAAGTTTGAGGTGTTTTCGTAAAAAATAATTTGTAAACAGGTCTTGTGGTTAGGATAGAGTTTTAGATCATCTTCTTAGCTTCGATTTGGTATAAGATAGAGCTTACGACTCCTAACGATTCAAAAGTTACGACGTTTTGAAATTCGTGTACCGGGAGATGAAAACCGTCATAATCCGAAATTATGCTTGGTTTTAGGTCAAATCCCGGGGACTATAGGTTTAGTTTGGTAAATGGTCAAGGGTTGATTTTTGGTCTCAAACCTGCATATTTGAGTCTATTATAATACTTAGGTGTCAAATGGTTCAATGGAGTATTTTAAACGGATCAAATGAGTCCGACTTGGTAAAAGTACAATTTCAGTCCGAAAAACGTAGTTTTGGAAAAGTGTTGAGTAACGGGTCGTAAAAGCGAAAACTTTTAATGGGATTAAATATGTGTTTTCTACAGGACTTAAGGTATTTTTGAGAATTTTCCCAATTTTTATAAAAAAGGTTAGGTCTAGTAAAACAGTCCGTACTTTTGGTAAGTATCGGCGAAAAATGTCTAAAAATGAATAACGTTAATAATATGGACAAATGGTATAAAACGAGTAACACTTGATTGTTTTGTTTTGACGTGAGTTGTAATTATCACAAGTGACTAATATGTATGTATAATATACAGTACCATAAGGTTTATAAATGAGATTACTCATTACGCGTTATTGGTTTGATAGGTGTTGATTTACCCGGGCATCCTCATCGTCGTCAGTGACCGTCACTCGAACTATCGACTACTTGTTATATAAGGTGTGAATTTATAGCCTCGCTTATTATTATTTCAAACTGTTTTACCCGCGAGGGAAATGCATGCTAGTTTTCAAAATGAACATATGTCATGAATGATTGTTGGACCCGAATGTTGCCTTTGAAATTGTGTTGAGTACCTAGTTGCAAAAGGACCTAATTTCATGAACTATTAACTATTGTTTAGTCCTAGCGTGGATTAGAAATAGCCGCTTATACAAAGTGATAGTACTATGGGGTTGACTACCCTATCCGAGACGAGGGCTAGTACGTTGATACCCCCTGCGGACGGATAATTTGTGATAAGAGATAAGGTATAATTGCAACTGATGCCTTAGTAGGGGCACTGGTTTCATCTGAATCACGCCGGTAATTATTACGCGGGTGATTGAGTTAACGGTTTAGTCTCATGAGCTTAAACGCAATTGTCAGTACCTTGAATATAGATTCTTTGATCGAAAAGTCTATGAATGATCGTGAATGGTTTTTATTTCACATATGTTCAAAATGAATTGTAAAACCTATGAATTCCACTCAACGTTTTCGTTGACCAAATTTAGCATGTGTTTCAGGTAACCGCTGAAGTGTAGCGTGGAGCATGCATTGGATGGATGTTGTGTGTGGAGCTTGGAGTCTACTTGTTTTTCCGCCCAGTATTACTTAAACATTTTTAACTTTGATGTCATGTTGTTGTGAAAACTGTAACTTTTGGGGTTGAGATTCATGGGGACCGAAACGCAAAACTCTGTTGTATCATTTGGGGTTGGAAAACCGTAGACATGTAACTTTTCAACAATTTTTAATTTAAGTTTAAATTGACGTCTCTTTGGAGTCGTTCGATATATCTTGTGTGCGATGATAACTGCCTAGCACCCAAATGTTGTAGTTCCGCTGCGCATAGCATTTGGTGGGGTGTTAGAGATTGGTAATCAGAGCTATGAGTTATAGAGAACTAGGTCGTTTTGAAAATTACTAAACTATAACTTTTGGTGTCGTAAGAAATTGTCCAAGCGCACACAACTATCCTGCATGGCTCCGGTAAGGTTTATTTTTGTATTCATGGCATTGACGTATACTTTTGAGTTGAAGTATATATGTGGGTATTTATTACGTAGATATGGAAATTAATATATGTAAACGTTGAAATTATACGTGGAATACCCGATACCGTAATTCTTGTATTACGTATGCATGAGCATCATATTATCGCATTTTGGGCATGTGTACCACCTTTGCATTGCATTTGCATGCATGTATTTATAAATATTGAATAGTTATCTTACGTATCCTCCAAAATTCTCTGTTATTGCAGGAATGGCCGAGGTACCGCCTAATGGTAATGGAGACGTAGGTCACGAAGGGGGACCGTTTCCTCCGAACCCGCCGGATAATGACAATGGATGGATCACTCCAGAAGAAGCAATAGAGCCGGGAAATGACAGTGACAAAAGTGACGTGGACAACTTCAGTATCAGTAGCGATGGTAGTGAGGATTCTGAGGAAGAGCCCGAGGAACCGGTGGATGATGGAATTCCCGAGAATGCTGTCGGTCAGACCGAACCTAATTTATTTCAATCTCCAAATTCGCCAAAGGGTTATGAAGTGCCTCCGACCGAACGATATGAGCAGCAACCCTTTCGTCGCCCGATGGACAATTGTAAGGACTACCTGAAGACAGTGCCAGGGTTTGTTCGAGTAAGTAATGGGAGTGGTGCAGAATCCAACAATTCATCTAAATCACAATCTATTCATGAGAATATCGCGAGGGTCTACTTTCCGAGACCAAGACACTACTGGGATCCCGAAGGTCGTTTGAGGAGGATGGATAGGTTGATGTATGAGCGGTTTGTGGTGGAGACCAGGGTAATTAAGAGGTTTGATAAGAATGAGAGGGAACACCAAAGATTATTGGCAAGAACTTCAAGGATTGAGTATGATGGAAATGCAAACAAGAGTGATATCAACAGTCTAAGATCGATGATCGCGAACTTGAGCGCCAGCCTTGATCGAGTTAGGGAAGATCAAGCGAGATTGTCTAGGATGCAGAGTTGGGAGCATCGAGTGAGAGCATCCTTGCCCCCAGATTGGAGATTTGTGGACGACATGGAAATGGAAGTTAATGACTTCATGATCCAGCCACCTGCCAGAGGTGCTTGTATCACTGTGGAAATCATGTAGCAGTTGAGTGTGGGTCTACGTCAGGGACGAAGAAGGCGACTGAATGTGGGCCGAACGACAAAGGAAAGAGGAAGATGGATGAAGTGGACGAGGAAGATAGCGACGAGGAACCCGAGGAAGATGATGATGAACCGCCATCTAAGAGGCTGTGTGGATCACCACATGCCTAGTTGCTTGTCTTGTATTTTATCTTTGATCGTTGTAATAGAACTATTTTAGACTTTTGTATGATGGCATTGTGACGAAAAACTTGAGGACTTAAGTTTTATGGTGAATGGTTGTAGTGGCAATACTTGTCACAATTTTGGTTGATTATCAATACAATCCATGTTTACCTTTCATGATCTGTGATATGTCTTTAATTTGATCTTTTGTGATGTGAATTGATGAATATTAGTAACTCTGTAGCGATGTGTCGTTGTATTTATATTATGTCTTGAAAGAGAAATCCATCTTAATCTTGATGTGTATACTTACATTGTTTTTCTATTTTCCCTGTCTTTGTAGAGAGGTGTATTTGATAACGCACCATGCCTCCAAAACTAACAGCCGACCGTGTGAACACGATGATTCAGGAAGCCATTGCGAATGCGCAAGAAGCAGATCGAGCAGGGAGGAACCCAGACCAAGGCAGAAATGTTGGGAGACAGCAAGCCCCAAGAGAGTGTACTTACTCTAGTTTTATGAAATGCGGTCCCACGCAATTTCGTGGAACTGGTGGAGCTCTAGAACTCAGGAGATGGTTAGAAAAGGTCGAGAGTACTTTCGAGATTAGTGGTTGTTCAGAAGCGAACAAGGTCAAGTTTGCGGCTGCTACTTTTCTTGACGACGCATTGAGTTGGTGGAACACCCAAGTAGCCACTGTTGGGTTAGCAGTAGCGAATGCAAGAACATGGACTGCAACTAAAGCTCTTTTGACCAAGAAGTTCTGTCCTGAAGAGGAGCTAGGTCAATTGGAAGATGAGTTGAGGCACCTGACTTTGAGAAACAATGATATCACTGCTTACACCAGGAGGTTTAATGAATTAAGCCTCTTGTGTCCCGATACCTTTGCCGATGATAGCAAGAAGATGAAACAGTACATCAAAGGTCTGTCCAGTAATATCAAGGGTGAGACGACTTCGTCTAAACCTGGGTCGTTTGATGAAGCGGTCCAGATGGCTCACGCGTTGATGGATGTCAAACTCCAAGACAAGAAGAACTTCATTGCTGAAGGAAATAAGAGGAAGTGGGAGGCAACACAGAGCAATCAATCCCAGGGTCAAAGCCGAGGTGGAAACCGAAATAATCCGGGTCAGAACCGCAATCAGCAGTTCAACCAGCGCAGGAATAAAGGGATGAGAGCTGTTACAAACCCCAGAGGAGCGAAGGTGAATCCCCACTGTGGTCGATGCAACTTGTACCATGTAGGGAGTTGCCCACCTGCGTGCGGCAAATGTGGAAAAGCGGGTCACAGGATGTCAGATTGCCGAACGAAGGGGGTAGCCACTGGGGCGAATGCTACGAGAGTGATGGGTTGTTTTGGATGTGGAGAAAGAGGACACAAGCAAGGAAATTGCCCGAAGGCAGGAAACAAGCAAGGAGGTAACAATGCTGCTGCCGTGTATCAAGTAGGGACGGTTGATAAACCACAAGGTCCTAACGTGGTTACCGGTACGTTTTTGCTAGACGCTTGTTATGCTAGTATTTTGTTTGATTCTGGTTCCGACAAGAGTTTTGTAGATGTTAAATTTAGTCGTCATATCGATAGAAAACCGGTATTGTTAACGACTAGTTATAACGTGGAGTTAGCCGATGGGAAAATCGTTAGTACAAATTCTATACTGAAAGGGTGTACCTTGAAGTTAGGAAATTACGCTTTTGAAATCGACTTAATGCCTATAGATCTAGGATCGTTTGATGTGATCGTGGGAATGGATTGGCTGATGGCGCACAGTGCCGTGATCGTCTGTGGAGAGAGGTTAGTTCAGATCTCGTTGAGGAATAAAGTCTTGACTGTGAAGGGAGACGAATGCACTTCTCGTTTGAAAGTGATTTCTTGTTTGAAAATGATGAAGTATGTAGAAGATGGATGCGATGTGTTTTTGGCACAAGTTTCTAGTGATGGTGATTTAGAGGCGATGATTGAAGAAGTACCTGTAATCTGCGAATATCCGGAAGTTATTCCAGACGAGTTGCCGGGTTTACCACTTACCCGTGAGGTCGAGTTTCGAATTGATTTGGTGCCGGGAGCTGCGCCGGTTGCGCGTGCACCCTATCGATTAGCACCATCAGAGTTAAAGGAGTTATCGGATCAACTGAAGGAGTTGATGGATAAGGTATTTATTAGACCAAGCTCATCACCATAGGGAGCGCCAGTGTTGTTTGTAAAGAAGAAAGATGGGTCATTTCGGATGTGTATTGACTATAGAGAACTCAACAAGCTGACGGTTAAGAATCGGTATCCATTGCCGAGGATTGACGATTTGTTTAATCAATTACAAGGTTCCTGTGTATACTCAAAGATCGACTTGAGGTCAGGGTATCATCAACTGCGTGTGAGAGAGGAGGATATTCCTGTAACTGCCTTTCGTACGCGGTATGGACACTTCGAATTTCGAGTGATGCCGTTTGGGTTGACAAACGCGCCTGCTGTATTCATGGACCTTATGAATCGAGTATGCAAGTCGTATCCAGATAAGTTTGTCATTGTTTTTATTGATGATATTCTTATTTACTCTAAGAGTAAGGAAGAGCACGAGAAGCACCTGAGAAAGATATTGGATCTGCTGAAGAGAGAGAAGCTGTATGCGAAGTTCTCGAAGTGTGAGTTTTGCTTAGAGTCTGTGCAATTCCTTGGTCACGTAATTGATAGCAAAGGAGTTCGCGTGGATCCTGCCAAGGTCGAAGCGATCAGGAAATGGTCGACATCGACAACGCCGACTGAAGTTCGACAATTCCTTGGTTTAGCTGGGTATTATCGGAGATTCATTGAAGGATTTTCGTTGATTGCGAAGCCATTGACAAAGCTTACCGAGAAGAATAGGGTGTATGAATGGGGAGATGAGGAAGAATTCGCTTTCAAAACGCTCAAGGACAAGTTATGTTCCGCACCGATATTGTCATTACCTGAAGGAACCGAAGATTTTGTAGTGTATTGTGACGCATCTCGTAAGGGTTATGGAGCTGTGTTGATGCAGCGCGAGAAGGTGATTGCTTACGCGTCAAGACAACTGAGGAAGAATGAGGAGAACTACACGACGCACGATTTGGAATTAAGAGCTGTAGTTTTTGCGTTGAAATTGTGGAGACATTATTTGTATGGGAGGAAGTGTGTTGTATTCACCGACCACAAGAGTTTGCAGCACATTTTAGATCAAAAGGAGTTGAACATGCGACAGAGACGATGGGTAGAATTACTGAGTGACTATGACTGTGAAATTCGCTACCATCCTGGTAAGGCGAATGTTGTAGCGGATGCGCTTAGTAGGAAGGATCGAGAGAAACCTTTGAGAGTCAGAGCTTTAGTGATGACTGAGAGTGTTGATTTGACTGAAACAATATTGAAGGCTCAAGAGAGGGGATTAATGAAAGAGAATGTTGATGCTAAGAACTTGGGAAGAATGTTGAAACCTCTTTTTGTGGTTAGGTCAGACGGACTGAGATATTTCGAGAATCGGATTTGGTTGCCGTTGTGTCCATCCGAGGAAGGAAAGCCTGGAGTACGAGATTTGGTTATGAACGAGTCTCATAAGTCGAAGTACTCGATACATCCTGGATCGGATAAAATGTATCATGATCTGAAGAAAGTCTATTGGTGGCCGAATATGAAGGCGGATATTGCTCGTTACGTTAGTAAGTGTTTGACTTGTGCGAAGGTTAAAGTCGAACATAAGAAGCCGTCTGGGTTGTTGGTACAACCAGAGATCCCAGAATGGAAATGGGAGAGAATCGCTATGGATTTCGTGACGGGTTTACCCAGAACTCCTAGTGGATGTGATATGATTTGGGTAATAGTGGATAGATTGACGAAATCTGCTCATTTCTTACCTATGAAGAAGACGGACAGTATGGAGAAGCTGGCCAGTGTGTACGTGAAGGAGATCGTTTGCAGACATGGAGTACCCTTATCGATCATTTCGGATCGCGATAGTAGGTTTACTTCGGAATTTTGGAAATCGCTTCAACGTGCGATGGGCACTGAATTGAATTTAAGCACGGCTTATCACCCGAAGACTGACGGCCAGAGTGAACGAACTATTCAGACGATGAAGGACATGCTCCGAGCATGCGTGATTGATTTTGGAGGAAGTTGGGAACGCCACTTGCCTTTAGTGGAGTTTTCGTATAATAATAGTTATCATGCGAGCATCAAGGCTGCACCGTTCGAAGCGTTGTATGGAAGGAAGTGTAGATCACCTGTGTGTTGGAGTGAAGTAGGAGAAAGTCAATTGACTGGACCCGAAATGGTTTTAGAGACGACAGAGAAGATTGTGCAAATCAAGAACCGACTACTTGCTGCGAGAAGCCGACAAAAGAGTTATGCAGATAACAGAAGAAAACCGTTGGAATTTGAAGTCGGAGATATGGTTATGCTTAAGGTTTCGCCGTGGAAGGGTGTAATTCGTTTTGGGAAGAAAGGAAAGTTGAGTCCGAGGTACATTAGACCATTTAAGATCGTTAAACGAATTAGACCAGTAGCGTATAAGCTAGAGTTGCCGAGCGAGCTTAGTGCTATTCACGACACGTTTCACGTATCGAACTTGAAGAAGAGTTTGGCGGATAAGGAATTGGTGATTCCTTTGGACGAGATTCAACTGGACGACAAAATGCATTTTGTGGAAGAACCCGTGGAAATTATGGACCGAGAGGTCAAGAGGCTGAAGCGTAGTAGGGTTCCCATTGTGAAGGTTCGATGGAATTCTAGGCGTGGACCGGAATACACTTGGGAACGTGAGGACTTTTTCAAGGAAAGGTACCCTCATCTGTTCCAGCGGCACGAAATGTGAGTATAAGAAGAGGCGAGCGCCGGGATGTCGCTCTCTTTAAGGAGGGGTGGATGTGATACCCTAGAACCGAGGTCACTTACGTCACCCTAAATTTCGCTTATTTTTGAAATTTTTAATAAATTTTAATTGCTATATATTTTATTATTTTGGTGGAAACCGATATTCGAGGTTATAATTTTGACGATTGACGATTTAAGAAGGACGATGACGAATACGATCCCGATGGATGCCCAAATTTCTATAATTATTGTCGTTTTATCGATGTTATAATTTTTCGAGAATTTTACTTCTGGTTCGTGTTAAGTCGAGTCGGGTGAGTTTTATTGCTTTCCGGGTACATTTAAAGTGTCCTAAAAATATTTTGGAGTGTTCGGGATGATCCCCGACTCCTGTAAAATTTTCTAAAATGACTAGTGAGTCAATCCCGTAAACTTATAGGGTCGTTTTTGTTTAAGGACAAAAGAAAGCTTAAATTGCACCAAGGTCCCTCCCAAATACACAAAATGGAAATAATCACACACACACTAAACATTTCAAAGAAAAAAAACCCACCCTTCCCTTTTGCTCTCTCTAGGCCGACGACCAAACACCAAACCACCACCACCACTTCAATTTTTCTTGGTTTTTGATTAATTCCAATTAAAGACCACTTCCTAAAACCCTTTTGTAAGTGTTAATCTATGGTTTAATTTAACATGCATTAACATGAATTTTTCCAAAAATTAAAGATTTTTCAAAAGTTTATTTTGATGTTAATTAGCTAATTGCATGTTTAATTCATGGAAGAATGATGTTAAATCACTAAACAAATCAACCAAAATCAATTTGGTTGATGGTTTTTGATCACCCAAACCCCACGGCTCAAGGGGGTGTTTGGGGGATCATGGTGGTTGATGTTTTGATGCTAGATTATGTGTTTAATCCTATTTTTACATGTTTTTAAATGGGTAAATCCATTTGCATGTTTATTTTTTTGATTGGGTTTTATGAGGATATTGATTAATAGGGGTTTAGGACTGATTATGATGTTTGGGTATGATTAGGAGTACTTAGGATGATGTCTAGTATTGATAAATGGGTTTGAAAACGAGCGTTGGTATGATTTTGGTATAGGTAATTTTAGGCAGAAATTTTGAGGTGTTTTCGTAAAAATTAATTTGTAAACAGGTCTTGTGGTTAGGATAGAGTTTTAGATCATCTTCTTAGCTTCGATTTGGTATAAGATAGAGCTTACGACTCCTAACGATTCAAAAGTTACGACGTTTTGAAATTCGTGTACCGGGAGATGAAAACCGTCATAATCCGAAATTATGCTTGGTTTTAGGTCAAATCCCGGGGACTATAGGTTTAGTTTGGTAAATAGTCAAGGGTTGATTTTTGGTCTCAAACCTGCATATTTGAGTCTATTATAAGACTTAGGTGTCAAATGGGTCAATGGAGTATTTTAAACGGGTCAAATGAGTCCGACTTGGTCAAAGTACAATTTCAGTACGAAAAACATAGTTTTGGGAAAGTGTTGAGTAACGGGTCGTAAAAGCGAAAACTTTTAATGGGATTAAATATGTGTTTTCTACAGGACTTAAGGTATTTTTGAGAATTTTCCCAATTTTTATAAAAAGGGTTAGGTCTAGTAAAACAGTCCGTACTTTTGGTAAGTATCGGCGAAAAATGTGTAAAAATGAATAACGTTAATAATATGGACAAATGGTATAAAACGAGTAACACTTGATTGTTTTGTTTTGGCGTGAGTTGTAATTATCACAAGTGACTAATATGTATGTATAATATACAGTACCATAAGGTTTATAAATGAGATTACTCATTACGCGTTATTGGTTTGATAGGTGTTGATTTACCCGGGCATCCTCATCGTCGTCAGTGACCGTCACTCGAACTATCGACTACTTGTTATATAAGGTGTGAATTTATAGCCTCGCTTATTATTATTTCAAACTGTTTTACCCGCGAGGGAAATGCATGCTAGTTTTCAAAATGAACATATGTCATGAATGATTGTTGGACCCGAATGTTGCCTTTGAAATTGTGTTGAGTACCTAGTTGCAAAAGGCCCTAATTTCATGAACTATTAACTATTGTTTAGTCTTAGCGTGGATTAGATATAGCCGCTTATACAAAGTGATAGTACTATGGGGTTGACTACCCTATCCGAGACGAGGGCTAGTACGTTGATACCCCCTGCGGACGGATAATTTGTGATAAGAGATAAGGTATAATTGCAACTGATGCCTTAGTAGGGGCACTGGTTTCATCTGAATCACGCCGGTAATTATTACGCGGGTGATTGAGTTAACGGTTTAGTCTCATGAGCTTAAACACAATTGTCAGTACCTTGAATATAGATTCTTTGATCGACAAGTCTATGAATGATCGTGAATGGTTTTTATTTCACATATGTTCAAAAAGAATTGTAAAACCTATGAATTCCACTCAACGTTTTCGTTGACCAAATTTAGCATGTGTTTTAGGTAACCGCTGAAGTGTAGCGTGGAGCATGCATTGGATGGATGTTGTGTGTGGAGCTTGGAGTCTACTTGTTTTTCCGCCCAGTATTACTTAAACATTTTTAACTTTGATGTCATGTTGTTGTGAAAACTGTAACTTTTGGGGTTGAGATTCATGGGGACCGAAACGCAAAACTCTGTTGTATCATTTGGGATTGGAAAACCGTAGACATGTAACTTTTCAACAATTTTTAATTTAAGTTTAAATTAACGTCTCTTTGGAGTCGTTCGATATATCTTGTGTGCGATGATAACTGCCTAGCACCCAAATGTTGTAGTTCCGCTGCGCATAGCATTTGGTGGGGTGTTAGAAAAGTTGATAGTGCCAGTAGAATGGATTGATTGATTATGACATGACGACATTGTCTTAATTGATGGGAACTCGAGTAGAATTCCCCTAAATGATAAGATGTTGATTATCAAAAGTGATCTAAATGATTCTTGATGGATGACCATATCCTGCTTTTAGACTTGAAATTTTACCGTGAATGGTTGTGAACTAGTCATAGATCTTGTAATCTAGAAAGAACTTAAAGTAAATGTATTAAAAGATGTTTCTGTTATCTGAAACTTTAGGAGGTATTTATTGGTGAATTACCTAGACTTTCGCCATTAAGGCAAAGTTGAATTTAGTATTGATTATATTCCCGGTGTTGCACCTGTGACATGTGCACTGTACGTCAGCACCATATAAATTAAAAGAATTACCGTACAACTGAGAGAGTTGTCGGAGAAAGCTTTTATTCTACCAAGCTCGTCATCATGAAGAGCTATGGTGTTATTATTCCTTTTATTTATTGATTACTGTGAACTGAGTAAATTGACAATCGAAAACGATATCCATGACTCGAAATGGAAGATTTGTTCGATCATTTACAAGGTTCTAGCGTATGTTTTAAAGATTTGATCCATGGCATGGTTATCATCAACTTCGCGTCCGCGAAAAAGATTATCTTTTCCAATCACTACATCCAGGACTTGTAATAAACATTATAAGTTTCACATGATGACGTTTAGATTGACTAATACACATGTAGCATTCATAAATTTGGTGAATCACGTGTGTAGGCTGTATATTGATAAATTCATGCTTGAGATCATTAAGGACCATTTGTTTGTATATAAGAATAAGAATGAGTTAATAATTAGTTATAGACTGCCCTAAGTTGGCCGAACAATGAAAACTTGTACCTTGAATATTTAACATAAGATTTAAGGCTTGATCCTTTACATTATTTGACCATGTGATTAATAAGATAATGGAATCTATAATGACTTTTCAAAGATTAGAACCATTAAGGCTTTGGGTTTTACTAAAAAGAAAAAAAAATGGAAATATGATTTGACAAATCATTTATCAAAGGATTTTTAAGGGATTATTCCCTTATACACAAATCATTTAACTAAACTCCTGTTTAGGGGTAAATGTTTGTGCATACCTCAAGACAACCTAAGCGGAATCGAGGAAAACATTTAAACCATAACTTGAAATTTGAAACGACAATTTATGCTTTTCAACTAAGAAAATTTGGACCAAAGTATAACCAAAGATTTTTCGAACATTTACGAATCTTATTAATTATTTTCAATAAATCAGCCAAAAATCGTGTTAACTAAACTCAAATTTATTTTGAATATTTTTATATAATTGGTCGAGCTAAGAAATTTAAATTTTTACGCTTGCATTTAATAAAATTAAATATTTATTATTTAATTACTTGTAATAACTATCGATGATTTAGATATCGGATTGAGTAAAACGGATAAAAATGATAGTTGAGACGAAACTAAAACTTAGAAAATATGAGGAAAGAATTTCTGAGTAATATTGACCATGATATTTATTTCATCAAGGAAGATGAATGTAGATACTGACACATAATATAGAAAGGATAAAGAATCAATTAGGACATGTTTCTTAATAATGAAGGTGCAAAATAAATTGCCGAACAATATTAAAATAAACAATGCTTGTAAGAAGGATAATATAGATAATAAAAAGGGGTTCGCGGCTAATATGAACCATTAGAATTGAGGAGCCGATGGCGTTAAATGTATAAAAGGCCACTTGTGGTTGCCTAAATATGGAGATTTAGAGATTTAGTCATGTTGAAATCTCATAAGATTAAGTATTCTATTCCTGTCATTTCTGATTTAATGTATCATTATCAGAAGAAGTTGTATTGATGGCAAATTATGAAGGCAGACATCGCCTCATACATTAGTAAATGTCTAACTATTGCAAAGGTCGTCATCTGAATTTGATTCGATTTGGGTCATCGTCGACAGACTGACCAAATCTGCTAATATCATTCCTGTTAATGATAGATTCTCAATGAAGAAATTGACTCTTTTGTATTTAAAGGAGTTAGGTAAGAATGGTGTGCCTGTATCGATCATCTCTATCAAGATCTTCGCTTCGCAGAATTTCTAGAGATTTGCTCAGAAGTCATTGAGAATGAATCTTGATGAGAGTATTGTGTACCACCCCAATCGAAGGGACGAGGTAAAGTAACGATACAAAATACTATAAGTTATGTTTTATGTTTGAATGATTGACCTTTGGTAATAAACCGTATAATCGTTTTCATTTGGAGAGATTATCATTGATAATTATCGTATTAGGATCAAGATCGAATCTTGAGAGGATATATATTAGAGCATCTGTAAGCAAGAGTTGGGATAAAGACACCCGACATACACCCATTGTGAGTTGGACGTGTCTTTTAGGTTTGAGGTTTCCTATGATGGCGAACCTAACCTTACAAAATACTCGACCCGCGAGACCTGAAATGATTGTTGAAACTAGGATCTGATTATTGACTGCGGTAGTGGGCAGGAGGTTATTATGTAAATATGAAATGTAGATCTTGAAGTGCCAGATGGGTAGCGAAGTTATGCCAAAAAATTTCACCTTGGAAAAATGAATAGATGATCTGAAAGATCATGGGATATAAGTCCCCGTAGTATGGGACCATTGAGATGATGTAAAAGATTGGTTTGAAAGGCATATAAGCTGGATCTACCCTAGGACTTCAAGAGCTGCGTGAATTATGTTTCGTATATCGAACTTGATAAAATGCCTATCAAGTGAAAATCTGATTGTTTCTTAGTAACGTTTAGATCGACGAAAAGTTGCATTCATCAAAAACCCGTAAACATCATGGATAGAGAAAGTAAGTCAACATTAAGCCTGATCTTATTCCCGTAGTTATGTTTGATGAAACTCGCGTATTGTAATGGATTACACTTGTGAGAAAAGACCGAATGTGGAGGAAATACCCACATGGCTTTAACTCTATAAGAAGCGAGTAGTAAGATAAGATGATCTTTGAGGACAAAGATCCTGTTTAGGGGTAAATGCTGTGACAATCCGTCAATTTATGATTGATATTTTATTCTCAATATTTATTTGAAAATATTATTTTTAATGTTATAATATGAACTCACTTATTTTTGGGAAGAAATTTGGATTTACGTCTTGAAGTAGCATCGACTACGTCTAAACCGGAGGATTCTACGTTACGTGCTTACGTTTACATACACCGTCTTTGGTGACAGTCCGACATTTCAGAAAAAAAAATTTATCCGTGAATATTATTTTGAGATTTTAAATTTGTGTTGGTTCATAAACTCACAAATTTACGAGAAGAGATTAGGACTTACGATTTTATTTTAACGTCCTTTACGACTAAACCGGAAACCTTAGGATTACGTATTTACGTTTTTGAACTCCATTTTTGATGAGACAATTTTTATTAGATTCGTTTTGTGCCGTTGATTCATAATTTATAAAAACGTTTTTCGTAAAACGACCCGAGGGCACGCAAATCGAGGAAACTAGAATCGAGGAGTACCCGTAAATTAGTGGGATGAGACAAGATAAATCTTGCCCCATCCCACACATGGGACGGCCCAACTTGCTACACCACACCACATTTGGTGTCATTTTTATAAGCTAAGTAAGACACTTGTATTACCAAGCATACAAAGTAAGCTTTCTCAACACAAAACCATTAACCAAACCACTTCTCTCATTCAACACATGCAAAACAACTTCATCTTTCTCTTCTCTCCTTCATTTGGCCGTCCCATCTCACCCTTAAAACACCCATTTGATCAAAATTAACCACAAAATCTCATGTTATTCATACATAAGTTGAAGCCCTTTTGAAGCCCTATTGATTGGTGGTGATTATAACATCCAAGGAGGAATTTCTATGGAGTCTTAGGGCTGATCTTCCACAAGGAGTTCTTGAAGAATGGAGGTCTTGAATATGGTCTTGGTTTATCACAAGTTTCTCTATCAAAATTCATGTCTTGATCATAACCTGCATCATCATGGTGGTATAAAGATTGTTCTCCCCATCCTTTTGCTAATTTTGATTATGTAATCATGTATTTTCTTCTTAAATATATATATGTATGATGATATATGATGATAAATATATTATGTGGGGATTTGGTGTTGATAATCATGGGTAAAAAGATGAAAAACTATATGTAAAAAGGTTAAAATCATGCTTAAAATGATGGCTGTATAAAGCAGTAAAGACTCATATGATAAACTGATAAAATGGCTTGAATAGATTAATATACAGTAAGCTATGAGTCTTGTACACATGTGAGAGTTGGCCATGCAATGGAATCATTAGGATGAGTGAGATATGATCAAAACAAGTTTAGAGTGCAAATCTGAATACACTGTTTTGGACGAATTTTATAAAATACTTAGAGGCTGAATCAACAGTAGCCATAGAAGAGTTAAATGGATCACATATCATTTAGTTTATGCCATAAAAATTTGGGCTTCTATCTCCAAATAGAACTCTATATATGGCTGTTTTGGTGAAAATGAAATTTAAAATCAGATTTTGTATAATAAAAACTTATATAATATAAGCACTCACTTATATATTTATAAAATATATACACATGAAAACCCACTAAATTATAAATTTCATTTATATAGATATGTATAAGGTTAAATAATGGACTCTTTATAAAAATGGTAGTTGAATAAGGTTTATAAGTTATAAAAACTATAAACATGATTTTTACGACTTTTTCGGCTATTACCGTAAAATTAACGTTTTTGTTAAATAAAACTTAGACGGTTGGACCCGTCTAATGTAAACTTGTATATACTCATATACTGATATATAAACATATATATAATAAGTAAAAACCGATAAAACCCGAACTATATAACATACGGACATTAACGGGCTAAGTTAACGTTATTGGACTAATAATACAACAAAATGGGCTAAAACACTTATAAACTTATTTATTGGGCTTAACCCATTCGGGCCCAACATGTAAAGTATAAATACTGATAATACAAGTATGAAATGGATTAATACAAGTTAATGAACTTATAATAGGCTTATTGGACCTAAAACACGTAAATAGGTAAAACTAGTAAACTAGTAAGAAGTTACCAATACATAAACACTAAAACGAGTAAATGAGAGTATGTAAACCCACTTGATCATCATATATATAAAATCATCATATGTATACATAATTGTTATTTTTATAAATTCATTGGACAAAAGTCTAAGACGAGTATTATTTGTCTAGGTTTCCGTGATTGAAGCACGTACCGTACATCCGAATTGCCGATAACCCGCCTTCCCACATCAACGTGAGTTCATAGCCTCACACTCTTTTAAATGTTTTTATGAAATGTTTTATAAACCCGCGAGGGAGATAACATGTTAGTTTTTATGAAATAGGACACTAGTTGTCCCGATTGTTTGTTTATTGATTTGGACCCGAATGATTGTATGACCCGATGAATGATTAAATGACCCGATAGATGAAATGAAATGGATTATTAAAGTTAGGTTATGTCACTAAAAGTCCCATTAGCATGAATTGTGAACTACCGAGATTTGGTAGACGCTTATGCATATAATAGTACTATTTGGGGACGATCACCCCAGTTCGCGCCTTGACGGTTGATCCCCGTCGTGCCACATTGATTGGTAAGCGAATTTATGCATGAGAAGATTTACACACGCGTGATTATTGTGACGACACGCTAATTTAGATGGGCAAATTGAGTTTCGGGCTAGCTACCCGTTGTTTGTTGTAGTAAGGTAACAATGTCATGCGGCTTATAATAATCCAAATAACGAAATACTGCTATACGCACAAAATTACAATATATTGCCTGACTAGCAATACGGGGTCTTACTATTGATATTATGTTCGTGTTTTGGTTTTTCATAACCATATTCATATAACGATTTTTATTTAACTTTATACAACATTATAAAACGTATTGTATGATGTTTTTTGTGACAATCCGTCAATTTATGGTTGATATTTTATTCTCAATATTTATTTAAAAAACATTATTTTAATGTTATAATATGAACTCACTTATTTTTAGGAAGAAATTTGGATTTACGTCTTGAAGTAGCATCGACTACGTCTAAACCGGAGGATTCTACGTTACGTGCTTACGTTTACATACACCGTTTTGGTGACAGTCCGACATTTCAAGAAATAAATTTATCCGTGAATATTATTTTGGAATTTTAAATTTGTGTTGGTTCATAAACTCACAAATTTACGAGAAGAGATAAGGACTTACAATTTTAATTTAACGTCCTTTACGACTAAACCGGAAACCCTAGGTTTACGTATTTACGTTTTTGAACTCCGTTTTTGATGAGACAATTTTTATTAGATTCGTTTTGTGCCGTTGATTCATAATTTATAAAAAAGTTTTTTCGTAAAACGACCAGAGGGCACGCAAATCGAGGAAACTAGAATCGAGGAATACCCGTAAATTAGTGGGATGAGACAAGTATACACTTGTCCCACCCCACTATATGGGAAGGCTACAAAGACACCACATCATAAGATGTGTCAAACTTGTAGCTAACAAGCTAACACTTGTTAGCTAAAGCTTAACAAGTAAGCTACACATACCACCAAACCACAAAACCACTTCACTAAACCATTTCTCCATTTCCATCCATGCAAACCACCACAACTTTCTCTCTTTCCTCCCCAAAATTCGTCCCATATTCATCAATAAACACCCTCAATTGATCAATTTTAACCATGAAATCATGTGTTATTCACACATATGATGAAGCCCTTTTAAAGCTCTATAGATTGGTGGTGATTTTAACATCTAGAAAGAAGTTTTCAAAGGAGTCAAGGGCTGATTTTCCACAAGATGATTCATGAAGATAGGTGATCTTGAAGTTGATAATGGTATATCACAAGTTTTGCCATCAAAATCCAAGCCTTGTTCATCAACCTCACATTTTCATCACTATGGTGGTATAAGGATCATTCTTCCCATCCTTCTTTTTATTTTGATTATGTAATCATGTATTTTCTTTTCTATTGTATATGTATATGATGAATATATGATGATAAAAGTATTGTGTGGGGATATGGTGTTGATAAACATAGGTAAAAAGATGAAAAACTATATGTAAAAATGGTTAATCTTGCTTAATTTAGTAGGCAGTATAAAAATAGTAAATAACCATATGATGAACTGATAAAATGGTATAGATGAATTGATATACAGTGAGTATTGAGACTTTTACACATGTGAGAGTTGACCATGCAATGGAATCATAAAAATGAGTGAGATATGATCAAAACAAGTTTAGAGTGCAAATCTGAGTACACTGTTTTGGACGAATTTTATAAAATACTTAAAGGTTGATTCATCAGTATCTATAAGGAATAAAATGAAGCATATATCATTTAGTTTCTGTGATAAAAATTTGGGGTTGTATCTCTATGTAGAACTCTAGATATGATCATTTTAGTAAACTAGATTTTTAGGACTGATTTTGTGAAATTAATGTTTAATATTATTATATAAGCACTCAAACTAATATAGTATAAAATGTGAATTAAAACCCACTAACTTATATATTTCATTTATATAAAAATTCATAAGGATAAATAAATGGACATTATATAAAAATGGTAGTTTGGTAAGTTTTATAAGTTATAAAAACTATATACTAAGTTTTACGTCTTTTCGGCTAAAACCGAAAGATTAACGTTTTTGTTAAATAAAACTTAGACGGTTGGACCCGTCTAATGTAAACTTTTATAAACTCACATACTGATATATAAACATATATAACAAGTAAAAATCGACAAAACCCGAGCTTTACAACATATAGACATTAACGGGCCAAAGTAGCCTTCATAGACAATAAACCCGACTAATTTGGTAAAACACTTATAAACTTATTTATTGGGTTTAACCCATTTGGGCCCAACATATAAAGTATAATACTGATAACAAAAGTATAATTGGGCTAATGAATAGTATTGGGCTTGTAATAGGCCCATTGGGCTTTAAAATGTAAACAAGTTGAACTAGTGTAACTAGTCTTGAAAATTACCAACACATAAACACTATAATGAATGAGTAAAGATGTATAAACCCACTTGATCATCATCATATATATAAAATCATCTTATGTATACATAATTATTATTTTGATAAAGTCATTGGACAAGAGTCTAAGACGAGTATTATTTGTCTAGGTTTCCGTGATTGAAGCACGTACCGTACATCCGAATCGCCGATAACCGCCTTCCCACATCAACGTAAGTTCATAGCCTCACACTCTTTTAAATGTTTTTATGAAATGTTTTATAAACCCGCGAGGGAGATAACATGTTAGTTTTTATAAAATAGGACACTAGTTGTCCCGATTGTCTGTTTATTGATTTGGACCCGAATGATTGTATGACCCGATGAATGATTAAATGAGCCGATAGATGAAATGAAATGGATTATTAAAGTTAGGTTATGTCACTAAAAGTCCCATTAGCATGAATTGTGAACTACCGGGACTTGGTAGACGCTTATGCATATAATAGTACTATTTGGGGACGATCACCCCAGTTCGCGCCTTGACGGTTGATCCCCGTCGTGCCACATTGATTGGTAAGCAAATTTATGTATTAGAAGATTTACACAAGCGTGATTATTGTGACGACACGCTAATTTAGATGGGCAAATGAGTTTCGGGCTAGCTACCCGTTGTTTGGATTAGTAAGGTAACAATGTCATGCGGCTTGTAATAATCCAATTAACGAAATACTGCTTTATGCATTGAATTACGATATATTGCCTGACTAGCAATACGGGGTCTTATTATTGATTTTATGTTCGTGTTTTGGTATTACATAACCATATACATATAACGGTTTTTATTTAACTTTATACAACGTTATAAAACGTATTGTATAATGTTTTTTAACGACAATGGTTCGTATAATGATTTTGAAAGCGAAAGCCTATATTATGATTTTGATAAGGATTTGTATAAAATGACTTTGTCTATTTTATGGCCTATCACAATGATTTGTACAAAATAATTTTCGGTAATAATTTTATACCGATGTTATATTGATGGAAATTATTAAACTCTATGAATTCACTCGGCGTTATCGCTGACCTTTTCTTTTAACATGTTTTATCTCAGGTGCTTGAAGGTAATTCTCGGGAAGACAACAAGAATTCATGGCCCGCACTTAAATAATAATTTCCATTCAAATTCTTTGTAAAACTTGTATGAAATACAATGACTTGGGACCTATGTAAATTTGATATTTATGAATAGAAATGCTTTATTGCTAAACGACGCGATTCTTAAGCATTGTCTATGATGTGAGTAATGTGCTATCCCGTAACACCAACGAGTCTTCCGCTGTATTGAATTGTGTAAATTTGGGGGTGTTACAGTTTGGTGCCAGAGCTCTCGTTATAGAGAACAAAAGATTTTTGAAACTAAGGTTTTGAATAAAACATTTCAAAATCTTTTAACTATAAACATTTTTCTAAAAATGTCTAAAAATCTTTTGACTATAACGGTGCCGAAGAATTCCCGAGTTACCGACAAGGCCAGGCTGAGAAGTGTTATTTTAATATATATATATATATATATATATATATATATATATATATATATATATATATATATATATGATGTAATTTGATTACATGATTGTTTGATGATTATTTTAATATTTATACGAGGTATTTATACGACGTAGATAGTCACAAGGAACCCTAAATCCCCTAGTAAATTAACCGAAGCTATTCCCGTAGGAATTCTAGCTATTCTTGATCTAAACCAAGTTGCGGATATTTATGATCCCAACAAAATGGTTAATATTCGTAGAAATGTTGATATTAGTTGATTGTGATATTAAAGAAGAATTGGCGAGATTATATCTGATATCGATGTCATGACGATCTTTCCTTATAGAGTGGAGTTTGACAAAATTTTACCACCTAGAAAGATTTCATCTGATTCGTTGTCATCCAATTCTTAAATTGAAATCGAAAGAGTGAATGTTGCACTCGAGGCTGTCATTGGAACCATTACCCAAAAGCCTCATGCCACTAGTACCTTTCCGAGAAGTCTAATTGAATGATCGAGTCATTTTAGACTAGTGACTCATTTGATAACTATTGTTGTAGGAGCTATAGGATTGGAAGTTAAGTGTTGTTCACATCGAACTTTTATTGCCCTATTAAGGTCTAAGAATAAAGATTGAAAGTATTGGAGAATGAAGTAGGATATCGCATTGAGTATGATTTGGCTGAAACTTGAATAAAAGTAAAATTTAACTTATATGGAATATGAGATTGTTAAGAGGAATCCGTTAAGTCCTGTGATTTAATTATAAGGTTTTAATTGATTGTTAATTCGTGTTAAGGGTTGTTCCTAGGCCATTGTCCAATGACGAGAATGCCCAGTGTCCAATAAATAAATTGAAGAAATCTTCTTCTGAATTGGGACCGATGGATCTTCCGGGACAGGTGGGACACCTAATGACTCTTGTAGATTAGTATTCATTGTGGTATCTTTTAAAAATCCCTAACTTAACTGAGACATCAGTTGGTAGGATGAGTTCTTGGAATTGTATGACATAGTGACACGTAATGTGTTATGGTACAATTTTGACTTGTTTGTGATTAATGAAAAGACTACCTTTGATTGCTAAATTCTACATGTATCGATGTTATCTATCTTTTCTTGCTTGTTCCTAATGTTCGCATTAGTGATGCAACCCTTGAACAAGTACTCATCTCGAATTGAGTTACGTTATGGATTATTCTTTTTGAGTGTCATCGAGGTCATGAACCTCATGATTATTTGGCTAAGCTCATTTCCTATTATATTGTAGTTAGTTCTTGGTGAACAACTCTTCATCACTCTTTTGCAGATCACTCGTTGTTTTTATAAGTTAAAACAGTATTCCTTGAGAAAAATTGGATTTTTATCACTATATGGATTATTTAAAGTGAGATTTGTAAGTGATTGTTATCGAAATGAAGTTGTTTATAAAACACCTTGGAAAACTTAATTGTTTCCATAACAAAGAACATCTTTGTGAATTTATTTTTGATTCTTATTTATGAATTAAGCATGAAAATGTTTTATTATAAACATGATGATAAAATTTTGACGAACTGAGTATTTCATCGTTAATCTTGAAATTGTATATAGTTGCGCGCCTACATACAATTTCGAAGTGACCATGCAAGGCTGATTAGTAGTCACCATAAAATTATTAATAAACACTAAATTTTCTTTGAAGATTGTGAAAGATTAAATTTTATGAGATCTGCAAGAAGTGAAAAATAGGGACATATTGATAGGGACACCTACATATGTGCCCGTACTATTTATTCTTCTGAGTCGAATTTACTCATCTGTGGAATTTGTCTTATTTGACAAATTGATATTCCTGTCTTGTCCAATTCTCCCGTGGTGAGATTCTTTGGAAAAGTATCTGATTACCGAGTGTTGATACCCGATTGGATGTATCGACGTTCCTATCATTTCTTTTGATTAGATTTCATTTAAATGGCCTGGGTAACGATCCGAGGAGCTTTCGAATGCGTACTCAAATTATGAAAACATGGGATATATTCATATTCATTAAATGTTTTCGTCTTTATCTGATTTGAAATTCTCTCCCGTAGATTATGCGTTGACCTTACTCTTTTAAGGTTAGTTATGTCTCCAGATATCCTTGAACTTGTGAAGGGTTATGAGTTATTATTAGTCTTTTGAGAAGTTCACATCTTATCAACGGTAATAAAACTGAAAAGTTAATAGTGCTAGTAGAATGGATTGATTGATTATGACATGACGACATTGTCTTAATTGATGGGAACTCGAGTAGAATTCCCCCAAAAAGATAAGATGTTGATTATCAAAAGTTATTTAAATAATTCTTGATGGATGACCATATCCTACATTTAGACTTGAAATTATACGGTGAATGGTTGTGAATTAGTCATAGATATTATAATCTAGATAGAACCAAATATGAATTTATTAAAAGATGTTTCTGTTATCTGAAACTTTAGGAGGTATTTGTTGGTGAATTAACTTGACTTTTGCAATTAAGGCAAGTTGAAATTGGTATTGATTATATTCCCGGTGCTGCACCTGTGGCTTGTGCACTGTACGTCAGCACCATCTGAATTAAAAGGATTACCGTGCAACTAAGAGAGTTGTTGGAAAAAGGCTTTTATTCTACCGAGCTCGTCATCATGAAGAGCTATGGTATTATTATTCCTTATATTTATTGATTACCGTGAACTAAGTAAATTGACGATCGAAATCGATATCCACTACCCAAGATGATAGATTTGTTCGATCATTTACAAGGTTCTAGTGTATATTCGAAAATTTGATTCACGGCATGGTTATCATCAACTTCGCGTCCGCGAAAAAGATTATCTATTCCAATCACTACATCCAGAACTTGTAATGAATATTATGAGTTTCATGTTATGTTGGTTGGATTGACCAATGCACATGTAGCATCCATAAATTTGGTGAATCACGTGTGTAGGCTGTAATTTGATAAATTCATGCTCGTGATCATTAAGAACCATTTGTTTGTTTTTAAGAATAAGAATGAGTTAATAATTATTTATAGACTGCCCTAAATTGTCCGAACAACGAAAACCTGTACCTTGAGTATTTAACATGTGATGAAAGACTTAATCCTTTACATTATTTGACCGTGTGATTATTAGAAAATGGAATATATTGACTCTTCAAAAATTGGAACCATTAAGGCTTTGGGTTTTACCAAAACGAAAATGGAAATATGTTTTGACAAATGTTTTAACAAAGGATTTTTAAGGGATTATTCCCTTATACACAAATCATTTAACTAAACTCCTGTTTAGGGGTAAATGTTTGTGTATACCTAAAGACAACCTAAGAGGGATTGAGGAAACCATTAAACCATGACTTAAAATTTGAAACGACAATTTTCGCTTTTCAACTAAGAAAATTTTTACCAAAGAATAATCGAAGGTTTTTCGAACATTTACGGATCTTACTAACTATTTCCGATAAATCAACAAAAATTTTGTTAATTAAATTCAAATTTATTTTGAACATTTTTATATAATTGGACAAACTGAGAAAATTTAAAAACTTTTTGCGTTTACGTTTCATAAAAACTTAATATTTATTGTTAATTTACGTGTAATAATTATCGACGCTTTAAAACGTTGGATGAAGCAAAACTGATAAAAATAATAGTTGAGACGAAACCAAAACTTAGAAAATATGAGGAAAGAATTTCTGAGTAATATTGACCATGATATTTATTTCATCAAGGAAGATGAATGTAGATACTGACACATAATATAGAAAGGATAAAGAACCAATTAGGACATGTTCCTTAATAATAACGGTGCAAAGTAATTTGCCCGAACAACTTAGATATAGCCAATGCTTATAAAAAAGATAATATAGATAATAAAGAGGGGCTCACGGCTAATGTGAACCATTAGAATTGAGAAGCCGATGGTGTTAAATGTATAAAAGGCCACTTGTGGTTGCCTAAATATGGAGATTGTGAGATGTAGTCATGTTGGAATCTCGTAAGTATAAGTATTCTATTCATGACATTTCTGACTAAATGTATCTTTATCTGAAGAAGTTGTACTGATGGCAAATTATGAAGGCAGACATCGCCTCATACATTAGTAAACGTCTAACTATTACAAAGGTCATCATCTGAATTTGATTCGATTTGGGTCATCGTCGACAGACTGACCAAATCTGCTAATATCATTCCAGTTAATGATAGATTCTCGATGAAGAAATTGACTCTTTTGTATTTAATGGAGTTATGTAAGCATGGTGTGCCTGTATCGATCATCTCTATCAAGATCCTCTCTTCGCATCGAATTTTTAGAGATTTGCTTAGAAGTCATTGGGAACGAACCTTGATGAGAGTACTGTTTACCACCCCAATCGAAGGGACGAGGCAAAGTAATGATACAAAACACTAGAAGTGTTGTTTTATGCTTGAATGATTGACCTTTGGTAATAAACTGTATAATCGTTTTCATTTGGAGAGATTATCATTAAAAACTATCGTATTAGGATCAAGATCGAATCTTGTGAGGATATATATTAGAGCATCTGTAAGCAGGAGTTGGGATGAAGACACCCGATATACACCCATTGTGAGTTGGACATGTCTTTTAGGTTTAAGGTTTCCTATGATGGCGAACCTAACCTTACAAAATACTCGACCCGCGAGACCTGAATTGATTGTTGAAATTAGGATCTAATTATTGACTGCCGGTAGTGGGAAGGAGGTTATATGAATATGAAATGTAGATCTTGAAGTGCCAGATGGGTAGCGAAGTTATGCCAAAAAAAAAAAATTAACCATGGAAAAATGAATTGATGATCTGAAAGATCATGGGATATAAGTCCCCGTTGTATGGGACCATTGAGATGATGTAAAAGATTGGTTTGAAAGGCATATATGCTGGATCTACCCTAGGACTTCAAGAGCTGCGTGAATTATGTTTCGTATATCGAACTTGATAAAATGTCTATCAAGTGAAAATCTGATTGTTTCTTAGTGAAGTTTAGATCGGCAAAAAGTTGCATTCATCAGAACCCCGTGAACATCATGGATAGAGAAAGTAAGTCAACATTAAGCCTGATCTTATTCCCGTAGTTATGTTTGATGAAACTCGCGTATTGTAATGAATTACACTTGTGAGAAAAGGCCGAATGTGGAGGAAATACCCACATGGCTTTAACTCTATAAGAAGCGAGTAGTAAGATAAGATGATCTTTGAGGACAAAGATCTTGTTTAGAGGTAAATGTTGTGACAATCCGTCAATTTATGGTTGATATTTTATTCTCAATATTTATTTAAAAAACATTATTTTAATGTTTTAATATGAACTCACTTATTTTTGGGAAGAAATTTGGATTTACGTCTTGAAGTAGCATCGACTACGTCTAAACCGGAGGATTCTACGTTACTTGCTTACGTTTACATACACCATTTTGGTGACAGTCCGACATTTCAGGAAATAAATTTATCCGTGAATATTACTTTGGAATTTTAAATTTGTGTTGGTTCATAAACTCACAAATTTACGAGAAGAGATTAGGACTTACAATTTTAATTTAACGTCCTTTACGACTAAATCGGAAACCCTAGGTTTACGTATTTACGTTTTTGAACTCCGTTTTTTATGACACAATTTTTATTAGATTCGTTTTGTGCCGTTGATTCATAACTTATAAAAACGTTTTTCGTAAAACGACCAGAGGGCACGCAAATCGAGGAAACTAGAATCAAGGAATACCCGTAAATTAGTGGGATGAGACAAGTATACACTTGTCCCACCCCACTATATGGGAAGGCTACAAAGACACCACATCATAAGATGTGGCAAACTTGTAGCTAACAAGCTAACACTTGTTAGCTAAAGCTTAACAAGTAAGGTACACATACCACCAAACCACAAAACCACTTCACTAAACCATTTCTCCATTTCCATCCATGCAAACCACCACAACTTTCTCTCTTTCCTCCCCAAAATTCGTCCCATATTCATCAATAAACACCCTCATTTGATCAATTTTAACCATGAAATCATGTGTTATTCACACATATGATGAAGCCCTTTTAAAGCTCTATAGATTGGTGGTGATTTTAACATCTAGAAAGAAGTTTTCAAAGGAGTCAAGGGCTGATTTTGCACAAGATGATTCATGAATATAGGTGATCTTGAAGTTGATAATGGTATATCACAAGTTTTGCCATCAAAATCCAAGCCTTGTTCATCAACCTCACATTTTCATCACTATGGTGGTATAAGGATCATTCTTCCCATCCTTCTTTTTATTTTGATTATGTAATCATGTATTTTCTTTCCTATTTTATATGTATATGATGAATATATGATGATAAAAGTATTGTGTGGGGATTTGGTGTTGATAAACATAGGTAAAAAGATGAAAAACTATATGTAAAAATGGTTAATCTTGCTTAATTTAGTAGGCTGTATAAAAACAGTAAATAACCATATGATGAACTGATAAAATGGTATAGATGAATTGATATACAGTGAGTATTGAGACTTTTACACATGTGAGAGTTGGTCATGCAATGGAATCATAAAAATGAGTGAGATATGATCAAAACAAGTTTAGAGTGCAAATCTGAGTACACTGTTATGGAAGAATTTTATAAAATACTTAAAGGTTGATTCATCAGTAGCTATAAAGAAATAAAATGAAGCACATATCATTTAGTTTCTGTGATAAAAATTTGGGGTTCTATCTCCATGTAGAACTCTAGATATGATCATTTTAGTAAACTAGATTTTTAGGACTGATTTTGTGAAATTAATGTTTAATATTATTATATAAGCACTCAAACTAATATAGTATAAAATGTGAATTAAAACCCACTAACTTATATATTTCATTTATATAAAAATTCATAAGGATAAATAAATGGACATTATATCAAAATGGTAGTTTGGTAAGTTTTATAAGTTATAAAAACTATATACTAAGTTTTACGTCTTTTTGGCTAAAACCGAAAGATTAACGTTTTTGTTAAATAAAACTTAGACGGTTGGACCCGTCTAATGTAAACTTTTATAGACTCACATACTGATATATAGACATATATAACAAGTAAAAATCGATAAAACCCGAGCTTTACAACATATAGACATTAACGGGCCAAAGTAGCCTTCATAGACAATAAACCCGACTAATTTGGTAAAACACTTATAAACTTATTTATTGGGGTTAACCCATTTGGGCCCAACATATAAAGTATAATACTGATAATAAAAGTATAATTGGGCTAATGAATAGTATTGGGCTTGTAATAGGCCCATTGGGCTTTAAAATGTAAACAAGTTGAACTAGTGTAACTAGTCTTGAAAATTACCAACACATAAACACTATAATGAATGAGTAAAGATGTATAAACCCACTTGATCATCATCATATATATAAAATCATCATATGTATACATAATTATTATTTTGATAAAGTCATTAGACAAGAGTCTAAGACGAGTATTATTTGTCTAGGTTTCCGTGATTGAAGCACGTACCGTACATCCGAATCGCCGATAACCGCCTTCCCACATCAACGTGAGTTCATAGCCTCGCACTCTTTTAAATGTTTTTATGAAATGTTTTATAAACCCGCGAGGGAGATAACATGTTAGTTTTTATAAAATAGGACACTAGTTGTCCCGATTGTCTGTTTATTAATTTGGACCCGAATGATTGTTTGACCCGATAAATGATTAAATGACCCGATAGATGAAATGAAATGGATTATTAAAGTTAGGTTATGTCACTAAAAGTACCATTAGCATGAATTGTGAACTACCGGGATTTGGTAGACGCTTATGCATATAATAGTACTATTTGGGGACGATCACCCTAGTTCGCGCCTTGAATGTTGATCCCCGTCGTGCCACATTGATTGGTAAGCAAATTTATGTATGAGAAGATTTACACAAGCGTGATTATTGTGACGACACGCTAATTTAGATGGGCAAATGAGTTTCGGGCTAGCTACCCGTTGTTTGGTTTAGTAAGGTAACAATGTCATGCGGCTTGTAATAATCCAATTAACGAAATACTGCTTTATGCATTGAATTACGATGTATTGCCTGACTAGCAATACGGGGTCTTATTATTGATTTTATGTTCGTGTTTTGGTTTTACATAACCATATACATATAACGGTTTTTATTTAACTTTATACAACGTTATAAAACGTATTGTATAATGTTTTTTAACGACAATGGTTCGTATAATGATTTTGAAGGCGAAAGCCTATATTATGATTTTGATAAGGATTTGTATAAAATGACTTTGGCTATTTTGTGGCCTATTACAATGATTTGTACAAAATAATTTTCGGTAATAATTTTATACCGATGTTATATTGATGGAAATTATTAAACTCTATGAATTCACTCGGCGTTATCGCTGACCTTTTCTTTTAACATGTTTTATCTCAGGTACTTGAAGGTAATTCTCGGGAAGACAACAAGAATTCATGGCCCGCACTTAAATAATAATTTCCATTCAAATTCTTTGTAAAACTTGTATGAAATACAATGACTTGGGACCTATGTAAATTTGATATTTATGAATGGAAATGCTTTATTACTAAACGACGCGATTCTTAAGTGTTGTCTATGATGTGAGTAATGTGCTATCCCGTAACACCAACGAGTCTTCCACTGTATTGAATTGTGTAAATTTGGGGGTGTTACATTTTTACGACATTGGCTCGTATAATGATTTTGAAGGCAAATGCCTATTTTATGATTTTTGATAAGGATTTGTATAGAATGACTTTGGCTATTTTATGGCCTATTACAAAGATTTGTATAAAATGATTTTCGGTAATAATTATATACCGATGATATATTGATGGTTTCATTAAACTCTATGAATTCACTCGACGTTATCGCTGACCTTTTCTTTTAACATGTTTTATCTCAGGTACTTGAAGGTAATTCTCGGGAAGACGACAAGAATTTATGGCCCTCACTTAAAAAATAATTTCCATTCAAATGCTTTGTAAAACTTTGTATGAAATAATATGACTTGGGACCTATGTAACTTTGATATTTATGAATGGAAATACTTTATTATTAAACGACGCGATTTTTAAGCGTTGTCTATGATGTGAGTAATGTGCTATCCCGTAACACCCACGAGTCTTCCGCTGTATAGAATTGTAAGAATTTGGGGGTGTTACAAAGTGACTTGACTTTCTCCAGATATTGGACCATATTTTCCTCCTTGGATTCGTACCCACCCAGGATGTGATTTGCGTTCCAGGTTGCGTACCCCCATCCTAGCGGTGATTTTTAATCTTGCAATCAATGCTTCGTATTCTGCCTCATTATTTGTAGCCATGAACTCAAAGCGCAAGGAATAGGTGAAATCCATGCCTTTCGGATTGGTGAGTATGAGGCCTGCTCCTGATCCGTCCATGCAAGAGGATCCATCAGTAACAAGACCCATGGTTCTGTTGGAATTTCTTCCTTTAACACCATTGGCTCGTCCTCCTCGGGTTTCTCAATTATGAAATCTGCCAAGATTTGGACCTTGACGGTTGTCCTTGGACTATAGGAGATGTTGTGTTCCCCGAGTAGGACGCTCCACTTCTGTAATCTCCCTGCCACGTCCGATTTAGAAATAATCTGTTTTATTGGTTGATCTGTAACAACCACAATTGGGTGCGCCTGGAAGTACCGGCGTAACCTTTTCGTGGCGTAGACCAATGATAAGACTAATTTCTCCATTGGTGAATAATTCAGCTCTGGCCCTTGCAACGCTCTGCTTATGAAGTAGACCGGAGTCTGGACTGAATTCCGATCAGTCACAAGGACTGTGCTTATTGCTCTGTACGTAGCGGATAAGTACATAATTAGCTCCTCCTTAGGTTGCGGGGCGACTTGCATAGGAAGAGCCGCTAGATGTTGCTTGAGATGTCCAAACGCTTCCTCCACCTCTCTTGTCCAGCGAAAGTCTCCTTTCTTCAAGCACTTCTTAAGTGTTTTGAACAAAGGAAGTGACTTCTCTGTAGACTTCGATAAGAACCTATTGAGCCCGGCCAGCTTTCCATTAAGTGATTGTACCTCTTTGAGCGTCCGAGGGGATGGTAGCTGTATCACAGCGTCCGTCTTCTCCAGACAAGGCTTGATTCCGGTTGGATTAATAATATACCCAAGGAACATTCCTTTGTTTGCTCCAAACGTGCACTTTTTGGGATTCAGTTTCATGTTGATTTTTCTCAATGTGTCGAATGTCTCCTAGATATCACGGAGGAGTTCGTCCTCCATATGGCTTTTGATAACCAATTCGTCGACGTAAACTTCAAGGTTACGGCCTATCTGCGAGTCGAAGGCTTTATCAACAAGTCGTTGATATGTCGTGCCTGCGTTCTTGAGTCCGAGCGACATTTTTGTGTAACAATACACGCCCTGACTGGTATGGAACGTCGTCTTCTCCTCGTCTTCCTCCGCCATCTGGATCTGATGGTATCCTTTATATGCGTCCAAGAAACATTTAAAAGAGTACTCGCATAGGGATTCCACCTTCCAATCGATCTTCGGTAACTGATAGCAATCTTGTGGGCAAGCTTTGTTCAAGTCTGTGAAGTCCACACACATGCGCCAGCTTCCATCATGCTTCTTGACCATGACCGGATTGGAGAGCCACTCATGGTAATAGACCTCGCGCATGATTCCTGCGTCTACCAGTTTCCGTACCTCGTCCATTATTACCTGGCTGCGTTCTGGTGCTTGACCGCGCTTCTTTTGTTTAATAGGGGGATATCCAGGGCGGATTTGAAGCTTATGTTCTCTGATCGAACGTGGTACGCCCGTCATATGTTTTGGTTCCCATGCGAATATATCAAGGTTTGCATTTAGGAGAGAGCACATGGCCTTCTTTCCTTTCTCGGAGAGGGTTCCCCTGATAGCCACCTCTTGTTCCGGATATTCAGGGTGGATTACCACATTCTAATTAGGGGGTAGTGATCCTTCCTTTATAGGAGCTGGCTAGATTGGTGTTGTCACGGCATGACACTCTGATGCTGGTACGACTGAGTTGTAAATAGTGACAATTCCCCCTTCCACCGAGAATTTAATCATGCCGTGTGCCATGGACGGGACTGCCCGTATGGCTAGGATTCCTGGTCTTCCGATAATACCATTGTACGGAGAATGTGAACGTATCACCATAAAGTTCATCCATGCCGTAGTTGAATGCTCTTTATCTCCAATGGTTACCAGCAAGCTTAGTTGCCCTATTGGCCAGATAGTGTACCCACTGAAGCCAATAAGCGGCGACGTGGCCGACACTAATTGACTTTTAATTTCTAGTCGTAGCTGCACGAAGCAGTGTTCGTAGAGTACTTCCACCGATGATCCTCCATCCACATACATACGACGAACGTTATGAGTTCCAATGCTTACCTTAATCGTGAGAGGTGCGTCCGCCACGTTGCTCGCCGTGATAGGAGGGAATGAGATTTCCTTGCCGCGTGAAAATTTTTGACTAACTTTATGCTTCGTCCGACACTGCCATGATTGAACCATATATATGGTCGTAGGCTTATCTTTTTGGGAATCTTTTTTATATGCTTTTTTATCCTTCCCATCCTTCCAATCCTTAACTAGATGTTTGAGTTTGCCTGATTTGATCAGCGACTCTATATGCTTCTTGAGCTAAATGCACTCCTCTGTGTCGTGACCTTTGTCATTATGGAACTCGCAGAAGCGAGTGCCTTGACGACGATCAACTGGAGTTGTCATTGGGGGAGGTCTTGGAAAATTTGCTCCTTCTGTCAATAAGATATCTCGATAAGTCATCTTTAGAGGGGTGAAATTGTCATCCGACCGTCCTCCTTTTGCCTCGTTTCTGTATTCCAAGCTCCTCCCATTGTCTTGGTTTCCTTGGCCACCTGATTGCCTTTTGGGTTGATCATTTGATTGATAGTCGTGGTTCCTCTTTGTGGGGTAAGCCGCAGCGACAGCGGTCTCCCCTTCCACAAAGTTTCGAACCCTTTCCATGAGTTCGTCAAACTTCTCTGGACGTTTATCGTTGAGGTGCCTAATTAGCTCCTTTTTGTTATGGCGTGCATGTAGTCAGAGATTTTAAGGAGCTCTGGGCACGCTTTTGTGCGCGTACATTCGTCATTGAAACGCTCCGTGAAGTCTTATGTAGACTCTCCGGGCCTTTGTTTGACTGTTGCTAATGAGACCAGATCTCTATTATACTTCTTTTGCTGAGTATAATTGTTTTGGAATACTGTGCGCAGTTCATAGAAGTTGTTGATGCTTTGATGGGGGAGCTTTTCAAACCAGTTGCGTGCATTGCCAATCATGGTTGAATTAAACATCTGGCACCATATGGGCATCGGTCATCGTTTAGTTTTATCCTGTGTGTCAAACACATTTAGGTGATCCTCCGGATCACCAGATCCGTCATAGGTTTTGACACTCGCCGGCACGCGGCGCTTCTTTTCCTCAGAGTAATTCCGTATACAAAGGGTGAAGGCATCCTCCCTCTTGCTACACCATGGAAGGGAGAGATCTTCCTCCTCTTCAGCACGATAGTAGGTGTCGTCGTAGCGTCCTTCGTCATCTGATGGTTCAGGGGTGGAATACCTAGGTCGGTGACGTTTGGGGTGATGATCATCCGAGTTAGACCCCGAAGGGTCGTGATAGGGGGTTTTCCCCCACCTTTAGATTGACTATGATAACAACTCTTATGAGAAGGCTAGGAGCTTTCTTCCCACCAGATTTTATCCTACGCCACACGCTGGTGCGGTGATTATCCACAGGAGGAATTTCCAACACCACGCGTCCAGCGGAGCCGTCGAAGTTATCCTCATCCCCCTGGGCTTCTTGCAATTCTTGCATGATGCGGTCCCCTATGCGCTCGAACACATTCTGTGGTCGAGGTGGTTCTTCGAAGGGAGGCTGTTCATGAGCCCGAGTCTTCCTCCCCCTTTTTCGAGCTTGAAGGGGAGTACCGCGCGCGGCGCTGCTGAAGTTAAGTCTGGATTGGAGGTTCCTCCCCATATTCAACGTTGCCGAGATGCCCGGGATGATTCTGTCGAAGTTTTACGTGAGTACGCGTTCGAGGTCCTCATCATCGAGTGAACCAACTTCCAAGTCCGCCTCGACCACATGTGGCTTTTGCGGCTCCTTACTGGGGGCCTTTGGCACAGATCCCGGATCGGGATTATTCAGAGTGAGAGTTGGTGGTGGGATATTGGCGGACGTACCTGCCCTACCAAGTGATTGAAACGATGTATTTCGGTTATTCGGCCCCCCAGTTTGGCCACCGGGAAGCGGGGTTGGGGTAACTATCACGTCACCCGCAGACTTTCGATTTCCAGGATTCGTGTTCCTTGGTTTCCCCTGAGGGTTTCCCTTCGTCATTAGTAGAGATTGAGTTTAGTGTAGGGTCCCACAGATGGCGCCAACTTGTTGATACAAAAGTTGGATGATACTAGCTTGACCCGAATTAGGCTTCTTTCGTGGCGCTTGGACTCCGGCTCCTGCACCTAGTAAACTTCTGGTTGGGATCCTGCAGACTAAAACAACACGCTGTTAGGCTTACCATGGGAACGTATCCCACGATTAGACTCCAGCGTGAGAGTAAGTAATCGGTTTAGGGTTAGGAATCAGTTGTATAATAAGAGTACGAATAATATGATACATTTGTGGAACCCTTGGGGGTTCCTTATATAGGCGGTGAAACCCTAGTTGGGCTTCCACCGATACTTCGGCCCCAAGTATAAGATAATCACCCTAAATAGCTTGATTGTTATCTTCTAATTATGGTTAGTGTATATCCTATACTTTAGGATAAATCACAATCCCGATTGGGTTGGGATTCTGTCTAACCCTGTACCGGTCGTGCCTGGCTGTGTGTCGCACACATCTATTCATTCGAAGCCCATAAGCTTAAATGACATTAATCCAACCCATCCGTGACGGGTCAGATGCGGGTAGTACCCGTGGGCCGGGTCCATGACCCGGTTGGGGACTATACGTCATCACGTTATATGGAAAAAAATATACCGTTACGAATAGCATTTAATTATCTTTCTATAGATATGTTATACGATACACTTTCGACAAAAAAAAATCATTTTTTCACGTTTTTTTCCATTGTCGAAAATTATTATATATGATATTAATATCATATATGATGTTACACCAGTATTATATATGATATAACTTATCACATCTAATCTAGAGTAAAGATCCAGTAAGAAGATTAGTTAAAATAAAAAGGATAAGAAGTAATATGAACCACAACATCAAGAATCAATGGCTAATAAGTGATGATGGTAAAAATGTAATTAACATCCTAGTTTTGGAAAATTTATAATATTATTAAGGGTAACATCGTAAAGTTTGCATCACTAGTTACAAAACAATTCTATTGGATTGGCCATTTCATCCCACAAAACATGGCTAATTATTTTAATACTTTTGAAAACCATTTGTATCACTGGTTACAAGAATAATGAACATCAAATTACGTTGTTCTAGCTGAGTGGCCATGCATCTGAAGTCCGATTATGGTCTCTAAAATACTGATGATGCATCTATTGTACGTAGTGTATTTATTATATAAAACTAACAAAACATCATGCATCTATACATAATTGTACGTTGTATCTATGACTATGAGTCCTCGTCATGGGTTGATCATGCATCTTATACATTTTAGTATTGTAGTTATCTTTCTACGTATACATGTATGCATGCATCTATATATAATTGCACACTTTCAATCAACATAACAAAATAACCTCATGCGACTATGGGTAATAAAGACAAGATAGTTAATAGGATATCTCGACGCATCTACATCGCAACGGATGCAAACCATAGGTGCTTGTGCTCAAGGAAATGTCAATCAAATAAGCGATGCGTCCCTTCTTTATGCACATTCATATACATAGTCGGTGTACAATCCGGTCATGCGGTTCATTAAGTTCGTTCACTATAGGTTCTCTTACTTGCTCTAGTGGATGGCAAAGGCCAACCGAGAGGAATGAAATAGCTCGACTGTGAAAGAGAACGAATGGCTCGGGAATCAACTGGTTCCGAGCAGACTCGTGGGGCTGCAGTTTGGATTATCGTAGAAAGAATAAGAGGAGCCGTCTTAGGAAAGGTTCTGTCTAGTCTCTTACACGCAATGCTTTAGAGCTCGACAGTCAAGGAATAACCACCTGTAATCCTGACTGTGTAGGCCCTTCCTAAGATAGTGTATGTATCTTTTCACGCTATACCTTTTCTTTCTAGTTGAGCTATGAAAACAACTGAGATGTAATTCCACTACTATTATAGATTGAGATCTTCTTCGAACTAGCTGGGTATCTCAACTAGTGCTACTTCACCGCTTAAGACATGCATTCAAACCTAGCATTTCTAATTGACAACATGCCTTCAAGAATGACATAGAAGAGGTATGAATACAGTAAAAGGTCTGTCACAGCTGAACTGCTGGGGACCGAGTAAGCCCACCGGGGATCTAGTAATCCCACCATTGTGCAAGCTTACAAATTTATAATTAATATAAACCTCGGCACGATCGGTTCATTTCATTTTATATATAGGTGTGTTACGCTGATGCATCTACATTGTAACTAATATTATAGATCATTCTCATTAAGGGCGTGTATATAGGCATGCTTCTCGTTATAATTGACGTAAACCTCGCGCCTCATGATCATGCGTCTCATTATATAGATGTGTGATGAGACTGCAATTATACATAGTCTCATCGTCCAAATCGGGCTTAAAACGCTTAAAATATTATAAAATACCCTAAAATATGCTTGTGTTTGTTCATTGTGTACTTTAGGTACGGATATCGTGAAATCAACAAAAGATCAAAGGAATCAAGAAAAAACGAACACGGGAGACAAAGCCGCACAAAGAACCGGACCCGAATCATGATTTTCCATTGAAGTCCTTGAAGTTTTAAAGATTGTCAAGATTGGTCCATCCACTTTTGAAGACTTGACATTTTATACCTTTGTAAAACTCTAATATTACATGTGGGTCCCTAAAATGTCAAGATATTACCTTTTTGGCCCTTGAAGAATATCAAATCTACAACATTAGTCCTTGATCATATGTTATACAAAGAAAGGGACTATTTATGTAATTTGCCTAAAGTTCAAAACAAAGGAAAAGGGAGTTGTGGCTGCCAGATTTCATTTGACAATATTTTGGGAATGGGAGGACTAAACTTGGCGAGACAAGTAACTTACATAAACCACCATGTCACCCCACTATCTCTTCTCCACCAATCACAGCTAATCCCTACGCCACCTCACAACTCCACTAACCTAATTTCTATTAACTGATTTTTTAAATCTGTTTAAACATACTAAACGTGGGAAACATATCATATTCATCCTCTTCCCCTAATCCACCCCTAATCATACCCAATGAACCCTAATCCGTATAATCATCAAATCGAAGGGGAAATTAGTTAAACCTTCCATAATGCTAATTTATCTAAACCCTAACCAAAACCACCAACAAACAAACCCACCTCGTGACCACAGTGACCCCACCAGTACTCCCCTGCTTCACTAAAAATGGCAATTTTCGAATCACAACAGAGCATTGATAACTCTCAAATTTAACATGTTTATATGAGTGTATTCCTGGTGTTTATGCATATATTTGTATGATTATTATGAACATATGATACTTAATGATGCTTATTTGCTATTGTAGGTTCATCAATGGTTACATCACGATAAATGAAGAAAAGACGTGAATTGGAGGAGAAAAGATGAACGAGACATGAAATTGTAGCTCTCGTACGATAAATAATACAATGATAAGGAGTCTTGGAAAGTTTGTAAGAAAGAAAGGTGGAAGAAAAGAAAGAAGAAGGACTAGAAGGAAAAGTATGGAAAATGGCTCAGTTGCCACCAGCAACACTTAGCTTGCCTCCATCAAATCAACCTTCATTTGCCACCTACATCAAAGTAGCATTCAGTTGCCACCAGCAAGCAAGTTCGTGCCACCGGCAAATCCACCATCACTTGCCACCAACATTTCTCCTGCAGCCACTTTTCCAAGAAAACTTAGACACCTCCATTACTTCACCTTGCTCACCAAGTTCAGCCATAACTCCATTGTAACTCCTCCAAGCTTCATTACACTCATTATTACACATCTTTGGCTCCAAGTAAAGTGCTTGGTGGCCAAGGCTAATTCACATATAAATAAAACCCATGGGGTAGTGTTTATACATATGTTTTAACACTCTCAATCATCATCTTCTACATCTTATAATCTATCATATTATGTGATTTTCGTATCACCCCTCACCCAAGTTGTGAGCGTGGTGGAATTGATAACCATGAATGTGTAATAAGCCATGGAAGAAGTAGAGAATTAAAACCATACACCATAAACAATTCAATCTCCAACAATCCTTATTCCCAAACACCCCAAAAGGCTCTATACTCGCACCAAGAGGTCGATGTCCAAGAAGGCTATGGGTAGGACGAATTGTATATTGGTTGTTTTATTGGTTAGAATCATTTGGATACTTTGTAGCTATGGATTCTAATTTTTGGTAACTTCTTCTTTATTATTCAATGTAGTTTATGTTCATGTTCATGGTGATTCTTGTGTTTGTGATATTGTGAATGTTGTGATACTTGTATTGTTTATATGATAACTTGTGATAAATGGATGTTTGGATAGTATTAGTGCTTGTCATTGGATTATGGTGATAACATTATATTTGGTTGAATTAGAACTTGTTCTTGTTTGTCAATTTGGTTAATCATTGTTGAGTCTATATGTCGAAATTATTCTCAACATGGTTGATGTCAATTTATTAATCGACAAATGATTTGGTCTTGTGCTTGTGAAGATTGTGTAAGAGACTTAATAAACAGAACAAGTAATGGTTTCAAGTAATGGTTTAATCTAGATTATAGGTCAAAAGGAGTATTTTGAATATATTGTTCTAATCATCTTTCAAGTAAATGAAACTTATCAAATTGATAACCAAGTCTATGGGTCGAAAGAATTCTTGTTGTTATTGGTTTAGGCATAAGGCTCATGAGTGACCACTTGATTGAGACTTATGTATATTTGATTTATAAAGCACTAGTGTCTTACTATTGGTTCTATAGGTCGAAAGGATTACCTTTAATATGTTTTCCAAACTAAGCATCCTAATGTCCTTGTGATCATTTGTTCATACATGTATGTTCTTTGTGTGCTTATGCCTTTAACGATTCTCATGGTGGTGTGATCGTGACAATCATACTTACCATTGTTACAAACAACTACACTTAAGTATAACCAAGTCCCATGGGACGACCTTGACTTACCAACCTAATTGCAACATGACTAGAGTATACTTTCTCGAATTTGTGTTCCTAATTATATCGGTAATTCTTGTTATAAATTTAAAACCCAATGTGTGGAAAGATCGCATATCAAGTTTTTGGCTTCTTGTCTAGGATTTGTATTTGCAATTCTTTTTAAATATACCTAGCGTACGAGCACATCAAATTTTTGGCGCCGCTGCCGGGGACTTGCTAGTTCATACTCTTGAGTTTGTTTGTTTGTTTCTTTGTTAGTTGGAATCGTTATCTTGTTGATTGCTTGCTTGCTTGTGTCCTTGTTTCTTGAATTGTTTGTGTTACCAATTTCTACATAACCCGAAAGAGTTGTTATACCCCATTTACCCGCATGGGGGGACGAATTTCGCATAAGAGGAATTCGGTTGGTGGTTGATTACTCAATTGGAGGCTTGGAATTGGTCTAAATTCCGTTCTTAGTTTGTTGCTCTTGAATGATTGCTCTAGCTGTTGGGAATAAAATATAGCCAGTCTACTTGAGCGCTGACAAGAGTAAAACAAGCGTTGATATGTAGAAAACAAACGCTGACAGATCAAGCGTTGACAAGAAGAAGTCAAGCGTTGATATATTGAAGACAAGCACTGATGGAAAGATTTAGTCTACGCGTATATTGTTTCTAGTTTGTTTCTAGTAAGGATAAGTTCAACATTGTATTTTCTATAATTATCTTTACCTAGAATAGTTGATACGTAGACTCTTGTACAAGGCTTCTTATGTCTATAAAAGAAGACCTTTAGGTTATTGTTTATATAAGTTTTCATACGTTAAACACTTTCATTGTAAGCAAGTTTGTTATCATTAATCAAGTGAAAGTTTGTTTACATCTTTGTGTGTTCTTGTTTAAGTGTTAATTCCGCATAACACTTAGATTGTCATATACATATACAAAGGTTTCTCTACGTGTATTACTTGATCTAATCTCGTATACATAAAGCTAAATCGATCTAAGTTTGGGATCAACAAGTGGTATCAGAGCTTGTTGAGAAACTTTTGATCTTAAAGAACACAAGAACCCTAAAATCACCAAAACCCTAATTTTCAAAACCCTAAAAACATCATGTCAAATCCAGAAATAACCTCCTCCTCCTCACCTTTACCAAACATCAAGATTCCCATGCTTGATGCAACCAACTTTAAATTGTGGAAATTCAACTTTGAGCAATATCTGGGGATCTATGACTACACTCTCTGGGAGATAATTGAATATGGAAACACATACAATAGAGCTGAAAAAGTTGTTGCTGCCATTGCTACAAGAACTGCTATTGCTGGATGTCCAGAAGCAGATAAGTAAGAAAAACCTGGTGATGGTAGAGCTGTGTCTGCTGAAGACATAGCAAAGAGAAGGGTTGATATGAAAACCCTAATCATTCTGAAACTCTCTTTAGGACAAGAGAACCAGCATAAATACAGAGGTTATGATTCTGCAAAAGACCTTTGGGCAGCTCTTGAAGTTGCATATGGTGGCAATGATGATACTAGGGAAGAGAAGAAGAAGCAACTCATGCATGAGTATGCTGTTTTCAAGGCTCAACCTAATGAGAAGCTTAGCAATGTGAGAAGCAGACTGCTTGACATTACAAGCAAGTTGTCCTTCATGGGGACACAACTTGGTGATGTTGACATCAATGCCACTTTTCTTAAAAGTCTTGGTGATGCGTGGAAGATTGAGGCAAGATCTATACTTGCCAACAACACTCACAACAGTTCTACTTTTGATGATATCTACAATAAACTGAGGCTGTTGGAGGATGAAACTCTTTTGGAGCATGGAAGTAAGTCTACTAATAGCAACATGGCCTTCTTCTCACACAGTGAAGGCCAGTTTGATCAAAAGGACTCTTACATGCACCCAGTTACTGGATAAACATGTTTCAACGCTGGATCATGTCCTGTCAACGCCTCATATTCAGACGTTGACACATACAAAAGTGATTCTCTAAGAGTTAAGCCTACTGGTTTGGATCTGGATACTGTGTGTGCTTACATTGCTTCTTTGCCCAATGGTTCAGTGATTACATATGAGGACCTTGAGCAAATAAGTGATGAGCACTTAGAAGAGATGGATATTAAGTGGAACATGGCTCTTGCTAGTATAAGAGCAAACAGGTGGAATAAATGGTTTAAGAAGAAGATGACCTTTAATGCAAAGGACACGACTGGATTTGATAAATCCAAGGTTGAATGCTACAATTGTCATCGTATGGGGCACTTCATAAGGGAATGCAGATCTCCTAGAAGATCTGATGCTGGTAAACCCTCAAGCCAAACTGTTAAGGCTCAGGATCCTAAGGCCATGGTTGCAGTGCAAGAAATTGATGGTATGGGATGGTATTGGAGCTATTTGGCTAAAGATGTGGCATAGGATAAAGCTTTGGTTGCTGAGATAGAAGAAGAAGAGCATGTTCAATATGCTCTCATGGCACACTCCTCCTCTTTATCAGATAATGAGGTATACGATGATGCTTTTTGTAGTAAGGGTTGTAGGTTAAATACTGAGAAACTTAACAAAGAGGTGTTAGGATTATTAGATGATGTGAGTACTGAGAGATGCAAACTGTCTAACTACCAACTTGCTCTCACTCAAACTGAGAAGACAGTTTCTGAGTACAAGAAAATGGAATTTGATTTAAAAGATAAAATAAATATCTTAAAACATGAGTTAGATGCTAGTAATGATGTTAGGAACATCATGGAAAGGGTTAATAGTGAGTTACATGCTAAGTTAGATGAAGCTATTAAGAATAAGGATAATGTTGGCCTTAAAATTCAGAGATTTGATAAGGCCACACAAACCCTAGGATAATGTGTTAATAAACAAAGGGATCCTAAGGACATGACTGGGATTGGGATGAAAGACTATACTGTGGTTCCACCACTAGCTGGTGACTTCTATGGTGTCCAAAGAAAGGACCTATCTTGGACTGGTCTTCCAGAACTTCAAGAGGAGGAATTTATTCCTCCACCAAGAGTCATTACCCCAGTTGAAGAGTATCAACAGAAGTTTACTGACTTGAATGAATGGAAGAAAGCCAACCCTACCTTATTTGTTAAGGGTGGCTTGTTATGTGAAAGTCCTAATGAGTCAACCCCTATTAAGGTAAAAAACCCAATCACTGGTAAGGCTGTTGACCTTGGCTCAAACACTGTTAGAAAACCTAGCATTAAGTATACAGAGATGTATAGGAATACTAGGTCACCTAAAAGCCAAGTTAGTAATGATGAAACAGGCTTCTTCTCTTCTAGACCTAGGGTTGTGTCTAGAAAAGCTTGTTATACTTGTGGTAGCTTTTCACATTTAGCATATAAGTGTGTCAACGCTTCCAAGGTCAACGTGTTAAAAAGTCAAACGTTGTCAGACCCAAAACTTGTGTGGAGCAAAGTCCACAAGTTGTTAGACCAGCCCCATTCTTCACTAGAGGGTCTAACACTCATGGACAAAGACCATTTCAAAAGACAAAGACCATTTCAAAAGACAAATACTTGGTCTAATAGGCAATGGGTTTCTGTAGAAAACCCTAGGTTCAACGCTGACAAGGGTAATTTCAGCGTTGACAAGACCAAATCCAACGCTGACAGAAACGTGACCAGACCTAAATATTTTCAACCACAGGGTAAGGGGTCTAAAGATTCTTCAAGCTTGACATAGAGACCTAAGAAATATCAAAACCCTAATGATAATGGGATTTCTATGACCTACAACAGATTTAATTACATTTCAAAGGTCATTACAAAACCTATTAGGGTTAACTGGGTATTTCATCCAAAGAGGGATGAACAAGGGGTTGTTATGAGAACTAAGTCTGTTCTTGTTGAACAACCAGATGAATCCAAGTCTTCTAAGGCTTGGGTTCCCAAAGAAAACTAACTTGTTTTCTTTATGTGCAAGGCATTCAAAAACAGGTCAATGATTATGGATATTGGGACAGTGGATGCTCCAGGCACATGACAGGGAAGGAAGATTATCTTACTAACTTCACTCCCATTAAGGATGGTGATAAGGTTTACTTTGGAGGCGGATATGGAACTATCACAGGCAAAGGAACACTTCTCACCAAGAACTTGCGTTTTGAGAACGTATTTCTGGTAAAGGAACTTGATTACAATCTTTTTAGTGTATCACAAGTTGGTGATAACAAAAATAAAGTTCTGTTTACTGATACTGAATGCTTGGTGTTAAGCAAGGATTATAAAATCCCAGATGAGAAATATATTAACTATAGAACACCTAGACATAAAGACATCTATAATGTTAATCTGAATGGGATTCGAATGAATAACAATATGTCATGTTTTTATGCTAAAGCTTCAGTAGATGAGAGTAATCTATGGCACAGGAGACTAGGGCACATAAACTTTAAGAATATAAACAGGCTTGTGAGACTTGGCTTGGTTGATGGCTTGCCTGAAAAGGCTTTCCACAATGACCACTCTTGTGTTGCATGTCTTAAAGGCAAGCAGCACAAGGTCTCATTCAAGTCCAAACAGGTGCACTCTAGTACTAGACCACTTCACTTGCTGCATATGGACCTGTTTGGTCCAACTAATATAGAAAGTTTGAATGGTAAATCATATTGCTTTGTCATCACAGATGCCTTTTCTAGGTTTACTTGGACTTTCTTTTTAGCTATGAAGAGTGATACTGCTGATACTTTGATTGATTTTATTACCCAGATTGAAAAGAAAACAGGTAATGAAGTTAAAATGCTTAGAAGTGACAATGGTGGTGAGTTTAGGAATAAAATTTTAGATGATTTTGTGCCAAGAAAGGGATTACTAGGCAGTTTAGTGTTGCCAGAACCCCACAGCAAAATGGGGTTGCTGAGAGAAAGAATAGAACCCTAGTTGAAGCAGCCAGAACTATGTTGGCTGATGCTCACTTTCCCATAGCTTTTTGGGCTGAGGCTGTGAATACAGCATGCTATGTTCAAAATAGAGCATTGGTCAACAAGATATAGAACAAACACCTTATGAATTACTTTGGGGAAGGAAACCTAATATTGGTTTTCTTAAACCTTTTGGTTGTCATGTAGTTGTACTTGATACTAGTGATGCCTTAGGTAAATTTAGTGCAAAAGGTGATGAAGGCTATTTCATGGGGTATTCAGTGCAGAGCAAGGGATATAGGGTTTATCTTAAAAAGGAAAAACATATACTTGAAAGAGTACATGTTAGGTTTTTAGAGAGTAAACCTAGTGATCCTGAAAGTGGTCCAAATTGGCTGTTTGACTTTGAACCTCTATCTAGAACTTTAAATTATATGCCTGTTACTAATCCAAACATTGTGAAGGTAACTTCAAATGTTGTGGAAGAACAAGTTGTTGATGTTTCAGGTACACAGATTAATGAAGAGGTTGGATCACAAGCAGAAAAGTCTTCTCCTATACAAGAGTATGTCATAATTCCCATATGGACAGATGCTTTTGCTGCTGCTGCTGCTGGAAAGGATAATGGTGGTCCCCAAGTACCACCAGTTAACAACATGCATGGTCCTTCAGGCGCTGACAAAGGCAAATCTAGCGCTGACAGGACAAATTCAGACGTTGATGGCTCAAACGTTGACAACAACATTTCAAGTGTTGTTAGCCCAAACGCTGACAATCAAGGTTCAGGTGTTGACAACAGTTTTGAGCATCATTTCTCTTCTAATTTTGAACAAGGTGAACCTTCCAATCTCCATGAAGAGGTTCATATTGATGAAAGAGAGTCTGATGAAGATATTGGCAACATGGATAATGAGATTGAAGACACCGGACTGTTTGAAGGAGGAGTTCTTACTTCCATTATGAAGAATCACCCTACTTCTCAAATCATTGGTGATATTATGACTCCTGTTCAGACTAGAAGATCTCATCAAAGTCTTGGTAGATTTATTGCCAATATTCACAAGAAGGTTGATACCCCTCTTGTGCAAGCATGTTTGTTTGCCTGTTTTCTGTCACAACAGGAACCCAAGAAGATATTTGATGCTCTCAAAGAACCAAGTTGGGTGGAAGCAATGCAGGATGAGCTTCACCAATTTGCAATTCAGGATGTTTGGGAGCTGGTTGATTGTCCCAGATATGTCAGACCTATTGGGACAAGATGGGTTCTAAGGAACAAGAGAGATGAAAGAGGCATTATGGTCAGAAACAAGGTACTTTTAGTGGCTCAGGGATATACACAAGAGGAAGGGATAGACTATGAGGAGGTCTTTGCACGAGTTGCAAGGATTGAAGCCATAAGAATATTTCTAGCCTATGCTTCCTGCATGGGCTTCACTGTCTATCAAATGGATGTGAAGAGTGCCTTCCTCTATGGAACAATTGTTGAGGAGGTGTATGTAATGCAGCCTCCTGGTTTTGAAGATCCAGAGAATCCAGACAAGGTGTATAGAGTCAAGAAGGCTATGTATGGACTTCATCAAGCCCCGAGAGCATGGTATGGTACATTGTCCACTTATTTGGTGGAAAATGGATTCAAGAGGGGCACCATAGACCAGACATTATTTACCAAGAAGGCTGGTAAGGATGTTTTGCTTGTTCAGGTTTATGTTGATGATATCATTTTTGGATCCACTAATCCAAAGATGAGTGAGGATTTCTCCAAGCTTATGACATACAAATTCAAGATGAGTGCAATGGGGGAGATGAACTTCTTTCTAGGGTTACAAGTTCAGCAGAAAGAAGATGGTATCTTCATCTCTCAAGATAAGTATGTGGCAGAGATCTTGAAGAAGTTTGGCTTTTCTCCACATGAAAAGAGGGCTACTACTCCTATGGATAGAGAACACCCTTGGGGAAAGATTGGAGATGGAAAGGATGTGGATGTCAGGCACTATAGATCAATGATTGGTTCATTGATGTATCTCACAGCCTCCAGACCTGACATCATGTTTGTTGTGTGTGCTTGTGCACGCCATCAAGTGACTCCCAAAGAATGTCACCTTTATGCTGTCAAGAGAATCTTTAGGTACCTAAGATGTTATCCTAGTCTTGGCTTGTGGTACCCAAAAGATTCACCTTTGGATCTTATAGCATATTCAGACAGTGACTATGGAGGTGATAAGTTTGATAGAAAATCCACAACTGGTGGATGTCAGTTTCTTGGGAGCAAGTTGATATCTTGGCAATGCAAGAAACAAACAGTGGTGGCTAATTCTACAACTGAAGCAGAGTACGTTGCTGCAGCTGCTTGTTGTGGACAAGTTTTATGGATTCAGAACCAGCTGTTGGATTATGGGTATAATTTCATGCATACCAAGATATTTGTTGACAATAACAGCACTTTATGCATTATTAAGAATCCTGTACATCATTCTAAAACTAAACACATAGAAATTAGACACCATTTTATAAGAGATTGTTTTGAAAAGGGTTTAATACAACCAGATAGGGTTGACACAGAAGAAAATGTGTCTGATTTACTAACTAAACCTTTTGATGCTGGAAGATTTCAATACATGGTAACAAGTATTGGAATGATCAATCTCACATAATATGTGTTTTGGAGTCTTTTTGTAAAAGTATGTACAGGATAATGCATTGTTATTGGTCTTTTTGAGAATTTAGATTTTCCACTATATTTTTCTAACACTGACAAAGGTTGCTTTAACGCTGATAAGTGTTATTGTGACGTTGTCAGCAATATATTTGTCTAACGCTGACAAAGCTTTTCTTAATGCTGACAAGTGTTATCGGGGCGTTGTCAGCAACAATGTTAGTTTTTGTGGTTTTTAATCTAAATGTCCAGGTGGTGTTAGCCTTATACCATTGGATACAGAGTTGCTTATGGATCCTTGGAGAATCATTTGCGCATGTTTTTATTTATGGATGATGGTTGGAATTTTCTATTCCTATCTTGACATAAATTTTTTATGTTCCTAGATATTTTTAGCAACATATGTATCACAGTTTAAGGGGAGGTTTTAGGAACCTTTAGGATTTTTGGGTATCCTTATGATACTCTTATCACAATTCTAGATTGTGTCCGCAGGTGAGTATGAGTTAGTTTTATTAAATCATGAGGCACTGTAGCATGCAAAGTTGATATACTATGCATGCTGCCAAGACATTTTTGGCCTAGAATTGGTTGTGGTCTGTTGGGAGACTTGGGAATAATTTTATCATGGGTTTTACCTGGGAGTAACAAGGAATTTTATGAGGTAACTTAGTTGTTAAGAGTTTTGGTTAGCAAGGGACACTAGAGGACTGTTATGTCTATCTTGCATAAGCAAGTGTGCATAACTGGACAGTGCTTGCCGCCCTATAATAATTATCAACTTATAGGTTATCTTCTCTAGGATAAATTACTTTGTTAAGGTCATTTTTCATTTTTAAATATTTTTATTTTTGGACGCTGACAAGTATTTTTCCAAGCGTTGTTGTGACCAATTTAGACGCTGACATGGTTTTGGCAAACGTTGACAAGAATATAGCCGTTGGGCGTTGATGTGTTATTTTTGACCGTTGACACTCAATGGGACCTACCTAGTTGTTACTTTTTGACATATTTTTGGGCCGTAATTTTGGGAGCAGATAACTTTCATTTAATGCATGAGATAAACTTATTTCTTTTCAATATTTTCATGATTGTATTTTGAAAATAGTTGCCTAATTTTTGACCAATCACATGCATCTTTCTCTCCTATATATTTGGCTCCTATTTTAAACAGGGTACCTATCATTCTTGTCTAACAATATTTTCTCCTATACTTCATCTTTATCAAATCTTCAAACAGCTTTCAACAATGGCACCAAAATTTAAACCAAGCGATTTGGAATTGGGATTCAGGAGTCAACACAACATGATAGTATATCTAAACGCTGATGATACTCTGTTTCCTCAATACACCCAAATGGTGGCGTATTTGAATGCATCCCCCATTAGGTATGCTCTTTCTCATGCTCCACTCATTCCTGTCACACATATTAACCAGTTTTGGAACAATGTTAGTTCCTCAACAGTTAATAGAGTGACTACATTATCGTCTATTTTTCATGGGCGCACATGGGTGGTTATTGAAGCTTTGGTTCGCCAAGCTTTGCATCTTGATGATGCAGATGGTATAACCACCCTCCCCATTAATGAAATAGAACAAGGACTAAGGGCTTTGGGTTATCCTTTCCCTGATGAGGGAACTTTAAACAAATATCATAAACAGGAGTTTCCCCCAGCTTGGAAGTACCTAATACATGTCCTCTTGCAATGTTTGAGTCCCAAGTGTACTGCACATAATGAGATCAATAGATCTATTGCTAGTGTTATTGTGTGTATTGCAACTGGGCAAAAGTTTAATTATTCCAAAATGATTTTTGAGGGCATGTGTAAAAATAAAGGGAATAAAATGACTTTAGCTTATCCCAGATTTTTACAAATGGTTTTTGATGTCCAAAGTTACTGTAAAAGGGATCATGATGATTTTTATGAGATCCATGTGCAAAAGAAAGCAATTTTTACAAAGATGAACTCACCCCCACATCGTGACTTACCCCTAACCCCAGCTATGATTGCTGTTATTGAAGCAGCACAACCCCAACCAGACCCACAACCTCAACTTGACCCAATACTTGAACCTTTACCATCACCACAACACATGCAAATTGACCAAGAACCCTTAGACGCTGACACATTAAATGTTGGCGTTGACATGCCTATTCTAAACGTTGACACCAATCCTTCATAGACCCAAACACCCCTTAACCAACCCACATCCACCCAATCCACATCATCTTCTCCCCCAACACAATATAGGTTACAAAAACGCCAAAGGACTGTTGGAGTGTTCTCCTCTGGTGGTCCTAGCCATGTAGCAGAGAGAACCACCACCACAAGTGTGGTTGGTGCTATGGATGAGGCTGGGACTATTGGTTCTGGCTTAGAAGCTGGCCAAGACAGTCCTACCATCATTAAGACCTCATCCATGCCCAATGAATCTAACTTGGGAGGTCAAATACCCATTTTAGAGGAGGGCAGATTAGAACCAATGACTTTAATGGAATTGACGGCAGTCTGCATTAGCTTGCAAAAGCAAAATGCAGACTTGGTACAAGTTTTCAATACACAAGGCCTTGAACTCAAGCAATTGAGGGAGAGGATTATTATTTTGGAGACTGCTAGCACCAGGCGTGGGATGGAGGAATCTTCTAAAGGGGAGGATGAACAGATAAATGTGAGTGATAAGGGCTCACATGATGGTGAATCTTTGGGTGTTGCTGAGGCCCTAACAAGTTTGAAGAAACAACCAGGTTTTGATACGTCTCTAGTCACTCCTACAAACTTAAATGTGTCTTTTACAGCTATGTTGGAGGAAATTACAAGAGGCGCTGAGACAGGTAGTTTGGGCGTTGACAAGCAAGATTTGAACGCTGACATGAGTACCTTGGGCGCTGACAGAGCAAATTTGAGCGTTGACAGATCTGCAGATGAGGTTGATGTATTCCAGTCATCATCCATCATCAAAGAAGTTTCTTTACAGGTATTACCATCTACCTTACCCACAGTTGATCCATTAGATAAAGGTAAGGGTATTATGGTAGAAGTAGATGTTCCAAAGAATGCAGCACAGATTGAGTTTGATAGAAGGTTGGCTGCACAAATTGTGGAACAAGAAAGAAAGAAGGTGGGTGAATCACCTTTTGTGTCACTTCAGAAGAACAAGAAGGAAGTGATGAAGCCAGTTCTGATTCAAGTGTAATGATAATAGAACAACCAGAAAGACTTGAGTATGGAGATGAATTGGTAAGAGAGAAGTTGAATGAGTTGAAATTGCAAGTTGATTTTGATATGCCAGAAGTTGTTCAGATGTACCATGCTTGGGAATATAGGTGTATGGAGAATCCACATTTGACTATTTCAGACCAGATATGGGGTTTGGAGATTCTTCTAAGAGTACAAAAGGACTGCAAGGTAATTCTGAGACGCAGAGCTAGCAATATTCTCTCATTATTGAGAAGGGATAGAAGGGAGTTGTACTACATGCTACTTAGATGTCATGGAACAGGATGGACTTATAAGAAATTGATTGGATTGAGATTTGAAGAGTTGGAGTTCAAAGCTTATCCCATTTGGGTAAGAGTGCAGGAAGAAAACACTCTAAGACTTCTTTCTGATGAAAGAAAAGAAGAACTTGCAGAAGAAATGGAGCTTAAGAAGGCAATGATTGTTCCCAGACCTGTGAAGAAGGGAGTCCCTCTTGAGTTTCCCAAAGATATGGATAGGTTGAATCCAAGTGAAGCTGTTATAAGAAGGATCATCAAGCTCTCACCATTGGAAGCTTCAGATATGGTACAAGTGTTACCACTTGATTCCAGAAACCCTATTATAAGCTATGAAGAAGATGAATGTGGGTTTTGGAAGATTGGCAGGTATGGAAAAGAGGTTCACACTTTTACCACTCTTATATCTTTATTTGCATGTTTTGATAGAAAAGACTTGGTAGACCTATGGAGGTTGTTAGAGGCCAAGTATGAGACTGAAGCTCCCACTTCAGTCAACGTAATAAAACTGTGGTCAACATTCAAGAGAATGTGTGGACCAAGAGATGAAGATCATGCTATTTGGAAGGATCTTGAAGATGACCTCAGTGGTCTTCAATGGCGTTTGTATTCGGCTACTGGTGTATATTACTTGAGTTCTACAAAGTTTGCTGAGTATCTTCTTGTAGATGCTCAGTATTCCATGTCCAAGGAAGTCTTGGAGAAGATGAAGACTACACAGCTGGAAATTGATTATTCAAGTGACGTGGCCAAAGATTTGATCAGACATATTTATTACCAGTATGAGAAAGTTTGTAAGATTCCTCCTAGTTCTTAATGTTTATTCAGAAACTTGATTATTAAAGTAAATATCAAGTTTAGGGGAGGATTGTTGGGAATAAAATATAGCCAGTCTACTTGAGCGCTGACAAGAGTAGAACAAGCGTTGATAGGAAGAAAACAAACGCTGACAGATCAAGCGTTGACAAGAAGAAGTCAAGCGTTGATACATTGAAGACAAGCACTGATGGAAAGATTTAGTCTACGCGTATATTGTTTCTAGTTTGTTTCTAGTAAGGATAAGTTCAACATTGTATTTTCTATACTTATCTTTACCTAGAATAATTGATACGTAGACTCTTGTACAAGGCTTCTTATGTCTATAAAAGAAGACCTTTAGGTTATTGTTTATATAAGTTTTCATACGTTAAACACTTTCATTATAAGCAAGTTTGTTATTATTAATCAAGTGAAAGTTTGTTTACATCTTTGTGTGTTCTTGTTTAAGTGTTAATTTCGCATAACACTTAGATTGTCATATACATATACAAAGGTTTCTCTACGTGTATTACTTGATCTAATCTCGTATACATAAAGCTAAATCGATCTAAGTTTGGGATCAACACTAGCCCTTGACAAAGGTTAGAGCACCCTTTGCTTAAAATCTCCTATTTCTCAAAAAGTTGCTTAATGATCTTGGCGCCAAACTGAAATATTTGGTGTTGGGATTTCCTCTCTTGTGTTCTAACATTGCTTGTTTCAATGATTGATTGCTAAATGTGTCCCAAAGTGCTTGTTTCAAAAACCTAAAAACGTTGTCCCGAATCACTCTAGTTTATGACTAGAACTACTTGACCACATGAATTTTTGTGTATGTTTGTGTTTTGTGAGTTTATGTCTTGTTATATGTCATGTGTATAAGTGTTTTTATGTCTTGTGTGCTTGCTTGATTGTGTGCTTGTTTGCATTTCCCATTGTATGCATACTTTTAGTACTTATTTTCCTAGTTTAATGGGGCGTTTGGATTCATCATTTTCTAACGATTTTGATCATTACAAAAATTCTCCTTTAGTCAAAATAAATGGTATTTGATAACTTAAGTCATATTTGTTAAAATAAAAATTCAGAGAAGTGTTTTGAAAAAGAAATGGTAAATCAAAGTAAAAAAAAAAAGTTTTTTTTCTGCACTGGAGCAGTTGCCGCCGGCAAGACAAGGCTGCCGGCCGGCAACTAACCCACTGTTTCCCCTCTGCCACCGGCACCACATCCTTTTCGGCCGGCAAAAGCCCCACTGTTTCACCTTGACGCCGGCAACACCCCCATGCCGGCCGGCAAGGTTGTCAGACCAAAAAAAAATTGCTTTACCGGCGGCAAATGCCCCTTGCCGGGAGGCAAATCCCATTATGTTATCACGTTGCCGGCGGAAACTATGCCTTGTCGGCGGCAACTGGAGTTTTCTGAAAAATAAATAATAAATAAATAAATAAATAAATTTTTTTCTTTTTATCTTCTTTTATTTAAACTTGGCTTTCACCAAAACCATTCCCAATTATGTTTTACACTTGTTTAACATACGTTAATCGAGTTTTGAACCAATTATTAATAAAGCTTATATCCCGCCCGACCGCCCCGTTTTAGTCATTTTGTGCCTTGTTTGTATTTTTATTCACTCCGGTAAATTCGCAAACCCCGTGGATAGAACCCGAAGTCTTGAAAACCATCCGGTTTAATAGATTTGGTACAAAACCTCTATTATATATTTTTGTTTCATTTAGTTAAAAAAAATTATTAAATAGGTTTTATTTTTAGATTTGAGATATATGTTGGTGTCGAGAGTTTGTGGAAATTTTATTGGTTGTGTTTAATAAAAAAGAGAAAATTTTATAAAAACCATTGCTCGAAACTTATACTATTTGTTTCCCGGAAATTTTTGCGAGTAGTAAAATTTTTGAGTCATGATAAAAAAAAATTAGTTTTTCGTATTTTGTTTTTATTGAGTCGTGGTTATGTTTTTAAGTGTTTAGATTGTTTTTAATTCTCATATGTGTGATGTATATATATGCATAATGTTTGTTCTTGTTTGTGTTAGTTGTCTTGTGTGTGTTTCATTTTGTTTGCATGTGTGCTTGTTTGTGTTTGTTTAAGTTCATGTGGTTAACATATGAACTTTGTGGGTGTGAACCACTCAAGGGTGGCCTAGTGGTAAAAAGATTTGTGGCTATCACTCCAAAGTGTGTGAGGTCTCAAGTTCAATTCCCACTAGGTGCAAACAACCTTGATGTGGCCACGCCAACCTCCTGAAAAGGGAGGGCTTTACCTGGTTTGAGTCTGTGTGGCGGTGGGCTCAAACCCCGTGGATTAGTCGGCCAATGAGTCGGAAATCACGGTTACCAAAAAAAAAAAAACACTTTGTGGGTGTGTTCGCTGGAAACCCTCACGAGACTATAACTCGTCCACTCGGGATACCAAGGGGTTTAAAGGCTTGTTTCATACGCTAAATGCAATCGTGTTGCCTACGAAAGTGTGCTTAATATATTAACATGTTTTATAGTTTAGTTTATTTTGCAGGTTCAATAAAGCTTATGGATGATGGATTGGTTATGATGGATGATTGGTATGTGTATACACATGATGGAGATGAAATCGCTTGATCTTGCTTACTTGGCATCTTATCATATGGAGATCAATTACAATTTCTTAGCCTGGGAAGTTTCGTTTCTCTTGGGCTATTTATTTATTTTCCTCAATATTCATGCTTTGAAGTTTATTTTTAATATTGAGTCTAATCCAAAACTTAAGTGTGAGGGGAAATAAATGAGATAACGAAACCAATTTTAGTATTTAAATGTTTTGGGGCTAAAAAAATATATAAAAAGATTTAAAAAGAATAAAAAAAGGAGAGTTTGTACACTTGTTTGCCCTTAAGATTTAAATGTTTTCACATATTTATATATAGATATATTTCAATAATCATCCACATGGTGTAAAAAAACAAAAAAATATTAAAAATAAAATAAAAAATAAAATAAGTTTTAGTGAGATCACACTTGTGTGATATAAGTGTATATGCGTGATAAAGAGGCAACCTTAGGAATAAAACCCAAATAGATTTTTCTAATTTTCTCTTTAGCTAGTTGCATCAATTAGCTAACCTCTCATATCCTCTTGTTAGCACTCTCGTTTAGTGCTAGATACCCTTAGAACACCCGTTGAGCCATTCTTTTCTTTTTTGTTAAATCCAATAAAAAGAAAAAAAAAATCTAACCTTAAACCTTAGCCTAACCCTTGTCGAAGTCTAAATGGTGGGTTGCTAGTTGCTTGTATGGTGGATAGTTTTTATGATTATTAGTTGCCACACTTTGCTATGTGTGTGTCCCATTTCAACAAAGATGGAGAGGGTCCGCTTCTATTTGTATTTTTTGTGGTGTATGCTTAAACGAAGTGTGAGGGGAGCATGTGATGTATGTTGAAAAAAAGAGGATGAGAAAAGTGAAAAAGAAAGAAAAAAAATAAGTCATCAAAAAAAGAAGTAAAAAAGTGATGACAACATTATGAAGATGAAGGAAGATGAAGTATGTTTAGATATCGATTGGCCAATGTGTCAAGATGTGATATGTGTGTGTTATGTGTTGAATAAAGCTCGTAGCTATGATCATTTTTTTGGGCTTGTGATTTGTTCGTTAACTAGCAACATGGGACTTAGACTTCTAACTTGTATATTCTTGTTACACCTCTCATAAAAAATATCCCATGTCTTATCCATACCCACTAACCCAAATCCTTAGCCTTGTAACCCGAATAAAAGTCCTCTTTAGATGTGTATACTTGGTGCTCATGCCATTTGATTTAGTCTTGTTTGTACTTGGTAGATTTTCATCTTATTTTCCTAAACCATTTTCATGCACCATGGTGGAAAGTATTTTTATATTACTTGCTTGAGGACAAGCAACCTCTTAAGTGTGAGGAGGTTTGCACCTTTAGCGATTTCATATAAAAAAATCCCAAAAATAATTTTCTTTATTTGCTTGAGGACAAGCAACCTCTTAAGTGTGAGGGGGTTTGCACCTTTAGCCATTTCTATAAAAAAAAGATTTTCACTTTTTCATATAATTTTAAAAATTTCTTATCTTTTAGAACTTATTTATTTTGTTTATAACCTTAATTTTATTTTATTTGCTTAAGGGCAAGCAAAGTTTTTCTTTTCCTTACTCGAGGACGAGCAAAACTTAAGTGTGAGGGGATTTGATAACGCTCAAATCTAACATGTTTATATGAGCGTATTCGTGGTGTTTATGCATATATTTGTATGATTATTATGAACATATGATACTTAATGATGCTTATTTGCTATTGTAGGTTCATCAATGGTTACATCACGATAAATGAAGAAAAGAAGTGAATTGGAGGAGAAAAGATGAACGAGACATGAAAGTGTAGCTCTCGGATGATAAATAATACAATGATAAGGAGTCTTGGAAAGTTTGTAAGAAAGAAAGGTGGAAGAAAAGAAAGAAGAAGGACTAGAAGGAAAAGTATGTAAAATGGCTCAGTTGCCACCAGCAACACTTAGCTTGCCTCCATCAAATCAACCTTCATTTGCCACCAACATCAAAGTAGAATTCAGTTGCCACCAGCAAGCAAATCCGTGCCACCGACAAATCCACCATCACTTGCAACCAACATTTCTCCTGCATCCACTTTTCCAAGAAAATTTAGACACCTCCATTACTTCACCTTGCTCACCAAGTTCAACCATAACTCCATTGTAACTCCTCCAAGCTTCATTACACTCATTATTACACATCTTTGGCTACAAGAAAAGTGCTTGGTGGCCAAGGCTAATTCACCTATAAATAAAACCCATGGGATAGTGTTTATACATATCTTTTAACACTCTCAATCATCATCTTCTACATATTATAATCCATCATATTCTGTGATTTGGTATCACCCCTCACCTAAGTGGTGAGGGGTGGTGGAATTGATAATCATGAATGTGTAATAAGCCATGGAAGAAGTAGAGAATGAAAACCATACACCATAAACAATTCAATCTCCAACAATCCTTATACCCAAACACCCCAAAAGGCTCTATACTCGCACCAATAGGTTGATGTCCAAGAAGGCTATGGGTAGGACGAATTGTATATTGGATGTTCTATTGGTTAGAATCATTTGGATACTTTGTAGCTTTGGATTCTAATGTTTGGTAACTTCTTCTTTATTATTCAATGTAGTTTATGTTCATGTTCGTGGTGATTCTTGTGTTTGTGATATTGTAAATGTTGTGATACTTGTATTGTTTATATGATAACTTGTGATAAATGGATGTTTGGATATTATTAGTGCTTGTCATTGGATTATGGTGATAACATTATATTTGGTTGAATTGGAACTTGTTCTTGTTTGTCAATTTGGTTAATCATTGTTGAGTCTATATGTCGAAATTATTCTCAACATGGTTGATGTCAATTCATTAATCGACAAATGATTTGGTCTTGTGCTTGTGAAGATTGTGCAAGAGACTTAATAAACAGAACAAGTAATGGTTTAATCTAGATTATAGGTCGAAGGAGTATTTTGAATATATTGTTCTAATCATCTTTCAAGTAAATGGAACTTATCAAATCGATAACCAAGTCTATGGGTCGAAAGAATTCTTGTTGTTATTGGTTTAGGCATAAGGCTCATGAGTGACCACTTGATTGAGACTTATGTATATTTGATTTATAAAGCACTAGTGTCTTATTATTGGTTCTATAGGTCGAAAGGATTACCTTTAATATGTTTTCCAAACTAAGCATCCTAATGTCCTTGTGATCATTTGTTCATACATGTATGTTCTTTGTGTGCTTATGCCTTTGACGATTCTCATGGTGGTGTAATCGTGACAATCATACTTATCATTGTTACAAACAACTACACTTGAGTATAACCAAGTCCCATGTGATGAACTTGACTTACCAACCTAATTGCAACATGACTAGAGTATACTTGCTCAAATTTGTGTTCCAAATTATATCGGTAATTCTTGTTATAAATTTCAAACCCAATGTGTGGAAAGATCGCATATCAAGTTTTTGGCTTCTTGTCTAGGATTTGTATTTGCAATTCTTTTTAAATATACCTAGCGTACGAGCACATCAAGCATCAACGTTCCATAATGATTCCCTCATCCCAAAGCTCCCAATGAACGTCCAAGATCAAAAATACAGTTGTGCATCACATGTGAGGACATTTGACCAAGTTTAAATCAAGACTCCAAGGGCATTTCAGGAAGATTGCTAGTTTAGGGTTTTGCTTTCATGTACTTTTAGGACCTTCCTCATTGTAATATAAATACAACCCGACATGTGGGTTGTATGCTTGTTCCAGTTTCTTTGTAAGAAATTTTCAAGTTAATAAAATAGTTAAAGTATTTTCTTTTAAAAACTTTCAATTGAAACTAAGTTCCCATTTACAGTCTTTCTTAGTGTAAACGTTTACTTTTTATGCATTGTTAGTTAAAATTTCATCAAAATATTTTCTCGTTTATAAATTTTTGGCAAAAATTCATTTTGAGACCCAAAAGTGTTAAGACTTGTGTGTTTTTGGACTGACAAACCAGGATACAAGCTTAAGGTTTTTGTTATTTTCAGTTGACACCATTTATTTTTGTTCAAAAATTGGTACCAAAGGTTTTGAAGGAATCTGAGTTCTTTTTTTTACTTAGTGTTTCAACAGCCCAGTCAAAAGCTCTTGACACCAACTTTTGACTGAGCTCTTGGAGCTTGGATCATTTCTTTTCTTTGTATGTTCTTAGCAGGTAACATAAGTTGTGTTGGTTTTGTCTGTTGTAGACTGCCAAACCACCCTGTAGAAACTAGAAGGGGGGTTGAAAGTTTCTTAAATTTGCTTGTTAAAGTTTGGTTTTTTTTTAAAATCCTTTTTCAAAAACATAAGCTTGAGTATTTATGTGAAACCTTCTTATACACAATATGAACAAGTTATAGTGCGACTAACTAATAATCACAAGTATAAAGAATAATGAATGTATAATGCAACTAAACTAATAATCACAAGTATAAAGAATAAAGAATGTAAAGAGATAAGGGAAGGAAAGATCAAACCAAACATCAAGGCTTTATAGTGGTTCGGCAACGAATCTCACTCCTCGTTTCTACTCCACTCTCGAGTACTCCTTACTCGAGAGTTCACTAAGCAACAAGTTCCTTAAGGTGGAGAAACCGTACACAACGTCGCTTAACCAATTTCCGAATCTAAGCTAAAAGTCGAGCCCTAATCTTAGCTAGGACCAATCTACACCAATATACTTTGAGGACTATGTATTAACCCTAATACATACACAAATTCCAAATAGACACAACTACTTGGATCTTCACAAAAATGACACAACAATGAATAAATAAGTTTGGATCTTCAATGGATCTTTGAGGTAGACACAACAATTCAACAATGATAGTGTTCTTCTCTTTGCACTTTGAGAGGAAAAGATAGGAGGAGAAAGATTCACTTCTAAACAAGTAGTAACCAAACAAATGATCAAGGATTTGAGTGATTTAAAAAGTATGTAAGAATCTGAAAGTTTATGTGCAAAAGAGGTGGATTGAAAGTCTGAGAATGGTCCACTATTTATAAGACAAATGTCCAACGGCTATATCTGCTCGCGGTTCTTTATTGCAGCCCACGGTTCCTTATCAATAACGAACCGCCGTAGGCGCTAAGGAACCGGCGTAGAGTCTGCTCCCTTTTGTCTTTTAGTGGGTTGGATTGAATCTGGGGATTAAAATATCCTGAAAGGATATTACAAACCAAGATAGAATATGCCATTTTCAAATTTCAAACTTTCAAATAATTAATTTAATAAAACATTTTGATAGGTGTGTAAACACCCATCCTTTTTAACACTTAATTACAATAATAACCGAGCCAAAACGTGTATTTTATGTCATTTATGTCGGAATTATGCGTGGTTTGTGTTTTTGTTGTGATTTAGGACGAAAAGGTGAAAAGTGGAGAAACACGGCATTCACGGGATTTTATCGAAGAAAAAGACGAAAGATGAAGTCGAAAGATCAAGAGTGGAAAAAGAACGGAAGTCCAAGACCAATTCTGAAGATTTATCGAAGAAAAAGTCGAAAGACGGAAGTTTACTAAAAGCCGAAGAACTCGAGTCTTATTTATGAACAAAATTCAAGACGAGTTTAAAGAAATCCCAAGACAAAGTCACTGAAGTCAAAAGATTAAAGAAGATTAGGGACTTAAGCATGCAATTAGAGAAAGAAGAAAGAGGGAGGAAGCTTCTTAAGCTCCTCCCTAATCTCCCTATAAATAGATTAGATAGTTTTCATTTCAAGTTGTTGGTGGCTTGACAACCCATTCTTCCACCATTTTCATACCTTGTTATTTAATTTCTTGCACTTTAATTTTCATGTATTGCACCCTTTAATTCAAGTAAGTTTTATTGAATCTTCACTTTTCTTGTTCAATCTCTCATCTACCTTTCTTGTTTGATTTGTTCTTAATCTTTGTGTTTATGTTCTTGAGTTTTATGGTTTTGATCAAGTGGGTTTTGATTGATTTGGTTATGTTTGTTAGTTTTGTTGATTTGTTTTGATTGATTATTGTTAGTTGATGCTTATTGGTTGATTTGGTTTAATCTTTTGGTTTGTTTTGGTTAGATTTGATCAAATTCGTCCTTGTTCTTCATTCCCTGTTCTTCATGTTCATCTTACTGTTTCTTTCCCCAGATTCCGGATCAACTGCCTTCTTTGTTCTTCATTCGGAATAATCGTTTATTCCGGATCAAGTCTTCTATTCGGAATACTTGATTATTCTGGATCAAGCCCCTTTATTCAGAATATTTTATATTCCGGATCAAAGTTGTTTATTCGGAATATTAATTTATTCCGGATCAAAGTTGTTTATTCAGAATATCTCAAATATTCCGGATCAAAGTGTTCATCCGGAATATCTATTATTCCGGATCAATCTCTTTATTCGGAATGTTTGTTATTTCGAATCAAACGAGTTCATTCGGAATACTTTATTATTCCGCATCAAGCCTTTCATCCGGAATAATATTCCGGATCACTCTTTTATTCCGCATCAATCATTTTTCCCTTTTTATTCCGGATCAAGCTTTATTCCGGATGAGCTGTCTATTCCGGATAAGCAATTATTCCGGCTGAATACGTTTATTCCGGATGAAGGCTTTATTCCGAATGAGTTTTTCAGTTTTTAGTTTTAAGCTTTATTTTTCCCACTTTTTTCCTTTTTTGCATTTTTACTTGCTTTCCCTTTTAGTTTAAGTTTAAGTTTGAGTTATTTACCTTTATTGCTTTTAAATTCTCGTCATTTATTTCCCGTCAAGTTTTTATCTTTCATTGTTGTTTCTTTTTACCGTCTTTTATTTTATCTTTCCAAGTCTTTATTTTTAATTAGTTTTAGACAACGACCATTCCCTTTTTATTCCACCAAGAACAACTAACCTCTTGCACTTAACCGGAAATCAATTCGAAGAGATACCGAGAACACGAACTTTTCATCTAGTAAAATCAGTTATTACATTTTCTTAAAAAGAAAGTTTAATAATAAAACTTTGTCAATAAAAGATTAAATCCTTGATCACTTAATTAGTATAATTACTTGTTTGTTCATACCTTAAGTGATAATGGTTGAAATGAAAAATACTTGAACTCAAGAATTCGTTTTTCATTGTTTTCGTAAATGCTTGTTTTTACATATTGTTGTAATAAAAACAAAGCGACACAAAAAATGCAAGTAACATTTTTAGGCATCATTACATTAACAATCTTCCCCTTTTTGATTCCGACAATCCATAAACTCAATCATCTAATAAAACAAGATTTTCGAAGACGAGTTTATCATTTCTCCCCCTTTGTCGAAGCAAAAAGGTTGCAAAAGTCTTTGAAGAAGAAAAGAACTGGACTTTGAAAATGCTCCCCCTTGGTGCTTACTCCCCTTGCTTGGGGCACCAAGGAATCGAAATATGGTGACAAGCTACATAGAAGGGTTAGTAGAAGAGAAGAGACACCCAACAAGATATAGAAAAGATCACATAAAAAAAATAAGAAACAAAAGATCCAAGATAAGTCATGTTAAAAGAAAACATGATAAAAGATACAAGGAAATAAATCATACAAAGATGTATGAGACACAACCACAAGCCAAAATAAAAAGCATAAATCTAATCATAGTTAAGCTAGAACCCTAAGATTTACTTGAACTAGATGTCTTGAAGATAAGCAACCAATGCTTAGATAAAAGACAAGGTAGTGGCGAAAGGAGGTGGTGGTGGCTTGGTAGAGATCTCATAGTTATAGAAAAGAGGAGGTTTAACTAAGAGACTCTTGATGTAATTCAACTCTTCATAGATGTGAGACATAGCAAGATGTTGATATTGACAACATTGACAATATGTTCCATGATGCATGACATTATCATGTGAAGGAGGTAGAACACTAAAGGCTAGTGGTGGAAGATAAGAAGTTCCACAATCACCATTCTTAGAAGGAGAAGAGATGTGATTTTGAGTGTTCTTGGGTGAATTGGGGTTGAAAGCAATTGGAGAGAATGGAAGAGAATCAAAGCTTTCATTTGGGGAATAAGACATTTTATTTTGAGAAAGAATGCAAAATGCTTAAGGTTATATAGAGAAAGTCCAAGATAATTTTGGGGGTGGTCAAAGGGTTGAAACAAAGATTCCAAAAAGTGTTGGAACAAATCTGGAGTTTCAAGAATTCCCGAAAAGAAAGGTATTGGGCGTGGTTCCTTAACTCAGCCGGCGGTTCCTTGTCACTAGGGAACCGCGGTATCAATAAAGAACCGCACACAGTGGGTTGAGTTTGGTGATGAGGGAGGATTTCCTAATTCAGCAAATCCTATTTTTCTAGTCTAACTAATCATGGGGATATGCTAAGAAGCAAAGATAGACAAAGAAAACACACAAGAGCACACAAAACAAGGTTTTGACTAAAATACATAGGTTTTTTAATAAAATCAATGTAGGAGGTGTGTAGAACTAGACACAAGGTCATGACACAATGATCCTCCATAGTTCTCTTTTGTTCTTGCTATATTTGAGAGGCCCATACATATGAATTATGTAAGCTCATTATGAATAGCAAGAAGCTATGAAAAACTTTTTAGATTGAATTAACAATGCAAAAATATTTCTCGACCATTTTCGAAAAAGCTTTGAGAATTTTGAAAAAGAAGAGAAGTTTTCCAGAAAGAGTTTATTAAACTTAAGAATGCACAATTAAGGAATATGTTCCATTAAGCCTAGACCTAGACGCAAGTAATTAAAAGGTTCCCTCTTAAGTGGCTTAGTGAAGATATCGGCTAAGTTTTCTACCGAGGGTACCTTCTCTATCAAAATGTTCCCATTTTGAACATTATCCCTAAGAAAATGGTGGTGAATCTCTATGTGCTTAGTTCGCGAATGTTGCATGAGATTCTTGTTAAGGTCTATTGCACCCTTGTTATCGCACATGATGGGAACATCATCAAGAGAAATCCTGTAATCAACAAGCGCTTGCTTCATCCATAGAGCTTGTTGACAAGATTTATCGGCACTCACATACTCGGCTTCCGTGGTGGATATAGCAAGAGCGGTTTGTTTCTTGGAGAACCAAGAAGTTAAACAACAACCCATGAAGGTACAAACTCCACTAGTTCTTTTCCAGTCCACGTAGTCTCCCGCATGATCCGAGTCCGCGTAGACAATGGTTTCTACGCCGGTCCCTTTAGGATACCATAATCCTAAATGTATAGTGCCCTTAATGTATCAGAAGTTACGCTTAACCGCTTCAAGGTGAGAGGTTTTGGGAGCCTCTTGGAAGCGAGCACAAAGGCAAACACTAAACATGATATCCGGTCGACTTACCGTTAGGTACAACAAACTACCAATCATACCTCTATATTTGGTGTTGTCTATCGACTCACAATCATCATCTACGGTGTGTTTAGTATCCGAGGCCATAGGGGTCTTCATTGGTCTAGAGTCTTCTAATCCAAATTTCTTTAGCATTTCTTTAACATACTTGGATTGATTAAAGAAAATATCATCGTCCATTTGTTTAATTTGGAGTGCTAAAAAGAAGTTAAGTTCTCCCATCATACTCATTTCAAACTCGTCATGCATAATTTTAGCAAAGTCATCACACAATGATTGACAAGTTGAACCAAATATAATGTCATCAACATATATTTGTACGATAATGAGGTGAGAATCTTTCTTCTTTGTAAAGAGTGTATTGTCTACCATCCTCATGGTATACTCATGTTTTACAAGAAACGCTTTAAGTCTATCATACCAAGCTTTGGGTGCTTGTTTGAGACCATAAAGAGCTTTCTTAAGCTTGTAAACATGATCCGGTTTCTCAAAATCAATGAAGCCGGGAGGTTGAGCTACATATACCTCCTGATTGATCAAACTGTTAAGAAATGCACTCTTTACACCCATTTATTGAAGCTTAAAGTCTAAAGCACAAGCTTAAGCTAAGAGGATTCTAATGGATTCTAATCTAGCTACGGGTGCGTATGTCTCGTCCTAATCAATACCTTCTTGTTGATTATAGCCTTGAGCTACAAGTCTAGCCTTGTTACGAGACACAACACCATTCTCATCTAACTTATTCCTATATACCCATTTGGTTCCTATGATGGTCGAACTTCTAGGCGGAGGAACAAGTTCCTAAACGTCATTAGCAATGAATTGATTCAATTCTTCTTGCATAGCGATGACACAACTCTCATCCATCGAAGCTTCTTTAACATTCTTTGGTTCAATCAAGGAGACAAAACAAAAGAAGTTACTTTGATTTTGGACTTGAGATCTTAAGGTCCTTTGATTTAATTTTCCTATGACGTTATCAAGAGCATGATACTTAGACTCCTTAATGTTTGCTCCTTTTTCAACACTAAGGTCTTCAACTCCTATGTTTCTAACATCTTTAGCATTAACTATGTCTATTTCATCTAAGTCATCATCTACCAAAGGTGGTGTCTTAGATGAAGGTGGGGTTTCATCAAATGTCACGTTAAGTGATTCTTCAATTACACATGAGGTTATATTGAGGACTATGTAGGCTTTGCTAGTTTGAGAATAACCTAAAAAGATACCTTCGTAAGACTTTGGGTCAAACTTAGTAAGGTAATCTTTGGTGTTGAGAATGAAGCACTTGCTTCCAAACACCCTAAAGTATTCCAATGAGGGCTTCTTACCTTTAAGAATCTCATAGGGGGTCATTCCTAGAAAAGGTCGAATAAGAATTCGGTTGAGAATGTAAGTCGATGTGTCCACGGCATTGCACCAAAATTTTTGAGAAAAATATTGCTCATTTAACATCGTCCTACTCATCTCTTGGATGGTCCTATTCTTCCTTTCAACTACCCCATTTGATTATGGAGTGCGAGGAGCCGAGAAGTTATGGGTAATACCATGAGCTTCACAAAAGGCACCAAAATGCACTTCATTATCAAATTCCCTACCATGATCCGTCCTAATAGAGACAATTGAACATCCTAGTTGATTTTGAATTCTTCGACTAAAGGTTTCGAAGTGATCAAAAGCTTCATTCTTAGACGCCAAAAATCTAGTCCAAGTGAATCTAGAGTAGTCGTCAACTATAACTAGGGTATAAAGGTTACCTCCATAACTCCGTATGGCGGAAGGTCCAAAGAGATCCATATGTAAGAGCTCTAAACACCGAGAGGTCGAAACCAAATTCTTGGCTTTGTGACTTGAGTGAACTTGCTTCCTAATTTTACAAGCATCACAAAAGTGACTATCAAACTTCATCTTGGGGAGATGTCTTACCAACTCCTTAGAGACTAAAGATTGAATTAAACACATATTAGCATGACCTAATCTCCTATGCCAAAGAGTAGAACTATCATCTAAATTCGCTAGACATAAGTTGTTCTTTGACTTCCTATTAACCTTCATGACATAAGGCCCATGCTTTCTAATACATGCGTTTTGTATGGGTTCAGAATTTATCTCTCGGAATCTCCTCGAATTGATCTCAGCTCTAAGTGGAATGATTTGTTCTTGGTTAATAAAAAGGTGTTGGTTTGTTTATCTATTTTAAACTAATAGCAAATAAATGTAAGTGGCGTTGAGTAAATTATATGCTTTGAAAGATTAAACTAAATTGACGAGTTAAAAATAAAAGCTTGAAAACGTAAAGAAAAGATTAGAAAATTACTTTGAAAACTTGATTAAACTAACACTTAAAAACTTTACTAAAACTTTAAAATTTAAAAACATGTTCTATCAAATTATTTCTATCAGAATGCATCAAAGACATCAGCATCGGAATATAACTAAACCAACCCATCGGAATGTCAAAGTGAAGGTCCATCGGAATGTTCATATAAGTTACCATCGGAATAACTAAAATCAAAGCTGTCGGAATGATGTCTAGATCGGAAAGTTAGATCGGAATATCTAAAGACCCTTTGTCGCAATGTCAGATCGGAATGATGTAAACTAAAAATGGGCAGAGTTTCGACTTAAAAAGGACCTTAGTCCCGTCGGAATGTGCGATCGCAATAAGCGATCGCAATCCATATCGGAATAAGGGGGAATTGCCAACCGATCGCAAAGTAAAACCCTTAAGGGTTATTGCGATCTAAACTAGATAACCCGTCGGAATGTGTGAAAACCCTTGGATTGTGATGGGAGAAATGTTGTTCCGAAATTGGTGGCAACTTAAAATTTCAATAAGAAAAATCCATAAGCTAACTAATCCAAAACTAGAACAACTTAAAAAACTTAAATTCGACAACTTTCACAAACATAAAATCATAAACTTGATACACGAAACTTTTGAATGACTAAAATCTTGATGAAATCCGAAAAAAAATAGGCTCAAACAAGAAATAAGCCAATAAGCATCAAGAGCTTATAGCTTATACGTGAATGAGCTTGAGAGGAAACAAGAAAGATTCAACTTCGATCACAAATTCGTCCAATAATCCAAACCGTATGAAATGAAACAATTGGATCAAGGATTTAGGTAATCAAAGAAAGGTAGAATAAGATTAAAGATTAAAAGCTTGAAATTAAAGTTGATTAATGAAAAACAATACAAAGGTTTGATCTTGAAAGAAAGAAAGATGAAAACTAGTGAGAGAAAGTTTAGAACTTTCTCTCTCTAAAACTAGAGAGAATGAAAAACTAAAAACTAACTAAAAGACTAACTAGCTCCCAATTTTGTGAAGTAAAGTCCTATTTATAGGCGTGTGATGGTGGGCTTGTGAATGGGCTTTGGTTTGGGCTTCTTTTCTTCTTTCTTCTTTAGTCTTCACATTTCTTTAAATAAACGCTTCCGACTTTGGATTTTGAGAAGTGTCGGTGAATAATTCCAACTCGTCTTATAATCTCTTGTTTAATAGACTCGAGTTCTTCGACATATATGAATCTTCCATCTTTGGCTCTATTCTTCGATAAATCTTCAAATAGGCACAATGACTTCAAATCTTTTGCATCTATTGGACAATAGACTTCGTCTTGAGTCTTTTTCCTCGATAAAACCCGTGCAATCCCATGTTTTCTTCAATATTCATCCGGTTGACTCTGAAAACACAATAAACACAAAAACCACGCATAATTCCAAACAAATGATATTAAATACGTGTTTTGGTCTTGTTTTAGCTAGAATTAAGTGGCAAAAGGATGGGTGTTTTCACACCTATCAAATCCCCTACACTTAACCATTGCCATGCCCTCATGCAATGCTTAGTGATAAAGCAAATTTACACTTTTCTCATAATCAATCAACCTTGGCCTTATTAACATACTACTAAACAAAAATTAAAGTACTAAGAGAAATTAAAACTTTAAAGTAAACAAAAGGATAGAAAATAACTACGTGGAGATAACTTGCAAAGAGATCAAGGACTTACATTAGGGCTTCGGTGCTTCGACGATTCATCACCCTCAAGTTTCACGTTCCCCAAACTAAGCTTAAAAACGAGATCATTGTTATTATAAGTTAGCAAATCAAACACTTACACACATGGCTTAATTAAAGGCTTACACTCCCTTATTCCTAGGTGTATCTCTTATATTTTATTTTTGTCTTAGAATGATCATGAAGATGCATTTTTGGACTTATTTCGATAGTTTATTTAGGCTGAAAGCAAAGTAGGACGATTTGATCAATAGTTAGCTAAAGGACAAAATCTCTTAAAACTGCTTCTCGGGATATCAAAAAGTTCATATCTTGGCGTAACTCGGTTCACGATTTGAGACCTTTCTCGGGCCGATATTTGGCATGTACTTCATACTTCATATCTTGAGAGACGTGCTTGAGATAATGGTCTTCTCATCGTTAATAGAGTTTCTTCACTTGGAGACTTTTGAGGGGTACTCCAACTTTGTTGACCACGACTTCATGATTATTTCTTCAATCTCTAATTGGGATTTTGAGATACAACGATCCGCCTCCTTTTTGGACTTGGATCTATTTATCCTCATACCTTGTTAGGGTCTTTTCGGATAGACTTCTCCATGATCTTTATGGGAGTTGATTGCTTTTCGTCGTGAGTCTTGATCCTTCATATTGATTTTAGGAATAATGCTTTTCACATCACTTTGGATCTTCAGCAATAAAATTTGAATCCTCATGCCTTGTTAGGGCCTTTTCGGACTCGCCAATCTTCGCGCCCCACTTCATAAGTTATGCCTTGGCAATGAACTCTTATCATTACCGAGCAACTTTTAAACGATCTTGGGCTAGAAGCTAAGTAACTTTTCAAATCGTACGACCTTACTTATTGCAGATAAATTATTATCAAGTGATGGGAGAATAGGCAAATAATTACACCAAGTGAGCTTGTGCAAGAATACCGACTTATAATTGACTCTATCATTTCTCGTTCTCCACAATTTAAAATCCCAAGTAATGAGACTCGTGGATGCTTAGCCTAATAAACCAATTAAGGTCTACATGGTTAAGGATACTAGCTAGAATAAACTTGGACAAGCCTATTCGGGTTGAGTCAAAATAATCGCAACGGGCCTAATATGTCAAAGACTTCTAAACTAGCTACACCACTTTATTAATATTTTTGACTTTATTGCGGGATATATACATATGAAAGCAACGATAAAAAATTAAAAATTACGACTAAATGGCCAAAGTTAATAAAAAATTTGAAAAATGTTGAAAAATATGATTTTCTGGTTAAATGAAGGCATTTTCATGGAAAAGTCCACTTAAAACTTCGATAGAAGTCCCCCCCTACACTTAAGATAAACATTGTCCTCAATGTTTAAGCATGTGGGAAAAATCTCCCCTACACTTATGACATTTTGCACGTTGGTTAAATCAAGCTAAGGAAGAGACGACTAACGTGATCAATTTCAAATGTGAGTATGAAGAAAATTGAATCACGATAGTTGAGAGATAGAACCAGATTTCGGATAACACGGGAGCACGGTTCGTCAAAGGTTCCAAAAGTGAATTCATCCCTGTAATCACATCACCAAACAAAGACAAACACCTATATAGGTCCCCCTACACTTAGGAGGTTAAAACAGAAAAAGGATAGATACTTGGGCTGCCTCCCGAGGAGCGCTTGTTTTTTATAACCGATTCACGAGCCTGACTCGACCCAAAATTAGTTCATGGGAAATATGGTGAGGGATGGAATCATCTCATGAGAGATGTCCTCACCAAAGTACAACTTCACTCGTTGGCCATTCACCTTAAAATTAGGTCCATTAGGTTGAGCGAGCTCGAGAGTACCATATGGAAACATTTGGGCAATGGTGAATGGGCCGGACCAACGAGATTTCAGCTTGCTCGAAAAGATTTTCAACCGAGAGTTAAAGAGTAACACTTTGTCTCCAACTTGGAACTCTCGGTTTTTAATCTTAGAGTCGTGAATGAGCTTAGTCTTCTCCTTATAGATCAAAGAATTTTCATAAGCCTCATTCCGGAGTTCATTCAGCTCATTGAGTTGGATCTTGCGTAGGTCAGCGGCTTTTGTTGATATCAAAATTAGCCCACTTCAAGGCCCAGTAAGCCTTGTGCTCCAACTCAAGGGGGAGGTGGCATGCTTTCCCGTACACGAGACGATATGGTGTACAACCAATCGGAGTCTTGTATGCGGTACGAAAAGCCCACAAAGAATCATCAAGTTTGTCAGCCCATGAGGCACGATGCTCTCCCACGGTTCTTTCAAGAATTCGCTTTAATACTCGGTTGGATATTTCAGCCTGGCCATTAGTTTGTGGGTGGTAAGCGGTGGAAAGACGATAATTGACACCATACTTAGCCATGACTCTAGCAAATTGATCATCGCAAAAATGAGTCCCGCGATCACTAATAATGGCACGAGGCACACCGAATCTAGCGAACAGCGATTTCAAAAAGTTACAAACCACCCTTGCGTCATTAGTGGGTAAAGCTTTGGCTTCAACCCATTTAGAGACGTAGTCAACGGCTACAAGGATGTATTTGTTTCCTTTAGATGAAGGGAATGGCCCCATAAAGTCGATACCCCAAACATCAAAGATTTCACATTCTTGAATGAAATTCTGAGGCATCTCATCTTTATGTGTGATCTTGCCTTGTTTTTGGCAAGCATCACATCGTTTAACCATCTCGTGAGCATCACGGTAAATGGTGGGCCAATAAAATCCCGAGTCAAACACTTTTTTGGCGGTGTAGTTGGGACCAAAGTGACCACCGGTGGGTCCTTTGTGGCAAGCGTCAAGGATTTCTAAAGCTGCCGGTCCATCAACACATCGGCGAATAATCAAATCAGCACATTGTTTGAATAGATACGGGTCATCCCAAAAGTAAGTCTTAATGTCTTTGAAGAACTTCTTCTTTTGTTGGGATGTTAACCCGTCGACGAGAATTCCACCCGCTAAGTAGTTTGCAATGTCCGCAAACCACGGGGTTTCATCAGAAGTCGAGTTGATAGACATTAAGGTCTCCAAGGGAAAAGAATCATTGATTTCTTTGTTCGGATGATCCCCTTGGTAAGGATCCTCAAGTCTACTGAGATGATCCGCGGCTAGGTTTTTAGCTCCTTTTTTATCGCGAATTTCGATTTTAGATTCTTGGAGTAGTAAAACCCAGCGAAGAAGTCTTGGTTTGGAATCTTGCTTAGTCAACAAGTACTTCAACGCGGAATGATCGGTGTAAACGATTGTGGTGGAAAGGACAAGATAGGGGCGAAACTTTTCAAAAGCATAGATAACAGCTAAAAGCTCTTTTTTGGTTGTCGTGTAATGCAATTGAGCCCCTGTCATTGTCTTGCTAGCGTAATGGATCGGTTGGAAGTGTTTGTTCACTCTTTGGCCCAAAACCGCTCCAATAGCAAAGTCGCTAGCATCGCACATCAACTCGAAAGGCAGCTCCCAATTAGGGGTAACCAAGACCGGTGCCTTAGTAAGCTTATCCTTAAGCAAGTTGAAGGCTTCGATACACTCTTTGGAAAAGATAAAAGGAGTATCTTTTTCTAAGAGGTGGGTCATCGGGCGAGCGATTTGAGAAAAATCTTTGATGAATCGACGGTAGAAGCCCACATGACCAAGGAAACTTCTCACACCCTTCACGGTTGAAGGTGGAGGCAACTTAGCGATAACATCGACTTTAGCACGGTCTACTTCGAGACCGGCTTTGGAGATCTTGTGTCCTAGCACGATGCCCTCTTTTACCATGAAATGGCATTTTTCCCAATTAAGAACAAGGCGAGTGTCTTCACACCGCTTAAGCATTCGTTCTAAATTGGCAAGGCAAGCGGAGAAAGAATCGCCATAAACCGAGAAATCATCCATGAATACTTCCATAGTGTCTTCCACCATGTCATGGAATATAGCCATCATACACCTTTGGAACGTCCCAGGAGCATTACATAAACCAAAAGGCATGCGTTTGTAAGCAAATGTTCCGTAGGGACAAGTGAATGTGGTCTTTTCTTGGTCCTTGAGATCGATAGGAATTTAAAAATACCCGGAGAAACCGTCTAAGAAGCAGTAATAGTCATTACCAGCTAGACGCTCGAGCATTTGAACCATGAAAGGAAGAGGAAAGTGATCTTTTCTCGTGGCATCATTGAGCTTGCGATAATCGATAAAAACTCTCCACCCAGTAACGAGACGAGTGGGAATCAACTCGTTGTGTTCATTGGGAACGACGGTTATTCCGCCCTTCTTGGGCACACAATGGACGGGACTAACCCAAGGCGAATCCGAGATAGGGTAAATCAAGCCGGCATCAAGAACTTTGATAACCTCTTGTTTGATGACGTCATGAATGCGAGGATTAACCCTTCTTTGGCTCTGGATTGTGGGTTTAAAGTCATCTTCCATGAGAATCTTGTGAGTACAAAAGTTTGGATCAATTCCGCGGATGTCGGAAATTTTCCAAGCAATTGCCTTCTTATGATCTTTAAGCACGGCGATGAGGCGAGATTTCTCTTCTTCTTTCAAGTCCTTAGCAATGATGATGGGCGACTTCTTCTCTTCTTCAAGGAACACGTACTCGAGATGGGGCGGCAACACTTTAAGTTCTAAATCCGGAGGATTTTCGATGGGAGGCGTTTTCAAAGTCGGAGCATCGATAGCAATAACCATGGGAGATGGTGGAGAGAGATTGTCTTCCTTAAGAAAGTTCTCAATGAGGCGGAGATCTTCATCCCAATTGGTGGTAGAATCGTCATTAGCTAAGTTCACATCTCCCATGGTGGCTTCCAAATCTTTCCAAAGGAAATCACTTTCTCCAAATAGAGATAGTGATAAATCGATAGAGGAAACGGTCTCAACATTGGGAAGAGAAGTAGAAATTCTTTTGCAAACATCTTTGAAGTGTTCTTCACAAGCCTCATCAAGAACGTCAATACAATTAACACTCTCGTTAGAATAAGGCTGTTTAGAAACTTTCCCATGCTGAAAACGATTTTATCGTCACCCACTCTCATGATAAGCTCACCGGCTTCAACATCGATGAGAGTGCGACCGGTCCTCAGGAATGGACGACCAACAATCAATGGCACACGAGGGTCCATATCGTGGTCGACGACAACGAAATCGGCAGGAAAAGTGAATTTGTCGACTCCTACAAAGACGTCTTCGGCTATCCCCACTGGATAAGCAACCGTACGGTTAGCTAATTCCAAAGTCATTTTGGTGGGGACTAGTTCAGGGAGAGATAATTGCTTCCAAACGCTTAGAGGCATTAGATTAATACTGGCACCTAGATCGGCTAGGGCCATGCAATTCTCTACTCCCGGGAAGTTGCAAGGGATTAAGAAACGACCCGGATCACCAAGCTTAGTTGGCAATTTCCTTAAGAGCACTGCAGAGCAATTCTCATTAAGTTGGGTGTTAGCAATATCAAGAAGCTTCTCCTTGTCGCTAAGAAGATCTTTGAACATTTTCGCGTACTTAGGCATGTGAGCGAGAGCCTCAGCGAAAGAGATGTTGAAATTCAATTGTTTGAACATTTTAAGAAAGTTCGAAACCTGAATATCATCCTTGCTTTTGAGCTTCTCTTTCCTCAACCTTGAGGGATAAGGTATATCGAAAGAAGAGGAAGGCTTTGGGATCGAAGGATCACTCACATCCTTGGGTGGAGGAGGGGTAGAAGTAATAGGCGGAGAAATTGGGGAAGTAGAAGGAGGAGGAATAGGAGCAGGGGACTCGTTCTCCTTAGTCACAAGCACCGGTGGAGGTATAGGAAGCTCGGGTTCCTTGGTACCTTTGCCACTACGAGTGGTGATTGCTTTCATCTCCCTCTTGGATTCGCAACGGTGTTACTCGGAAGAGTACCCGAAGAAGAGGGTTGATTACCTTGGAAGAAACTAGCCATCATGTTCTTTAAGTCATTCGTTTGACTATCCAAAGTGTTTCTCATATCAGCTCTCAGATCGTTCCCTTGTTTCACCAGGTCTGCTTTCAAGTTGCGCACTTCCTGTTGGAGATTGTCCACGATCACATCGTTAGTCCTCATGTAGGTTCCAATGTCTTGGTGTAATGCGGTGGGTTGGTTGGGAGGAGCATTGTATACGGGTGGTTGATAAGCAGGTTGCTGGTAAACTTGGTTGTTTCTTTGAGGTGGATGTTGTTGTTTGTGAGGTGGTATGTATGGTCCACGAGATTGTTGTTCTTGTTGAGGAGGGCGGTTGAGGTTTTGTTGTTGGTTTGGGCTGTTAGGAGTAAAACCGGGTGGTGAGAGATAGTTGTTGGAGCGGTAGCTAAGCAGGTTACGGTCACCTTGAGGACGAGCTTGATAAGCGGGTTGAGGATAGGTACCGTATTCACATTCTCAGAAGGGTAGTCTTGGGTGGCGGTAAAAGTGGTGTAAGAGTGAGGGCCCCCGCATATTTCACATGGTTGGCTTACAGCATTGACTTGAGCGTTTTTAGCGTTGATGTTGTTGGTGTTGCTAGCGGTTTGGGTAGCAAGCGATTCAAGAAGCGCAGTGATTTTGTCAATTCGCTTGTCGCTGTCACTAGTACTAGCACTAGCGACATTGGTCCGAACACTCTTGGTTTGCACACGAGACTTATTTTCAATAATATCCCAAGCGGCATTAGAAGTCTTAGCCAAAATATTACCCCCCGAGGCAATGTTTAGTGAATCTTGGTCATTCATGCTTAAACCATTATAAAAAGTGTTAATTTGGTGCACTTTGGTAAAACCATGTTGTGGGCATTTTCTCAAAAGGTCTTTGAAACGGTCCCAAGATTCATTAAAAGACTCATCGTACTTTTGTTCAAAATTGATAATTTCATTCCGCAAAGCGGTAGTACGAGAGGGTGGGAAAAAGTAGTTGATAAATTTGGTCTCCAAATCCGTCCACGTAAGAATACTCTGTGGCGGTTCCTTATCAAGCCAATGTCGGGCTTGTCCCTCTAAAGAAAAGGGAAAAAGTTGTAAACGGATTACCTCTTGTGGAACACCATTGAATTTGACCGTATTAGTGAGTTGCAAGAATCTCTTGATGTGGTCATGTGGATCATTAATGGTACGTTCTAAGAATGGTTGAGCATAGACCATCTGGATAAAGCCGGATTTGAGCTCAAAGTTGTTGGCTGCAATCGCGGGTATGACAATTGGATCATCGTTACCATCTACATGTGCTTGTAGAAGTTCAATCATCGGGCGATTATCCGGTAGAGGCTCATTGTTGTTGTTATTATTGTTGTTGAAAGGTGGATTGTTATTTTTATTATTATTGTTTTGAGGTGGGTTATTGTTGTTGTTTTGTACACCGGCCATGTCTAAGTCTTCGAGAGGCTCGGGCTCTTGATAAGACGTTGATCGTGTACGCATGCACCTGCAAAAGAACTAACAAGGCAAAAACAAAGCAGAAATATTTTTGGTTTTTATGTTTTTTAATTTTTAGGATTTTTGAAAATTTTATATTTTTTACGGTTTTTGAAATTTTTTATGAAAAAATTTAACGTTCACGATGAACGGATCCCAAAATCCAAGTTCTCACAAAAACTGTTGATCTTAACGAGAAGAGCCGGCAGCGGCGCCATTTAATACATGCGTTTTGTATGGGTTCAGAATTTATCTCTCGGAATCTCCTCGAATTGATCTCAGCTCTAAGTGGAATGATTTGTTCTTGGTTAATAAAAAGGTGTTGGTTTGTTTATCTATTTTAAACTAATAGCAAATAAATGTAAGTGGCGTTGAGTAAATTATAAGCTTTGAAAGATTAAACTAAATTGACGAGTTAAAAATAAAAGCTTAAAAACGTAAACAAAAGATTAGAAAATTACTTTGAAAACTTGATTAAACTAACACTTAAAAACTTTACTAAAACTTTAAAATTTAAAAACATGTTCTATCAAATTATTTCTATCGGAATGCATCAAAGACATCAGCATCGGAATATAACTAAACCAACCCATCGGAATGTCAAAGTGAAGGTCCGTCAGAATGTTCATATAAGTTACCATCGGAATAATTAAAATCAAAGCTGTCGGAATGATGTCTAGATCGGAAAGTTAGATCGGAATATCTAAAGACCCTTTGTCGCAATGTCAGATCGGAATGATGTAAACTAAAAATGGGCAGAGTTTCGACTTAAAAAGGACCTTAGTCCCGTCGGAATGTGCGATCGCAATAAGCGATCGCAATCCAGATCGGAATAAGGGGGAATTGCCAACCGATCGCAAAGTAAAACCCTTAAGGGTTATTGCGATCTAAACTAGAGAACCCGTCGGAATGTGTAAAAAACCCTTGGATTGCGATGGGAGCAATGTTGTTCCAAAATTGGTGGCAACTTAAAATTTCAATAAGAAAAATCCATAAGCTAACTAATCCAAAACTAGAACAACTTAAAAAACTTAAATTCGACAACTTTCACAAACATAAAATCATAAACTTGATACACGAAACTTTTGAATGACTAAAATCTTGATGAAATCCGAAAACAAATAGGCTCAAACAAGAAATAAGCCAATAAGCATCAAGAGCTTATAGCTTATACGTGAATGAGCTTGAGAGGAAACAAGAAAGATTCAACTTCGATCACAAATTCGTCCAATAATCCAAACCGTATGAAATGAAACAATTGGATCAAGGATTTAGGTAATCAAAGAAAGGTAGAATAAGATTAAAGATTAAAAGCTTGAAATTAAAGTTGATTAATGAAAAACAATACAAAGGTTTGATCTTGAAAGAAAGAAAGATGAAAACTAGTGAGAGAAAGTTTAGAACTTTCTCTCTCTAAAACTAGAGAGAATGAAAAACTAAAAACTAACTAAAAGACTAACTAGCTCCCAATTTTGTGAAGTAAAGTCCTATTTATAGGCGTGTGATGGTGGGCTTGTGAATGGGCTTTGGTTTGGGCTTCTTTTCTTCTTTCTTCTTTAGTCTTCACGTTTCTTTAAATAAACGCTTCCGACTTTGGATTTTGAGAAGTGTCGGTGAATAATTCCAACTCGTCTTATAATCTCTTGTTTAATAGACTCGAGTTCTTCGACATATATGAATCTTCCATCTTTGGATCTATTCTTCGATAAATCTTCAAATAGGCACAATGACTTCAAATCTTTTGCATCTATTAGACAATAGACTTCGTCTTGAGTCTTTTTCCTCGATAAAACCCGTGCAATCCCATGTTTTCTTTAATATTCATCTGGTTGACTCTGAAAACACAATAAACACAAAAACCACGCATAATTCCAAACAAATGATATTAAATACGTGTTTTGGTCTTGTTTTAGCTAGAATTAAGTGGTAAAAGGATGGGTGTTTTCACACCTATCACTTTCTAACACCTTTTCCATCTTTTACGATTTTACTGTCATATTCCGAAAAGATGACCTTACACTTATTGTAACAAATTTGACCTATAGTTAGAAGGTTAAAACCTAAGTTATCTACGTGCTCTACGTTTTCTATAGTCATAGAGTCAAGAGAGATCGTACCTTTGCCAATGATATTACCACGTCTATTACTAGCGAATGTAACGTTACCTCCATCATATGCTTTGTAGTGTGAGAACAAACTTTGATTACCCGTCATGTGTTTAGAACAACCATTATCATTAATCCACTCGTCGGGCTCTAGATCGATTCCCAAGCATATCTAGGTAACAACACACAAGATCAAAAATTTGGTCCCCAATATCTCATGGGTCCAAAATTGTTAGTTCCAAACATCCCTTGCATTTGGTTGGGATGCATGAATGAAAGAGACATTCCCCATGGGGAAAAGTATTGTTGTTGAAAATTATTCCAATTCATATGCCATTTTGTTGTCCATAGTTTCTCCTAGGTGTCTTTGATCTTTATCTAGTATTATTATTATTCCTCCTAGGTGTTGGGGTTTTACTCCTAGGTCGTGGTTTAGCTTGATCATCTCTTTTTGGCGTAGGTGTTCTACTTCTAGGTTTAGATTCATTTCGTACTCTTGGAGGAGTAGATTTTTATCTAGATAAGTTTCTAGTTCCCATCAGAGGTTTGCTCAAGGGCTTGTAGAATTTATCTAGAGTAGGCTTTTCGATTATAGGTACTTTGACCTTGTTAATAAGAATATGTTTTGGTCTTTCACCTAAAATTGACTTTTCAGAAAGTTCAGGATTTTCACGAAACTCTTCTTCTGGACGCGGTTATATAGCTCCATCGGCGGTTCCATAGCGATAAGGAACCGACCCATATATTGGAGCACCGCGTACAGGGGACTGTTTTTCTGAAAACCTAACTTGTTTTGGTTCACAGGTTGATGCTTCATTAGTGTTATATCCTAACCCAAGTTTTTCCTTAGAATGAATTTGTTTGTTTAACATATCATCAAGAGCATTAGTACCTCTCATGAAATTTTCAAGTCTAATGGAGGTGCTCTTAAGGTTTTCATTTTCTTGCCTAAGGTTTTCACATTTTAATCATCCTAGGTCTATTTCTTTATTTTTCTCAAGCTTAGATAATTTCTCTTTTAGCTCACTAATCTCATTTTCAAGCTTAGGTCTATTTGATTTTAGCACTTTGTTCTTTTCAATAAATTTTAGACTAAGCTTATGCAAGTTATTGTATTGGCCTTCTAATTCACTATCATCTTGAGAAGAACTATTATTGCTATAATACTCGGTTTCGGAAAGTACCTTTTTAGAAGTGTGAGCCATGAGACACTTCTCATCTTTGGGGTTGTCATCAACATCTTCACCGCTATCACTCCGTGAACCTCCAACGAACGCGGTGTGGTTCTTGTCACGTGAAGGCTTAGTACAATCACCAATGAAATGATTTGGATCACCACATCTAAATCATTTCCTATCACCTTTATCTTCTTTGGCAAATCGGTTTTTGGAGAAGGGTTTCTTGTCGTTGTTTGGTTGCCTCACGTATTGACCTCGTCTTTTGAAGAACTTCTTAAAGTCTCTAACCGCCAAGGCATATTCCTCATCATCACTATCCGAGGAACTTTCATGATCACTTTGTGCCTTCTTGGCTTTGAGTGCAAGAGACTTTCTTTCACTCTTAGTTTTCACCATTTCTGAGTCCTTCAAAATTATCCTCTCATGAACCTTCAAGTTACCAATGAGTTCATCGAGTGATAATTTGGCGAGATCCTTTGATTCTTCAATCGATGTGACTTTAGCTCTCTATTTGGGATGCAACGCCCTAAGAAACTTCCTAACATTGTTCTTGCTAGAAAAACCTTCATCAAGTGCTTTTAGACTAGTAATAATAGTGTTAAATCTAGCAAATGCACTATCTATAGTTTCATCTTCTAAGATGACAAATTGTTCATATTGTTGAACAAGAAGATTGATTTTACTTTCTTTGACTTGGCTATTACCTTGGTGGGTTACTAAAAGAGTATTCCAAATGTCTTTACCGGTTTCACACATAAAAAACCTTTCATACTCTTTCTTTGGTAAAGCAACTATCTCCTTGGTGGGTTACTAAAAGAGTATTCCAAATGACTTTTAGTATCATAATTAGCTTTATCAAAAGTAACTATCTCCTTACTTTTAGAAACTTCATAATATTGAAATAGCAAAAAGTCACCATTGGTAATAACATGTCAAAGATCTAAATCTTTTGATTTCACATAAGTCTCAAACCTATTTTTCCAATAAATAAAACTATCGGTTTCAAAAAGAGGTGGTCTTTGCATGGATTGCCCTTCTAGATACTTGTTGGAATCCATAGATCGATTCATGTTTTAAAATACAATATATTTTAAAAGTCTTTAGCAACCACGATCTGATACTAATTGTAGAAACTAGAAGGGGGGGGTTGAATAGTTTCTTAAATTTGCTTGTTAAAGTTTGTTTTTTTTAAATCCTTTTCCAAAAACTTAAGCTTGAGTATTTATGTGAAACCTTCTTATACACAATATGAACAAGGTATAGTGCAACTAACTAATAATCACAAGTATAAAGAATAGTGAATGTATAATGCCACTAAACTAGTAATCACAAGTATAAAGAATAAAGAATGTAAAGAGATAAGGGAAGGAAAGATCAAACCAAACACCAAGGATTTATAGTGGTTCGGAAACGAATCTCACTCATCGTTCCTACTCCAATCCTCGAGTACTCCTTACTCGAGAGTTCAATAATCAACAAGTTCCTTAAGGTGTAGAAATCATACACAGCGTCGCTTAACCAATTTCTGACTCTAAGCTAAAAGTCAAGCCCTAATCTTAGCTAAGACCAATCTACACCAATATACTTTGAGGACTAAGTATTAACCCTAATACATACACAACTTTTAAATAGACACAACTACTTGGATCCTCACAAAAATGACATAACAATGAATAAATAAGTTTGGATCTTCAATGGATCTTTGAGGTAGACACAACACTTCAACAATGATAGTGTTCTTCTCTTTGCACTTTGAGAGGAAAATATGGGAGGAGAAAGATTCACTTCTAAACAAGTAGTAATCAAACAAATGATCAAGGATTTGAGTGATTTAAGAAGTATGTAAGAATCTGAAAGTTTATGTGCAAAAGAGGTGGATTGAAAGTCTGAGAATGGTCCACTATTTATAAGACAAATGTCCAACGGCTATATCTGTCCGCGGTTCTTTATTGCAGCCCGCGGTTCCTTATCGATAAGGAACCGCCGTAGGCGCTAAGGAACCGCCAGCGTAGAGTCCGCTCCCTTTTGTCTTTTAGTGGGTTGGATTGAATCTGGGGATTAAAATATCCTGAAAGGATAATATGCCATTTTCAAATTTCAAACTTTCAAATAATTAATTTAATAAAACATTTTCTTAAAAAGAAAGTTTAATAATAAAACTTTGTCACACTTAATAAAAAGTGATTTTTAAGAAAAGATTAAATCCTTGATCACTTAATTAGTATAATTACTTGTTTGTTCATACCTTAAGTGATAATGGTTGAAATGAAAAATACTTGAACTCAAGAATTCGTTTTTCATTGTTTTCGTAAATGCTTGTTTTTACATATTTTCGTAATCAAAACAAAGCGACACCGAAAAATGCAAGTAACGTTTTTAGGCATCATAGCATTAACACACTCTCCTTTCCATTTTAATCTATTTTGAAGACATTGTTGCTTTTAGGTTCTATTGTAGAACCTCAGTAAAAGCTCTCTACACTTCTCAAAAGCTCACAAAATCTTCAACCACCCATTTAGAGAAGGCATCAGCTCAGGTTTGGCTTGAACCCTCTATATGTGGTTTTAGTGATTTTTGGTGTGAATTTTGGTGAAATCTGTTTGAGTGTTAGATTAAGTGCTTTGTTTATGCCTAGTTATTTCTTATATGCATGTTTTAGTTGTTTAGAATCAGATTTGTGATGATTTGAATGACAAGTCCTTGTTAATTTTTGTTCATCAGTTTCAAAAGGGGTGTTTGGCTTTGGGTATTACCAATCTTGGGTGACACTAAGGTAGGATAATATCAGCTTAAACTTACTCAAACATGTAGTGTTAGGACATATTGATAGTTTACTTTGAGTTTGTTGAGATAGAAATGAGGTTTGCATGTTAGTCTTTAGAAAAATAGCATAAACTCATCAGAAGGCCTAAAACAAGCTAAGTATGTTTGAAATCTTTGTAATCTGTTAGTGTTTTTGGTAACTTAGGATTGATAGTAGTTAAATTGTGGTTTGGTAAGTTTGGGTGGTAGTTTGGGAGCCTTAAAACTCACTTAGTTACCAATTGCATCAGTCAAACCCATCAGACCCCCTAGTTCATATCAGTAACTTGTTTTGCCTGGATTTTTGTGATTTTTGTGTTAAGTCTGGTTATTTTTTTGCTTTCTCTTGACTCCCCACACTCCACTGAGTTTGGGGGTGTCGTTTGTTCCAACAAATACCAAGAATCTAAGCCAAAAACGACACTTCTTTGTTTCTGAGGTCAAGCAGTGGGAACCAGGTTCCCACTGATAGAGTAAAGTTACCCACTGCTGGGGTAAAAGACAAAAGTCCACCAGCAGTCACTACCAGTCTTGGCTGTTTTTGGTCTTTAGTGGGCAAATTTCATCCTTTTCTTATTTTTCAATTTTCCTTTGTTAGTTTATTTATTTTATTAATTTTCAAAAAGTTAGTTATTTATTTTTCTGATTATTTGGTATTTTTAGAATTAATTTAAGATTTAAATAGTTTTTATTAATCTGTCTTTTGTCTTTTAGTGATAAAAAGTTTATATTTTTCAAATTTTCAATTTTTCCTAGTTTCACTAAGTTATTTTAAGATTTTCTAAAAAGTAATTTCATTTTTCACTTTCTTTTATTAATTTCTAGAATTATTTTAAGTTTTAAATAGTTTTAAAATAAACTGTTTTTGCCTTATTAGGGTAAAAAATTACTTTTTTCAACTTTTTCCATTTTTTTACTGTTTAGAATTATAATTCAGGATTTTTCAAAAAGTAAAATTTATTTTCTTAATATTTTATTATTTTTAATCATTATTTAAGTTTAAAAAGTGTTTTTAGCTTTTAAAAAATAGAAAAATAGTTTCAAAAATTTAGGAATTGATGTAGGTATTTTAGTCTAAATTTTTGAAACTATAATTCTATTTTTTAAAAGCTAAAAACATTTTTTAAACTAAAATAATAATTAAAAATAATAAAATAATGAGAAAATTAATTTTACTTTTTGAAAAATCCTAAATTATAATTCTAAACAATAGAAAAATGGAAAAAGTTGATAAAAGTAATTTCTGCCCTAATAAGACAAAAACAGTTTATTTAAAAACTATTTAAAACTTAAAATAGTTCTAGAAATTAATAAAAGAAAGTGAAAAATGAAATTAATTTTTGGAAAATCTTAAAAAAATTAGGGTTAAGTCCATATATTAGCAACGTACTTTCAAACTTTTACATATATAGGTAACGAAATTCACATATTGCTAACATGGTCATTCAAACCGGAAAACTTGTATAAAAATAGGTAATATGACCGGTTGATTTTACACCTCATTAAAAATATTTTCAAAATTAATCTTTTATTTCCAACTAGACTAAATTTTTTTGTCAAAAACACCCTGTGTTAATCGTTTCTCCAATAAAATGAAATTGTTAAAGTTTTGGGTAGATCTCTCTCTCAAACACCAACACATGAATGACAAACGTATCATTTCATTTCAACGAAGACGATCATCAAATCAATCTCAACCCTCACTCCAGATCTCGATTTCACACACCCACATTTCGCCTTTCTGAATCTGTTTATGATGAGTTAAGGTTGAATGGTATGATTGACATTGTGTCCGATTCAGGTTCTTGGGAAGACGATATTGTAGAAGATCTGTGTTGGAGGGTGTTTCTTTTTAGAATTGGATGGAATGGTTAAAGTTAATGTATGAATTAGGTCTAGAAATCAACCCGTAATGGTTAAACTTAATGTATGAATTAGGTCGATGGTTACCAACATCAAATATTACCTGAAACACATGTATTAAATCTGAATATCTGATGGTGGTGGTTTGTGATGACTTGATTGATAGTGGTGGTTGTGTGGTATGGATTAGTTGATCTTTTTAGATGATGGTGATGGTGGTTTGTGTTGTATTAGATCTGCTGTTGTTGATGAAATATTGTTAATGGAGTGGTTAACCTTTTTTTCATGTCAAACCCTTGGTGTAAGTTAATATCTAAGGTGGCATATCCATGTATGATAGAAAAATAAATAAAAATGACGTGTTAGTTTTTTTATGTTGGAACTGCCTTTTGCCGGTTATATTACTTATATTTCAATAAAATTGAAACATTTAATAACTATATTAGTAATATTTGTACTTAGTTACCTAGATGTGTAAAAATTGAAAAGTATATTGCCAATATATGGACTTAACCCAAATAATTACTTAAATTAGGAAAAATTGAAAAACTGAAAGATATAACTTTTTATCACTAAAAGAGAAAAGACAGATTAATAAAAACTATTTAAATCTTAAATTAATTCTAAAAATACCAAATAATTAGAAAAATAAAAAACTAACTTTTTGAAAATTAATAAAATAAATAAACTAACAAAGGAAAATTGAAAAACAAGAAAAGGATGAAATTTGCCCACTAAAGACCAAAAACAGCCAAGACAGATAGTGACTGCTGGTGGACTTTTGTCTTTTACCCCAGCAGTGGGTAACTTTACTCTAGCAGTGGGAACCGGGTTCCCACTGCTTGACCTCAGAAACAAAGAAGTGTCGTTTTTGGCTTAGATTCTTGGTATTTGTTGGAACAAACGGCACCCCCACACTCAGTGGAGTGTGGGGAGTCAAGAGAAAGCAAAAAAATAACCAGACTTAACACAAAAATCACACAAATCCAGGCAAAACAAGTTACTGATATGAACTAGGGGGTCTGATGGGTTTGACTGATGCAATTGGTAACTAAGTGAGTTTTAAGGCTCCAAAACTACCACCTAAACTTACCAAACCACAATTTAACTACTATCAATCCTAAGTTACCAAAAACACTAACAGATTACAAAGATTTCAAACATACTAATCACAAAACAAGCTTGTTTTAGGCCTTCTGATGAGTTTATGCTATTTTTCTAAAGACTAACAGGCAAACTTCATTTCTATCTTAACAAACTCAAAGTAAACTATCAATATGTCCTAACACTACCTGTTTGAGTAAGTTTAAGCTGATATTATCCTACCTTAGTGTCACCCAAGATTGGTAATACCCAAAGCCAAACACCCCTTTTGAAACTGATGAACAAAAACTAACAAGGACTTATCATTCAAATCATCACAAATCTGATTCTAAACAACTAAAACATGCATATAAGAAATAACTAGGCATAAACAAAGCACTTAATCTAACATTCAAACAAATTTCACCAAAATTCACACCAAAAATCACCAAAACCACATATAGAGGGTTAAAGCCAAACCTGAGCTGATGCCTTCTCTAGATGGGTGCTTGAAGATTTTGTGAGCTTTTGAGAGCTTTTACTGAGTAACTACAACAGAACCTAAAAGCAACAATGTCTTCAAAATGGATTAAAATGGAAAGGAGGGTGGTTTGGCAGTCTACAACAGACAAAACCAACACCACTTATGTTACCTGCTAAGAACACACAAAGAAAAGCAATGATCCAAGCTCCAAGAGCTCAGTCAAAAGCTGGTGTCAAGAGCTTTTGACTGGGCTGTTGAAACACTAAGTAAAAAATAGAAATTAGATTCCTTCAAAACCTTTGGTACCAATTTTTGAACAAAAATAAATGGTGTCAACTAAAAATAACAAAAACCTTAAGCTTGTATGCTGGTTTGTCAGTCCAAAAGCACACAAGGCTTAACACTTTTGGGTCTCAAAATGAATTTTTGCCAAAAATTTATGAACAAAAAATATTTTGATGGAATTTTAACTAACAATGCATAAAAAGTAAACGTTTACACTAAGAAAGACTGTAAATGGGAACTCAGTTTCAATTGCAAGTTTTTAAAAGAAAATACTTTAACTATTTTATTAACTTGAAAATTTCTTACAAAGAAACTGGAACAAGCATACAACCCACATGTCGGGTTGTATTTATATTACAATGAGGAAGGTCCTAGAAGTACATGAAAGCAAAACCATAAACTAGCAATCTTCCTGAAATACCCTTGGAGTCTTGATTCAAACTTGGTCAAATGTCCTCACATGTGATGCACAGCTGTATTTTTTATCTTGGACGTTCATTGGGAGCTTTGGGATGAAGGAAACATTATGGAACGTTGATGCTCTATTGTGATTCGAAAATTACCATTTTTAGTGAAGTAGGGGAGTACTGGTGGGGTCACTGTGGTCACGGGGTGGGTTTGTTTGTTGGTGGGTTTGGTTAGGGTTTAGGTAAATTAGCATTCTGGAAGGTTTAACTAATTTCCCCTTTGATTTGATGGTTATACGGATTAGGGTTCATTGGGTATGATTAGGGGTGGATTAGGGGAAGAGGATGAATAGGACCTGTTTCCCACGTTTAGTATGTTTAAACAGATTTAAAAATCAGTTAATAGAAATTAGGTTAGTGGAGTTGTGAGGTGGCGTAGGGATTAGCTGTGATTGGTGGAAAGGAGATAGTGGGGTGACGTGGTGGTTTATGGTTGGTTGATGTAAGTTACTTGTCTGGCCAAGTTTAGTCCTCCCATTCCCAAAATATTGTCAAATGAAATCTAGCAGACACAACTCCCTTTTTCCTTTGTTTTGAACTTTAGGCAAATTTCATAAATAGTCTCTTTCTTTGTATAACATATGATCAAGGACTAATGTTGTAGATTTGATATTCTTCAAGGGTCAAAAAGGTAATATCTTGACATTTTAGGGACCCACGTGTAATATTAGAGTTTTACAAGGGTATAAAATGTCAAGTCTTCAAAAGTTGAGGGACCAATCTTGACAATCTTCAAAACTTCAAGGACTTCAATGGAAAATCATGATCCGGGTCCGGTTCTTTGTGCGGCTTCGTTTCCCGTGTTCGTTTTTGCTTGATTCCTTTGATCTTTTGGTGATTTCACGATATCCGTACCTAAAATACACAATGAACAAACACAAACATATTTTAGGGTATTTTATGATATTTTTAAGCGTTTTAAGCCCGATTTAGACAATAAGAATATGTATAATTGCAGTCTCATCAATGTTGTGTTACTTTGATGCATGTGTATCGTAACTAATTGTGCCTCAAAAGAAATCTCAAGCATATAAAGCGACGCCTCTTCAAATAGTCGATGTAAACGATGCATGATAAATGGTGCATCCAAATATCTTGTCTTCGTAGTAAAACTAATTGTGTTTTTATATTTTATTAATCAGGCACCTATATATTCAGATATTTAAAAAAATTATGCATCTAAATTTGCATAAGGAACATATATACATACAATAGCCTTTTTACATATACTTGCACACACCTATATAAAATTACATAGAATACTGATTTTCTTAATTATTGAACGTGACGATTATGATATTTTTTTTCTTATTTCAGTGTCACTTAATTGAAGATGGTGATGAATGTGTATTTTCGATAATTCTGTAACAGCATAAGAGTAGTCTTAGCTTTTCGGAGATTCATTCGCATGACAAAGGATGCCAAATTAACTAGTAAGACGAAAATACCCTTTACTAGCAAATAAATTTGATTGGGTCAATACTTTTTCTTATTCTTTATATTTTAAGTATTCTTCTTATTTGATCCTAACTCTCTGATATAAACAAATATCATATATAAGTTAATAATAATTTCTAATTTAACACTAGTATCATATACGATGAAACACTATTATTATACTCTAAGTTGCACGAGGACGGAGACGGGTACGGAGACGGATACCAAGAAACGGCAACATGTTAAAATTCAAGAAACGGGTACGTCGAGAAAACGCCTATATAATTAATAATATTTTAATATATGGCATATTGTTCTTCAAAACTTTTTTATATAACATTCAAAAATTCTATTTTAAACAACTAACCATATTAATATCATATTATAACATTAGGTTTTTATATATCTTAAATTTAACGAAAATGTTAAACATTGTTTTTAAATATGAAGATACGTATAAACCACTGATATAGTAAGATATGCATTGAATGTCTACCTTAATAGTAGTAAATTAATATTCTACTTTTTGCTAGTTTTGTCAATATAACCTGTATGGCTAGTTGGCTACAAATAATAGAATCTCGTTTTAAAATTTAAATCACTAAGGTTGTGTTTGTTTTATGCCACTGTCTCAGAATCACCTCAAGTCAGACGCGGTCAGACTCTGATCAGATTTTTGTGTGTTTGTTTTTTTTTGCCGAGTCAGACACGAACTCCTCTTGAAGCTCTGACCGAGTCAGATGCAGTGATCATGTCTTACTGCCTCTTATCGAACATCAAATGATCAGGTTATTAATAAAAATACTTTTAACATTAATGTCTAATACTTTTAATAAGTGCCAACTTGTCTTCTTATTCGTGTGTAAAACTTATATATTTCTAAATTTGTTTATGCAAATTAAAACAACGTTAGAAGAATTTGGATGTTTTATTGAAACTATACGTGTATTTACGCATAGTTGTAAAACCTATTTAACGATTAATAATTAACGATATTTAGTTGATTTGGTGGTCAAATTTATGACCTGGTGAGTCAATCGGGTTGACTTAGTGGTCAAATCAATGAATCGATGACTCGACTGAGTTGATCGATGGTCAAACCGGTGACTCGATTGAGTTGACCTGATGGTCGATCTCAATAACTGATGGCTCAACCGGGTTGAGCCAATGATTGTTCCCGTAACCTAATAATATTTAACATTTAAAAATTTTATATTAGGAAATATTGAAAAATTCATTTTCTTGAAAATGTGTAAACTCTTTATCTGTAGTATATAGATTCTTTTTTTAAATAATTTATTCGAACCCGACCTGATTTCAACTCTGGTTAGTCGGGCACGAGTCAACTCGATCTGGCCCAATTCGGGTTCGAATAAGCCCGAATATGACTAAAATATAAAAAAATATTTTTACTCTTTATAAATATTAATTATAAAAAATTATTTTATGAAAAGTTAAAAGAAAAATTCTTATCTGAGTCGATAAGGTTGACTCATATCCAAGTTAAACAAAAAATAATTTACTCAAGGCCGATCAAAAATCAAATTCATTTAAGTATATGTTCTTTTTATATATTCTATCGAAAAAATATCAAAACTCTTCTCTTAACATAAGTATAACATTTGTAGGCTCGAATTTTTTTAACTGAATAACCCAATAATCGAAATAATGAACATTATTTCATTCAGATTCAGACATTTATATATAAAAACAAACAACATTATTTCATTAGATTCAGACATTGTGACCGCCTCTTACCAGTAAGATATGATAGTTAGATTCAGACCTAAAACATCTTAATGAAACAAACACCACCTAACAAAATTAAAAGCTAAAAAACAAATAGGGCAGACATAAAATCTTGAAATTCCCAAAATTAATACGGAGTAGCAATTACTAAAAAGTTACAACAGTTTGACCAAGTCTATTTACTTTTCTCTCTTTCTCTCCTAGTCTTCTTCTCTATCTCATTTCTTCCATTGAAACACACAAAAAACACATATAATGTAATACGAGATCATCAAATAAAAATTTACAACAATTGAACAAACGTGAATTTTTTGTCCAGAAACGTTTCCTCAAACGGTTCCTAGATAATGATCGGCGTACCCCAATTTAAGAAACGTTTCGGCTTTTCCCGGGACGTTTCTCACGCGTTTCCCGGCGTTTCCCGTTTCCCGGACGTTTCGGAAACGTGGTACGGCATTCCGGCGGCGTTTCCGTGCATCCTATTCATACTGTATATGATATAACTTATCATATATGATATAAAAAATATCTTATATAATATAAACCAATATCATATATGATTTAACAATAATTTATAATTTAACAATGTTATCATATACGATGAAACATTATTATCATATATGATATTTTACGTAAAATTTAACAAGAAAAAAAGCGGAAAAAAAAAATCTTCAAAAGTATATCATAGTATATATTGGTAGAAAGATAATTAAATGCTCGTCGTGATTATATATTTTTTCTCGTTTAACACTTAACGGTTTAAGATATATTTAAATTATAAAAATAGGTGAATTAGTTAAATATTTTTAATCTTATCCATTAACCTCGTTATTTAATTTTTACGTTATCCCTCATTATCGTATATTTTTCACGATTTTCTACATCTCTCATTTTCATACCTACGTTTCCACAAGGTTTCGCTCGTTTTTGCACGTCTTCGCGCCTTTGTTTGCGTTCTCGCTCCGTGATTTTATACGTTTTCGCTCGTTATCGCCCGTTTTTGCACGTATTTTCTACGTTTTCATTTTGCATGTTTTTCTACGTTTTCGCTCGTTTTTGCAGGTTTTAGCTCGCTATGGCATGTTTCCGCACATCTTCTACGTTTTTTTAGGTTTCGTTCGTTTTCATATTTGTTTTCTACGTTTGCGAATGTTTTTGTACGTTAATTGGTAACGAGTTTACGCTTTTAAAGGTTTTGTAAGGGCGAAAAATGGTTGTAAACATATAAAACCATACAATAACATAGATTCTCGACGAAAACGAATAACAACGTTTAAAACGTATAGGAGCATATAAGAACGAGAAACGTATGATAGAAACGTATAAAAACATACAATAACGGATAATCCGGATAAAAACGTACAAAAATGAACGAAGACGGTTGAAAGTGCTGAAAACGGATAATCACATACGAAAATGTAAAACGAAGAAAGCAAATGGATAAAAAGGGACGATAACGTATACGAATAACGGAAACGGATAAAAACGGTTGAAGCTATTAAAAAGGACAAAAATTTATAAAAGCGTACAAAAACGTATAAGAACGGTCAAAATCGACGAAAACGGATAAAACTGACGAAAACGAACAAAAATTGACAAAAACGGACGAAAACTGTTAATATCGGACAAAAACGTACGAAAACGGTTAGAATTGTACAAATACATATAAAAACCGAATAAAACAAAGGAAAATGGATAGACAAAAATGTATAAAAATAAGAAAATAAAAAAAAAAGGTATAAAAACAGGCATACACGAAAAAACGAACGAAACTACATAAAAATCTATGGGCATTATATGAACAGATAAAACTAACGAAAATTAATAAAAATGAAAAAAAAAACGAATAAAGACAAAAATGTGTAACAAAACAGAAAGCAGATAAAACGGACGAAAAAAGATAAAACAAACGAAAACATATAAAAACATATAAAAACAGGCGAAACGTGTGAAAACAGATTGGAATGTGCACAAGCACATAAAAACGTACAAAACTGATAAAAAAAATGTATGAAAACGGATAAAAATGAATAAAAACAGACGAAAGTGTGCAAAAAGGTATAAAACTGACGAGAAACGTACAAAAGTGTAATATAAAGAACATGAAATTTTTTTATTTGTTAGAGAAAAGAAATATAGAAGAGTAAAATGGGATTTTCTATTTAAATAGATTTGGGAAATGAGAATTTCTTATTTTTGAAAAATATTAGGAAAAAATATTTTCAGTTTTTTCATTTTCTTTCTCCCCAGAATAAATCTTGAGAAGATCAGCTTAAGAGTATGAAAATCACGGGTACAGTATAATATTAGGACACATAATTTATAACAAATCAGTTTGTATAAAAACTTATCTGCAAACTTCATATGCAAGGTTTTGTCAACATCATCTAAGTTTGATTCAGTGAACCCATTCCTTAGTAAGTTGTCTTGCTGATTCTTACATAATCACGAACTTTAGAAGTTTTATTCTGGGATACACAAAAACGATCAGAAATGCTTCTTTTTCCCTTTGTTCTTTTTACTCTTCTTCGACTTCTTGTTCTCCTTCCCTTTCTCCTTGATACCATCCTGAGTGTTGTCACATTTGTTTTGATTTTCTAACACCGCTGAAGCCTCATCACCCGTTTCTTCAACCTTTGTTACCTGATTCATGACATGATCGTTCAAGTATTAGTATAATTCAATCACATGCCTGACAGTACTCTGCAGAAAATCCACAGCTGATCCAAGATTATTCCATATCATTGAATGATCATCCTCAACAACTCGCACATCCTTAACAATTGCGAAACTATTATCCTTGACAATTGAATAATTGAATAAACGACGTGTATATACTCTGTCACACTGAAAAAGATCAGAACAAGAAAAAAAAATCTTAATACGGATTCCAGTTTAAATTGGTTTGAAGAATAAATTCTACTACAAAATATAGAATATTGCAAGTCGGACCTTGTGTGAAACGCACAGGAAAGTAACTTCAGAATTTGCAAATCTGACCTTGTGTCAAATGCAAAGGAAAGTATCTTCAGACTTCCATTTACAAGGAATACAAATTTTTCAAAATTTTGAATCCAAAGTGAAGAACAAGAACTTTTATCCGTAACAGCAAGAAGGAATGTGGCCCTACTTGTATCAAGTTCATTCTGGCAAGAAAACAGATAAGTTAAAAGGGATCAAACTTATAGGATATAATTAACGGAAATCATTCAATACAAACACAATAATGTACATTACCATAATCCTAGTTGCAGCAGGTAAGGTAACTTGTTCAGTGGCATTCTCTTCTTCTGATTAATAGCCTTGGATATTTCTTCGATAACTTCCAATTCATTTTCAGTTCCACACGATTTATATTCATGTCAGTATCTGGTAATGTTTCTGAAAACGATCCCTCAGGAATTGCCCCGCTGTTAATGGTATTTGAAGACGTGGAGACATTAGGTGTATTTTTCTTTGGAAATAATTCAGTCATTATCTCCTCTTTAGATTTTCTAAGGTCAACAAATATAGCACAAAGAGCATTGATTTTGGGACTCCCATCTTCTGAACTTATAATCAGCAAAGGATCATCTATGCTAGAAAACGCTTCTGCGACCACTTTGGGAGTCAAGTTCCATTCTTCATTCTCACTTTTCCTTAAAAGACAGGATACAAACTTCTTTGGAAGAAAATAAGCATAATTGCCATAACGTGACAGATGCCGAAGTAGCCGATGAGAATATGCTGGAAATTTCAGACATATTAGGGACAGTATCATAACCATCTTTAATACTAAAAGTGGGTAATAAGCATGATCAATCTTTGATCTTTGAATCATTCCTATACCAAATTCACTACAGTAGAGAATATCCTCAATTCTTTCAATCATAACAGTTAAATTCAAAGAAGACTGTCCGACTGATAAAGTTGAAGCAGACGGAATATGTGTAAGCGATCCAACAAAAGTAGATCTTGTTGTGTAAGAATTTCGTGAAGAGAAAGAATGCATTAAAAGAAGACGCTCCAATAGATACCCGAAACTGTGAAGTGATAGGAAACTGGAGGTGGCTCCAAAGCTATGATCTAAAGCATGTTGAAGTGCCCGAGCAACAGAAACATCTTTCAGCCCACGATCCATAAATTCTTCAACAAATGATTTCCATTGATATTTATTTTTTAGCTTATTAATGAGATTCTTGCAAACTGCTACTGATACTTGTGAACATAGACATATTATAATCACCCTCTCCAGAGCCTCGATGTCAACAGTTTGAAGAATAATCTCCTCAAGTAAGTTCACCGAAAGGTCAGTCTCCCTTAGGGAAACCAAGTCCTCGTCGACTGATTTCCGCCAGTCTAATGGAAACACAATATCAATGTAACTTAACGAAATTTCAAGGAAATGTTGCAACCTCTCTCTATAAGGATTTGCGAGGTTATGACACTCAAAATCTAAAAGAAACTTGGAGACCTCAAAAATGTGTAGGAGAGATGTGCTTTGGTGAAATACAGAACCATTTGACTTTGACTTACGGAGAGCCTCGAGAGTTTCAAGTACCTTTATACCCATAGAAAGTAATTGGGACTACCAATAAGACCGAATAGCAGACACCATCTCCCTGCCATCAAAATGTATACGCTTCTCGTCCCTCTGAAGACCCTTGTTACAAGTGTTTCTTATCCAATCAGCATCCTTATTGAGTGACATGTACACCTTGTTTCCTTCTAAAAATTGTTTCCTCACTCCAAAATAATATAAACAAAAATCAGCATGCACCAAGGCTGGTTCCTCAATTTCCAGACTTTTAACACTTCTTAAGATATCTGAAATATGCGTCTTCCACATATTCCAATAGAAAACAAGAGTTCTAACAGAAACTCGGTTCTGAAACATCTTGTCTTCACAAATCTTATATATATCCACAGGTAATTTATCCTCCCAATCAAAATTTGAGGAATTCATTTGAACATGCTTATCTAAGATTTTCCTAATCAACATGATTTCACCCCTTAGACTCCTATAGTTCCGAGAAACGCACAAATCTTCCTTCAGCTCAGGCAAGCTATTGTGCTCATCAGAGTGTAATTTAAGCTCGCTACAAACAAAATTATACATAACACCCGAGTCGCTTTTTGCTAGCAACTTCACTTTATTACCGAGTTCTTCCTTTTGAGCAAACTGCTTCAGTGGCCAACTTATGTTTCCGTCTCCCCGTAACGAGCTAATAAACACATACCAAAGTAACAAAAGAGCAGCCTCCTTGAATTTTCTAGCCTTCTCCAGAAGATCCGCCTCTTTTAGAAGAGCGCCTGATGACCTTACTAACTCAGCATCTTCAAGAAAATGACCCGATTCTTGTTTCAACAACAAAAGTTCATGGTAATCAAGAGCACAATTCTCCAAAAGTTCTTGCTCCACTTCTTCTAAAGCAAATAGTTTCTCACTTTTGCAAACTGACAGACAATTGGATAACTGATCTCCTTTGGTGTGGGCTTCTGCTAGACTGAAACACTCTGCTGCCAAATCAATCATTCCACACTTATGCATATAGATTTTTCCTGCACAAACCAACCCGAGCAAATTAGAGGTGGCGAGATGGATGAGTTTTGGGTCGCATTAAAAAAATAAGCCAGGGAAGAAACGGGTCGAAACAGCCCCTGCCAAGCCACTAACACTTGTTTGCTATTTGTTTAATTATCATTTCTTAATTTAAACTAACATAATATTTCTGATGTTATATACCATTTTAAGCCACCTGACCAGTTCCCAATTTGGCTGACAGGCACTTATGAATAGAAAAAGAACTTACCAGCTCTTTCATACTCCCCCAAATCACAATAACATGTAGCAGCAAGCTGGTGTTTCCTAATAGACTCGAACATCAGTGCTGCTTCCCTAAGACACCCCGTAAAAGCTTCATGAGTTGTTCCCCGCATTTGATAAGCAGATGCTCTGAGACCAGAAGCTTTGGCCAGTTTTTTCCACATTGTGTCTCCGGCTCTTTCGAAACACATTGTTGCCATAACAAAATTGTTCCCATAAAAAAACTGAAAACCATACGATAATCATGTCAAATAAGGTAGCAATCACAGGAAAAATAAAGGGATAATAATATAAATAATAACCTTTTTGCCACGTTCGCGTCACTCGTGAGGGCTGCTAGCAACCCGCATAGCCTGAGCCACTGAATCATCCAGTTTTTTAACCTGAAAAGTCCCCTCTTTTCCCAGTAGTTAAACATTGGCTTAGAGAGCTCCTCTCTGTTCTCACAAATCCATAGCCTTTGCCTAGTTCGAGTTATGGCCACATACAACTGTTTCAATTCAGAACACAAAACACTATGTCTTGCCTCATTGAATGCCGGAAAAGATTGTGGAAGCTTGTCGTCGAGCCAATCATACATCTTCATGTATCCATATAAAACTCTCCACTGGTCTTTCAAAGGGGATGTCCCGAAAAAGTTGTACAGCAATACATCCTAATAAAGAAAAAGTTTGTTAATAATCATTTTGTGACAAATTTTTATTACAAAAAATGAGTTAAGAATCTTACATGAAACTCAAGACCTTTGCACTCCACTATAGTAAGAACAAGTGAATTTTTCCCAACAATTTGACAATCTTCAGTTTTCGCATGATCATCACGTACCAATATTACTTGCTGTGCCCCAAACCCTACAATATCTTCACCACTTCCACTGCCACTCCCACCAAAAATAGTCACAATTGCGTTTTCATCATCACCAGACGCAAGTAAAACAGGAGCTTCACCAGATATAAGACTAAGTTCAGGATCTAACTTATCAACTGACTGAATATAATAATGGTACAAAATGTCGATGACACTCTGAGCTAAATCAAGCACACCAGCATGTGTTCCGAAATTCTCCTGAAAAGGGAGGGCTTTACCTGGTTTGAGTCTGTGTGACGGTGGGCTCAAACCCCGTGGATTAGTCGGCCAATGAGTCGGAAATCACGGTTACCAAAAAAAAAAAAAAAAAAAAAAAAAGAAATTCTCTTTTAATTGTTTAGTCTCGGATACACGACCTTTGTGTTGTTCTCCAGATGTTCTGGTGCTTAGGAACTCTTTATAAAAAAGAGATCGTATATCATGAAATCTAAAATCAATTCCTCTTGCAATAGTCTGTGCAGTGTCTCCCGCAAACATAAAGCCTTCTTCAACATTTTGGCAAATATATTTAAAAAGAGAAATCTGCCTCATACTAAGATCTTGCACCTCATCGATATAAACCAGATCCATCTGGTCACCTTCAAAAATCCCATTTTTTAGCCTATGATGAATGTCATTAACTAGATCACCTAAATCCCCTCTCACTTTTCATCTTTTCATAGGTTTCAAAGAGGGTGTACACAATCTCTCTTTTCTCTTTACATAAAGTAGAAGATCGAGTTTCGGCCAGTAGACAGTAACCCTCATAACTCAATTTTCCATCACTGTATTCCCCTGCTTTTAGGCCTCCTTTTATATGAGAAATAATTTCCGTGAACACTCTAGAGCTATCAAACTTCTTTGTAAGATTTGTATTGAAGTGGGGCGAGTAAAGAGAACAAAATCTGTCAAATGTTACCTCTCTTAATCTTATCAAAGTTTGCAATAGAATAGAACCTTCTCTTGTCTTTAGAAATCTTTCGAAGAAGGAACTTCCCAATGTACCATCCAACATCGTTAGAAACTTTTGAAATGTTATAACGAGAAGGTAATATTTCACCGCAATGTTAACAAATGTGTCAGGAATATCGTTGAAGTCTGATGGAATAACATCCGCATTATCAAGATTGATAGCTCCTGATGAACTACTGCCAAATACATTATTTCTTAAAGTCAGAACAAGACCACGTAGATGGCAAAAAACGATTTAAAAAATGAGAATTTGAGCACCTTGTTAGATGGGAAACATTTTGTTTCACGGCATAACATAATTTTGGGCTGACTGTCACAAAAAGCTGACGAAGAACACTCGGTTTGCTAATTTCAGGATCATCGTCGACTTCCCCATCTCTAACACAACTACTTTCTGCTTCATAAATCCCATTAAAGGCAATGCGAAATATTTGTTCGTGTTGGAACAACTTCATGGTCAGGATGGTGGTTTTCCCAGTTCCTGATCGCCCAATTATAAACGAACTCTTGCCAGATAAAATTATGTCCATCTGTTCATCTGTGACTTGCATGGGTAGATCAACTTCATCACCCGAAAGCAAATGGCTCACGACCCCACGTGACAACGAGTAGAACTTCATAAGCAATAGGCTTTCACTGACTTTCGAGTTTTCAACATAATTTCTAGCATTACCAGGATTCACACTCACTTCACTTTCGTCTTCGCAGTCACTCAAATATCGAAATCGGATGATCTTTTGGGATGCGGGCCAACTCTTAGGAACTTCCAAATTCCTGAATATAATAAAGAAAAGAAATCAGCATATATCATCACTACTTTGAGAATTAAAGTCTACTAGACAATAAATGAGCATACCCCTCAAAACATTTTTCAGTGCACCAATTAATGTAATCATCTGAATAAGCAGAAAATATGCTCTCGAGTCGTTTTATGAGTTCTGAAATCTCCTCTAAGGGTAATATATTCCAAACCTTCAAAACTTGTGTGTAATTGACTTCCTTGATGATGTCAATAGTGCAAATCACATAGATTCCTTCAACCTTAAATTGATTCAAGATTTGTGAAGAATTTTCACATGACAAGTCTACACTTCTGTTCTTGGGCCGCCAGCCACTGGAGAGTTTCAGTAAAAGGTTTATAACCTGCTTCTTCAAGCGAGGACGAGTCAACTTTCCAAATGATCTGCTGAAGTCGTTACTGAAAAGAACCTGATAGTATAAAATTGAGCAAACATGAGGAACAATACAGGATACTGCATAATCATATAATTTGGTGACAATACAATCACACACCTTCCATTTTGCATGTTCAAAGAGTATGCTATTTCCGTTAACCAAGTCATCAAGTTGTTCTAACTCCTTCTTTGCTCCTATTATTGTCATCTTCAAGCATTCATCAGCATCAGCATCAAAGAAACAATGTCGTTTCCTTGCATCAGAGACTAAATCTTTCCATATGGACTCACTAATAGTCAGGGTTCTTTCATTCCCCAATATCCAAAGACAGTGTCTAGGGCACACCGTAATAGAAGGCAATATTAAACTTCTTATAATATAATCAGAAAGTATCTATAAAGATCAACTGTAAAATAAGTGAGACGACAACATACCGTGCTCTTGTCAATGCAACATTAGTTCTTTGAGGACTAGATATGAAGCCAAGAGACCCATGGATATTAAAATAATAATATCTTCTTCCCCGCCCTGGAACCCGTCAACTGACTTCACCTTCACTGAAAATCCATCAAGTTTCTCATACTTGTGAGCAAGTTTTTCTTGAATCGAAGCGACTTGGGCAGCATAGGGACACCGATTGTAAGCTTCTTTTGCGAGTCCTGCCACGCTGCAAATGTGACAGAAAAGGTTAAGTAAACATGGATCACACCGATACAAAGGCTATATTTAGAAATGACATAATCAATATGCACACCTTTATAGAGATTTTTCACAATTTTAATTACAATAGACACCCAACCATGTTTCTTCGGCTTCTTCCGTCATCGTCCTTTTCTTCTTTCCCACCAACGACATTTATGAAGGAATAGGAGCCGAACATTGGTCCTGAAAGATACCTTTTTCCGAAACTTTCAGATAACACATTTTGTGCATCTAGGATTTGATTTTGATAAAACTTCAAATTTGGGAAGCAACTGATTGAAGGATTCATTCTGTATTGGATGTTGCGAAGATGCTTAGAATGACCAAAAAAACTTAACCGGTCAAATAAGCTTCTTCCAAAGCCAGATTCAATACAAACCTGTCCACCAACAATTAGGCTATCAAATATTTTTTTTTTATTTTTTTTTATAAAGATAAGAGATTTCATTAGCCGAATAACAAGTTTACATCATTTTGTACGACTGCCTCAACTGAACCTGGCACACAACCGTCATACACGTCATCTACATTATCAGTTAATGTCATCCTCGCCAATTCGTGAGCAACTTTGTTCCCTTCACGTCGCACAAAAGACCAAGAGCACGACTCGAAGAGAAGGCACAGACGTTGAATGTGGAGGAATAAAGCTCTAATTTGATACAGTACCTTGTTGTGTTTGAAAGCGTCAATAAGTATAGTGGAGTCGGTTTCCAAAACTGCCCTTGTGTAGCCCTTAGATTGGGCGACTTGGATAGCCCAAAGGATCGCTTTCGCCTCGGCTTCAACCACCGATGTCGCAAATGCCACTCGTCTACTTCCTGCTACCAGTACTGATCCATTATGGCACCTCATGACAAAGCCAATGCCTGAGACACCATTGATTCCTATCACACCAGCATCGCAATTTATTTTTGTCACCCCATAAGATGGGGCAGACCAAAGTCGCAATGGTTCACGACGGGTGCTGTAAGTGCTTCAGTAAGATCATTGATCCTGGAAAGTTCTTGCATCATCGCATAAGCATACTCTTTCACTTTGTTCTTCTCGACATCACCTGTCCATGGGCCTTGGAGTTTCTTATACACCATATCCGCCACATTACCATCAGCATCAACTCAAACTTGTCGTTTTTACTCTCTTTTGTAGCGCCTAACATTTCCTCGATCGATGTATCTCTTGCCAGGTTAGTAAGATCATGTAACTCCATCGATTCCCATATATCCTGGACCCAATCACAAAGGAAGAGTGCATGTTTGATGTCTTCCATAGGGGCCGAACAATGAACACAATTGGGGGAATTAAGTGCTAGACCTTTAGTAACAATATTGCTTATAGTAGGGATCAGATTCATGCAAGCTCTCCATACGAAGATCTTTACCTTGCTAGGAACATTTGCCAACCAAACGGCCTTCAAATATTTCCGTTCATACTGTGATTCTTTGAGGCATTTAATACTTTGAGTTGCGATCCGATAAGCAGATTTGCAAGTGAAAACTCCATTTGGAGAAGCACCCCAATAAAGGAAATCGCACTCTGTAGGGTTAAAGTGTATGCATGAGATCCTGGTGGCAATTTGTTGGGGGAATAATTGTAACAAGAGTTCATGATTCCAGCCTTGTGTTGTACTATCGATGAGATCATTGACAATGCTAACTTCTGGATTCTGAGAGTGGGGATCGAGTGTCGTGTAGCCCTCTAACCAATGATCTTCCCAAATTCTTACATTCATACCATTTCCAATATTCCATCTTTGCCCTTTTCGTATGATGTCTCGTGCTGAACATAAACTTCTCCATGTAAAACTCGGTTTATGGCCAATTCTTGCGTCTAAGAAACAACCCCTTGGAAAATACCTAGCCTTAAGAATTCTCGCCGAAAGTGACCCTTCCATTGTGATAAGTCTCCAACCTTGCTTTGCGATGAGAGTCTTATTAAAACCTTTCATATGGCGAAAACCCATGCCACCGTGATATTTAGAGATGCACATCGACTCCCACGAAGCCCATCGTATAGGGTTTTCCTTATTTCCATGTCCCCACCAAAAGCGATTGAAAGCACGATAGAGCTCGTCTATTAGTACATCCGGTAAGAGAAAAAGATTCATAACGTACATCGGAATTGCTTGAGCAACGGATTTCAATAGAACTTCCTTTCCCCCAATTGATAAGTTTTTCTCTTTCCATCCAGCAATCTTTTTTCGTACGCTATCAAGCACTGACTGAAACACGTCTTTTTTCTTTCTTCCAATTATAGAAGCCAGTCCTAAGTACTTTATTTGGTGTGATGCTTCACGGACCTCTAGTTCAGTTGTAATAACATTTCGGAACGTCGTTTCGACATTTGGGCTAAAGAAGATCTCAGACTTCTGGAAATTTATGCTTTGACCAGAAAAGAAGCAATACTTCCCTAGAATATTCTTCAACCGTATGCATTCGTCCACTATTGCCCTTGTAAAGAAAATACTATCGTCGGCAAAGAATAAGTGGCTAACTTCAGGCGCGCCACGACAAACTTTGACTCCGTGAATGCGACCTGTATGAATCTCTCTCCTGATCATCGCTGACAACACTTCTGCACACATGATAAACAAATAGGGCGAAATAGGATCCCCTTGACGGAGTCCACGAGTGGGGACAACATGTCCTGAAATATGCCCGTTGATATTGAATGAAAAAGAGACAGACGGCACACATGCCATTATAAGATCGATGAAAGTCTGTGGGAAGCGAATTTTTTGGAGTACTGATCTAATAAACGACCACTCCACACGGTCATAGGCTTTACTCATATCAACTTTGAGGGCCATTGCGCCTTTCTGACCACTTCTTTTGTTTTTCAGCCAATGAAATACCTCGAAAGCAACAATAGCATTATCGGTTATCATACGTCCCGTAACGAAAGCAGATTGAGTTTCATCAATCAAGCTTGGGAGAACTTGTTTAATTCTATTGACGAGGACTTTGGATATGATCTTATAAATCACATTACATAAACTAATGGGGCGTATGTCGTTTAGAGATGTTGGGGACGGGATTTTTGGTATTAATGTGATTAGATTTTCGTTGATATTTGATGGCATAATTCCATTACAAAAGAACTGAGCTACTACACTTACAACCGTAGGGCCAACGAACTTCCAGAATTTCTGATAAAATAGGGCTGTCATACCATCTGGTCCTGGGGCCTTTGAAGGATGCATCTGCATAACTGCGTCATAAACTTCATCTTCCGAAACAACTTTTCCAAGATTTATCATATCATCATCGGAAATAGATCTATTAAGGCATAATATTCCCTCTTCGCATTCTGGTGGATTAGAACTCGAAAATAACCTCTCAAAGTATGAGGAGACCATATTGCATAAGTCTGCTTCGTCTTCTACACATGTGCCATCATCCTTTCGTATTTTTAGCAAGTTATTTTGTTTCTGTCGACTACTAGCATGAGCATGAAAAAATCGTGTATTCTTATCCCCTTCTTTCAACCACTGAACTCTGCTCCTTTGACGCCACATGACTTCTTCTCGCGTATATAGTTCTTTTAATTCGGTTTGTAAGTCATGTTCTTGTTGGTAGGAATCGTGCCTCGTTTGGTTTTGTAAAGATTTCAATAGCTTAATTTTGGCTCGAATCTTGCGTTGAACATGTCCGAATGTCGTCTTATTCCATTCTTGGAGCCTATCAGCACAACCACCAACTAGAGCAGAAGGATTGCTCCCCAAACCCTTTCTAACGCCATCAAGCCATGCACTTTCAACGATTCCTTCAATTGTACTATCTCTTAGACACATGTGCTCAAATCAGAACCGCCTTTTTGTACTATAGTTATTAATATACTTGTCTAGTGAAAGAAGAATGGGTGAATGGTCAAAAGCCACTTGCGGAAGATTTTGGACCTGGTTGGATGGGAAAAGTGTAAGACCAATCTTGTGTAGCCAAAAATCTGTCAAGTCGTTTCTGTACATTATGCCTTCCCCTTCGTCCATTTGACCAAGTCATGTTGTTGCCTTTGGAACCTAAGTCATATAGATCATAGTAGTTGCATGATGTCTCAAAGGCTTTTAGTTCTCTCAAGTTACATCCACGCATTCCCGATTTCTCAGAAGTATTACTTCATTAAAGTCTCCAAAACAAACCCAAGGGAGTGTTGACATACTTTTCAGGGAGCGAAGCAGGCCCCATGTACGATGCTTGTCCTAACTCATCGGCCACCCATAAATGCCTGATCCTCTCCATTGTATGCTCGTATCCTCGACTACACAAAAGTCAATATGATTTTTAGAAAAGCTTGTAACTTTGACATTCAATTCTTCCTCCAAAGCAACAGGAGGCCACCTGCTTTCCTAACCGGATTGAAGTACAAATTGAATGTGGCTAAATTACCACATTAACCTCAAGCTAACCAGCTTGATAAACACCTAAATCTAGTGCTTATAACAAGCCATAAACACTTACAAAACACCTAGCACACAACGAAATGAACCAATCTAACTAACAGCTACCGTGAAGGATCCACCTGCATTTGTTTTAGAGAATAAATTGGTTGTTTCATCATAAACAGTTTCAATCTCTTCATCTTCATCATCATGATCCAAAACAGAATAAGGATTTGATGTAGATAGCCCAACACCTGATAATGACGTATCAATAGACTTCAACTTGGGCAAAGAAACAGTCTTCGCACTATTCATTCCCTTCTTCGGTTCACTAATTGTAGATTTAGGAACAAATTTGACATTCGGCTGAACCGATAGACCAGTAAACTTACCACCTTTAATAGATTTTGTCATATTCTTGTTTCTCTTTCTTTTGGTCACCGTTTGGAAACCATCATTATTCTCAACAACAGGAATAGCAACAGAAGTAGATGGACCAGTACTAGCAGTAGGAACTATATGAGAAACAACCTCCTTATTAGAGCATTAATCAAGAGAGTGACCAAAAATCTTATAATCAGCACATCTAGGAGGTCTCCATTCATATTCAATACGGATAGTTTCCTTTGTAAAACCCTCCCCCGAAAGAGAAGGGATGCCAATGGTAACAACATCCACAAAATCAGCCTCAACATTAACCTCAATTAAGCATCTGGCAAAACTACTCCGACCCCATGACTCCTTACACATAGAACTAGTGTAGGAATCTAGCATCACAGGTTTTCCAATGAAAGAAGCAATCAAACTAATTCCATCTTCTTCAAAGACTTGAATAGGCACATCATGTAATTTTACCCAAACAGGAATACGAGTCAGTTCTTCTTTAATCAACCTAGTATCCATCAACCATTTTTTGAGAATGATCGGTAATTTACGAATCAACCACGGGCCCTCTTCTAAGGCAGCTTCCAAACCAGCAAGTGACTTAAATTTAAAAAAGAAAAAACCCTTAGAATTCATCATGATCCGTGTCAACCCATGTTTCACCCAGTTGTTTCTAAGTCTAACATAGTAATCCACAACCGGGAAAGCCATTCTCTTTCCAATAACGCAACCATATAGAGTATGTTCAAGACGATGACTGACCTTCTGAACCACTTTACAAGGAATAGAGACGTTTACTCCTTCAAAAACATCTTTTGACAACAAGTGACGAAATGTAACATTATCAGCTGGTTGCTCCTTTCTATTTGCACTAGTATTACCTACAAAAGATTTATGCACAATCGGATCATCTTGACTTTAAATAGAAGCAAGCGTATCCATTTTATTATAAAACTCAGCGGTAGTATTACCTACAAAAGATTTATGCACAATCGGATCATCTTGACCAATAGGCACATCATCGACCTTCGACGGGGCATTCTTACTCGTACTTGCACCTCCATCACTAGATGTAGACATAAGGTTGATCTCTAAATGTTGACCATTTAAAAGGGAATACATCCTTTCACGAACAATCTTAACAACCCCAACACGTTGATCACGATTCAACATCGACCATACTTTATATTTCCCACTTTCAATATCCTTAACAAATATATCCATATCTATAGGCATACCAAGTTTAACTATAAAGAATTCACTCACAGCTTTAATAGAGTCCGGATAAAATCCCATAATCTTATCAACCGAGTAGTCCATCGCATCGAACACATTAGCGCCATTTACAGTTTTAATGCCCATACCACCATTGTCACGCATTCTGGATCTTAGCAAATCAAAACTGCCATCACTATCATTCTTATTCCCCTCACCAATCATCCCGTCACTAATAGGAGACGACATAGCAGCAGAATCAAGTGAAGCATAATTAATAGGTTCCATACCAATCGAAACCAGCGAAACAACCCTAATATGCGATTACAAACCCTAATAACGAAATCCTAATATGGGATGACAATATAGAACGAAACAGAAACAATCGTGCATGTAACAAGTGAAAACACACCGAATATATATTATGACGATTAGAGAACACGACACCGACCTAAGAATCAATGAACAAAGCCTTCACTAACGTACGTAGAAAAAAAATAATAAATAAAATAAATAAAAAACCGATTAATAAACCTTAAAAACTTCCAACCAAATAAAAACGATGTTAACTCAAGATTAATCAATGATTAAACGAGAAAACAACATCGTTATAAGGTATTCAGATTAAGAGAGAATAAAAGATCGAATCAAATAGATGGAATTTTTTTTTCCTGCCGCCATTAATGAATTAGGGTAATGGTCTTTAATTTTTAGTACCACTTTTCTATCAAATATAGCTTAAAACAAAAACAATATGCATAAATAAGTACAGACTTACATTGCGATTCACCATTGCAGGTAATTGGCGCTCATCTCCAATAAGAATGACGTGCTTCATCCCCGGAAGTTGAGAGGAATGGTGGACTCTGCCTCCTTCAATTGAGCAGCTTCGTCTATAACCAATATATTTAACGGCTCCATATTGACAGCATGCAACTTGTAGGAACTTGAAGTTGTGCAAAATATAACAGATGCTCTTTGAAAACAAAATTGTTTTATTGTGTATTTGTTTGAAAAACATGGAAGAGCGAGTCCTTCAAGTGATACTTGAAGAGTTCGTAGGACAGCTAAAGACTTAACAAAATCATCTTGCAAATGGTTTTGAATTGAAGAGGTCTTCAAGTTCTTCCGAAACCAGATTCTTATGAAACAACAACGATTCCAAAGAACTTATATTATCCAGAAGAGATATCATATTCTGGAAAATTGATTCCCCATGAAATTTCGAGGGATATGAGTATAAAATGTAAGAATGCACCTTTTAAGTGACGGTGCAAGAGAACTGAATCGCTCTTGCCCAAACTCACTGAATGATTTCATTTCAAACATTGTTCTTTTATCTTCATTCTCATTCAGAAGTTGATTTTCTTTCAGGATTCATTTCTATAAAACTATAATATTCTGAAACACAATTTTCTAAAAAATTAATCATCGATCTTATGCAATGTTCCCAACCAGTCACTGGCCCTAGGAATTCAGCAATCCTCTTAACCCGATGCTCGAGATGGATTTCTTCAATGTCATTACTAACTTCTAATCTCTCCTTGCTGCCAAACAAGAGCAAATCTCCAATTGAACAAAAAGAATCACCACTTGCAATTGTAGTTTTAGATGATTCTGTTACTAAGCTTAGCATACGTGAGGCTAATTGTAGTATAGCCACATTCGTTGGAGCACACGTAAGAGTCTTTTGCTTCATTTGCAAAAGGCTGAAAAGCAAAACACCAACTGTCAATGTTTTCCCCGTTCTAGGTGGTCCCCATATTTGTTCCACAGATGAAGTATGACAACATTGCGTTTTACAAAGCGCCGCCATAACTGCTGTCTTCTGGGATTTATTCAGATTAAACAAAAGACGTGGATCATATTTTGTAGATAAAATATTATCAAAACCAAAACAGCAGATACTGCAGTTCTCCTTCACCTGTAAAGAACATATTAGTAATTAAAAACAATATTTTTACTAAACAAAAGAAAATCCTAATTAACTAGTTTCTCACCTTAAAGTCAGAGTAAATAACCTCTTTGATTATATCAAGATTTCTATGCACGTGCAATGAATTCCATATTCTTTCGTGACTTGTTACATTCATTAAAAAGACTGCAAGCATCCCGTCTTGGAATTCAAGTGGTTGTGCAGTCTTCACTCTCATAGATGTGCTATCATCTTCCTTGCTTTTGACCATTACAAGAGCCCATGTTCTTCCTACATGCTTTAGATCAGAAACGGATTCTGGTTTCCCATCTACTAAAAGAAGCAGATCACCAAGTAAAGTATCGTAGCCATCTCTGCCATGTTTACTATTCTGATTTCTCCAAGGACCAATAATAACATCATAGACCCTATTTTCACCACTCGTAGACTCGTTAAAAGATAACATATCAGCAAATGGAGCTCTATGCATGATCTCCATGAAAGAAGCTAGCTCGGATTATGCTTTGATGAGACTGTAATTATACATAGTCTCATCGTCCAAATCGAGCTTAGAATGCTTCAAAAATATCATCAAAATACCCAAAAATATGCTTGTGTTTGTTCATTGTGTATTTTAGGTACGGATATCGTGAAATCAACAAAAGATCACAAGAATGAAGCAAAAACGAACACGGGAAACGAAGTCGCACAAAGAACCAGACCCGAATAATGAATTTCCAAAAATACCCTTGAAGAATTGAAGAATGTCAAGTTTGGTCCCTCAAGATTGAAGACTTGTCACTTTTAACCCTTGAAAATCTCCAAAATTGCATGAATGGTCCTAAAGTTTCAAGATTATACATGTTTGGACCTTGAAGAATGCCTTTGATACATGAATGGTCCTTGGTACAAGTTTGCAAAAGTTTGTGTGCCACAAATGACAAGTGATGCAAAGATGATATAAAGGAAATTTGTGAAAGGCTGTTTAAAACTTGATATGACAAAAAAGTGGAAGCCAAGGGACTGTTTCTGCCTAGACAAACAAACTCCATCCACCCAATCATAACCTGCCATGTCATCAAATCCTACCCATAACTCATATCCTAATTACCACCCAGCCCAAGATTGTTACTAGTTTATTTAATATATTACTAAAATGGATTAAACTTCACTGTCATCTTCATAAACCCTACACCCACCCCCAGTTCCAATTAAATCCAAATCAAAATTATACTCCAATTTACCTTAGGGGTTTTCGTATTTACCCCACACCTAACATGGTCTTTCACCCAGAAAACGACCCTCCCTCTTTTGGTCCCCTATCCAGCTACAACAAGTCACGGGGTAACTCACTAGATAGTGATGTGAAGACCAATCCAACGGCCAAGTTTACTCAGCGTGTTGAGCACACTAAATGGAGAGTTTTGATCAACAAAGTACAGCTACACAACACATGGCACAGCTTTGACCAATTTCAAATATTGAAGATTCGTCCAAGATGCTGAAAAGATCCAAGGGTAGTTCAGGTTTTTTATTTGCTAGGGTTTATGTTCTAGTATAATCTCCTTCATTGTATATATATCATAGACTAGCAAAAGTAGTACTTTGTTCCAAGTTTTATATACTTCAAAATTTCTTGTAAAAGTAGTGAGATTCTGAATATATGAATTTGAGTTCCATTTAATTTTAAACCTGTCTTTTAAATATCTGCATTTTAATTTTAGTCTTGTACTTTCAATTTTTATCAACAACATTTTTCTGAAAATTTTGGGTTAATGTTTTTGAGAACCAATGTTGAGTAAAAGGTTTTAAGGGGTGACTGACAATCACGATTTTAGACTGTTTACTGAATTTTGTTAATTTTCAATCTGCTACTTCTTATTTCCTTGCACAAATTTATATTTCCAAGTCCATATTATAACAAAAGCAAGTTTTTGCTTTTGTGTTACTGTTGCAATAAGTTGTGGAATGCTTATCTGACAAATAAGTCATCTCTATTAGCTTATTGAGTTTGCTTATCTGTTGGTTTCAAGATTTTAAGAGGAGTTGGTGCCTTGTTAGTTTTTGGTTTCAAGAAGTGGGTTATTGGTAGATGGTTTATGTGGTAGTGATCAACTGTTGATAAGCTGTGGGCAAAGAAGCTGGTTCGGAGGTGGTTGATAAGTCAAAAAGGGGGGTTTTAGATGCTTGCAGAAAGATTGGTTAGAAGCTCAAGCTTTGGACCCAATGTACAAGGAATTCCCAGGAGTTGATGTGTAGATTTATGGTAGATGATTGTTGAAGTATTATAGATTATTGTTGATAAGCCAAGGAGTTAAGCGATTTTAAATTGAAAAGTTCAAGAAGGGGGTTCTTGTAGTAAGATTAGGCAAGGTTGCAAAGCCCTGACTCAATATAAGTACTTCTTCTTTTTTTTTCTGTCAAAATCATTTGCTTATTGGACTTATGCTTATCTGCTTATTGGTTGTTGTTGCTTGTTTATTTTGTTTAAGTTACTGCTTATGTTAATGTTTATGCATGAATCTTGCTTTATTTCAGCGTGAATTTCATCTTTGTTTTGTTAATCTTCTAGTCTGCCCACTTAAAAGGGTGTTTGGATCATAGTTGTTAAGCTTTAAGTGATAATAGCATCGGGCTGTGAGTTGCTTGCACACCTTAATTTATCTAGGATAATTTACTTCTTGCTTAAACTCAGTTATTTTAGTTTAAAATTAAAGAGTTGCTTGTTTATTATATTTCTTTCATATAAAGATCAGTAGGTTTGTTAAGTTTTTTCTCTGTGTTGATTGCCCTTGTTTACATGTTTACCTCCACTTGTCTAAATGATGTTTGAGGTTTAGCAAAATTGCACTTAGGTATTTTACTTATAGCCTGTAATAATGTCACGAAAAGAAAAAAATTAGATAGATTAGGATTTTCTTCACTTAAATCACTGTTTTATTTTTTTGGGGATTGTAGGTTTTTTATATAGAAGAAGTTAGATTTGCTTTAATTAGGTTGTTAAGTTGTTAGTTGAAGTAACTTTGATGTTTGCACATTTCCTTTAGGTTTCTAAGTGATATAGCTCATCACAGTAGGATAGTATGAGGATTTTGCGGCAAAAAGTTCTTTAAAACTTGCAGTTAGATTTGATGCCTCATTTTAAGGTTTCAAGTTTTGAATATTAGAGTACTATTAGATTAAGGATGGTTGATTTGCTGTTTAGGGTTTAGAGCTTTCAAAGTTGTCTTAATTTTAAGTTCAAATTTCACTTTTTGACTGCTAGACCCGCTGCGTAGGCAATAAACACCCGCAACCCCCATTTTTCTTTGAAACTTGCTGAGTTTTGAGTGATTTTGTGGCTATATATGTGTGCCTTGTGTGTTTGTGTTGATTATCTTGACTCCCTACAACCCTATTGGTTGTAGGGGTGCCGTTTGTGCCCAAAAACATCGAAAAACAAGCAAAAACGAGCCCAAAACGAGCCGAAAAAACATACAGTAGGTTTTTATTTGTTGTCCGAGAACGCTGCAATTTTTTTATTTTTTATAGTGTTGTCCGATATCGGACAAAATTGAACTTGGACAAGCCTGTTGTCTGGTGATATCTTGGACAACACTGAAGTACTCCACCATGGGGTACTTTCGGGTACTTTCGTTTTTAGCCAATTTTTTGTAGTTTTTTTTTAACTTTTCATTTTTACCTTGTTAATTTAGTTAAAAAAAAGATTTTTAGAAAAATAAAATTTATTTTTAGCATTATGTTATTATTTTTATTATTATTTTAGTTTAAAAAGTGTTTTTAGCCTTTTAAAAATAGAAAAATAGTTTTGAAAATTTAGGAAAATACTTTTTAGTCTTTAAATAATATAAGTTAGTTATTAGTTCAATAAAATAATATTTTGGGCGTTTTGTTAATTATATTTAATTTTAGGGCTTTAATTAACATTTAAAATTGAATATTTAATTAATAAAAGGTTTTAAAATATATTTGTTGGATTTTTATTCTTATTTATATTATTTTTTACTTAGTTTAATCTTTTAATTAATTTTTAGGTTTAATTTTTAATTTCGTCGCGTTTTACGTAATTACGTCATCGTTTTACGTCAACGTCGTAGTTTAATCGTAGTCGTAGCTCGTCTTTACTTTTTCTCTCTTTAAACCATAAAACGTCACTAATCCAAACTTGATTTTATATAATTGGCACATTAATCCACACACCTCCTTCGAGAACGAACCCGCATTTATTCGGTTTTACGTTTTTCATAAAACGTAACGCTTAATACTTGCCACTCATACGCGTTTTTCCTAAAACGTGTATGATTTACCTACATCAATTTTTGGCGCCGCTGCCGGGGAGGTGTTTTTAGTGTGCCATTATTAGTATCGTGTTTGTGTGAGTAGTACGTTTTTGCTTTTCAATTTTTGGAAAGCGTACATATCGCACATACTCATTTTTGTTATTTTTACTTATTATATTATAGTATCCAAATAAATCGTGTTTAATTTTCCTAAATTAAACACTCAACAATCATTTTACTATATTGTAGATATATTGGTTTTCCTTTTTATTATGAATATATTATTACTATATTGTATCTACGTAAGAACAATAAAAATACAAGTACTCCAAAAGCGTGAAAACGCAACCTTGATTCGGGTTTCATCACTCGATCATTGTATTCGAATCCAAAGCGAAAGTTTAAAGGCAAAATAGATAAATACTTTCGTGAGGCTTAATTTCAATTAACACAAACTATAAGGTGGGTATAAGGCGGTTGTATTTCACGACCTAAGGGAAAAAGGCTCTTAAGTGCTTAGCGCCGCCTCGTTTCCCCCGCTTGCTTGTGCGTGTTTTGAGAAAGAAGGCTAATCGAGGGTTTGCCGCCCAAGTATTATCTACGTATATTATATTTGCTTGTGTTTTCAAGATTAAACCCTCTTGAACGTTTTGGTGTTCCACCAACGTTCTAAAGTCATCGAGAACGTTCACTCCACGTGATCGTTTTCATTCCTTGAGGCTCCTTTAATCGAGAAGATCGATTCGAGGGGAGATTTGTAGATTGTGTCTACGTAATACATTCAAAATCCAAAAAAAAAAAAATTAAAAACAATCAAAAACCAAAAAAAAATTGAAAAAATCGAAAAGCCGCAAAAAGAATCTTCTTTGCTACCACCCATTCTACGCTTAGTACATGCGCACTCGATCGAAGGATTATTCTAATTCTAGCGACGCTTCGAATCGACGCAATCGTAATCGAAGGAATCGACGACGTAGACGAGAATTAGAAACCGACGTTCCTAATATCGTTGTTGAAGAAACCTTAGACGAGATGGCCGACAATCGTTCGATGATGGAATTGCTCCAAGCACCCACCGAGGGTTATGGAGACGCGATCGTAATTCCCGCTATCGAAGCAGAGAATTTTGAGATTAAGAGCGGAATGCTTTCGTTGATCCAAGCTACAAAGTTTCGAGGTCGTGAAGCCGATAATCCTCACGACCATATTCGGAATTTTGATCGTCTTTTGGCCACGAGCAAGTTTAAGAACGTCGACACCGATGTCGTCAAGCTTATGCTTTTTCCGTACTCGCTCGATGGTGCCGCCAAGGATTGGTACGAGAAAGAGCCACCTAATTCGATAACTACGTGGAAGGATCTCGTTTCCAAGTTCGTTAATTAGTTTTTCCCACCGTCTAAGACGACGTTTTTCAAGAATGAAATTACGAAATTTGAGCAAAAACCGAATGAATCTTTTAGAGACGCGTGGGATCATTTTAAGGAATTGCTTAGGCAATGTCCTCACCATGGTCTTTCCGAGTTGCACCAAATCGATACGTTTTACAACGGTCTTAATTTTCAAGAACAAGATTCGTTGAATTCCGCCGCCGGTGGCAACTTTTTGTGTAAAACTCCGAAAGATGCATTGATAATTATCAAAAACCGATCCAAGGTTTACCAACTCTGCAACGCACCGAGTATTGCCAATGTCGCCAATGTTAGTAGTTCTAATCGCGACATTGAGAGGGTTGATGCGAAAGTCGATAAGTTGACGAATGTGTTCACGTCTTTTCTCGTTGAAATGCAAAAGAAAGACGCTCCCGCTACAGTGAAAGCGGTTGAGGTTTCGTGTACGTTTTGTGGTGGACCTCATAATTATTACGAGTGTGCGGCTACGGATGGCCAAACGTCGAATGTGAGTGCGTTAAATGGAAACAACAATTTTCAAAATCAAAATAACGCGGGTCCATCACAACAAGGCAATTATAATCAAGGCAACAATTTTAATCAAAACCGAAACAATTTTCAAGGAAACAATCAACGAGGGAATTTTTCGAATCAAAATCAAGGTTATAATCAAGGTCGGAATTTGAATTGGCAAAATCGAGACAATAACCAAAACTCGAATTTTTCAAACAACAACAATCAAGGCAACAATTTTTCAAATGGGAATCAAAACAATTTTCAAAGAAGTAATCAAAACCAAGGGAACTTTAATTCTAATCAAAATAGTTCGTCAAACGATTTTCAAAATTATATGAAAACGAATGAGGCTAATATGAGACGATTAGAGGGAGAATTTGGTACTTTGAAAAACGAATTTTCTAATACATTGAAATTGCAAAACACGAAGATTGAGCAAGGACAAATTGACATTAAAAAGATGTTTTCGGCCATAATGAACAAGTCCTCGGGTGCGTCATCGAGTTCGTTACCTAGTGACACCGTTGCAAATCCGAAGGAACAATGTAAAGCCGCCTCGTCTCGTGAGATAGGTTGTGTGATTACCCCTAACCTTGAAGGATTTTGAGTTGTTCCTTCTTCTCAACCCTCGACTTCTAAGACGTCTTATTGTTCTAAAGTCGATGGGGTGAACGTGGCGACCAAGGAAAAGAGTGCACACCCTCGTGTACCTCAAATTCCATCCACGGTTCAAAAAGAGAGTTTTATCGACCTTACGAAAGTAACCCTTGAAGAAACTTGTGCTTCAATCCTTCTTAAAAAACCTAAAAGGCGTATGCCGAGAAAGGAAGAGGATCCGGGCCAATTTCTACTACCTTGTGATTTTTCCGAGATTGAGGGATGTTTAGCCCTCGCCGATTTAGGTGCTAGCATCAATCTTATGCCTCGTTCTCTATGGAAATTGATGAGATTGCCTTCACTTACCCCCACGAACATGACAATCGAGCTTGCAAATTGTACTCCACTTATACCAATTGGAATAGCCGAAGATGTCTATGTCAAGGTTGGAAAGTTCGTTTTTCCCGCGGATTTCGTTATATCCGATTACGAGTGTGACCCTAAATGTCCCATTATTTTAGGCCGACCATTTTTATCAACGGCTCGAACCGTAATCGACGTTCACGAGGGGAGACTTATTATGAGATATGGGGAGGATAAAATGGACTTTTTCACGAGTAAATCCCAAGTGTATTGTGATAATGAAAAAACCAAGGTTTCAAAACCTAATGATTCTAAACCTAACGATTTCAAAATGTTCACTTTAGCGGAAAGAATGAGGCTTAATGCATGTTTTGAAAAAATTAAGAAAAACGGTTTTAAAGATGATGATTTTAATGATAAAGAGTACGTGTACCTAATTCAAAAGGGTATGTGTAAATTTATGGATGAAAACTCACTTTGGGATGTATTTAGCGAAACAAGTGAAACACCAATTCCGAAGGGCGACGTTAGTGCCATCACGACAATGACCAAAATGGGCTCGTCTTCACCACCTTCGAAGGACCACGTCTTTGAGGCTTCGACTTCTAACTCCATCGAAGTGCCTCCTTTGCCTAGCCCAACACCCGTTGAGGCTAAGGGTTTATCGACATCGATCCTCTCATCTTAGAAAAGTCACCTAAGCATAGTCATTCGACTTGTAAGACCATGGTTGTGAGTGCTCACATCGACTCTTTCTTTGACGATGACGATGGCGATTTTGCCGAGATTGATCACGTACTTCGAAATCCACATGAATTTTTTATTCTCCTAAAAAGAAACATGTGAAGTATGATGATTATGAGTTTGATCCCGAGATTGAGGAAATCATTGAACGAGAGCTAGCTCTTATGCCTTCACTTCCACCTACGAGTGAGGTCGATCTTTCCAAAATCGAGGATGAACTAAATGAGTTGGAACGTCTTATTTTTGATGACGAACCAACTCATGTGACCACCCAAAATCCAATTCTCGAGGAGTTACCTAATCAACACTCCTCAAATGAGAATTACGTTTACCACATTCGTGAGGATTTAACTTATCAACAATCCCCACAAATGGATGATGGTTTCGTGCTTGATCGTGATCTTTTCGAGAGAGTTTCTAAGATACTTAAGGAGGGGAATGACAAACCTTGGTTTGACAAGCCTATCTTTGATGAAGAAATCGATGAGATCGACGTTCATGAGGATGATGCGAGGGGGCGGTGTTCTTTGTTGATCGACGTTTTGAGAATTTATACAATCCACCACCCCCTAACCGCGACTTAAATGTGAGGATTTTTAGCGCGACTAATTTTGAATTTGACACGCCAAATATTTTCGACATTATAAAATCGAGTTTTCATAAAGAGTTTTTAAACAATGAAAAAGGAAAAGATTTTAAAAGTGTTTTAAAAGATTTTTCTACATGTTTAACTCCGTCATCACCGCGTTTTATGAGTGCTACCACCTTGTCAACTCCTTTTGACGATGGTTGGTGTGGATCTAGTGTGGGGGAAGCCCCTTATGTTCCCTCACATTTCTCCACCGAGGACGAGATTTACGATCCCAGAATTGCTTGTAAAGGGAAATCTCGGTCTTCCACCGATGCAATAAATGGAAGAGATTTTCGTTTGCTTGGTGTGAGTCTACCTCGAGTAGCTCATTTTAGTGACTTAGCCATTGCCCCACCTTTCTACTTCTCATCTATTTTCTTCTACCTCTTTGAGGTTCGAGCATGTGTTGAAGTGGCGTTGGTTCGTTTAGCCCATGAGAACGAGGACGCCATCTTCGATCCCGGTATTTTGCATCATCAAAGGACTTAGTCCTCAGTACCGGTTTCTTTTGGGCCTTGTTTATCATGTAAGCCCCACTAAAATGACCAAACCATGATTATCCCTAAATGATCACATTTATGGAGATTCGAGTCGAGCTTTTGACTCGGTTATCAAAAACAAGGTGCCTCGTGGGGGATTCTCATGCTTATCCTTGTAAATATTATCGCTTTTTTAGTTAACGTAACGAGGGGACTTGTGCTCTTCCAACCTTTGTTTCGTGGTTGTTTGTGATTGTGATTTATTAGGTTCATCGTCATCATTGAAGCCTCTCGTGTTCGTTTTACGGATCACTCGAGCTTCGATCGTTGCCTTTGGAGATTCCGATATCCGATGATATCCTTTTATGTTCTAACGTTTATCTTATTAGCATAATTCATAAACGGCTTTTAGGTTATACGTTTTACCCTTTCCATGCTCGAATTAAGCATCCGACTTCGTCTCTAGTATGGGGGTGTTTTCACCCCTAGACTCGAAACATTGAGGACAATGTTTAGTTTTAGTATGGGGGGTGAGTAGATACTTCACCTTGCTTACGTCACCACGCTATCCAATATTCATCTTTTTGTTATCGTTTTATGCAAAATAAGGCTAAAAATGGCCAAGTTTTAAATTTTTCTAGTTTTTCATAAGTGTTTAAGACACGAATGTAGGTTTTCCGATGGTGAGAATAAGAGTAATTTTTGACTCGACCGTGCGTGTTGAGCACTTGGCTTCGATTCCTTAACTTTTTAGGCTAAGTCTCTTAAATGAGGACGAGAAATGATAGAGTTATTTATAAGTCTCGTAATCGTCACGATCTCATGTGTAGTAATTATTAGCTTATTCTCCCCACTCTTTTGCATAATAAATTGTTAATAAAATTGATTTAGCGGTTTAGTCACTATTGTTGGTTTCTAATTTGTTTTAGTAGCTTCCATGTAATTAAATTGGGAAAACATTAAGGTATCGCCAGCGTCACGGTTTTGAAGTATTGGCACCCGAATAATCGAAAGCTTCACCTAATAATAAGACTTCAAGTGCTCACCTAAATTAAGCAAAAATTTGAAGCTCACAAGGCCGAAAAATCTATGCCCAAATTGAAAGTGAATCAAGCCTTAATCTTTGAAGCTTTAAAGATCCAAAATTCGCTTTAGCGTGAGGATATACGTCTTTGGCTAATAAAACCACCGATGAGGCGGATAATAAAAGGCAAGGCAAGACCGAAGTCATAATAAAATCTCCATGACGGAGTTGAATAAAAGATGGAGGTAAACCTATGATAATAAGGCCCTTCCGTTAGGGGGCGTATAAAAGTCTTGGTAATAAGTCTCATGTTCAAAACCATTATAAAACCGTGTTTATCGATCCTTCTTGTTGACTTAATTTTTTGACATCGTTGTCTATTAGGATGAATTATTAATTTAATGATTTTGGTTACACCGTTAAAACTCTATTTTTAGACATAATCTCTATTCACGCATAAGTCAATGATGTATCCTCGTGATCATTAAGACAAAAATAAAATATAAGAGATACCAAGTAGGAATAAGGGAGTTTAGGTTCGTAATTAACACCCATGAGATATGATCGTGTTGCTAACTTATAATAATAATGATCTCGTTACACGCTTAGCATGGAATTGGGTGAAAATCGAGGACGACGAAATTATTTCTAACGAAGCATTCACGTGTTCTTGTTCTATGATCCCAAAAGTCACTTAATCGTGATAAAAACAATACATTATGTCTAAAACACGTGTAGTAGTTTATTTAAATTCATGTCTTCAATAAAGGTCATCATAAAATTGAATTTTGGAAGTGCTACGATACTTAATTCTAGCATTGCGTGGGGAGACGACAATGGTTTAGTATGGGGGAGTGATGAGACTGTAATTATACATAGTCTCATCATCCAAATCGGGCTTAGAATGCTTAAAATATCATCAAAATACCCAAAAATATGCTTGTGGTTGTTCATTGTGTATTTTAGGTACGGATATCGTGAAATCAACAAAAGATCACAAGAATGAAGCAAAAACGAACACGAGAAACAAAGTCGCACAAAGAACCGGACCCGAATAATGAATTTCCAAAAATACCCTTGAAGAATTGAAGAATGTCAAGTTTGGTCCCTCAAGATTGAAGACTTGTCACTTTTAACCCTTGAAAATCTCCAAAATTGCATGAATGGTCCTAAAGTTTCAAGATTATACATGTTTGGACCTTGAAGAATGCCTTTGATACATGAATGGTCCTTGGTACAAGTTTGCAAAAGTTTGTGTGCCACAAATGACAAGTGATGCAAAGATGATATAAAGGAAGTTTGTGAAAGGCTGTTTAAAACTTGATATGATAAAAAAGTGGAAGCCAACGGACTGTTTCTGCCTAGACAAACAAACTCCATCCACCCAATCATAACCTGCCATGTCATCAAACCCTACCCATAACTTATATCCTAATCACCACCCAGCCCAAGATTGTTACCAGTTTTATTTAATCTATTACTAAAATGGATTAAACTTCACTGTCATCTTCATAAACCCTACACCCACCCCTAGTTCCAATTAAATACAAATCAAAATTATACTCCAATTTACCTTAGGGGTTTTCGTATTTACCCCACACCTAACATGGTCTTTCACCCAGAAAACGACCCTCCCTCTTTTGGTCCCCTATCCAGCTACAAAAAGTCACGGGGTAACTCACTAGATAGTGATGTGAAGACCAATCCAACGGCCAAATTTACTCAGCGTGTTGAGCACACTAAATGGAGGGTTTTGATCAACAAAGTATAGCTGCACAACACATGGCACAGCTTTGACCAATTTCAAATATTGAAGATTTGTCCAAGATGCTGAAAAGATCCAAGGGTAGTTTAGGTTTTTTATTTGCTAGGGTTTATGTTCTAGTATAATCTCCTTCATTGTATATATATCATAGACTAGCAAAAGTAGTACTTTGTTCCAAGTTTTATATACTTCAAAATTTCTTGTAAAAGTAGTGAGATTCTGAATATATGAATTTGAGTTCCATTTAATTTTAAACCTGTCTTTTAAATATATGCATTTTAATTTCAGTCTTGTACTTTCAATTTTTATAAACAACATTTTTCTGAAAAATTTTGGGTTAATGTTTTTGAGAACCAGTGTTGAGTAAAAGGTTTTAAGGGGTGACTGACAATCACGATTTTAGACTGTTTACTGAATTTTGTTAATTTTCAATCTGCTACTTCTTATTTCCTTGCACAAATTTATATTTCCAAGTCCATATTATAACAAAAGCAAGTTTTTGCTTTTGTGTTACTGTTGCAATAAGTTATGGAATGCTTATCTGACAAATAAGTCATCTCTATTAGCTTATTGAGTTTGCTTATCTGCTGGTTTCAAGATTTTAAGAGGAGTTGGTGCCTTGTTAGTTTTTGGTTTCAAGAAGTGGGTTATTGGTAGATGGTTTATGTGGTAGTGATCAACTGTTGATAAGCTGTGGGCAAAGAAGCTGGTTCGGAGGTGGTTGATAAGTCAAAAAGGGGTGGTTTTAGATGCTTGCAGAAAGATTGGTTAGAAGCTCAAGCTTTGGACCCAATGTACAAGGAATTCCCAGGAGTTGATGTGTAGATTTATGGTAGATGATTGTTGAAGTATTATAGATTATTGTTGATAAGCCAAGGAGTTAAGCGATTTTAAATTGAAAAGTTCAAGAAGGGGGTTCTTGTAGTAAGATTAGGCAAGGTTGCAAAGCCCTGACTCAATATAAGTACTTCTTCTTTTTTTTCTATCAAAATCATTTGCTTATTGGACTTATGCTTATCTGCTTATTGGTTGTTGTTGCTTGTTTATTTTGTTTAAGTTACTGCTTATGTTAATGTTTATGCATGAATCTTGCTTTATTTCAGCGTGAATTTCATCTTTGTTTTGTTAATCTTCTAGTCTGCCCACTTAAAAGGGTGTTTGGATCATAGTTGTTAAGCTTTAAGTGATAATATCATCGGGCTGTGAGTTGCTTGCACACCTTAATTTATCTAGGATAATTTACTTCTTGCTTAAACTCAGTTGTTTTAGTTTAAAATTAAAGAGTTGCTTGTTTATTATATTTCTTTCATATAAAGATCAGTAGGTATGTTAAGTTTTTTCTCTGTGTTGATTGCCCTTGTTTACATGTTTACCTCCACTTGTCTAAATGATGTTTGAGGTTTAGCAAAATTGAACTTAGGTATTTTACTTATAGCCTGTAATAATGTCACAAAAAGAAAAAAAATAGATAGATTAGGATTTTCTTCACTTAACTCACTGTTTTATTTTTTTGGGGATTGTAGGTTTTTTATATAGAAGAAGTTAGATTTGCTTTACTTAGGTTGTTAAGTTGTTATTTGAAGTAACTTTGATGTTTGCACATGTCCTTTAGGTTTCTAAGTGATATAGCTCATCACAGTAGGATAGTATGAGGATTTTGCGGCAAAAAGTTCTTTAAAACTTGCAGTTAGATTTGATGCCTCATTTTAAGGTTTTAAGTTTTGAATAATAGAGTACTATTAGATTAAGGATTGTTGATTTGCTGTTTAGGGTTTTGAGCTTTCAAAGTTGTCTTAATTTTAAGTTCAAATTTCACTTTTTGACTGCTAGACCCGCTGCGTAGGCAATAAACACCCGCAACTCCCATTTTTCTTTGAAACTTGCTGAGTTTTGAGTGATTTTGTGGCTATATATGTGTCCCTTGTGTGTTTGTGTTGATTATCTTGACTCCCTACAACCCTATTGGTTGTAGGGGTGCCGTTTGTGCCCAAAAACATCGAAAAACAAGCAAAAACGAGCCCAAAACGAGCCGAAAAAACATACAGTAGGTTTTTCTTTGTTGTCCGAGAACGCTGCAGTTTTTTTATTTTTTATAGTGTTGTCCGATATCGGACAAAACAGAACTTGGACAAGCCTGTTGTCTGGTGATATCTTGGACAACACTGAAGTACTCCACCATGGGGTACTTTCGTTTTTAGCCAATTTTTTGTAGTTTTTTTTTAACTTTTTCATTTTTACCTTGTTAATTTAGTTAAAAAAAAGATTTTTAGAAAAATAAAATTTATTTTTAGCATTATTTTATTATTTTTATTATTATTTTAGTTTAAAAAGTGTTTTTAGCCTTTTAAAAATAGAAAAATTGTTTTGAAAATTTAGGAAAAATACTTTTTAGTCTTTAAATAATATAAGTTAGTTATTAGTTCAATAAAATAATATTTTGGGCGTTTTGTTAATTATATTTACTTTTAGGGCTTTAATTAGCATTTAAAATTGAATATTTAATTAATAAAAGCTTTTAAAATATATTTGTTGGATTTTTATTCTTATTTATATTATTTTTGACTTAGTTTAATCTTTTAATTAATTTTTAGGTTTAATTTTTAATTTCGTCGCGTTATACGTAATTACGTCAACGTCGTAGTTTAATCATAGTCGTAGCTCGTTTTTACTTTTTCTTTCTTTAAACCAAAAAACGTCACTAATCCAAACTTGATTTTATATAATTGGCACATTAATCCACACACCTCCTTCGAGAACGAACCCGCATTTATTCGGTTTTACGTTTTTCCTAAAACGTAACGCTTAATACTTGCCACTCATACGCGTTTTTCCTAAAACGTGTACGATTTACCTACATCATGCTTCCTCTAACAAATGATAAACAAAAGAACCAAAATATTGTTATTCTTACTCAAAAGTAATTGGTATGCTCTCCACCTGCAAATGATGCAGCAAGTCATTAGATATATATAAAGCGAGTGCACCGGAAAAGAACGTATAATGAATCCTTTTTGGAGCTCATTCGTATAGTCATCACCAAATCATTAGTACGAAGATTCAGTTGATTAGTTTATACAGTAGCTTATATTCATGTAACGTAGATACTGTTATCTACATTGATTTCAAAAACCTTAAAGTCTCGGGGGTTGTTTAGGAACACCGATTTCATCTTAACATTAAAAACTGCTTATATGGTTTTCAAAAAAGCCACATATATAATAAAGTTCTAACACCCACTACATAAAGATCTGAAGCAAGCATTAAACCTCGTAAAAATAAACCAGGAATAACTACAGTAGCTCTTTTCACAGAGGGTGTTTAGAAATGCTTATTTTTTCTGCTAATGCTTGTGCTTATAAACAAAAGCAAACAATAAGCTAAGACATAAACACTTGAGTAAATAGAGTTTAGGGCGCTCTATTCGCAGGGATATAAAGGTAAAAAGTAATTTTTATCCAAGAAAAACACATAACAAGTGACATAACATTTCATTAACCAAGGGTTTGCATAACAGGCACAAAAAACAACTTGATAAAAAACATTAAAAATTCCAACAAACCCGGTGAAAACAACAGTTGGCGCAAGTCTTTAACTCAGATGTACGCGGGCTAATTGGACCCGTTTCGTGTAACATCCCGCCTACTCAGACTACAATAGTGTTTGCTTTGCCCACATGCTCACGGCTTTGCTTTGTGGCCCTCTTGTAAGTACTTCCCGGTTGGTCACCCAACCTAGTACTACTCTGACATGAGCACGCTTAACTGCTAGTTCCTAAAAACCCCACTTGCAGTAGACCATAAAACGCGTTGTGTCATGGTAAGACGAATGTTATCTTATGAACCAAGATCTCTCCTGGCTACAACCGATGTAGGGTTCGCCTAGGGTGTCACAGTCACCCCCTTTCGGGACTCATCGTCCTTGATGAGGTTTGCCCCACCATCCCGAACGGCTCAGGAGTGGCTCTGGTACTACTTGTAACATCCCGCCTACTCAGACTACAATATTGTCCGCTTTGCCCGCAGGCTCATAGCTTTGCTTTGTGGCCCTCTTGTAAGTACTTCCCGGTTGGTCACCCAACCTAGTACTACTCTGACATGAGCACCCTTAACTGCTAGTTCCTAAGAACCCCACTTGCAGTAGACCACAAAACGCGTTGTGTCATGGTAAGACGAATGTTATCTTATGAACCAAGATCTCTCCTCGCCACAGCCGATGTGGGATTCGCTTAGGGTGTCACATTTCGAAACCATTCCCCACAAACCCAGCAAAAAACAACAAGAACAAAATAATATAAAAAATGGTAAAAAGTAGAAAAATAATTAACAACAACCCATTTCATTTTATAAATATCTAACACGAAAGAGTAATGATTATAATAACTCTATTTGTGCTTAGATAACATGTTAAACTGAAAAAAGCTAATCATCTGTATATGTTTCATGCAATACAAGATTACAAGCAGAAATTGGATTAACAAGCCCCCTGCAAGGCCCAAAAAGTCAGGATACAATCATGCAAATGATGCTGCATCATTGCTAGATAAAAAACATACGAGTAATGTAAAAGATGATTCTTGAAAAATTAATGTGAAAGATGATTGACTGATCACATTAGAGGAAGCATACATGTATAAAGTAGATAGTGAAGACTTGAAATTATATGTTGCCACAATCACCATCAAAACTGTTTTAACTAGAGCGAGTCTTAACAGGCTTATGATTCTGTTTTTAAAACATAAATTTTTTAAACTATCTACATGTCACTAATTAGGAAACACAAAACAATGATAAACCTTCCAGTCAAAAATCAAGGGTGGAAACGTTGACTTTAAGGTCAAATAGGTCAAAGTGTTAAACCATTGACTTGGATTTTATCTGCTCATTTACTTTAAATTAGAACTATGTTAAAAGTCTTATCTAAACAATAAAAATGTGCTTATCTGCTTTCAAAATAACCACATAAATAATAAATTTCAAATACCCAATACATTAAGATATGAAATAACCCATGAATAAACTAATTTGGTTTCCACAAAGGGGATTGCTTATTTTCTCTCTAAATGCTTGTGCTTTTAAGCAGAAGCTGAAAATGAGCACTTTTGGAAATAGCGTTTGGATTAAATTATATTTCAAATAGTAGAGTGTATATCTCTATTCAAAGGTTTTATGTTAGATACAAGCCATTTATTTTACCGGGGTAGTGTTACACCCTTTTACCCAAAAGAAAGGGTAAAAAGCCATGTTTATAAAAAAAATAAGCACATAAGAAAAGCCACATATATGGAGTAATAAAGTTGTAACACCTTTTGATGGTAACAATAAAGATGTGAAGCAAGCATTAAAGCTGGTAAACAATAAACCAGGAATAACTACAACTACAATAGCTTTACCTTTTCTGCTAATGCTTGTGCTTATAAACAATAAGCTGAGACTTGAGGAAATAGCAGTGATATTAAAAAACAATTCCAAGAAAGGCGGTAAAAACAACAGTTTGTGTGGCCTAATGTTGGGAATAAAATGAAGCCAAGACACTTGGATGCTGACAAGAGGCAATTGGTCGTTGATAAGAAGAAATCAAGCGTTGTCAAGTCAAGCGTTGACAGTAAGAAGTCAAGCGTTGATAAGAAAAAGTCAAGCACTGATAGGATACTTAGTCTACACGTTTTATGTTTCTAGTAAAGATATGTTCGACAATGTATTTCTTATGTTTCTCTTTACCTAAAATAGCTGATACGTAGACTCTTGTACAAGGTTCTTTAATCTATAAAAGGAGGCCTTTAGGTTTAGTTCAATATATGTTTTTCACACTTTCATTGTACACAAGTTCGATTAATAAATCAAAGTGAAAGTTTGGTTTATCTTGTTTGTGTGTTATTGTTTAAGTATTAATTCCGCATAATACTTAAATTGTTTGATATACAACAAAGTTTCTCTAAGTATTTAACTTGATTTATTCTCGTTTACACAAGCTAAATCGATTTAAGTTTGGGATCAACAAGTGGTATCAAAGCTTGTTGAGAAACTTTGATCTAAAGAACATAAAAACCCTAAATCGCCAAAAACCCTAATTTTCAAGAAACCCTAAAATCCAGACAACATGTCTACTCCAGAGTTGACCTCCTCCTCAAGCCATAACATAAAAATCCCCATGCTAGACCCAGACAACTTTGAGTTATGGAAGTTCAATTTTGAGCAGTACCTTCAAATCCATAACCACACCCTATGGGAAATTATTGAATATGGAAACACATTCGATAAGGCTGCCAAGATTCAAGCTGCTATTACTTTAAGATCAACTCCAGGATCAAGTGAAGCTGATCGAAGAGAACAACCTGGAGATGGGAGAGCTGTCTCAACTGATGATATTGCAAAGAGAAGGAATGACATGAAAACTCTAAGCATCCTCAAACTTTCTTTGGGACAAGCCAATCAGCACAAGTATAGAGGCTATGAGTCTGCCAAAGATCTTTAGGCAGCCCTTCAAGTCACTTATGATGGTAATGATGATACTGCCTTAGAGAAAAAGAAGCAACTCTTGCATGAGTATGCTGTGTTCAAAGCTCTTCCCAATGAAAAGCTAAGTGGGGTGAGAAGCAGACTTCTTGACATCACAAGCAAATTGTCATTTATGGGAACAGTGCATGATGATGCTGATATCATCATGATACAAGTGTTTTGCATTGGGTTTCAGATTTTAGTTCTCGGTATCTTTTCGAATTGATCACGGTTCAAAGTGGAATAGTTGTTCTTGGTGACAAAGAGGGGATTTGGTTTTCTATTCTACTAAAAAGGTTTAAATGCACAAAGATATAAAATTAGACTAAAAGCAGTTAATAAAATAAGACTGAAATCGAATTAAAATTAAACAATAAAACAGAAACAGTAAATACCCCTTACTAGAAAACACTTCATTCGGAATAGAAAGTTGATCCGGAATAAAGTTGTTGATCCGAAATGTAGTGGTTGATGCGGAATAAATGGTGTTGATCCGGAATAAGAGCTTGATGCGGAATAATTTTCTTAAAAACCTTGATTCGGAATAATGCCACTCATCTGGAATATTGATTATTCCGGATGAACTAACTGATCCGGAATAAATTTGATCCGGAATAAATGAAAGGAAGTGCTTGATCCGGAATGTAAGGTTGATGCGGAATAATGAAGGTTGATGCGGAATAAAAGAGTTGATCTGGAATAATTGATTATTCCGGATGAAAGGTTTTGATCCGGAATATAAAATATTCCGGATGAACAATATTGATTCGGAATAAAAGTAAACAGTGCTTGATTCGGAATAAGTAACTGATTCGGAATATCCGGTTGATCCGGAATATCCAGTCGATCCGGAATAAAAAGTAAAATAACTTGATTCGGAATCTGGGTTTGTGAAGAACAGTAAAGAAACAGAGAAGACGATTTTTAACAAAATCAATCAAAATAAACCAAAAGATTTAAACCAAGCTAACCAATAATCATTTACTAACCATAATCATCAAATCAAAACACTAAAAACACAAAAGCCACTTACTTTTATGGATTAAAATCAACCAAATAAGAACTTTAAAACTTTGAATCAAAAAGAGAAGATGAACAAGATTAAATGGAAGATTGTATTGAAAGATTAATGTTAAACAAACAAAGGGAAAGATTAAAAAGCTTACAAGATTCAAGATTCAATAATAATGAAAAATCACCAACACCTTAATGGTGTTGGCTTCCTACAAAAGAAAAGAAAGGAACTGGAAAATAAAACTAGCTCAAAATGTGTGAAGGGGCTTCTTTATATAGGCCAAGTGGTTGGTTGGTGAGTGTGCTTTCTTCTTCCTTTTCGTCTTCTCGTCTTTTCAGTAAAGTCGACGTTTTCGATTCTGATTCGGGATTTGTCGACGAATAAATTCAACTCGTCTTTTAATTTCTTCGTTTAATAGACTTTAGTTCTTTCGACATGTGTAAATCTTCCATCTTTGGTCCTTTTCTTTGATAGATCTTCAAATAGGCCCATTGACTTCAAATCTTTTGCATCTCTTGGACTATAGACTTCGTCTTGAGTCTTTTTCTTCGATAAAACCCGTGCAATCCCATGTTTTCTTCAATATTTATCCGGTTGGCTCTGAAAACACAACAAACACACAAACCACGCATAATTCCAAACAAATTACATTAAATACGCGTTTTGGCCTTGTTTTAGCAAGAAATAAGTGGTAAAAGGATGGGTGTTTTCACACCTATCAAATCCCCTACACTTAACCATTGCCATGCCCTCATGCAATGCTTAGTGATAAAGCAAAATTACACTTTTCTCATAATCAATCAACCTTGGCCTTATTAACATACTACTAAACAAAAATTAAAGTACTAAGAGAAATCAAAACTTTAAAGGAAACAAAAGGCTAGAAAACCATTTTCACTTGAAAATAGCTACATGGAAATAACTTGCAAAGAGATCTAAGACTTACATTAGGGCTTCGGTGCTGCGAAGATTTATCACCCTCAAGTTTCACGTTCCCCAAACTAAGCTTAAAAACGAGATCATTGTTATTATAAGTTAGCAAATCAAACACTTACACACATGGCTTAATTATATGCTTAAACTCCCTTATTCCTAGGTGTATCTCTTATATTTTATTTTTGTCTTAGAATAATCATGAAGATGCATTTTTGGACTTATTGTGATAGTTTATTTAGGCTGAAAGCAAAGTAGGACGATTTGATTAATAGTTAGCTAAAGGACAAAATCTCTTAAAACTGCTTCTTGGGATATCAAAAAGTTCATATCTTGGCATAACTTGCTTCATGATTTGAGACCTTTCTCGGGACGATATTTGCCATGTACTTCATACTTCATATCTTCGAGAGACGTTCTTGAGATAATGGTCTTCTCTTCGTTAATAGAGTTTCTTCACTTGGAGACTTTTGAGGGGTACTCCAACTTTGTTGACCACGACTTCATCATTATTTCTTCAATCGGTATTTGCGATTTTGAGATACAACGATCCACCTCCTTTTCGGACTTGGATCTATTTATCCTCATACCTTGTTAGGGTCTTTTCGGATAGACTTCTCCATGATCTTTATGGGAGTTGATTGCTTTTCGTCGTGAGTCTTGATCCTTCATATTGATTTTGGGAATAATGCTTTTCACACCACCTTGGATCTTTAGCAATAAGATTGAATCCTCATGCCTTGTTAGGGCCTTTTCGGACTCACCAATCTTCGCACACCGCTTCATAAGTTATGCCTTGGCTATGAACTCTTATCATTACCGAGCAACTTTTAAACGATCTTGGGCTAGAAGCTAAGTAACTTTTCAAATCGTACGACCTTACTTATTGCAGATAAATTATTAGCAAGTGATGGGAGAATAGGCAAATAAACACACCAAGTGTGCTTGTGCAAGAATACCGACTTATAATTGACTCTATCATTTCTCGTTCTCCACAATTTAAAATCTCAAGTAATGAGACTCGTGGATGCTTAGCCTAATAAACCAATTAAGGTCTACATGGTTAAGGATACTAGCTAGAATAAACTTGGATAAGTCTATTCGGGTTGAGTCAAATTAATCGCAACGGGCCTAATATGCCAAAGACTTCAAGACTAGCTACACCACTTTATTAATATTTTGACTTTATTGTGGGATATATACATATGAAAGCAACGATAAAAATTTAAAAATTACGACTAAATGGCCAAAGTTAATTAAAAATTTGAAAAATGCTGAAAAGATGATTTTTCGGTTAAATGAAGGCATTTTAATGGAAAAGTCCACTTAAAACTTCGATAGAAGTCCCCCTACACTTAAGATAAACATTGTCCTCAATGTTTAAGCATGTGGGAAAAGTCTCCCCTACACTTATGACATTGTGCACGTTGGTTAAATCAAGCTAAGGAAGAGACGACTAACGTGATCAATTTCAAATGTGAGTATGAAGAAAATTGAATCACGATAGTTAAGAGATAGAACCGGATTTCGGATAACACGGGAGCACGGTTCTTCAAAGATTCCAAGAGTGCACTTATCCCTGTAATCACATCACCACACAAACACAAACAACCTATAGAGGTCCCCCTACACTTAGGAGGTTAAAACAGAAAAGGATAGATACTCGGGTTGCCTCCCGAGGAGCGCTTGTTTTTTATAACCGAGTCACGAGCCTGACTCGACCCAAAATTAGTTCATGGGAAACGTGGTGAGGGATGGAATCATCTCATGAGAGATGTCCTCACCAAAGTACAACTTCACTCGTTGGCCATTCACCTTAAAATTAGGTCCATTAGGTTGAGCGAGCTCGAGAGTACCATATGGAAAAATTTGGGCAATGGTGAATGGGCCGGACCAACGAGATTTCAGCTTGCCCGAAAAGATTTTCAACTGAGAGTTAAAGAGTAAAACTTTGTCTCCAACTTGGAACTCTCAGTTTTTAATCTTAGAGTCGTGAATGAGCTTAGTCTTTTCCTTATAGATCAAAGAATTTTCATAAGCCTCATTCCGGAGTTCATTCAGCTCATTGAGTTGGATCTTGCGTAGGTCACCGGCTTTGTTGATGTCGAAATTGGCCCACTTCAAGGCCCAGTAAGCCTTGTGCTCCAACTCAATGGGGAGGTGGCATGCTTTCCCGTACACGAGGCGATATGGTGTACAACCAATCGGAGTCTTGTATGCGGTACGAAAAGCCCACAGAGCATCATCAAGTTTATCGGCCCATAAGGCACGATGCTCTCCCACGGTTCGTTCAAGAATTCGCTTTAACCCCCGCTTAGATATTTCAGCCTGGCCATTAGTTTATGGGTGGTATGCGGTGGAAAGACGATGATTAACACCATACTTAGCCATGACTCTTGCGAATTGATCATTGCAAAAATGAGTCCCGCGATCACTAATAATGGCACGAGGCACACCGAATCTAGCGAATAGCGACTTCAAAAAGTTACAAACCACCCTTGCGTCATTAGTGGGTAAAGCTTTGGCTTCAACCCATTTAGAAACGTAGTCAACGGCTACAAGGATGTATTTGTTTCCTTTAGATGAAGGGAATGGCCCCATAAAGTCGATACCCCAAACATCAAAGATTTCACATTCTTGTATGAAATTTTGAGGCATCTCATCTTTATGTGTGATCTTGCCTTGTTTTTGGCAAGCATCACAATGTTTAACCATCTCGTGAGCATCACGGTAAATGGTGGGCCAATAAAATCCCGAGTCAAACACTTTTTTGGCGGTGTAGTTGGGACCAAAGTGACCATCGGTGGGTCCTTTGTGGCAAGCTTCGAGAATGTCTAAAGCTGCCGTTCCATCAACACATCGGCGAATAATCAAATCAGCACATTGTTTGAATAGATACGGGTCATCCCAAAAGTAAGTCTTAATGTCTTTGAAGAACTTTTTCTTTTGCTGGGATGTTAACCCGTCAATGAGAATTCCACCCGCCAAGTAGTTTGCAATGTCCGCAAACCACGGGGCTTCATCAGAATTCGAGTTGATAGACATTAAGGTCTCAGGGGAAAAGAATCATTGATTTCTTTGTTCGGATGATCCCCTTGATAAGGATCCTTAAGTCTGCTGAGATGATCCGCGGCTAGGTTTTCAGCTCCCTTCTTATCACGAATTTCGATTTTAAATTCTTGAAGTAGCAAAACCCAGCGAAGAAGTCTTGGTTTGGATTCTTTTTTAGTTAACAAGTACTTCAACGCGGAATGATCGGTATACACGATGGTGGTAGATAGGACAAGATAGGGGCGAACTTTTCAAAGGCATAGACAACAGCTAAAAGCTCTTTTTCGGTTGTCGTGTAATGCAATTGAGCCCCCGTCATTGTCTTGCTAGCGTAATGGATTGGTTGGAAGTGTTTATTCACTCTTTGGCCCAAAACTGCTCCAATAACAAAGTCGCTAGCATCGCACATCAACTCGAAAGGCAGCTCCCAATTAGGGGTAACCAAGACCGGTGCCTTAGTTAGCTTATCCTTAAGAAAGTTGAAGGCTTCAATACAGTCATTGGAAAAGATAAAAGGAGTATCTTTTTCCAAGAGGTGGGTCATCGGGCGAGTGATTTTAGAAAAATCTTTGATGAATCGATGGTAGAAGCCCGCATGACCAAGGAAACTTCTCACACCCTTCACGGTTGAAGGTGGAGGCAATTTTACAATAACATCGACTTTAGCACAGTCCACTTCAAGACCGGATTTGGAGATTTTGTGTCCTAGCACGATGCCCTCTTTTACCATGAAATGGCATTTTTTCTAATTAAGAACAAGGCGAGTGTCTTCACACCGCTTAAGCATACGTTCTAAATTGGCAAGGCAAGCAGAGAAAGAATCGCCATAAACTGAGAAATCATCCATGAAGACTTCCATAGTTTCTTCAACCATGTCATGGAAGATAGCCATCATACACCTTTGGAACGTCCTAGGAGCATTGCATAAACCAAAAGGCATGCGTTTGTAAGCAAATGTTCCATAGGGACAAGTGAATGTGGTCTTCTCTTGGTCTTTGGGATCGATGGGAATTTGAAAATACCCGGAGGAACCGTCTAAGAAGCAGTAATAGTCATTACCCGCTAGACGCTCGAGCATTTGATCCATGAAAGGAAGAGGAAAGTGATTTTTTCTCGTGGCATCATTGAGTTTGCGATAGTCGATACAAACTCTCCACCCAGTAACGAGACGAGTGGGAATCAACTCGTTGTTTTCATTGGGAACAACGGTTATTCCGCCCTTCTTGGGCACACAATGGACGGGACTTACCCATGGCGAATCCGAAATAGGGTAAATCAAGCCGGCATCTAGAAGTTTGATAACCTCTTGTTTGATGACGTTATGAATTCGAGGATTAACCCTTCTTTGGCTCTGGATTGCGGGTTTAAAGTCATCTTCCATGAGAATCTTGTGAGTACAAAAGTTTGGATCAATTCCGCGGATGTCGGAAATTTTCCAAGCAATTGGCTTTTTATGATCTTTAAGTACGGTGATGAGGCGAGATTTCTCTTCTTCTTTCAAGTCCTTAGCAATGATGACGGGCGACTTCTTCTTATCTTCAAGGAACACGTACTCGAGATGGGACGACAACTCCTTAAGCTCTAAATCCGGAGGATTTTCGATGGGAGGCGTATTCAAAGTCGGTTCATCGATAGCAATATCCTTGGGAGATGGTGGAGAAATATGTTCCTCTTTGAGAAGTTTCTCAATGAGACGAATGTCTTCATCCCAATCGGTGGGAGAATCATCATATTCTAAGTTCACATCTCCCATGGTTGCTTCAAAATATTTCCAGAGGAAATCACTTTCTCCAAATAGAGCTAGTGATGAATCAATAAAGGAAACGGTCTCAACATTGGGAGGAGAGGTAGGAATACTTTTGCAAGCATCTTTGAAGTGTTCTTCACAAGCCTCATCAAGAACGTCGATACAATTAACACTCTCGTATGAATAAGGCTGTTTAGAAAGCTTTCCCATGTTGAAGACGATTTTATCGTCACCCACTCTCATGATAAGCTCACCCGCTTCAACATCGATGAGAGTGCGACCGGTCCTCAAGAATGGACGTCCAACGATTAATGGCACACGAGGGTCCATATCGTAGTCGACTACGACAAAATCGTCGGGAAAAGTGAATTTGTCGACTCCTACAAAAACGTCTTCGGCTATCCCCACTGGATAAGCAACCGTACGGTTAGCTAATTCCAAAGTCATTTTGGTGGGGACTAGCTCAGGGAGAGATAATTGCTTCCAAACACTTAAAGGCATTAAGTTAATACTGGCACCTAGATCGGCTAGGGCCATGCAATTCTCTACTCCCGGGAAGTTGCAAGGGATTAAGAAGCGACCCGGATCACCAAGTTTAGTTGGCAATTTCCTTAAGAGAACCGCGGAGCAATTCTCATTAAGTTGGGTATTAGCAATATCAAGAAGCTTCTCCTTGTCGCTAAGAAGATCTTTGAACATTTTCGCATATTTAGGCATGTGAGCGAGAGCCTCAGCGAATGAGATGTTGAAATTCAATTGTTTAAACATTTTGAGAAAGTTCGAAACTTGAATATCGTCCTTGCTTTTGAGCTTCTCTTTCCTCAACCTTGAGGGATAAGGTATATCGGAAGAAGGAGAAGGCTTTGGAATAGTAGGATCACTCACATCCTTGGGTGGAGGAGGGGTAGAAGTAAAAGGTGGAGGAATTGGGGAAATAGAAGATTGAGGAAGAGGAGCAGGTGACTCGTTTTCCTTAGTCACAATCACCGGTGGAGGTATAGGAAGCTCGGGTTCCTTGGTACCTTTGCCACTGCGAGTGGTGATTGCTTTCATCTCCCCTCTTGGATTCGCAATGGTGTTACTTGGAAGAGTACCCGAAGAAGAGGATTGATTACCTTGGAAGAAACCAGCCATCATGTTCCTTAAGTCATTCGTTTGACTTGCCAAAGTGTTTCGCATATCAGCTCTAAGATCGTTTCCTTGTTTCACTATATCTGCTTTCAAGTTGAGCACTTCCCGCTGGAGATTTTCCACGATCACATCATTGGTCCTCATGTAGGTTTCAACATCTTGGTGTAATGCGGTGGGTTGGTTGGGAGGAGGAGCATGGTAGGCGGGTGGTTGATAAGCAGGTTGTTGGTAAACTTGGTTGTTTCTTTGAGGTAGATATGGTTGTCTTTGAGGTGGTTGGTATGGTGCATGAGGTTGTTGTTGAGGATGGAGATTGAGGTTTTGTTGTTGGTTTGGGTTGTGAGGAGGAAAACCGGGCAGGGAAAGAAAGTTGTTTGAGCGATAGCTGAGCAAGTTGCGGTCTCCTTGAGGACGAGCTTGATAAGCAGTCGGAGGATAGGTACCGTATGCTGCGTTAACATTCTCAGAAGGATAGTCTTGGGTGGAGGTACAAGTAGTGTAAGAGTGAGGACCCCTGCGTATTTCACATGGTTGGCTTACAGCATTGACCTGAGCGTTTTGAGCGTTGATGCTTTTGGTGTTGCTAGCGGTTTGGGTAGCAAGCGATTCAAGAAGCGAAGTAATTTTGTCAAGTCGCTTGTCGTTGTCACTAGTACTAGCACTAGCGGCATTGGTCCGAGCACTCTTGGTTTGCACTCTAGACTTATTCTCAATAATATCCCAAGCGGCATTAGAACTCTTAACCAAAATATTATCCTCCGAGGCACTATTTAGTGAATCTTGGTCATTCATGCTTAAACCATTGTAAAAAGTATTAATTTGGTGCACTTTGGTAAAACCATGTTGTGGGCACTTTCTTAAAAGGTCTTTAAAACGGTCCCAAGATTCACTAAAAGACTCATCGTACTTTTGTTCAAAATTAATAATTTCATTCCGCAAAGCGGTAGTACGAGAGGGTGGGAAAAAGTAGTTTATGAATTTGGTCTCTAAATCTGTCCACGTCAGAATACTTTGTGGCGGTTCCTTTGCAAGCCAATACCGGGCTTCTCCCTCTAAGGAGAAAGGAAAAAGTTGTAAACGGATTACCTCTTGTGGAATACCATTGAATTTGACCGTATTCGTGAGTTGTAGGAACCTTTTGATGTGGTCATGTGGATCATCAATGGTACGCCCCAAGAATGGTTGAGCTGAGACCATCTGAATAAAGCCGGATTTGAGCTCAAAGTTGTTGGCTGCAATCGCGGGTATGACAATTGGATCGTTGTTGCCCTCTACATGTGCTTGCAAAAGTTCAATCATCGGGCGATTGTCCGGTAGAGGTTCATTGTTGTTGTTATTCATGTTGTTTTGAGGTGGATTATTATTGTTGTTGTTGTGTACACCGGCCATGTCTAAGTTATCGAGAGTCTCGGGCTCTTGATAAGACGTTGATCGAGTGCGCATACACCTGCAAAAGAACTAACAAAGCAAACAAGAAATATTTTTGGTTTTTTATGTTTTTTTTTAATGTTTTTGTATTTTTGAAAATTTTATATTTTTTAGGGTTTTTGAAAATTTTTGATGATGAAAAAGTAACGTTAACGGCGAACGGATCCCAAAATCCAAGTTCTCACAAAAAACTGTTAATCTTTACGAGAAGAGGCGGCAGCAGCGCCAGTTGATACAAGTGTTTTGCATTGGGTTTCAGATTTTAGTTCTCGGTATCTTCTCGAGTTGATCACGGTTCAAAGTGGAATAGTTGTTCTTGGTGACAAAGAGGAGATTTGGTTTTCTATTCTACTAAAAAGGTTTAAATGCACAAAGATATAAAATTCGACTAAAAGCAGTTAATAAAATAAGACTGAAATCGAATTAAAATTAAACAATAAAACAGAAACAGTAAATACCCCTTACTAGAAAACACTTCATTCGGAATAGAAAGTTGATCCGGAATAAAGTTGTTGATCCGGAATGTAGTGGTTGATGCGGAATAAATGGTGTTGATCCGGAATAAGAGCTTGATGCGGAATAATTTTCTTAAAAACCTTGATTCGGAATAATGCCACTCATCCGGAATATTGATTATTCCGGATGAACTAACTGATCCGGAATAAATTTGATCCGGAATAAATGAAAGGAAGTGCTTGATCCGGAATGTAAGGTTGATGCGGAATAATGAAGGTTGATGCGGAATAAAAGAGTTGATCCGGAATAATTGATTATTCCGGATGAAAGGTTTTGATCCGGAATATAAAATATTCCGGATGAACAATATTGATTCGGAATAAAAGTAAACATTGCTTGATTCGGAATAAGTAACTGATCCGGAATATCCGGTTGATCCGGAATATCCAGTTGATCCGGAATAAAAAGTAAAATAACTTGATTCGGAGTCTGGGTTTGTGAAGAAGAGTAAAGAAACAGAGAAGACGATTTTTAACAAAATCAATCAAAATAAACCAAAAGATTTAAACCAAGCTAACCAATAATCATTTACTAACCATAATCATCAAATCAAAACACTAAAAACACAAAACGTACTTACTTTTATGGATTAAAATAAACCAAATAAGAACTTTAAAACTTTGAATCAAAAAGAGAAGATGAACAAGATTAAATGGAAGATTGTATTGAAAGATTAATGTTAAACAAACAAAGGGAAAGATTAAAAAGCTTACAAGATTCAAGATTCAATAATAATGAAAAATCACCAACACCTTAATGGTGTTGGCTTCCTACGAAAGAAAAGAAAGGAACTGGAAAATAAAACTAGCTCAAAATGTGTGAAGGGGCTTCTTTATATAGGCCAAGTGGTTGGTTGGTGAGTGGGCTTTCTTCCTCCTTTTCGTCTTCTTGTCTTTTCAGTAAAGTCGACGTTTTCGATTCTGATTCGGGATTTGTCGATGAATAAATTCAACTCGTCTTTTAATTTCTTCGTTTAATAGACTTGAGTTCTTTCGACATGTGTAAATCTTCCATCTTTTGTCCTTTTCTTCGATAAATCTTCAAATAGGCCCATTGACTTCAAATCTTTTGCATCTCTTGGACTATAGACTTTGTCTTGAGTCTTTTTCTTCGATAAAAACCGTGCAATCCCATGTTTTCTTCAATATTTATCCGGTTGGCTCTGAAAACACAACAAACACACAAACCACACATAATTCCAAACAAATGACATTAAATACGCGTTTTGGCCTTGTTTTAGCTAGAAATAAGTGGTAAAAGGATGGGTGTTTTCACACTTATCACATCACCACTTTCCTTATTAAGTCTTGGTGATGCATGGAAGATTGAAGCAAGGTCTATGATTGCTAATAATACTCACAAAATTTCTACTTTTGATGACGTCTACAATAAACTAAGGATTGTAGAAAGTGAAATCCTTTTGGATCAAGGAAGCAAATCTACCAATGGAAATATGGCCTTTTTCTCACATAGTGAAGGTCAATTTGATTAAAGGGAGTCATACATGCACCCCGTTACTGGATCACCTTGTGTCAACGTTGGATCAAGCTTTGTCAACGCCCCACATTCAGACGCTGACACATACAATGTTGACTCACCAAGAGTTAAGCCTGCTGGTATTGATCTAGATACAGTGTGTGCATACATTGCTTCATTTCCTAATGGTTCAGTGATTACATATGAGGACCTTGAGCAAATTAGTGATGAGCATTTGGAGGAGATAGACATAAAGTAGAATATGGTGCTTGCAAGCATAAGGGCCAATAGATAGAATAGGAGATTCAGGAAGAAGATGACTTTTAATGCTAAAGACACTGCTGGGTTTGATTAATCCAAGGCTGAGTGTTACAATTGCTATAGAATGGGTTACTTTATGAGAGAGTACGGATCTCCAAGAAGATCTGATGCTAGAAAGCCTTCAAGCCAAATCATCAAGGTTGAAGATACAAAAGCTATGGTTGCCATGCAAGAGATTGATGGTGTTGGCTGGAACTGGAGCTTTTTGGCCAAAGATGTGGAAGAGAACAAAGCCTTGGTTGCAGAAAAGAAGGAAGATGAGCATGTTCACTATGCTCTCATGGCACATTCTTCATCTTCATCAGACAATGAGGTATATGATTATGCATTTTATAGTAAAGGTTGTCGTTTGTTAAAATCAGATGTTTTTGATGAAAAATGCAAGTTATCTAACTATCCACTTGCACTTATTCAAACTGAAAAGACTGTGGCTGAATATAAGAAAATGGAGCTTGTTGGAAATACGTTTTTACGTATTTAGGAAGATTCGGTCACTCCGACAATATATTAAGTAGTAGCTCGTAGTCTAGATATCTTTTAATATATCAAACAAGGAAAAGTCCAGTCCATGCTTGTATGGCCGACCCAATTGTAAACCCAAGCCCACCTTATGGGCTTGGTATTTAAACCCTCTCCTTAGATGGAGAGGGTGTGGTTTTCTCATACAATACACATAGTAAAGTGTGTTTTCTTATTTTTCTCTCTCAAGTTTGTATGTGAAATCATCTATCTTTCTATCTCTTTCTCCCTCTAAAACATAAGCAAGATTTACATATCTTACAAATGGTATCAAGAGCCATGGGATGATTGTTTGGTTTTTGTGTTTGTGTTCTTGATTCTCTCGCCCATTCTGATCCAAAATCACACGAACCAATTTTTTTTTTTGTTTCATGATTTAATCTTGATATACTTCATCTAGTTACTTGTTATAGTGATTTGGTATTGGTATTTTGGTTAAAAACACAAAATTTTTGGGTGTTTGTTTATTTTTTAGGCTTAGAATCTCGAATTTGTTGTGTTATTGTACTGTCCGAGAAAAGTGGTAAGTTTGTTCCATAGTACGATCGGTGTATTGTGATCGCATAAACCTAGGGTTTCTACTTGCGATCCAAAAGCACGATCACTTAATACGATCACTCGTTGCGATCACTAGTACGATCACTCGTTGCGATCACTAGTACGATCACACATTGCGATCAAGGAGTACGATCGTTGGGTGCGATCAAGGAGTAGATCGTTGGGTGCGATCAGGGAGTACGATCGCTGAGTACGATCATAGTGAGTGCGATCACCAGTAAGATCTGAGTACGATCATAGTGAGTACGATTTGAGTACGATCCCCACTGCGATCAAGTGTTGCGATCCAACATTTTTCAAAAACGTGTTTTTGAAATTTTTAATCGTGTGTAATTTGACTTGGATTTTTTGGTTTATCGAGGACATAATTTAGGGGATTTCAACATTATTTCTTGGTTTCAAAACACAACAACAAATACATTTACTTTCTTTCATTGACCGATCAACTTTGTAAATCTTAACTTATAGAAATGGAGTACACATGTCTCACGGATAAGTCAATCTCTCGGGTACGGATAATCGTCCACCAATGTTGGTGAAGTCTATGTATGAGGATTGGGCTTCCCGAATGGAACTTTATATGTTAAACAAAGAAAATGGACATCTAATTTGGGCATCGGTGCTCAATGGACCATCGGTATATGGTACTGTGACGGAAGGTGCTGTTACTCGTCCTCGCACAACAGGTGAACTAACTGGAGATGCTAAGATACAAGACAAGTGTGATAAACAAGCTACAAATATCATTCTCCAAGCCATTCCTCCAGATGTCTACAAACTCGTCAGTAAACATAAAGTTGCCAAAGAGTTATGGGACAGAATTCGTGTTCTAATGCAAGGCACTTCGTTAACTAAACAAGAACGAGAGTGTAAGCTTTATGATACTTTTGATAAGTTTGCCTATGTGCCAAGGGAGACTCTCAATGATTACTATCTGAGATTTACGCTATTGTTGAATGAGCTCAATATCTATGGCATGGAAATTCCTACGTTTCAATTGAACACCAAGTATTTGAACACTCTTCCTTCGAATGGAAAAAGTACGTGACGGATGTTAAATTGGCTAAGGACTTGCATAACACCAATATGGATCAACTTCAAGCTTTTCTTCAACAACACGAATGCCATGTGATCGAGGCTCGATTGTCTACACCTCAAGTTCATGATCCACTTGCCATGTATGCTTCTCAACAAAACATGGCTTATACTTATCAACAAACAGCATACTTGCAGCAGCCACCACCACACACCTATCAGCAACCACAACAACCATCTTATCAACCACTAATGATGCCACAACAAGCATTTCAACAAAGTGTTCATCAACAATCTTTTCCACAACAACCACCACATCAGACATCACCATCACAAGCCAACACTTCTCCAATGGGCTATACTCCTCAGCAAGGATATTTTCCAATTGAAGCACAACCAGCACAAGCCTTCTACTCCAATGAACTTCCACCAATCCAAGCACCGGTCTTTACTCCAACTGATACGCCAGCTGATGTTCTAAACCATCTCACTGCCTACTTGTCAAAACTTGTTGCAACTAGAGGATTTCTACCAACAAACAATCAGCTCCGCACCTCTTCAAATCCTCGACAACAAGCCACTGTTCAAGATGGTCAAGTGACGGTGTAACCTATTCAGGGAAGGCAAACTTCATATGGACCTCCTACAAGGAATGTGAATGCTCAAGCTATGAATTCTCAAGCTAATGGAAATGGAAGCCCTATTGGTCCTCAAAAGGCTGTGACTTGCTACAATTGCCGAGGACAAGGTCATATGGCTAGGGAATGCACTCAGCCAAAATGAAGAAGGGATGCAACATGGTTTCATGAGAAGATGTATTTGGTTGATGCTCAGTCTAAGGGAAAGATCTTGGATTCAGAAGAGTTAGCATTTCTTGCAGACCCAGGGGCAGCAGACAATGAAGGCATTGCAGTCGTTTCCACTTCTAATGCAGCTTATCAAGCAGATGATCTTGACGCATATGATTCGGATTGTGATGACATTCACTCTGCCCAAGCTGCTCTCGTTGCTAATCTCTCTCACTACGGGTCTGATGTCATCAGTGAGGTACCCACCACAATCAATCTTGGTAATGATGATAACCAACATCAAGTTGGGCATGAAAATGACAACCTCGAACAACATTCGGGAACTAGTAACTCAAATGATGTGGTACTCAATCCTACACATTTGAGTGTAGGATATGTAAATCTTGCTTATGTTTTAGAGAGAGAAAGAGATAGAAACTTGGTAGAATCAAACACACTTCTAGAGAGAGAAATGAAATAACTATGTGTAAAATTATGATGAATCCACACCCTCTCCATCTAAGGAGAGGGTTTATATACCCAAGCCTTGTAATGGGCTTAGGCTTACATGTTTGGGCCGACCATACAATCATGGACCAGGCCTTTCCTTGTTTGATATATTAAAAGGTATCTAGACTACGAGCTACCACTTAATATATTGTCGGAGTGACCGAATCTTCCTATATACGTAAAAACGTATTTCCAACAATCTCCCCCTAAGGGAGGTCACTCCAAACAAGGGCATTACCCAAGTTACAATAATAAAATAAACCTAGCATACTATGCTTGTCTTGAGCTCGTAGTCTTCGTCTTTCTTTTCTTTTTCTTTTCTGGTGAACATGCTGATGTGATCTTTGATATAAATCTTTAGCATTAATCTCTTGCCTTGATCTTGTGCATTCATCACTTGTGATCTTTGCCTCTTCGTGACTTCAAGTCCCACATACTTATACCTTCATAATTCCTGAAAGCTTCAGAGTTCGATACAGCGGAAGACTTAACTTTTAGGCTTTTTAGAATTAGATGAGGTATTAAGTGCATAATGTATAAGTATGCGGGGACGACTTCTTCTCGGATTCCGCAACGCCACCGTCCTCAAATACCACAACATAAGTAGACACGAACGAAATGGCTTTGAACATTTCATTCTAATTCGGTAGCATTTTACCTCCGATCGGTGAAGACCGTTGGACGATATAAAATATCGTACTTGTGGCAGGTAGATTTAATTAAAAATCTCATTGACAAGATTTCGCGGGTAAACCCGTTCTCTTTACTCGACCGTCCAAAGCTGACTACGAACGTAAAGAGTGAATCATTTGGATAAAATTATCCGCATGATTGAAGCCGTCAATTCTGATTCCTGGAACAAGTTTGATTCATTAAAGAATCGCATCATCGTTGCTTTCTAGTTGTCACGAGCTTGATTCATATTGAATCTTGCAAGTTACCTACCAAGTGCTGTTTGAGGTTAACACTAGAAGGATTTCCACTCATCACTATGAACACTAAGGTATCACTCTGAGTGTTCTGGCAAGATCACTTAGATATTGCGTAGAGGCCTGGAACGTGTTTAAGTTCAGCTAAGAATTAAACCACTGTTGCTTTCCAGTTATCACAAGTTTGATTCATAAAGAATCGCACAAGTCACCTACCATGAGCTTTTTGATATTCGCTCAAGAAGGATTTCAATCTTCTTTGCAATACTTTCATATTACTCGGATGTTCAGGCAAGATCATAAAGATTTTGCGTAGGACTCTTAATATCTTTCATACTTTTCATAGTGTGTGAAGAAGCAGGAATTATGAAAGTGTGTCCTAATGAGATATTTGATGATCTCAAAAGGCTCTAGACTCGATCGTGCATTTTAGATTTTAGTGATCGGAGGCTGGAGAGGAGTGCCACCTTTTTAATATCAATATATTCGGAGTGAATAAATCGATAGATAACGTGTTATCTCCGTGTGATTAAAACAAATACCTTTTGAGAGATATCTGAGTTAGCTGGGATGGGTTGTGCATTGCATCACTGGGTCCATGATGTCTTATCTTCAATATCGAGCATCATTTAAAATATCTCAATAGCATAGGTATTGGCCCGGTTTCTGCCTAAGGTTGTAAGGAGGGCTTCTTCCTTTACACCCTTTATCTTTACAATTCTTTTTCATTCTTCAACCCCTTCAATGCTTACCAATACGTCATGACTAGCACCTTGTTGTGATTGTTCCAGTGCTAACTTAAGTACTTGGTCGGCATTCAGCTACATTCACAATCTTTTCTCCAACTTTCCTAAGGACTACTATTTCTAGCTATGGAATGTCCTTGGGAAGATTCCTCCGGTTCTAGAAGAATCATAGGACTTAACCTATTCTACCATCCTTATGTCACCACAATCTTCATCGTCGTGAAATAAATGGGTTTTGGGTAAGTATATGTCACCATGAAAATCCATTTTGATATGCAAATCCGTTTTGCTCCGCCTTAACATATGCCACGATATTAGAAAACATTTCGCATATGTCGGGATGAGCCAGCACATTAAGTCAAACCATTTGTGATAATTTCCCATATTAAATCACATTTTCTCCCCCATATTAAAAATATTAACCCAATCAATGTTTTTAATATCAATTGATTTAATGAAGTATTAGCAAAGGTTTTGGGAAGAAAAAATGCAAGTCCGTATTATCTTCATGATACCAAATGTATGAGATATGATACCGATTTGTAACATGATCACATATTCACCATATTAGAAAAAAATTGACAAGGTTGGACCTGATTGATGAGAACATCATATGATAAGATCAAATGGTTCTTGTCGGCATATGTTGGTCGCCTCGTCACTGCTGAAGTCATCTCTTGACACCACGTGTACGATTGGTATTGTTGTCTTGACACCAGTTTGTGAACTTGGCACGTTCGGCATCGAAGATTCTGAATGCTTGACAATTGCTCCCCCTCAATTGTTGACCCGTGTTCTATTGAAAGAGATGTAGTCGTCGGTTGAATAGTTGCATCGTCGAGTATGTAGATACCAATTGTAGATTGCTATGGTTGTAGAGATGATAGCTTCATAAAAAACAAGACTTCTCTTGTTTTAACAAATAAATGCACTGAAACGTACATAGATTTGTGTTAGACCAAGTTATAGAGTAAACTTGATCCCTTACAAGGTTTTAAAGTAAACCTTGCCCGAGAAAATTAATTCCCGTTGTGAGCCAAAGCTTTCATAAGAAATACTTGACTTTAATGTGAAAACCGGGTTGTAGTCTGAAATAACTACAAGCCATATAGGCATATTTTATGAAATATTTACAACTTTTGTACGAACTCTATTTATGGCGCCGTGTCAATATTAATCAACACTTCTAAGGCCGTAAATATTATCGTACCAAAAGATATGCCTTTGAAAAATAAAGTAAAAATATTTTTGGATTTTTCTAGATTTTTCAATTTTTATGGTTTTTATATGGTTTTATATTTTTGTATTTTGCTTTTGTGGATAAAAATATAAACAATATATACAGATGATCACCAAGGATACGGAGAATAGCTTACCACCACTATTCTTTCGCTTCATCTGCCAGTTCCTTTAGAGTCTCAGGCGAGAAAGTTTTCATTCCTAGCTTGTCGGCCAAAAATTCCATTCGAGCGCGATCTAAAGCCTTCGTGAAAATATCCGCCAATTGATACTCAGATCGGACAAAGTAAAGCTCGATTACTCCATTTTCCACCTGCTCCTTGATGAAGTGGTAGCGAATGTCAATGTGCTTCGACCGGGAGAATTGAACGTTGTTGCAGCACAGGGCAATTGCACTCTTGTTGTCACAGTACATCGGAATTTTGTTGAAACCTAGACCACAGTCGGTTAATTGCGATCTCATCCAAAGAATTTGAGCACAGCAACCGGACATAGCTATGTATTCTGCTTCCGTACTTGAAATTACAACGCTTTTCTGCCTTTTCGATGCCCAACTGATTAGTCGATCTCCTAGAAGTTGCAAAGTTCCACTCGTGCTATGCCTTGTATCTTGACAACCCGCGTGATCCGCATCTGCATATGCCATTAGTGCAATTGAAAAGTCCTTCGAATACCAAAGTTCCTGATTAATGGTTCCTTTAAGATATCGAAATATCCGTTTCACAGTAGCCAAGTGTAACTCAGTAGGCCGAGTTTGATACCGAGCACACATACATATAGCAAACTGAAGATCAGGTCGACTAGCTGTGATATACAGAAGGGTACCAATCATTCCACGATAAAGTGTCGGATCAACGACAACTCCATGTGGATCTGCATCAAGCTTAGTTCGTTCCACCATTGGAGTATCCACGGGGTCGCAAGATTCCATCTTATATTTCTTAAGCGATTCAAGGGCATACTTGGATTGATTGATAAAGATGCCTCTGGGACTCTGAGATATCTGAAGACCTAAGAAGAATGATACCTTGCACATCATTGACATCTTAAACTTGGAAGACATGAGTTTCCCAAATTCGTCGGATAAGGTTTGGGTCGAGGCTGCAAATATAATATCATCAACATATATTTGTACCATAATCATATCTTTACCTCGTTTCTGAATGAACAGCGTGGGATCCACCTTGCCTTTAGCAAAGCCTTGTGTAATGAGGAATTGTGATAATAGATCATACCATGCGCGTGGAGCTTGCTTCAACCCATAGAGAGCCTTCTTAAGCTTGTACACATGATTAGGATATTTAGGATTCACAAAACCATCCGGCTGTTGAACATAGACCTCTTCCTTGATTTCACCACTCAGAAATGCCGTCTTCACATCCATCTAATAGACGATCATATTCATGTGGGCTGCATAAGCGAGGAATAGTCTAATAGCTTCCAAACGAGCAACAGGTGCAAAGGATTCCATAAAGTCGATGCCCAATAATTGCTTGTATCCATGAGCTACTAGTCGAGCTTTGTTCTTCAATATTCCGCCTAACTCATCGAGTTTCACCTTGTAAACCCATTTCAAAGTGAGTAATTGCACTTGATCCGGGCATGGGACAAGTTCCCATACTTCAAGACGTATAAATTCATTAAGTTCTTCTTGCATAGCTTCTATCCAACAAGATTGAGTAAAAGCTTCTTGCCATGTCTTAGGTTCAACTTCAGTAAGAAACGCATCAAAATGACAAAACATTGCATTTTCTTGTAGCTGACTAATAACTGATTTTTGGTTAGTTAATAAAAAGGTTTGTTGCAAGATATTTCTTTGTGTTGCTCGTACCCAATTATATATGTCGTTGTTTCGTTCTCGGTTTCTTCTCGAATCGATCACGGTTCAAAGTGGAACTGTTGTTCTTGGTAACTAAAAAGGGGGAGCTTTTGATCTATATCTACTTAAAAGGTAAATGCGAAAAGTAATTAATAATAATAAAGCCTGGATTAAACTTAAAACTTAAAACAATAAAATACCTCAACTGAGAAAAACAGCTGATTCGGAATGTAATGCTTGATCCGGAATATAACCTTTATTCGGAATATCTTAGACAAAAACCTTCATCCAGAATATCTTGAAATTGCTTCATTCGGAATGTTCAACCAAACTTCCTTCATTCGGAATGTGCTTGATTCGGAATAAATGTGTTGATCTGGAATGTTAATCTTGATCCGGAATATTTGCTTGACTCGGAATAAATATGTCGATCTGGAATATATTAGCTTCACTCGGAATATTGCTTCATTCGGAACAATCAAAAGGACACTGATTCGGAATAACAACTGACCCGGAATAAATTGTTTATTCGGAATATATTACTTGACTCGGAACATTATGCTTCACTCGGAATAAAAATGCTCATTCGGAATATTGGCTTATTCGGAACAAATCACTGATCCGGAATAATTTAAATAAAACTCTTCATTCGGAATACTTGGTTCATTCGGAATAAACAGCTTGACTTGGAATAATTAACTGACTCGGAATAAAATTCTTTATCCGGAATAAACTTTGATTCGGAATATTTTAATCAACAATGCTCATTCGGAATATTGAACTGATCCGGAATAATTTACTCATTCGGAACATTTTAAACAGAAACCTTTGGTTCGGAACAATATGTTGAAATCCTTGATTCGGAATGATTAGTTCATTCGGAATCTGGGGATTTGAAACAGTAAAGAGAACGAAGAACAGGGGAACAACTTGATCACGAATTTAACCAAAATCCACCAAGTTTTTAACCAAAACTGAAACCAATTTAACCACTAATCATTTACTAATGATAATCATCAATCCAAAACAACAAAAACTCAAAACCCACTTACTTTTGAAGATTAAAACCAATAAAATAAAAACCTTAGAACTTTGAATCAACAAGAAAAGGAAGAATAAGATGAAATAGAAACTTGTATTAAGGATTAAGATTCAAACAAACAAAATGGAAAGATTAAACTTACAACATTGTGGAGGAATCAAAGAAAATAAAAAGCACCAATCTCCTTAAGGGAGTTGGTTTCCTACGAACTAGGAATGAAATAACAGAAAGAAAAACTAGTCTTGAAAATGTGAATGGGAAGGGTATTTATAAGGCTTGGCTTGGTTTGGTGAGTGGGCTTTCTCCCTTTCTTTTTGTCTTCTCGTCTTTTCAGAAAAGTTGACGTTTTCGATTTCGATTCGACGAATAAATTCAACTCGTCTTTTAATTTCTTCATTTAATAGACTTGAGTTCTTTCGACATATGTAAATCTTCCATCTTTGGTCCTTTTCTTCGATAAATCTTCAAATAGGCCCATTGACTTCAAATCTTTTGCATCTCTTGGACTATAGACTTCGTCTTTTCGTCTTTTTCTTCGATAAAACCCGAGAAATCCCATGTCTTCTTTAATATTTATCCGGTTGGCTCTGAAAACACAACAAACACACAAACCACGCATAAATCCAAACAAATGACATTAAATACGCGTTTTGGTCTCGTGTTAGCAAGAAATAAGTGGTAAAAGGATGGGTGTTTTCACACCTATCAAATCCCCTACACTTAACCATTGCCATGCCCTCATGCAATGCTATAATTTTAAAGCACGGTTTACATTTCTCATCATAAATAACCCACCTTGGCCTTTATTAAATTCTAAACACTAACCAAAAGAACAAAACAAGTAAAGTATTTAAAGACTTAAATTGGGGTTTTAGATTGTCATGAATGTTCATCATTCTCAAGTTTCACGTTCCCCATACCAAGCTTAAAAACGAGATCATTGTTATTATAAGTTAGCAAACTAACACGAACTCATGTGGCCCAATTATTCACTTAGACTCCCTTATTCCTAGGTGTATCTCTTATATTTTATTGTTGTCTTGAATGATCACGAGGATGCATTGTTTGACTTATTTCAATAGTTTTTTAGGCTGAAAACAAAGTGGGACGATTTGATCAATAGTTAGCTAAAGGACAAAATCTTTTAAAACTGCTTCTCGGGACCTCATAAAGTTCATATCTTGGCAATCTTGCTTCACCATTTGAGACCTTTCTCGGACCGATATTTGGCAGCGACTTCATATTTCGAATCTTTGAGAGACGTTCTTGAAATTATGGTCTTCTCTTCATAATAGGAATTCCTTCACTTGAAGTTTTTGAGAGATTCTTCATATTTGGACCACGACTTCTTCATTTTTCTCCAATCTTTATTTTGGACTTTGATATACAACGATCCGCCTCCTTTTAGGACTTGGATCTATTTATCCTCATACCTTGCTAGGGTCTTTTCGGATAGATTTCTCCATGATCTTTTGGGGAGTTCTTGCTTTTCGTCGTGTGTCTCGATCCTTCATATTAATTTTCGATAAATGATTCTTCACATCACTTTCGGATCTTTAGCAACAAAATGTAGCCCTCATGTATTGTTAGGCACTTTTCGGACTTGCCAATCTTTGCATCCCGCTTCAATAAGTTATGCCTTGGCTATGAACTCTAATTAATACCGAGCAACTTTTAAACAATCTTGGGCTAGAAGCTAAGTAACTTTTCAAATCGTACAACCTTATTTATTGCAGATAAATTTATTAGCAAGCGATGGGATAATAAGCTTATAATCAACTCACATAAATTCACGAAAGAATACCAAACTTATAATTGACTCTATCATCTCTCGTTCTCCATAATTTAAAATCTCAAGGAATGAGACTCGTGGATGCTTAGCCAATTAAATCAAAGTTTTGGGTTTGCGAGTCGCCTATAGGATCTTGCATCTTCTTAGACTCTTTCAAGTTTAGAATTTGCGTTTTAAAGTTCACTTGATAAACGACTCTCTAGGATCAATTATAGGAACTTGCGAAAAGTTCTTGTTCTTAACCCGTGAGAGTTAAGACTTTCGCGTTTTAAAGCTCCCTATATAAAAGCCTAGCAAAACTTGACTTAAACACGTTAAGGATACTAGCTAGAGTAAACTTAGATAAGTAAACTCGGGTTGAGTCAAAATATTCACGACTTTGAAAAATTTAAAACCACTTTATTGAAATTTTATTCTAGCAAGGAAAGAAAATAAACATAACAAAGGAAAATACAACTATACAACTAGGCCAAAATAGATTAAAATTTTTGAAAAATGTCGAAAAATCGAATTTTCTGGTTAAATGAAGGCATTTTAATGGAAAAGTCCACTTAAAACTTCGATAGAAGTCTCCCCTACACTTAATATAAACATTGTCCTCAATGTTTAAGCATGTGGGAAAAGTCTCCCCTACACTTATGACATTGTGCACGTTGGTTAAATCAAGTTAAGGAGGAGACAACTAAAGTGATCAATTTCAAATGTGATTATGAAGAAAATTGAATCATGATAGTTGAGAGATAGAACCGGAATTGCGGATAACATGGGAGCACGGTTCTTCAAAGATTCCAAGAGTGCACTTATCCCTGTAATCACATCACCATAAAAACACAAGAAAACTATATAGCTCCCCTACACTTAGGATGAAAAACGGAAAAAGGGAATAGATACTCGGCTTGCCTCCCGAGGAGCGCTTGTTTTTGTTAACCGAGTCACGAGCCTGACTCGGTCCCGAACTAATTCATGGGAAACGTGGTGAGGGATGGAATCATCTCATGAGAGATGTCCTCACCAAAGTACAACTTCAAACGCTGGCCATTCACCTTAAAATTGGGCCCATTTGGCTGAGAAAGCTCAATGGTACCATAGGGAAAGACATTGGCGATGGTGAATGGACCAGACCAGCGGCTCTTCAACTTGCCCGAGAAGATCTTCAACCGAGAGTTAAAAAGTAAGACTTGATCACCAACGTGTAACTCTCGGTTCTTAATTCTAGCATCGTGGATAATCTTGGTCTTCTCCTTGTAGATCAATGAGTTCTCGTAAGCTTCATTCCTCAATTCATGTAGCTCGTTGAGTTGAATCTTGCGAAGATCACCGGCTTTGTTGATGTCGAAGTTAGCCCACTTCAAGGCCCAATATGCCTTATGTTCCAGCTCGATAGGGAGGTAGCATGTTTTCCCGTACACAAGACGATAAGGTGTACAACCAATCGGGGTCTTATATGCGGTACGGAAAGCCCACAGAGCATCATCAAGTTTATCGGCCCACGAGGCACGATGCTCTCCCACAGTACGTTCCAAAATTCGCTTCAATCCACGGTTGGATATCTCGGCTTGACCATTGGTTTGAGGATTTTAAGCGGTGGAAAGATGGTGATTGACACCATACTTAGCCATGACTCTTGCAAATTGATCATTGCAAAAATGAGTCCCGTGGTCACTAATTATAGCACGAGGAACACCGAATCGAGCAAACAGTTGTTTCAAGAAATTACAAACCACCCTCGCGTCGTTAGTGGGTAAAGATTTGGCTTCAACCCATTTAGAAACGTAGTCAACGGCGACAAGGATGTATTTGTTTCCTTTAGAAGAAGGGAATGGCCCCATAAAGTCGATGCCCCATACATCAAAGATTTCACATTCTTGTATGAAATTTTGAGGCATCTCATCTTTATGAGTGATCTTGTCTTGTCTTTGGCAATCATCACAGTTTTAACCATTGCGTGAGCGTCACGATAAATGGTGGGCCAATAGAATCCCGAGTCAAACACTTTCTTCTTTTGTTGGGATGTTAACCCTTTGATGAGAAAGCCACCCGCTAAGTAGTTTGCAATGTCCGCAAACCACGGGGTGTCATCAAGATTGGCACAAATAGACAGTAAGGTCTCAAGGGGAAAAGAGTCATTGATCTCTTTATTCGGATGATCCCCTTGATATGGATCCTCAAGTCTACTAAGATGATCCGTGGCTAGGTTTTCGGCTCCCTTCTTGTCACGAATTTCAATGTTGAGTTCTTGAAGGAGTAAAAACCAGCGAAGAAGTCTTGGCTTAGAGTCGTGCTTAGTCATCAAGTACTTCAACGCGGAATGGTCCGTGTATACGATGGTGGTGGATAAAACAAGATAGGGGCGAAATTTTTCAAAAGCATAGACAACAGCTAAAAGCTCTTTTTCGGTTGTCGTATAATGCAATTGAGCCCCCGTCATTGTCTTGCTAGCATAATGGATTGGTTGGAAGTGTTTATTCACTCTTTGGCCCAAAACCGCTTCAATAGCAAAGTCGCTAGCATCGCACATCAACTCAAAGGGTAGCTCCCAATTAGGGGTAACTAAGACCGGTGCCTTAGTTAGCTTATCCTTAAGAAGGTTGAAGGCTTCAATACACTATTTGGAAAAGATAAAAGGAGTATCTTTTTCCAAGAGGTGAGTCATCGGGCGAGCAATTTTAGAAAAATCTTTGATAAATCGACGGTAGAAGCCCGCATGACCAAGAAAACTTCTCACACCCTTCACGGTTGAAGGTGGAGGTAATTTGGCTATGACATCCACTTTAGCACGGTCCACTTTAAGACCGGCTTTTGAGATTTTGTGTCCTAGCACAATGCCTTCTTTTACCATAAAATGGCATTTTTCCCAATTGAGAACAAGGCGAGTGTCTTCGCACCGCTTAAGCATACGTTCTAAATTGGCAAGGCAAGAAGAGAAGGAATCCCCAAAGACCGAGAAATCATCCATGATGACTTCCATGGTTTGTTCAACCATGTCATGGAAAATAGCCAACATGCACCTTTGGAATGTCCCGGGGGCATTGCATAAGCCAAAAGGCATTCTTTTGTAAGCAAATGTGCCATAGGGACAAGTGAATGTTGTCTTCTCTTGATCTTGGGGATCGATGGGTATTTGGAAATAACCCGAGAAACCATCTAGAAAGCAGTAATATTCATTACCCGCTAAACGTTCAAGCATTTGGTCCATAAAAGGAAGAGGGAAATGATCCTTTCTCGTGGCATCATTGAGTTTGAGATAGTCTATACAAACTCTCCACCTAGTAACGAGACGTGAAGGAATCAACTCGTTGTTTGCATTGGACACAACGGTGATTCTGCCATTCTTAGGCACACAATGGACTGTACTAACCCATGGTGAATCCGAAATAGGGTAAATCATGCCCGCATCAAGAAGTTTGATAACCTTTTTTTTGATAACGTCATGGATTTTAGGATTCACCCTTTGTTGGCTTTGAATTGTGGGCTTAAAGTCGTCCTTCATGAGAATTTTATGTGTGCAAAAGTGAGGATCAATTCCACGAATATCGGAGATTTTCCAAGCGATAGCTCGTGTATGTTTCTTGAGAACTTCAATGAGACGAGTTTTCTCATCAGCTTTTAAGTCCTTAGCAATGATAACGGGAAGTTGATCAATGCCTTCTAAGAAAACATACTCGAGATGAGGAGGTAAGTCCTTAAGTTCAAGAGTAGGAGGATTCTCAATAGATAGTGTAACTAACAATGGATCATCATTAGGCACCTCTTTAGGAGAAGGAGGAGAAAAAGGGTCTTCATTGAGAAGTTTCTCAATTGTACGAATGTCTTCTTCCCAATCGGTGGGAGAATCATCATACTTAAGATCAAGTGGACCCAAGCTAGCTTCAAAATCATCCAAAAGAAAGTCACTTTCTCCAAATGGAGTCAATGACGGAGCAATTGAGGCAACGGTCTCAACATTGGGTAGAGAAGAGAGATTACTTTTGCAAGCATCATGAAAGTGTTCTTCACAAGCCTCATCGAGAACATCAATAGCATTAACACTCTCATATGAATAAGGTTTCTTAGAAATCTTACCCATGTTGAAGACAATTTTATCGTCACCAACTCTCATGATTATTTCGCCCGCGGCTACATCAATGAGAGTGCGACCGGTCCTCAAGAAGGGACGTCCAACGATTAATGGAACACGAGGATCCATCTCGTAGTCAACGACAACAAAATCCACCGGGAAGGTGAATTTGTCAACGCCAACGAAGACGTCTTCGGCTATCCCCACTGGATAAGCAACCGTACGGTTAGCTAATTCCAAAGTCATTTTGGTGGGGACTAGCTCGGGGAGAGATAATTGCTTCCAAACACTTAAAGGCATTAAGTTTATACTGGCACCTAGATCGGCTAGGGCCATGCAATTCTCTACTCCCGGGAAGTTGCAAGGAATTAAGAAGCGACCCGGATCACCAAGTTTGGTGGGCAATTTCCTTAAGAGAACCACGGAGCAAGTCTCATTAAGTTGGGTCTGAGCAATGTCAAGAAGCACTAAGAAGATCTTTAAACATCTTCGCATATTTAGGCATGTGAGCGAGAGCCTCGGCAAAGGAGATGTTAAAATTCAATTGTTTAAACATTTTGAGAAAGTTTGAAACTTGAATATCATCGTTGCTCTTTTGCTTCTCTTTCCTCAACCTTGAAGGATAAGGTATATCGGATGAAGAAGAAGGCTTTAGGGGAATAGGATCACTCACAACTGCGGGTGGTGGGGGAATGGGGGTAGAAGGCAAAGGAGGTGAGGAAAGTTGCTCTTTTTCCTTGTTCACAATCACGGGTGGAAGTGTAGGAAGCTCGGGTTCCGTATAACCTTTTCCACTACGAGTGGTGATTGCTTTCATCTCCCATCTTGGATTCGCAACGGTGTTACTCGGAGGAGTACCCGAAGAAGAGGGTGGATTACCTTGGAAGAGAGAACCGAGCATATCACGTATGTTATCCGCTTGAGTGCTGAAAGAGTCTCTCATGTCTGCACGAATATCATTGCTTTGTTTCACCATGTCATTCCTTAGCTCAGCTCGAATATCGCTCCCTTGTTTCACCATTTCTCCCTTCAAGTTGATGAATTGACTCTGAAGATTCGTCACCATCTCTCTATTAGTCCTCATGAACGTCTCGACGTCTTGATTCAATGCCATCGGTTGATTGAGAGGTGGAGCTTGGTAAGCTTGAGAATTTCCTTGAGGTGGGTATGGGTTTCTTTGGGATTGATATTGATTGTTTGCACGAGGTTGGGATTGGTTATTTCGGTTATAGCTTTGTTGTTGGTTTTGGTTTGGAGGAGTAAAACCGGGTGGTGCAAGATAGTTGTTTGAACGATAACTTAGCAAGTTACGGTCTCCTTGAGGACGAGCTTGATAGCCTCCCGTAGGATAAGTACCGTATGCCGCGTTAACATTTTCAGAAAAATTGCCTTGAGTAGAAGGACAATCATTGTAAGAATGAGGACCACCACATGTGTCACAAGAAATAGCAACGGCTTTAGCTTGTTGAGGATGGTTATTAGCCAAAATTTGCATATTTTTGCTCAGTTCGATAATGGCTCGTTCCATGGCGGACATGTCTGTGGTGGAAGAAGTAGATGAGACATTGACTCTCGGTTTAGATCTTGAGGATGCGGATGAATCCCAATTCTTGTGGTGAGTAGTCATGTTTTCAATCAACTCTCTACACTCCTCCGGTCTCCTTTTCATAAAAGTACCACCGGCGGCGGCGTTGATCGTGTCACGATCACGAAAAGTGAGACCATTGTAGAAAGTATCAATGAGAATGACGGGGAGCATGTTATGATTTGGACAACGGTCGATCAAATCATTGTATCGTTCCCAAGCATCAAAGATCGATTCATCATCGTCTTGCATGAATCCACTAATTTGGTTACGAAGGCTCTTGACCATGGATGGTGGGAAGTAGCGCGACAAAAAGCGTTGAGTCATGTCGTCCCAAGTATGAATAGAATTCTTTGGGAGACGGTCAAACCATTTTTCGGCATGGTGAGAAAGCGAGTGGGGAAATAGTTGAAGGCGAAGTTCATCCATAGAAACACCGGGTGACTTCATGCTTTGGGTGATGGTAATGAATTTGTTGAGGTGTTTGTTGGCATCATCATCCGAAATTCCGCGAAATGGATTAGTTTGCACTTGTTGGATCATGTGATTCTTCAACGAAAACTCTTGAGCCGTGATTTGCATCGGCGCAATCGGGCCTCCACGTCCGTTCATCGTAGGTTGGCATAGCTCCTCCATGGTTCGTAGGTCGGGTAGGGGTGGATTATTTATGTTGGGGTGAGGTGGATTATTATTGTTGTTGTTGTGTACACCGGCCATGTCTAAATCTTCGAGAGTCTCGGGCTCGGAATAAGACGTTGATCGAGTACGCATACACTAAAAAGAAAATGCAAGAGAAAATATTTTTGGTTTTTATAGGTTTTTTAATTTTTTGTATTTATGAAAATTTTATATTTTTATGGGTTTTTTGAAAAAATTTTGTACTTGAAAATAACGTTCCCGAAAGAACGGATCCCAAAATCCAATTTTTCTCACAAGAAACCGTTGATCCTTACGAAAAGAGCCGACAGCGGTGCCATTTTAATAACTGATTTTTGGTTAGTTAATAAAAAGGTTTGTTGCAAGATCTTTCTTTGTGTTGCTCCTACCCAATTATATATGTCGTTGTTTCATTCTCGGTATCTTCTCGAATCGATCACGGTTCAAAGTGGAATTGTTGTTCTTGGTAACTAAAAAGGGGGAGCTTTTGATCTATATCTACTTAAAAGGTAAATGCGAAAAGCAATTAATAATAATAAAGCCTGGATTAAACTTAAAACTTAAAACAGTAAAATACCTCAACTGAGAAAAACAACTGATTCAGAATGTAATGCTTGATCCGGAATATAACCTTTATTCGGAATATCTTAGACAAAAACCTTCATCCGGAATATCTTGAAATTGCTTCATTCGGAATGTTCAACCAAACTTCCTTCATTCGGAATGTGCTTGATTCGGAATAAATGTGTTGATCCGGAATGTTAATCTTGATCCGGAATATTTGCTTGACTCGGAATAAATATGTCGATCCGGAATATATTAGCTTCACTCGAAATATTGCTTCATTCGGAACAATCAAAAGGACACTGATTCGGAATAACAACTGACCCGGAATAAATTGTTTATTCGGAATATATTACTTGACTCGGAACATTATGCTTCACTCGGAATAAAAATGCTCATTCGGAATATTGGCTTATTCGGAACAAATCACTGATCCGGAATAATTTAAACAAAACTCTTCATTCGGAATACTTGGTTCATTCGGAATAAATAGCTTGACTTGGAATAATTAACTGACTCGGAATAAAATTCTTTATCCGGAATAAACTTTGATTCGGAATATTTTAATCAACAATGCTCATTCGGAATATTGAACTGATCCGGAATAATTTACTCATTCGGAACATTTTAAACAGAAACCTTTGGTTCGGAACAATATGTTGAAATCCTTGATTCGGAATGATTAGTTCATTCGGAATCTGGGGATTTGAAACAGTAAAGAGAACGAAGAACAGGGGAACAACTTGATCACGAATTTAACCAAAATCCACCAAGTTTTTAACCAAAACTGAAACCAATTTAACCACTAATCATTTACTAATGATAATCATCAATCCAAAACAACAAAAACTCAAAACCCACTTACTTTTGAAGATCAAAACCAATAAAATAAAAACCTTAGAACTTTGAATCAACAAGAAAAGGAAGAATAAGATGAAATAGAAACTTGTATTAAGGATTAAGATTCAAACAAACAAAATGGAAAGATTAAACTTACAAGATTGTGGAGGAATCAAAGAAAATAAAAACCACCAATCTCCTTAAGGGAGTTGGTTTCCTACGAACTAGGAAAGAAATAACAGAAAGAAAAACTAGTCTTGAAAATGTGAATGGGAAGGGTATTTATAGGGCTTGGCTTGGTTTGGTGAGTGGGCTTTCTCCCTTTCTTTTTGTCTTCTCGTCCTTTCAGAAAAGTTGACGTTTTTGATTTTGATTCGGGATTTGTCGACGAATAAATTCAACTCGTCTTTTAATTTCTTCATTTAATAGACTTGAGTTCCTTCGACATATGTAAATCTTCCATCTTTGGTCCTTTTCTTCGATAAATCTTCAAATAGGCCCATTGACTTCAAATCTTTTGCATCTCTTGGACTATAGACTTCGTCTTTTCGTCTTTTTCTTCGATAAAACCCGTGCAATCCCATGTTTTCTTCAATATTTATCCGGTTGGCTCTGAAAACACAACAAACACACAAACCACGCATAACTCCAAACAAATGACATTAAATACGCGTTTTGGTCTCGTTTTAGCAAGAAATAAGTGGTAAAAGGATGGGTGTTTTCACACCTATCACTGAATTCGTGTGGATACCAGACGATTAGGGTCACCAATAATAGAATCTATAGGATGATCGTTAGTCCACTTACTGTCATGTACATGAATCCGTGGATTGGAGTAGACTGTAGAAGGAGCTTCCTCTGAGGTGGACGACCCGGCTTGATTAGGGTCAGGAATTGGTACACCAAAGAATGGAAGTTCACGCATTTGAGCGAATTCCAAATCGTGATCATCATCATCCTCTTCATCATCAATAGGCATGACATGGGTAGTTGATTCGGGTGTAGGTTGTGAATTACTTGTTGAAGGTATATCTTGACCAATTGTAGGTGCAGACGTATCTGATTGTGCTTCGGTTGCTGGAGCGACAACTTCAGTTACCGGAGCTATTACCTCAGGTTCTGGAGCAACAATACTTGGAGGAGTAAAGAATTCATCAAACAACGGTTGAAACAACGTATCCCATTCAGTCCTAGAAGGTGGCGTAAATGATGATGAAGTAGGGTTGTTTGGGACAATACCAGAACTAATGTTACTGGGTCCCATTTCATGAAGTGCGTGTTCAGAGCTGCTTTGCTCAGAAGCCATTGCTGTCAGCTCATCAAAATTAACATTCATAGTTTCGAGGATCTTACGAGACTTACGATTGTAGATTCGGTATGCCTTCTTTGCGGGTGAGTAACCAATGAAAATACCAATATCAGCCTTTGGTTGAAGTTTACCCAAATTGTCACCATCATTATTTGGATAGCAAAGAGAGCCAAATACATGAAGATATGATAAATTTGGTACTTTACCATGGAGAAGCTCATAAGGTGTTTTACCATGGCGTCTGTAACACCCCTAAATTTACACAATTCAATACAGCGGAAGACTCGTTGGTGTTACGGGATAGCACATTACTCACTTCATAGACAACACTTAAAATCGCGTCGTTTAATAATAAAGCACTTCCATTCATAAATATCAAAGTTACATAGGTCCCAAGTCACTGTATTTTATACAGGTTTTACAAAGCATTTGAATGGAAATTAATATTTAAGTGCGGGCCATGAATTCTTGTTGTCTTCCCGAGAATTACCTTCAAGTACCTGAGACAAAACATGTTAAAAGAAAAGGTCAGCGATAACGCCGAGTGAATTCATAGAGTCTAATGAAACCACTAATATATCACCAGTATATAATTATTACCGAAAATCATTTGGTACAAATCTTTGTAGTAGGCCATAAAATAGCCAAAGTCATTTTATACAAATCCTTATCAAAATCATAATATAGGCTTTCGCCTTCAAATCATTATACTAACCAATGTCGTAAAAATATCATACAATACGTTTTACAACGTTGTATAGAGTTAAATAAAAACCGTTATATGAATATGGTTATGAAAACCAAAACACGAACATAATATCAATAGTAAGACCCCGTATTGCTAGTCAGGCAATATATCGTAATTCGGTGCGTATATCAATATTTCGTTAATTGGATTATTATAAGACGCATGACATTGTTACATTACTACAACAAACAACGGGTAGCTAGCCCGAAACTCAATTTGCCCATCTAAATTAGCGTGTCGTCACAAATATCACGCTATGGAAATCTTCTCATACATAAATTCGCTTACCAATCAATGTGGCACGACGAGGATCAACCGTCAAGGCGCGAACTGGGGTGATCGTCCCCAAATAGTACTATTATATGCATAAGCGTCTACCAAATCCCGGTAGTTCACAATTCATGCTAATGGGACTTTTAGTGACATAACCTAACTTTAATAATCCATTTCATTTCATCTATCGGGTCATTTAATCATTCATCGGGTCATACAATCATTCGGGTCCAAATCAATAAACAAACAATCGGGACAACTAGTGTCCCATTTTATAAAAACTAACATGTTATCTCCCTCGCGGGTTTATAAAACATTTCATAAAAACATTTAAAAGAGTGCGAGGCTATGAACTCACGTTGATGTGGGAAAGCGGGTTATCGGCAATTCGGATGTACGGTACGTGCCTCAATCACAGAAACCTAGACAAATAATACTCGTCTTAGACTCTTGTCCAATGACTTTATAAAAATAACAATTATGTATACATATGATGATGATCAAGTGGGATTGTACATTTTTTTTACTTATTCATTATAGTGTTTATGTGTTGGTAACATTTTTATACTAGTTTTACTAGTTTTACCTATTTACATGTTTTAGGTCCAATAAACCTATTATAAGTTCTTTAACTTGTATTAATCCATTTTATACTTGTATTATCAGTATTTATACTTTACATGTTGGGCCCAAATGGGTTAAGCCCAATAATTAATTTTTATAAGTGTTTAACTTATTTAGTTATATTGTTAGTCCAAATATGCTAACTTAGCTCGTTAATGTCCGTATGTCATATAGTTCGGGTTTTATCGGTTTTTACTTGTATTAGGTACTTATATATCATTATATGACTTTTAAAAACTTTACATTAGACGGGTTGATCGTCTAGGTTTTAATTGGCGAAAAACGTTAATTTTACGGCAATAGCCGAAAAAGTCGTAAAAATCATGTTTATAGTTTTTATAACTTATAAATCTTATTCAACTACCATTTTTATAAAGTGTCCATTTATTTAACCTTATACATATTTATATAAATGAAATTTATAAGTTAGTGGGTTTCAATTCACATTTTATACGATATTAGTTTGAGTGCTTATATAATACTATTAAACATTAATTCTTCAAAATCTGATTTTTAGTTTCATCTTCACCATTTTTATCATATCTTGAGTTCTATAAGGAGATAGAAGCTCATTTTTGGGTGGAATAAACTTCATATTATGTGCTACAAATAAGTTAGTTATAGCTACTGATCATTCCATGTTTAACTATCCTTAACAGTCCCTACAAAACAGACTATTCAGATTGGTACACTCATCTTGTTTTGATCATATCTCACTCATTTTGATGATTCCATTGCATGGCCAACTCTCACATGTGTATAGCACCTAATACTTACTATATATTGATTCCACTTTACCATTTTATCAGTTTAACATTTTGGTTACTTACTGTTTTTATACAACCATCACATTTAAGCAAGATTTTAACCATTTTACCTATGGTTTTCCATCTTTTTAACCATGTTCATCAAATCTATCAACACCAAATCCCCACATAATATTTGTAATCATTATTCATCATCATATACATATACATAAATAAAGAAATTACAATATTACATAATCAAAATAACAAGAGGATAGGAACAACAATCTTTATACCACCATTAGTGATGAAAAGATGAGATTTTTGATGAACAAGACTTGGTTCTTGTTATCAAATCTTCAACTTTAGCAAGGAAACTTCTTGGGTCCTTTGGATAGATGAACACCTCCATGAATTCAGCCACTTAACCTCATGAAAACTCCTTTTCATAGGTTAAGATCACCTCCAATCTTCATATCTTCAAAGGGTTTCCATCATATGTGTGAATAACAAAAGTTTTAGTGGTTGAAAATTGATCAAATGGGTGGTTTAAGGTGAGGATGGGACGAATTTTAGAGAGAGGGAGGAGAGTTGTGTGGTTTTTGCATGTAAGAAATGAGTTAGTTGTTTTAGGCTTGGTGGTTTTGTGGTTTTGAAAGCTTATTTTGTAAGCCTTAAGCAACAAGTGTAAGCTATTTTGTTACAAGGGTGCCACATCAAATGATGTGGTGTCCCTTTTAGTTAGTGGGGTGAGATAAACTTGTTTTGTCCCATCTCGCTAATTTACGGGTATTCCTCGATTCTAGTTTCCTTGATTTGCGTGCCCTCGGGTCGTTTTACGAAAAACGTTTTTATAAATTATGAATCAACGGCACAAAACGAATCTAATAAAAATTGTCTCATCAAAAACGGAGTTCGAAAACGTAAATAAGTAATCCTAAGGTTTCCGGTTTAGTCGTAAAGGACGTTAAATAATTCACGTAAGTCCTAATCTCTTCTCGTAAATTTGTGAGTTTATGAACTAACTCAAATTTAAAATCCCAAAATAATATTCACGAATAAGTTTTATTTTCTGAAATGTCGGACTGTCACCAAAACGGTGTATGTAAACGTAAGCACGTAACGTAGAATCCTTCGATTTAGACGTAGTCGATGCTACTTCAAGACGTAAATCCAAATTTCTTCCCAAAAATAAGTGAGTTCATAATATAACATTAAAATAATGTTTTTAAATAATATTTGAGAATAAAATATCAACCATAAATTGATGGATTGTCACAGCGTCTACGAATTAGTGACCGGTTTTGGGTGTATACTGCTATAGATACTGCTTCTGCCCATAAAAACAATGGAGCCTTTGCGTAAATTAAATCGTTCGAGCAGCTTCCATAAGTGTGCGATTTTGCCTTTCAACGACACCGTTTTGTTGTGGAGTGCGTGCAACAGATGTTTCATGAGATATGCCAACTTCTTCATAATAATCACGCAAGATTTGATTCACAAATTCGGTTCCATTATCTGTACGAATGCGTCAGACAGTAGTGTTGAGACGCACTTGAATCATCTTGAGAAATCTGATGGTGAATTTAGGTGCCTCATTTTTTGTTGTAAGAAATATCACCCATGTAAACCGAGAGTAATCATCGACAATTACGAGGATGTACTTTTTGCCACTAAGACTTTCAACACGCATTGGCCCACAAAGATCCGTATGCAACAAATAAAGTTTCTCTTGGTTGGTGTCTTCCGTCTTGGGTTTGTATGATTTCTTAGTGCTTTTCCCCATAGTACACGCGGAACACAAATGATCCTTGTGAAATGAAAGTTTAGGAAGACCACGAACAAGTTCGTTTTTCGCCAAATGATTAATAGCGTCAAAGTTAAGATGAGATAACTGTCGATGCCATAACCATGACTTAGTCTTCGATGCTTTGGAGAGAAGACATACGGGAGAAGCGGCCATCATGTCTTGTAGAGACAAAGTATACAAATTATTCCCTCGAGTACATTTCAATAAATCAACCCCTTCCAAATTACGAATGAAGCAGGTATGCTCACGAAAAGCAACTTCTAGGTTTGCATCACAAAATTGTCCCACAAAAAATAGTTGTGACCGAGACCTTCCACATAATACACTCTTGAAATAATAACATTCCCAATATGATATTCACCATAACCCATTATCTTTGCAATATGATCATTTCCAAATCGAACCGTACAAAGAAACTTGCTGACGAAATTTCTGAGCTGAGAGCGATCTCCGGTCATATGCTTGGAGCAACCAGAGTCCAAATACCAGAGAACAATTTGGACCACCTGTTTTCAACAACAACAGTAGACAATGCATTGGAAACTATTGGTTCCGGAGTGTTAGCAGAAACAGATATAAGATTATCAGAAGTGCTAACATTTGTGTGACCTTAGATTTCTTGCGTTTTCTAATGTGATTTTTAGCACAAACAGGTTTTACTATTCCAACTTTCTTAGGTTTTGGATTATTAGCGGGCACTACAGTGCGAGTAGACCTATTTAAAGGGCACTTGGTTCCTTCAGTGGTGTCGGTGTTCCTAGTTAAAGGACATGCTTGTGTTTTGGTAGCCTTGGTACTCCTAGTTAAAGGGCACACTTTCTTCGCTGTAGTGGGAGTGATCCTAGTCAAAGGGCATGTATTTCCTACTATAGTGAAAGTTCTACCAGTGGGGCGCCACATCCAACCAACTTGGGTTAACACTTTCCCATTCGGTTTCCATTCTAATCCATATTTCCGGGCATACATCTCATTCACATAGTCAGTAAGGCAAGAATCATGACGACTAGAAAACATACATTCATTGCAATTCCAACATTTCAAATTAGAATTCACACTAGGCTTAGAACGCTGCACAACCGCAGAGCCTTTAGGTTTAGCTACATGATTCTTTTTATTCAAAACAGAAATAACATTCCTAGGATGGGCTTCTAATTTCTTCTTCACTTGACTACTAGAGGGAGGAAAGATCCTATCATTCTTCTTGTTTCTTTTAAGCTTAGATCTTTGAGCCTTAGTAGTGGTGCTTACTCCTGTAGAAGGCAACACGGGAATATTAGAAGCTGGTTTTGATTCCGCCTTATCTTTAGTGACCAAAGGTTGAGATGGTTTAGTCCTAGGGCCCTTGTTAAGTGGTGTGACGGCTATAAGGTTCCATTTGATTGCACTAGAGGACGATGCTGAGACAGTGGATGTGTTATCCACAACATTCTTACCTTTTAGAGTATGAAGTGTTTCCTTTAACTCAGCCAAGACCAAATTTTTATCAAAAATTTGTTCCCTCAAATCAGATATTTCCACCGACTTTCGATTCAATTGTTCAATCAAGGATTGATTCTGTGCAGTGGTATTAACACATGCGGGCTTTACTGAACCGAAGAGTCGTGTATCTTTCTGTTTTAAGTTATCAACTTTGGACAAAATCTTGGAAACTCGATTATCTGGATCAAGTTTAAAATTCTCAACGACCTCAAGTACGTTCACATAGTTAAGCTCCTTAGATTTCTCTATTTCTATCGGCAAAGATTTAGAAACTTTGTCACTTGGCTGACGCTGTTTTGATTGTAAATTCAATCGAAAATTCTTTTCAAAGTTTGCATCATCGATATTAACACCTTCGAATGACGTTTCAAAGATTTCTTGATTAAAATGTTGCTTGCATTCAAGCGAAATACAATGTGTTTGAATCTCATCAAAACGTTTTGAAAGCGAAGAATATGAATCTTGAAGCTTCAAAATTCAGCGTCAGATTCGTGACCAGTACTATCTACCACGTTATCCACAGATTCAATATTATGCACAATAGAATCATTATCAACACTTTTATTCACACAGACGAAAACTATATCATGATACATCACTTGTTTCAGAAGCTGATCATTTTGGCGTGAAACCCGTTCTATTTCAAGTAAGCTGTTTTCATAAGCATCATCCATTTCATTGAAAACACGTTTAACTTCTTCTATTTCCAAATGCAAATCTTGATCAAGATTACTAAGACAAGCTTTAACATTCTTTACAAACAGAACAATTTCGTCTCGGAATGCAGCTCTAGTGTGCTCAAAGTTCCATTCACCTTCCGTTATGGTCGTGGCCGTCTTGCGTTCCAAAATGACCTTGTCAAAATTGGCTAAGTGTTGGTGAAACACATTTAAGTTAATGGACGCCTTACTTACCGGTGGAAGTAACTTCGTTAAATCCGTTTTCACGAGTGTAGGAGACGTACTAGGAGGGTTTTCATTTGATAAACTTGGGGGCACAAGAACTGTTAGTTCAGCTAATTCCTTTTGTAAGCGAATTCGTGTCTTTTTGGAAAGTTGATCTTTATTATGCTTATCATAATCAATCGTATGGAATTTTGAAAGCATTTTAGAATGAGTATCTTCCGCAAGTGACTGTGTCTCCTCAATACTACGAACACAAGGTGCTTCTTTCGATTTTCCAATTATGGTCATATCATAAAGACCGGGAATATATTCATGAGCTTGTTTTGCATAACCGGGATTAGGTGGTAAATCTTGAAGACGCTTAAGTTCGAGTTCTTTAAATGATTTAGTTAAAAGATGAACCTTTTCTGTGGAAGCGTATTGTTTTAAAAGCTGTTGTTCTTTGAATTTAAGAAGTTTGGTAGCATTAATTTCCGATTCAAACTTTTTAGACTCGAGAGTTTTGAAATCCATTTTAAGTTTCTAAAAATCATTGACAACCGACTCTTTTGCTTTTAATTCATTGGAAAGATTAGCTTTTAATGATTCTATTTCTTTCAAGTGTTCAATCTTTTCAAAACGAAATTAGTCAAATTCTGAACATGTTATTTTCTCTGCTTGAGGGACCATTTCAAAAGTTTTGACCTTTTCTTTATGCAACGCAAGCTCATCGGTTAGGGTGGAATTCATATCTACGGATTGTCTGAGAGCCATATGCATTTGATCAATAATATGTTTAGGCACCATGACCAAATCAAGTTGAGCATAAGATTCCATACCCGTCGTAGCATTTGGTTGAGGTTCACTCAAATGTGTAGGATTGGGTACCACATCATTTGAGTTACTAGTTCCCGAATGCTGTTCGAGGTTGTCATTTTCATGCCCAACTTGATGTGGGTTATCATCATTACCAAGATTGGTTGTGGTGGGTACCTCACTGACGACATCAGAACCGTAGTGAGAGAGATTAGCAACGAGAAGCAGCTTGGGCAGAGTGAATGTCATCATAATCTGAATCATATGCGTCAAGATCATCTGCTTGATAAGCTGCATTAGAAGTGGAAACGACTGCAATGCCTTCAGTATTTGCTGCCCCTGGGTCTGCAAGAAATGCTAACTCCTCTGAATCCAAAATCTTTCCCTTAGACTGAGCATCGACCAAATACATCTTCTCACGAAACCACGCTTCATCCCTTCTTCTTTTCGGCTGAGTGCATTGCCTAGCCATATGACCTTGTCCTCGGTAATTGTAGCAAGCCACAACCTTTTGAGGACCAATGGGACTTCCATTTCCATTAGCTTGTGAATTCACAGCTTGAGCATTCACCGTGCTTGTAGGAGGTCCATATGTATTTTTCCTTCCCTGAATAGGTTGCACTGTTACTTGACCATCTTGAACAGTAGCTTGTTGTCGAGGATTTGAAGAGGTGCGGAGCTGATTGTTTGTTGGTGGAAATCCTCTAGTTGCAACAAGTTTTAACAAGTAGGTAGTGAGATGGTTTAGAACATCAGCTGGCGTATCATTTGGAGTAAAGATCGGTGCTTGGATTGGTGGAAGTTCATTAGAGTAGAAAGCTTGTGCTTCTATTGGAAAATATCCTTGCTGAGGAGTATAGCCCATTGGAGAAGTGTTGGCTTGTGATGGTGATGTCTGATATGGTGGTTGCTGTGGAAAAGATTGTTGATGAACACTTTATTGAAATGCTTGCTGTGGCATCATTGGTGGTGGATAAGATGGTTGCTGTGGTTGCTGATAGGTGTGTGGTGGTGGCTGCTGCAAGTATGATGGTTGTTGATAAGTATAAGCCATGTTTTGTTGAGAAGCATACATGGCAAGTGGATCATGAACTTGAGGTTTAGACAACCGAGCCTCGATCACATGGCATTCGTGTTGTTGAAGAAAAGATTGAAGTTGATCCACATTGGTGTTATGCAAGTCCTTAGCCAATTTAACATCCATCACGTACTTTTTCCATTCTGAAGGAAGAGTGTTCAAATACTTGGTGTTCAATTGAAACGTAGGAATTGCCATGCCATAGATTTTGAGCTCATTCAACAATAGGGTAAATCTCAAATAGTAGTCATTGAGAGTCTCCCCTGGCACATAGGCAAACTTATCAAAAGTATCATAAAGCTTACACTCTCGTTCTTGTTTAGTTAACGAGGTGCCTTGCATTAGAACACGAATTCTATTCCATAACTCTTTGGCAACTTTATGTTTGCTAACGAGTTTGTAAACATCTGGAGGAAGGGCTTGGAGAACGATGTTTGTAGCATACTTATCACATTTGTCTTGAATCTTCATATCTCCAGTCAATTCACCCGTTGTGCGAGGACGAGTAGTTGTACCTTCCGTCACTGTACCATAATCTAATGGTCCATTGAGCACCGATGCCCAAATGAGATGTCCATTCTCTTTGTTCAACATGTAAAGTTCCATTCAGGAAGTCCAATCCTCGTACATAGATTTTTCCAACATTGGTGGACGATTATCCGTACCCGAGAGGATGGACTTATCCGTAAGAGATGTGTACTTCATTTCGATAAGTTAAGATTTACAAATTTGATCGGTCAATGAAAGAAAGTAAATGTATTTGTTGTTGTGTGTTAAATCCGAGAAATAATGTTGAAATCCCCTAAATTATGTTCTCGAGAAACCAAAAAATCCAAGTCAAATTACACACGGTTTGTTAAAAATTTTCAAAATTATGTTGGATCGCAGTGGGGATCGTACTCACTATAATCATACTCAGATCGTACTCCTTGATCGCACTCAACGATCGCAGTGGTGATCGTACTCCCTTATCGCAACAAGTGATCGCAGTGGTGATCGCACTCCCTTATCGCAACAAGTGATCGCAGTGGTGATCGTACTCCTTTATCGCAACAAGTGATCGCAGTGGTGATCGCACTCCCTTATCGCAACAAGTGATCGTAGTGGTGATCGCACTCCCTTATCGCAACAAGTGATCGCAGTGGTGATCTTACTCCCTTATCGCAACAAGTGATCGCAGTGGTGATCTTACTCCCTTATCGCAACAAGTGATTGTAGTGGTGATCGCACTTCCTTATCGCAACAAGTGATCGCAGTGATGATCGCAGCGAGTGAGCGTACTCCCTTATCGCAGTGAGTGATCGTACTCGTGATCGCAGCGAGTGATCTTACTTGTGATCGCAACTAGTGATCGTGACCTTGGATCGCAAGTAGAAACCCCCAGGGTTTATGCAATCGCAACAATCAGATCGTTCTATGGATACCAACTTACCACTTTTCTCGGACAGTACAATAACACAACCAATTCGAGATTCTAAGCCTAAAAATGAATCAAACACCCAAAAATTTTGTGTTTTTAACCCAAATAACAATACCAAATCACTATAACAAGTAACTAGATGAAGTATATCAAGATTAACTCATAAAAACAAAACAAAAAATTTGGTTCGTGTGATTTTGGATCAAAAAAGGGCGAGAGAATCAAGAACATAAACACAAAAACCAAACAATCATCCCATGGATCTTGATACCATTTGTGGGATATGTAGATATTGCTTATGTTTTAGAGAGAGAAAGAGATAGAAACTTGGTAGAATCAAACACACTTCTAGAGAGAGAAATGAAATAACTATGTGTAAAATTATGATGAATCCACACCCTCTTCATCTAAGGAGAGGGTTTATATACCCAAGTCTTGTAATGGGCTTGGGCTTACATGTTTGGGCCGGCCATACAATCATGGACCGGGCATTTCCTTGTTTGATATATGAAAAGGTATCTAGACTACGAGCTACTACTTAATATATTGTCGGAGTGACCGAATCTTCCTAAATACGTAAAAACGTATTTCCAACATTGAGTGAACCTCAACCAAATGCTACGACGGGTATGGAATCTTATGCTCAACATGATTTGGTCATGGTGCCTAAACATATTATTGATCAAATGTATATGGCTCTCAGACAATCCGTTGATACGAATTCCACCCTAACTGCTGAGCTTGCATTACATAAAGAAAAGGTCAAAACTTTTGAAATGGTCCCTCAAGCAGAGAAAATAACATGTTCTGAATTTGACCAATTTCGTTTTGAAAAGATTGAACACTTGAAAGAAATAGAATCATTAAAAGCTAATCTTTCCAATGAATTAAAAGCAAAAGAGTTGGTTGTCAATGATTTTCAGAAACTTAAAATGGATTTCGAAACTCTCGGGTCTAAAAAGTTTGAATCAGAAATTAATGCTACCAAACTTCTTAAATTCAAAGAACAACAACTTTTAAAACAATACGCTTCCACAGAAAAGGTTCATCTTTTAACTAAATCGTTTAAAGAACTCGAACTTAAGCGTCTTCAAGATTTACCACCTAATCCCGGTTATGCAAAACAAGCTCAGGAATATATTCTGTGTCTTTATGATATGACGCTAATTGGCAAATCTAAAGAAGCACCTTTTGTTCATAGTACTGAGGAGACACAGTCACTTGCGGAAGAAACTCATTCTAAAATGCTTTCAAAATTCCATAAGCTTGATTATGATATGTATAATAAAGATCAATTTTCTAAAAAGACACGTATTCGCTTACAAAATGAATTAGCTGAATTGACAGTTCTTGTGCCCCAAAGTTTGTCAAATGAAAACCCTCCTAGTACGTCTCCTACACTTGTCAAAACGGATTTAACGAAGTTAATTCCACAGGTAAGTAAGGCGTCCGTTAGCTTAAATGCGGTACACCAACACTTAGCCGATTTTGACAAGGTCATTTTGGAACGTACGATGACTTCGGCCATAACGGAAGGTGAATGGAATTTTGAGCACACAAGAGCTGCATTTAGAGACGAAATTGTTCCATTTGTAAACAATGTTAAAGCTTGTCTTAGTACTATTGATCAAGATTTGCTTTTGGAAATAGAAGAAGTTAGACATGTTTTCAATGAAATGGATGATGCTTATGAAAACAGTTTACTTGAAATAGAACGGGTTTCACGCCAAAATGATCAGCTTCTGAAGCAAGTGATGTATCATAATATAGTTTCCGTCTGTGTGAATAAAAGTGTTGATAATGATTCTGTTGTGCATAATTTTGAATCTGTGGATAATGTGGTAGATAGTACTTGTCACAAATCTAACGCTGAATTTTTAAAGCTTCAAGATTCTTATACTTTGCTTTCAAATTTTTTTGATGAGATCCAACAACATTGTATTTCGCTTGAATGCAAGCAATAATTTATTCAAGAGATATTTGAAACTTCATTCGAAGGTTTTAATATAGATGAGGAAAATTTTCAACAATATTTTCTATTGAATTTAGAATCAAAACAGCGTCAGCTGAGTGACAAGGTTGCTAAATCATTGCCGATAGACATAGAGAAATCTAAAGAGCTTAACTGTGTGAACGTACTTGAGGCCGCTGAGAATTTTAAACTTGATCTAGATAATCGAGTTTCCAAGATTTTGTCCAAAGTTAATAACTTAAAACAAAAAAATACACAACTCTTTGATTCAGTAAAGCCCGCATGTGCTAATACCACTACACAGAATCAATCATTGATTGAATAATTGAATCGAAAGTCGGTGGAAATATCTGATTTGAGGGAACAAATTTGTGATAAAAATCTGGCTTTGACTAAGTTAAAGGAAACACTTCGTACCCTAAAAGGTAAGAATGTTGCGGATAACGCAACCACTATCTCAACATCGTCCTCTAGTGCAATCAAAAGGAACCTTATCGCCGTCACACCACTTAATAAGGGCCCTAGGACTAAACCATCTCAAACTTTGGTCACTAAACATAAGGCGGAATCAAACAAGCTTCTAATATTCCCGTGGTGCCTTCTACAGGAGTGATCACCACTACTAAGGCTCAAAGATCTAAGCTTAAAAGAAATAAGAAGAATGATAGGATCTTGCCCCCATCTAGTAGTCAAGTGAAGAAGAAAGTAGAAGCCCATCCTAGGAATATTATTTCTGTTTTGAATAAAAAGAATCATGTAGCTAAACCTAAAGGCTCTGCAGTTGTGCAGTGTTCTAAGCCTACTACGAATTCTAATTTGAAATGTTGGAATTGCAATGAATGTATGTTTTCTAGTCGTTATGATTCTTGCCTTATTGACCATGTGAATGAGATGAATGCCCGGAAAAATGGATTAGAATGGAAACCGACTGGGAAAGAGTTAACCCAAGTTGGTTGGATGTGGCGTCCCACTGGTAGAACTTTCACTATTGTAGGAAATACGTGCCCTTTAACTAGGATCACTCCCACTAAAGCAAAGAAAGCGTGCCCTTTAACTAGGAGTACCAAGGCTACCAAAGCACAAGCGTGTCCTTTAACTAGGAACACCAACACTACCGTAGGAACTAAGTGCCCTTTAAATAGGTCTACTCCCACTGTAGTGCCCTCTAATAATCCAAAACCTCAGAAAGTTGGAACAATAAAACCTGTTAGTGATAAAACTCACATTAGAAAACGCAGGAAATCTAAGGGTCACAAAAATGTTAGCAATTATGATAATATTATATCTGTATCTGCTAATACTCCGGAACCAATAGTTTCCAATGCATTGTCTACTGTTGTTGTTGAAAACAGGTGGTCCAAATTGTTCTCTGGTATTTGGACTCTGGTTGCTCTAAACATATGACCGGAGATCGCTCTCAGCTCACATCTTTATCAATCAATCCAAGTATGCCCTTGAATCTCTTAATAAATATAAGATGGAATCTTGCGACCCCGTGGATACTCCAATGGTGGAACGAACTAAACTTGATGCAAATCCACATGGAGTTGCTGTTGATCTGACATTTTATCATGGAATGATCGGTAACCTTATGTATATCATAGCTAGTCGACCTGATCTTCCGTTTGCTATATGCATGTGTGCTCGGTATCAAACTAGGCCTACTGAGTTACACTTAGCTACTGTTAAACGTATCTTTCGGTATCTTAAAGAAACCATTAATCCGGGACTTTGGTATTCGAAGGACTCTTCGATTCTACTAATGGCATATGCAGATGCGGATCACGCGGGTTGTCAAGATACAAGGCGTAGCACGAGTGGAATATTGCAACTACTAGGAGATCGACTAATCAGTTGGACATCGAAAAGGCAGAAAAGCGCTGCAATTTCAAGTACGGAAGCAGAATACATAGCTATGTCCGGTTGCTGTGCTCAAATTATTTGGATGAGATCGCAATTAACCGACTATGGTCTAGGTTTCAACAAGATTCCGATGTACTGCGACCACAAAAGTGCAATTGCCTTATGCTGCAACAATTTTCATTTCTCCCGGTCGAAGCATATTGACATTCGCTACCACTTCATCAAGGAGCAAGTAGAAAATGGAGTGATAGAGCTTTACTTTGTCCGATCTGAGTATCAATTGGCGGATATTTTCACGAAGGCTTTAGATCGCGCTCGAATTGAATTTTTGGCCGACAAGCTAGGAATGAGAACCTTCTCGCCTGAGACTCTAAAGGAATTGGCAGATGAAGCGAAAGAATAGTGGTGGTAAACAATTTTACGTATCCTTGGTGATCATCTGTATATATTGTTTATATTTTTATCCTCAAAAGCAAACTACAAAAATATAAAACCATATAAAAACCATAAAAAATTGAAAAATCTAGAAAAATCCAAAAATATTTTACTTTATTTTTCAAAGGCATGTCTTTTGGTAAGATAATATTTACGGCCTTAGAAATGTTGCTTAATATTGACACGGCGCCATAAATAGAGTTCATACAAAAGTTGTAAATATTTCATAAAACATGCCTAAATGGCTTGTAGTTATTTCAGACTGCAACCCGTTTTTAATATTAAAGTCAAGTATTTCTTATGAAAGCTTTGGCTCTCAACGGGAATTAGTTTTCTCGGGCAAGGTTTACTTTAAAACCTTGTAAGGGATCAAGTTTACTTTATAACTTGGTCTAACACAAATCTATGTACGCATCAGTGCATCTATTTGTTAAAACAAGAGAAATCTTGTTTTTTATGAAGTTATCATCTCCACAAACCAAAGATTTTGTCAATTGGTATCTACATACTCGACGATGCGACCACTCAAACGTCGACTACAACTCTTTCAGTAGAACACGGGTCAATAATTGAGGGGAGCAATTGTCAAGCATTCAGAATCTTCGATGCCGAACGTGCCAAGTTCACAAATTAGTGTCAAGACAACAATACCAATCGTACATGTGGTGTCAAGAGACGACTTCAGACGTGACGAGGCGACCAACATATGCTGACAAGAACCATTTGATCTTATCATATGATGTTCTCATCAATCAGGTCCAACCTTGTCAATTTTTTACTAATATGGTGAATATGTGATCATGTCACACATCGGTATCATATCTCATACATTTGGTATCATGAAGATAAAACGAACTTGCATTTTTCTTCCCAAAACCTTTGATTAAAACTTCATTAAATCAATTGATATTAGAAACATCGATTGGGTTAATATTTTTAATATGGGGGAGAAAATGTGATTTAATATGGGAAGTTATCACAAATGGTTTGACTTAATGTGCTGGCTCATCCCGACATATGCGAAATGTTTTCGAATATCGTGGCATATGTTAAGGGGGAGCAAAACGGATTTGCATATCAAAATGGATTTTCATGGTGACATATACTTACCCAAAACCCATTTATTTCACGATGATGAAGATTGTGGTGTCATAAGGATGGTAGGATAGGTTAAGTCCAATGATTCCTCTAGAACCAGATGAATCTTCCCAAGGACATTCCATAGCTAGAAATAGTAGTCCTTAGGAAAGTTGGAGAAAAGATTGTGAATGTAGCTGAATGCCGACCAAGTACTTAAGTTAGCGCTGGAACAATCACAACAAGGTGCTAGTTATGACGTATTGGTAAGCATTGAAGGGGTTGAAGAATGAAAAAGAATTGTAAAGATAAAGGGTGTAAAGAAAGAAGCCCTCCTTACAACCTTAGGCAGAAACCGGGTCAATACATATGCTATTGACATCATTTTTAATGATGCTTGATATTAAAGATAAGACATCATGGACCCAGTGATGCAATGCACAACCCATCCCAGCTAACTCAGATATCTCTCAAAAGATATTTGTTTTGATCACACGGAGACAACGCATTATCTATTGATTTATTCACTCCGAATAAATTAGTATTGAAATGGTGGCACTCCTCCAACCTCCGATCACTAAAATCCAAAATGCACGATCGAGTCTAGAGCCATTTTAGATCATCAAATATCTCATTAGGACACACTTTCATAATTCCTTGCTTCTTCACACATTGTGAAAAGTAAGAAAGATCTTAAGAGTCCTACGCAAAATCTTCATGATCTTGCCTGAACATCCGAGTAATACAAAAGTATTTACAATGAAGATTTAAATCCTTCTTGAGCGAATATCAAAAAGCTCATGGTAGATGACTTGTGCGATTCTTTATGAATCAAGCTTGTGATAACTGGAAAGCAACAGTGGTTTAATTCTTAACTGAATTAAACACGTTCCAGGCCTCTACGCAATATCTAAGTGATCTTCCCAGAACACTCAGAGTGATACCTTTAGTGTTCACAGTGATGAGTGGAAATCCTTCTAGTGTTAACCTTAAACAACACTTGGTAGGTATCTTGCAAGATTCAATATGAATCAAGCTCGTGACAACTGGAAAGCAACGATGGTGCAATTCTTTAATGAATCAAACTTGTTCCAGGAATCAGAATTGACGGCTTCAATCATGCGGATAATTTTATCCAAATGATTCACTCTTTACGTTCGCAGTCAGCTTTGGACGGTCGAGTAAAGAGAACGGGTTTACCCGCGAAATCTTGTCAAGGAGATTTTTAATTAAATCTACCTGCTACAAGTACGATATTTTATATCGTCCAACGGTCTTCACCGACCGGAGGTAAAATGCTACCGAATTAGAATGAAATGTTCAAAGCCATTTCGTTCGTGTCTACTTATGTTGCGGCATTTGAAGACGGTGGCGATGCGGAATCCGAGAAGAAGTCGTCCCCGCATGCTTATACTTTATGCACTTAATACTTCATCCAATTCTAGAAAGCCCAAAAGTCAAGTCTTCCGATGTATCGAACTCTGAAGCTTTCAAGAATTACGAAGGTATAAGTATGTGGGACATGAAGTCACGAAGAGGCAAAGATCACAAGTGATGGATGCACAAGATCAAGTCAAGAGATTAATGCTCAAGATTGATATCAAAGATCACATCATCATGTTCACCAGAAAAGAAAAAAGAAAAGAAAGACGAAGACTACGAGCTCAAGACAAGCATAGTATGCTAGGTTTATTTTATTATTGTAACTTGGGTAACGCCCTTGTTTGGAGTGACCTCCCTTAGGGGGAGATCGTTGGAAATATGTTTTTACGTATTTAGGAAGATTCGGTCACTCCGACAATATATTAAGTAGTAGCTCGTAGTCTAGATATCTTTTAATATATCAAACAAGGAAAAGACGGGTCCATGCTTGTATGGCCGGCCCAATTGTAAGCCCAAGCCCATCTTATGGGCTTGGTATATAAACCCTCTCCTTAGATGGAGAGGGTGTGGCTTTCTCATACAATACATATAGTAAAGTGTGTTTTCTTATTTTTCTCTCTCAAGTGTGTATGTGAAATCATCTATCTTTCTATCTCTTTCTCTCTCTAAAACATAAGCAAGATTTACATATCTTACAGAGCTTGACCTAAAAGATCAAATCAATGTTTTGACTTATGACCTAAATGCTAGTATTCAGATTAGGGACATCTTGGAGAGATCCAAAGGTGTTATACAAGCTGAGTTGGATGAGGCCATTAAAAACAAAGATAATGTAGGGCTTAAAATTCAAAGATTTGATAAAGCTTCTCAAACCCTAGAAAAATGTGTTAGTGAACAAAGGGATTCTAGGGATATGACTGGGATTGGGATGAAAGAGTATGCTGGTGTTCCACCACCTGCTGGGAACTTCTATTGTGTCCTTAGAAAGGATTTGTCTTAGACTGGTATTCCAGAACTCCAAGAAAAGGAATTTATTCCTCCACCAAGAGTTCTTACTCCAGTAGAGGAATATAAGCAGAAATTGACTGATTTGGGCCAATGGAATAAAGCCAATCCTACCTTATTTGTTAAAGGAGGCATGCTTAATGAAAGCCCAAATGAGTCATCACCCATAAAAGTGACCAACCTTACTACTGGAAAGACTGTTGATCTTGACTTAAACGTTGATAGAAAACCTAGTATTAAATATGCAGAAATTTATAGAAAACCTAGGTCACCAAAAAATCAAGTTAGTGATAATGGGACAGGTTTTTTTTTTCATCTAGACCTAGAGTTATGTCTAGAAAATCCTGTTATACTTGTGGGAGTTTTTCACATTTCTCTTATTAGTGTGTCAATGCTTCAAAGGTCAACGCTGATAGAAAGTCAAACATGGTCAAACCCAAACCTTTTGTCCAGCAAAGTCCACAAGTCATTAGACCAGCTCCATTCTTCACTAAAGGGTCTAATACTTATGGACAAAGGCCTTTTCAAAAGGCTAATACATGGTCTAACAGATAATGGGTTCCTATGGCAAACCCTAGGTTTGACGCTGATAAGGGTAATTTCAGCGTTGTCAAGAACAATTTTAACGCTGAAAGGAATGTTTCCAACGCTGTTAGACCAAGTAATGCCAAATACTTGCAACAAAAGGGAAAGGGGTCTAAAGCTTCTTCTAGCTTGACATGGAGACCCAAACAAGACCAAAACCCTAATCCAAATGGGATTTCTATGACCTGTAATAGATTTCATTATATTTCAAAGGTCATAACCAAACCAATTGGGGTTAACTGGGTGTTTAATCCAAAAAGGGATGAACAAGAGGTTGTTATAAGGACTAAGTCTGTTCTTGTTGAACAACCAAATGAATCCAAGTCTGCTCAGGCTTGGATTCCCAAAGAAAACTAATTTGTTTTCTTTATGTGCAGGGCATTTAAAAGCAGGTTAATGATTATGGCTATTGGGATAGTGGATGCTCTAGGCACATGACGGGGAAGGAAGATTATTTGACAAACTTTACCCCCATTAAAGATGGTGACAAAGTGTACTTTGGAGGAGGATATGGAACTATTACTGGCAAAGGCACTCTTATCACCAACAATTTGCGTTTTGAGAACGTATTTCTGGTAAAAGAACTTGATTATAATCTATTTAGTGTATCACAAGTTTGTGATAACAAAAATAAGGTTCTTTTTACTGATACTGAATGCTTAGTGTTAAGCAAGGATTATAAATTACCTGATGAGAAATTCATTGATTATAGAACACCTAGGCATAAGGACATTTATAATGTGAATCTTAATGGAATTAGGATGAATAATAATCTATCATGTCTATATGCTAAGGCTTCAGTTGATGAGAGTAATATTTGGCACAGAAGATTAGCGCACATAAATTTTAAGAACATCAATAGACTTGTGAGACATGGTTTAGTTGATGGTTTGCCTGAAAAGGCTTTCCACAATGACCACTCTTATGTTGCATGCCTTAAAGGCAAACAACAAAAAGTCTCCTTTAAGTCTAAACTTGTGCATTCTAGCTCTAAACCACTTCACTTGCTGCATATGGACTTTTTTGGTCCAACTAATATAGAAAGCTTAAATGGTAAATCTTATTGTTTTGTCATAACTGATGATTTTTCTAGATTTACTTGGACTTTCTTTTTGGCTTTGAAAAGTGAAACTGCTGATGTTTTGATTAACTTTATTACCCAATTAGAGAAAAAGACTGGGAAAGAGGTTAAAATTCTTAGAAGTGATAATGGTGGTGAGCTTAGAAATAAGCTGTTAGATGACTTTTGTGCCAAGAAAGGGATTACTAGGCAGTTTAGTGTAGCCAGAACCCCACAACAAAATGGGGTGGTTGAAAGGAAGAATAGAACACTCATAGAAGCAGCTAGGACAATGTTGGCTGATGCTCACTTTCCCATTGCATTTTGGGCTGAGGCTGTGAATACAGCATGTTATGTTCAGAATAGGGCATTAATCAACAAAATCCATAACAAGACACCTTATGAGCTATTTTGGAATAGAAAACCTAATATTGGTTTTCTTAAACCCTTTGGATGTCATGTAGTTGTATTAGATACAAGTAATGCCTTAGGAAAGTTTAGTGCTAAAGGTGATGAAGGCTATTTTATGGGCTATTTAGTGCAGAGTAGAGGATATAGGGTTTACCTTAAGAAAGAAAAACGTATACTTGAAAAGGTACATGTTAGGTTTTTAGAAAGGAAACCTAGTGATCATGAGAGTGGACCAAATTGGTTATTTGATTTGGAACCTTTATCTAGAACCTTAAATTATATGCCTGTTACTAATCCAAACATTATGAAGGTGACTTCAAATGTTGTGGAAGAACCAGTTGTTGAAATTTCAGGTATACAGGTTGATGAGGAGATAGGATCACATACAGACAAATCAGCACCCATACTTGAGTATGTTACCATTCCTATATGGACATATGCATTTGCTGCTGATGATGGAAAGGAAAAAGGTGGTCCACAGGAGACACCAGTTGTTGAAAACATGCATGAATCTTTAAGCGCTGACAAGACAAATTCAGGCGTTGATGGCTCAAACCTTGACAACCCTAATTCAGGCGCTGGCAACTCTTTTGACCATCTATTCTCTTCCAATGTTTTTGAACAAGGTGAACCTTCAATAATACATGAAAAGGTTCATTCAGGTGATGATGGAGGAGACTTTGAAGATGATATTGGCAATTTGGAGACTGAAATTGAAGACAACACAATTATTGAAGGAGGAATGCTTACATATACTATCAAGAATCACCCTTCTTCTCTAATTATTGGTGATGTGATGTCTCCTGTACAAACTAGAAGGTCTCATCAGAATCATGGAGGATTTATTGCCAATTTTCACAAGAAGGTTGATACCCCTCTTGTTCAGGCATGTTTGTTTGCTTATTTTCTGTCACAACAGGAACCCAAGAAGATATTTTATGCTCTCAAAGAACCAAGTTGGGTGGAAGCAATGAAATATGAGCTTCACTAATTTGCTATTCAAGATGTTTGGGAGTTAGTTGATTGTCCCAGATATGTCAGACCTATTAGGACAAGATGGGTTCTTAGAAACAAAAAGGATGAGAGAGGAATTGTGGTCAGAAACAAGGCACATTTAGTTGCTCAAGGCTATACACAAGAGGAAGGGATAGACTATAAAGAGGTTTTTTCACCTGTTGCAAGGATTGAAGCAATAAGGATTTTCCTAGCCTGGTTTATGTTATGCAACCTCCTGGTTTTGAGGACTCTAAACATCCAGACAAGGTGTATAGAGTGAAGAAAGCAATGTATGGACTTCATCAAGCCTTAAGAGCATGGTATGGCACATTTTCCACCTATCTGGTGGAAAATGGATTCAAGAGGGGCACCATAGATCAGACTTTGTTTACTAAGAAGACTGGAAAGGACTTCTTACTTGTTCAGGTCTATATGGATGATATCATTTTTGGCTCTTTAAGTCCAAAGATGAGTGAAGACTTTTCCAAGCTCATGATAGACAAGTTCAAGATGAGTGTGATGGGAGAGATGAACTTCTTTTTAGGGTTAAAGTTCAGCAGAAAGAAGATGGTATCTTTATCTCTCAAGACAAATATGTAGCAGAGATCTTGAAGAAGTTTGACTTTTCTCCACATGAAAAACGGGCTAGCACACCCATGGATAGGGAACACCCTTGGGGGAAGGTTGGAGATGGAAAAGAGGTGGATGTCAGGCATTATAGGTCAATGATTGGATCATTGATGTATCTTACAGCTTGTAGACCTGACATTATGTTTGCTGCGTGTGCATGTGCACGCCATCAAGTGACTCCTAAAGAGTGTCATCTTCATGCTGTCAAGAGGATTTTTAGGTACCTTAGGTGCTATCCCACCTTGGGATTATGGTATCTAAAGGATTCTCCATTGGAGCTTATTGCATATTCAGACAGTGATTATGGGGGTGACAAGTTTGATAGAAAATCCACAACTGGTCGATGCCAATTTATTGGGAGTAGGTTGATATCTTGGCAATGCAAGAAACAAACAGTGGTGGCCAACTCTACAACTGAAGCAGATTATGTAGCTGCAGCTGCTGGTTGGGACAAGTCTTATGGATTCAGAACCAACTGTTGGATTATGGGTATAATTTTATGCATACCAAGATTTTTGTAGACAATAACAGTACTTTATGCATTATTAAAAATCATGTACATCATTCTAAAACAAAACACATAGAAATTAGACATCATTTTATAAGAGATTGTTTTGAAAAAGGTTTAATACAACCAGATAGGGTTGACATAGAAGAAAATGTGGCTGATTTATTAACTAAACCTTTTGATACTGGGAGATTTCAATACTTGGTAACAAGTATTGGAATGATCAATCTTACCTAATATGTGTTTTTGGAACTTATTGTAAAAGTATGTACAGGATATGCATTGTTATTAATCTTTGTACAAAATTAGGTTTTACACTTTATTTCTCTAACGCTGACAAAGGTTATTTAACGCTGATAAGTGTTAAAATGACGTTGACATATGTTAGTTTTGTGGTTTTTGATCTAATTATGCAGGCATTGTTAGCATTGTACAAATGGATACAGAGTTGCTTATGGATCTTTGGAGCTTACTTGGAACATGTTCAAGTTTATGGATGATGGTTGGAGTATTTATATTCCTATCTTGACATAAATTTTTATTGCATGTATTTTATTGGCAACTTGTATATCTTACTTTCAGGGGAGGTTTAAGAAACCTTTAGGACTTTTTGGGTATTTGTAAAATACTCTTATCACAATTCTAGATTGTGTCCACTGGTGAGTACGAGTTAGTTTACTAAATCGTGAGGCACTGTAACATGCAAAGTTGATATACTTTGCACGCTGCCAAGACTTTTTGACCTAGAATTGGATGTGGTCTGTTGGGAGACTTGGGTATGATTTTTATTGGGCTTACCTGGGAAGTTACAAAGGATTTTTTTAAGATAACTTCACTGTTAAGAACTTTGGTTACCAAGGGACACTTGAGGACAATTATGTCTATCTTGCTTAAGCAAGCGTGCATGATTGGACAGTGCTTGCCACCCTATGGTAATTTTCAGTCTATAGGTTATCTTCACTAGTATAAATTACTTTGTTAAGGTCCTTTTTTTTTTTTTTTTTGGACGCTGACAGTTTTATTTCCAAACGTTGTTAGGACCAATTTTGACGTTGACATGGCAAAATCCATCGTTGACAAGAATATAGCCGTTGGGCGTTGTTGAGTTATTTTTGCCTGTTGATATACATTGGGTCCTACCCAGTTGTTATTTTTGACGAAAATTTGGGCCTTAATTTTAGGAGTTGGTAACTTTTTATTAATGCACAAGATAAGTTATATATTTTCAAGATTTTAATCATTATATTTTGAAAATAAGTGCCTCATCTTTGACCAATCACATGTATTCACATCTCCTATATATTTGGCTCATTCTTTTGAATCAGGCTAACTACTTATTCTTGTCTAACCAAATTTTCACACACATTCATCTTTCATAAACATTTATCACATCTTTCTACATCAATGGCGCCTAAGTTTAAACCAAATGATTTGGAATTGGGGTTCAGAAGTCAGCACAACATGGTTGCTTATTTAGAGACTAACAATTCTCTGTTTCCCCAATATACTCAGATGGTGGAGTATTTAAATGCATCCCCCTTAAGGTATGCACTTTCTCATGCTCTTCTTATCCCTGTCACTCATATTAAACAGTTTTGGAATAATGTCACTTCCTCAATAGTTAATAATGTGACTACATTGACTGCTACAGTCCATGGGCTTCCATGGGTGGTTATTGAAGCCTTGGTTCGACAGGCTTTGCATCTTAATGATGCAGATGGTATAACCACCCTACCAATTGGTGAGCTAGAACAAGGACTTCAAGCTTTGGGTTATCCTTTTCCTGAAGAGGGAACTTTAAACAAATATTCAAAGCAGGAGTTTCCCCCCAGCTTGGAAGTACTAGATACATGTCATTCTTCAATGTTTGAGTCCCAAATGTACTGCACACAATGACATTAACAGATCTATTGGGAGTGCCATTGTGTGTATTGCTACTGGGCAAAAATATAATTTTTCTAAAATGATTTTTGATGGCATGTGTCATAACAAGGGTAGCAAGATGACTCTTTCTTACCCAAGATTTTTGCAAATGGTGTTTGATGAACAAAGATATTGCACAAGGGATCACAATGTTTTTTATAAGATCCCCGTGCAAAAGAAAGCAATTTTTGGAAAGATGAATACACCACCAAACAGAGACTTACCCCTTACCCAAGCCATGCTTGCTGTTATTGCAGCAGCACAACCTCAACCAGACCCACTACCACAACCAGACCCATTACCTGCACAATCATCATCACCCAAACAAATAGATATTGACCAAGAACCCTTCAACGCTGACACATTAAATGTTGGCGTTGACACTCCCAATCCAAACGCTGACACCCTTTTACGACAAACTAATAAATGTGAAAACACTTATCCTTTTACCACTTATTTCCAATAATAACAAGACTAAAACGTGTAATTTATGTCGTAAAAGTCGAAATTATGCGTGGTTTGTGTTTTTATTGTGTTTTAGGACCAAAAGATGAAAAAGGAAGAAAACACGGGCTTTCACGGGCTTTTATCGAAGAAAACGGGAAAAGACGAAGTCAAAAGATCAAGAGTGCAAAAAGAACGAAAGTCCAAGGCCTATTCTGAAGATTTATCGAAGAAAAAGTCTAAAGACGGAAGTTTAATGAAGTCGAAGAACTCAAGTCTAAATTAAAGAAGAAAATTAACAAGACAAGTTCAAATCCCGAGACGACGTCGAGAAAAGACAAAGAATTAAATCGAGTCGAGAAGACGTAAAGAAAGAAAGAAGATGCAACACATGCACTCCTTCCATTTTCCCTATAAATACCCTCCTAATACACATTAGGAGGGTGGTTAGTTTTTAGTTTTAGTTTTTCATTTTTCACTTTTCTTTCTAGTTTTAGAGAGAGAAAGTTCTCAACTTTCTCTCACTAAGTTTCATCTTTTCTTTTAATCTTTCAAGATTAAATCTTTATGTATTGTTGATTTCATTAATCAAGTTTAAGTTTAAGCTTTTAATCTTTAATCTCCTTCTACCTTTCTTTGATTTTAGATTAACTTTGGTGCGAAATTCATTTGATCCGTGTTGTTCTTAATGTTTTTGTGATTAAAAAGTTAATCTTTTTGTTCCTACATAAGCTTTCAATCGATTAAGCTTTAAGATTTGTGTGCTTATTGGCTTATTCGCTTCTTTTAGCTTATTTACTTTTTAAAAGTTTTCTTAAAATGTTCATCTTTTAATTGTTTGATTTAAAAGTTTGCTTATTTTGAGTTTGGATAAGTTGTTGATTGTGCTTATTAAGTATATTTCACTTTTGATTCGTTCTAGTTTTGGTGTGAGCTTATCATTATAGCTTATTACTAGCTTTATTTTGAATCCCACATATATCGGAAAGGGTCTAAACCCCTTTCCGATGGTACATTCCGACCTGCAGCTCCCTTCCTTCATTCCGATCATTAGATCGGATAAGGGTTTTAACCCATTCCGATTTGCACCTTCGTATTCCGATCACCTTGGATCGGAATAGGGTTTTGGCTTATTTCGATTGAGTCTCGTTCACATATTCCGATTAGGGTGGTTTTGTTATTATTCCGATAGCCCCAATTTACATCATTCCAATCCGTCTTCTTTTATGATATTCCAATCAGTGGTATTACCAACTTTCCGATTGCAGCCTTATTCCGACCAGGGACGTTTCACATATTCCGATTGGGTTCTATTTTGTAACATTCCGATTGCTGTCTCTTCTGAACATTCCGATCAGTGTTTTCCGACCACACATTCTGATCACTCTCTTTTAGCATATTCCGATTGGATGAGTGCATGTTTCTACAAAAGTTTCTAAGTGTTAGCTTTATTTAGTGTTCAAGTATTTTTCTTATATTGCCTTTAAGTTTTCAAGCATTTATTTTTAACTCGTTATTTTTAGTATAATCTTTAAATTTCTACTTTACTCAACGACACTTACTTGTTTGCTATTAGTTTAAAATATATAATCACCCAAACCACTTTCTTGTTCACCAAAAGACAATTGAGTCGCACTCTAGACTGCTAATCAATTCGAAAAGACTTGGGACTACGAATTTTGATACGTGGTGAAAACCAAGTATTAAATGGCGCCGTTGCCGGCTCTTTTCGTTAAGATTAACGGTTTCTAGTGAGAGACGCATTGAATTTTGGGATCCGTTCTTTGAACGTTATTTTCCTTGCTTTAAAAATTTTCAAAATCCTAAAAAATATAAAATTCTTCAAACATACAAAAACATTGAAAAATCATAAAAAGCACTTCTTTTCCAAAGGTTTTGCCCCAAAAAGATTATATAGATATTCTCTCTATGTATTTTTCTTCTGCAGGTGTATGCGTACTAGATCTTCGAACTATTCTGAGCCCGAGACTCGTGAAGATCTAGATATGGCTGGTGTTAATAACAACAATAATAACCCACCTCTATCCAATTTGAATAACAATAATAACAACAACAACAATGTCCCCCTACCTGATTTACGAACAATGGAGGAATTGTGTCAACCCACCATGAACGGACGCGGAGGCCCGATTACGCCAATGCACGTCACGGCTCAGGAGTTTTCGTTGAAGCATCACATGATCCAACAAGTGCAAACTAACCCATTTTGCGGAATTCCGGATGATGATGCCAACAAACACCTCGACAAATTCATTACCATCACCCAAAGCATGAAGTCCCCCGGCGTTTCTATGGATGACCTTCGCCTTCAACTATTTCCCCACTCGCTTTCTCACCATGCCGAAAAATGGTTTGACCGTCTCCCAAAGAATTCTATTCATACTTGGAATGACATGACTCAACGCTTTTTGTCGCGCTACTTCCCACCATCCATGGTCACAAGCCTTCGTAACCAAATTAGTGGATTCATGCAAGACAATGCTGAATCGCTCTTTGATGCTTGGGAACGATACAATGATTTGATCGACCGCTGTCCGAACCATAACATGCTCCCCGTCACTCTCATTGATACTTTCTACAATGGTCTCACTTTTCGTGATCGTGACACGATCAACGCCGCCGCCGGTGGTACTTTTATGAAAAGGAGACCGGAGGAGTGTAGAGAGTTGATTGAAAACATGACTACTCACCACAAGAATTGGGATTCATCCGCATCCTCAAGATCTAACTCGAGAGTCAATGTTTCTTCTACTACCTCCAATCCCGAGATAACCGAACTTACCCAACAAATCGCAGAGATGAACAAGAATTTCATGACCATGGCCACAAACCACTTTCAACAAGCTAAAGCCGTTGCTATTTCTTGTGACACATGTGGTGGTCCTCATTCCTACAATGATTGTCCTTCCACTCAAGGCAATTTTTCTGAAAACGTTAACGCGGCATATGGTACTTATCCCACGGGAGGCTATCAAGCTCGTCCTCAAGGAGACCGTAGCTTGCTAAGTTATCGTTCAAACAACTATCTTGCTCCACCCGGTTTCCCTCCTCCAAACCAAAACCAACAACAAAGCTATAACCGAAACACCCAATCCTAACCTCGTGCTAACAATCAATATCAATCCCAAAGAAACCCATACCCAACTCAAGGAAATTCTCAAGCTTACCAAGCTCCACCTCTCAATCAACCGATGACATTGAATCAAGACGTCGAGACGTTCATGAAGACTAATCGAGAGATGGTGACGAATCTTCAGAGTCAATTCGTCAACTTGAAGGGCGAAATGGCGAAACAAGGGAACGATATTCGAGCCGAGCTAAGGAATGACATGGCAAAACAAAGCAATGAGATTCGTGCAGACATGAGAGACTCTTTCAGCACTCAAGCGCTTAACATACGTGATATGATCGGTTCGCTCTTCCAAGGTAATCAACCCTCTTCTTCGGGTACTCTTCCGAGTAACACCGTTGCAAACCCAAGAGGGGAGATGAAAGCAATCATCACTCGTAGTGGAAAATGTTATACGGAACCCGAGCTTCCTACACCTCCACCCGGGATTGTGAACAAGGAAAAAGAGCAACTTTCCCCCACCTCCTTTGCCTTCTACCCCCATTTCCCCACCACCCGTGGTTGTGAGTGATCCTACTCCCCTAAAGCCTTCTTCTTCATCCAATATACCTTATCCTGCAAGGTTGAGGAAAGAGAAGCAAAAGAGCAAGGATGATATTCAAGTTTCAAACTTTCTCAAAATGTTTAAACAATTAAATTTTAACATCTCCTTTGCCGAGGCTCTCGCTCACATGCCTAAATACGCTAAGATGTTTAAAGATCTTCTTAGTGACAAGGAGAAGCTTCTTGACATTGCTCAGACCCAACTTAATGAGAATTGCTCTGCCGTTCTCTTAAGGAATTTGCCCACCAAACTTGGTGATCCGGGTCGCTTCTTGATTTCTTGCAACTTCCCGGGAGTAGAGAATTGCATAGCCCTAGCCGATCTAGGTGCCAGTATTAACTTAATGCCATTAAGTGTTTGGAAGCAATTATCTCTCACCGAGCTAGTCCCCACCAAAATGACTTTGGAATTAGCTAACCGTACGGTTGCTTATCTAGTGGGGATAGCCGAAGATGTCTTTGTTGGCGTTGACAAATTCACCTTTCCGGCGGATTTGTTGTCGTTGACTACGAGATGGATCCTCGTGTTCCATTGATCGTTGGACGTCCCGTCCTGAGGACCGGTCGCACTCTCATTGATGTAGCCGCGGGCGAAATAATCATGAGAGTTGGTGACGATAAAGTTGTCTTCAACATGGGTAAGATTTCTAAGCAACCTTATTCATATGAGAGTGTTAATGCTATTGATGTTCTCGATGAGGCTTGTGAAGAAAACTTTCATGATGCTTGCAAAAGTACTCTCTCTTCTCTACCCAATGTTGAGACCGTTACCTCAATTGCTCCGGCATTGACTCCTTTTGGAGAAAGTGACTTGGATGATTTCGAAGTTAGCTTGGGTCCTCTCGATCTTAAGTATGATGATTCGTCCACCGATTGGGATAAAGACATTCGTACTATTGAGAGAACTCTCAATGAAGACCCGTTTTCTCCTCCTTCTCCTACAGAGGTGACTAATGATGATCCATCGTCAGTTACACCATCTATTGAGGATCCTCCTACTCTTGAGCTTAAGGACTTACCTCCGCATCTCGAGTACGTTTTCCTTGAAGACAAAGAGATGTTACCGGTCATCATCGCAAAGGACCTGAAAGAAGAAGAAAAATCCCGACTTATCGCCGTGTTGAAGACACATAAGAGAGCTATCGCTTGGAATATCTCCGACATTCGCGGAATTGATCCTCACTTTTGCACACATAAAATTCTCATGGAGGACGACTTTAAGCCCACAATTCAAAGCCAACGAAGGGTGAATCCTAAAATCCATGAAGTCATCAAAAAAGAAGTTATTAAACTTCTTGATGCGGGTATGATTTACCCTATTTCGGATTCACCATGGGTTAGTCCAGTCCATTATGTGCCTAAGAAAGGCGGAATCACCGTTGTGCCCAATGCCAACAACGAGTTGATTCCTACACGTCTCGTTACTGGGTGGAGAGTTTGTATAGACTACCGCAAACTCAATGATGCCACGAGAAAGGATCATTTCCCTCTACCTTTTATGGACCAAATGCTTGAACGTTTAGCGGGTAATGAATATTACTGCTTTCTTGATGGTTTCTCGGGTTATTTCCAAATACCCATCGATCCCCAAGATCAAGAGAAGACAACATTCACTTGTCCCTATGGCACATTTTCTTACAAAAGAATGCCTTTTGGCTTATGCAATGCCCCCGGGACTTTCCAAAGGTGCATGTTGGCTATCTTCCATGACACGGTTGAGCAAACCATGGAAGTCTTCATGGATGATTTCTCGGTCTTCGGGGATTCCTTCTCTTCTTGCCTTGCCAATCTGGAACGTATGCTTAAGCGGTGCGAAGACACTCGCCTTGTTCTGATTTGGGAAAAATGCCATTTTATGGTAAAAGAAGGCATTGTGCTAGGACACAAAATCTCTAAAGCCGGTCTTGAAGTCGACCGTGCTAAAGTAGATGTCATAGCCAAATTACCTCCACCTTCAACCGTGAAGGGTGTGTGAAGTTTTCTGGGTCATGCGGGCTTCTATCGTCGATTCATTCAGGATTTCTCTAAAATTGCTCGCCCGATGACCCACCTCTTGGAAAAAGATACTCCTTTTATCTTTTCTAAAGAGTGTATCGAAGCCTTCAATCTTCTTAAGGATAAGCTAACTAAGGCACCGGTCTTGGTTACCCCTAATTGGGAGCTGCCTTTTGAGTTGATGTGCGATGCTAGCGACTTTGCTATTGGAGCGGTTTTGGGTCAAAGAGTGAATAAACACTTCCAACCAATCCACTATGCTAGCAAAACAATGACGGGGGCTCAATTGCATTATACGACAACCGAAAAAGAACTTTTAGCTGTTGTCTATGCTTTTGAAAAATTTCGCCCCTATCTTGTTTTATCCACCACCATCGTATACACGGACCATTCCGCATTGAAGTACTTGATGACTAAGCACGACTCTAAGCCAAGACCTCTTCGCTGGGTTTTACTCCTTCAAGAATTCAACATTGAAATTCGTGACAAAAAGGGTGCCGGAAACCTAGCCGCAAATCATCTGAGTAGACTTGAGGATCCATATCCAGGGGGTCATCCGAACAAATAAATCAATGACTCTTTCCCCCTTGAGACCTTAATGTCTATAAATCTCAATCTTGATGACACCCCGTGGTTTGCCGACATTGCAAAATACTTAGCGGGTGGTGTTCTCATCAAAGGGTTAACATCCCAACAAAAGAAGAAGTTCTTGAATGATGTTAAGACTTACTTTTGGGATGACCCTTTTCTATTCAAACAATGTGCTGATCTGATCATTCGTCGATGTGTTGATGGACCGGCAGCTTTGCAAATCCTTGCTGCTTGCCATAAAGGACCCACCGGTGGTCACTTTGGTCCCAACTACACCGCTAAGAAAGTGTTTGACTCTGGATTCTATTGGCCCACCATCTATCGTGACGCTCACGAAATGCTTAAGCATTGTGATGCTTGCCAACGCCAAGGCAAGATCACACATAAAGATGAGATGCCTCAAAATTTCATACAAGAATGTGAAATCTTTGACGTATGGGGCATCGACTTTATGGGGCCATTTCCATCATCCAAAGGGAACAAGTACATCCTCGTAGCTGTTGACTAAGTTTCTAAATGGGTTGAAGCTAAGCCTCTTCCTACGAACGATGCGAGGGTGGTTGTGAACTTTTTAAAGCAGCTCTTTGCTCGATTTGGTGTTCCTCGTGCTATCATCAGTGACCGCGGGACTCATTTTTGCAATGACCAATTTGCAAGAGTCATGGCTAAGTATGGTGTTAATCATCGCCTTTCCACCGCCTATCATCCCCAAACCAATGGGCAAGCCGAGATTTCCAACCGTGGATTGAAGCGAATTTTGGAGCGTACTGTGGGAGAGCATTGCGCCGCGTGGGCTGATAAGTTAGATGATGCTCTGTGGGCTTTCCGTACTGCTTATAAGACCCCGATCGGTTGTACACCTTATCGTCTTATGTACGGGAAAGCATGCCACCTCCCCATCGAGCTGGAACATAAGGCGCACTGGGCCTTGAAGTGGGCTAACTTCGACATCAACAAAGCCGGTGATCATCGCAAGATTCAACACAACGATCTCAACGAACTGAGGAATGAAGCTTACGAGAACTCACTGATCTACAAGGAGAAGACCAAGATCATTCACGACGCAAGAATCAAGAACCGAGAGTTCCACGTTGGTGATCAAGTCCTACTTTTTAACTCTCGGTTGAAGATCTTCTCTGGCAAGTTGAAGAGCCGCTGGTCTGGTCCATTCACCGTTGCCAAAGTCTTTCCATATGGGACCATTGAGCTTTCTCAGCCAAATGGGCCCAATTTCAAGGTGAATGGCCAGCGTTTGAAGCTGTACTTTGGTGAGGACATCTCTCATGAGATGATTCCATCCCTCACCACGTTCCCCATGAACTAAATTGGGTCGAGTCAGGCTCGTGACTCGGTGAACAAAAACAAGCGCTTCTCAGGAGGCAACCCGTGTTCTATCCTTTACTGCTTTCATAATAAGTGTAGGGGGAGCCCCGTATGTGTTTGTTGTCTTGTTTCTTGTGCTGTACAGGGATTAAAGCTTCAAAGATCCACCTTGATGATTTTTGACGAACCGTGATACCGTGATACCGTGTTCCCATCTTCCCGGTTCTATCCTAAACTCTTGTGATTCAATATTTCATATTTTATATGTTCACATTGAATTCACTTTAGTTGTCCTTTCCTTAGCAAGATTTAAACAAAGTGCACAATGTCCTAAGTGTAGGGGAGTTTACTCCCACATGCTTAAACATTGAGGACAATGTTTATCTCAAGTGTAGGGGGGACTTCTATCGAAGTAAGTGGTCTTTTCCATGAATTTGCCCTCATTTTAACCGGAAAATTTGATTTTTCGACATTTTTCAAAATTTTTAATCTATTTTGGCCTAGTTGTATAGTTGTATTTTCCTTTGTTATGATTATTTTTCTTTCCTTGCTAAAATAAAGTGGTTTGTAAATTTTTCAAAGTCGTGAACATTTTGACTCAACCCGAGTTTACTTATCTAAGTTTACTCTAGCTAGTATCCTTAACGTGTTTAAGTCAAGTTTTGCTAGGCTTTTATAGCGGGAGCTATAAAACGCGAAAGTCTTAACTCTCACGGGTTAAGAACAAGAACTTTTCGCAAGTTCCTATAATTGATCCTAGAGAGTTGTTTATCAAGGGAACTTTAAAATGCGATTTCTAAACTTGAAAAAGTCTAAGAATTTGCAAGATCCTATAGATGACTCGAAAACCCAAAACTTTGATTTAATAGGCTAAGCATCCACGAGTCTCATTCCTTGAGATTTTAAACTGTGGAGAACGAGAGATGATAGAGTCAATTATAAGTTCGGTATTCTTTCGTGAATTTATGTGAGTTAATTATGAGCCTATCTGCAATAAATAAGGTTGTACGATTTAAAAGGTTACTTAGATTCTAGCCCAAGATCGTTTAAAAGTTGCTCGGTACGGATTAGAGTTCATAGCCAAGGCATAACTTATTGAAGCAGGATGCGAAGATTGGCGAGTCCGAAAAGGCCCTAACAAGGCATGAGGGCTACATTTTGTTGCTAAAGATCCAAAAGTGATGTGAAGAATCATTTATCGAAAATCAATATGAAGGATCGAGACACATGACGAAAAGCAAATACTCCCCTAAAGATCATGGAGAAGTATATCCAAAAAGGCCCTAACAAGGTATGAGGATAACTAGATCCAAGTCCTAAAAGGAGGCGGATCGTTGTATATCAAAGTCCAAAATAAAGATTGTAGAAAAATGAAGAAGTCGTGGTCCAAAGATGAAGAATCTCTCAAAACTTCAAGTGAAGAAATTCCTATTATTAAGAGAAGACCATAATTTCAAGAACGTCTCTCAAAGATTTGAAGTATGAAGTCGCTGCCAAATATCGGTCCGAGAAAGGTCTCAAATCGTGAAGCGAGTTATGCCAAGATATGAACTTTATGAGGTCCCGAGAAGCAGTTTTAAAAGATTTTGTCCTTTAGCTAATTATTGATTAAACCGTTCACTTTATTTTCGGACTAAATAACTATTGAAATAAGTCAAACAATGCATCCTCGTGATCATTCAAGATAAAAATAAAATATAAGAGATACCCCTAGGAATAAGGGAGTCTAAGTAAATAATTGGCCCACATGAATTCGTGTTAGTCTGCTAACTTATAATAACAATGATCTGGTTTTTAAGCTTGGTAAGGGGAACGTGAAACTTGAGGATGATAAACATTCATGGCAGCCAAAACCCAATGTAAGTCTTTAATTTCTTTACTTGTTTCTATCTTTTGTTTAGTATTTAATAAAGGCCAAGGTGGGTTATTTATGATGGAAAATATAAACCGTGCTTTAAAATTAATGCATTGCATGAGGGCATTGCAATGGTCAAGTGTAGGGGATTTAATAAGTGTGAAAACACTTATCCTTTTACCACTTATTTCCAATAATAACAAGACCAAAACGTGTAATTTATGTCGTAAAAGTCGGAATTATGCGTGGTTTGTGGTTTTATTATGTTTTAGGACCAAAAGATGAAAAAGGAAGAAAACACGGGCTTTCACGGGCTTTTATCGAAGAAAACGGGAAAAGACGAAGTCAAAAGATCAAGAGTGCAAAAAGAACGAAAGTCCAAGGCCTATTCTGAAGATTTATCGAAGAAAAAGTCTAAAGACGGAAGTTTAATGAAGTCGAAGAACTCAAGTCTAAATTAAAGAAGAAAATTAACAAGACAAGTTCAAATCCTGACACGACGTCGAGAAAAGATAAAGAATTAAATCGAGTCGAGAAGACGTAAAGAAAGAAAGAAGATGCAACACATGCACTCCTTCCATTTTCCCTATAAATACCCTCCTAATACACATTAGGAGGGTGGTTAGTTTTTAGTTTTAGTTTTTCATTTTTCACTTTTCTTTCTAGTTTAAGAGAGAGAAAGTTCTCAACTTTCTCTCATTAAGTTTCATCTTTTCTTTTAATCTTTCAAGATTAAATCTTTATGTATTGTTGATTTCATTAATCAAGTTTAAGTTTAAGCTTTTAATCTTTAATCTCCTTCTACCTTTCTTTAATTTTAGATTAACTTTGGTGCGAAATTCATTAAATCCGTGTTGATCTTGATGTTTTTGTGCTTAAAAAGTTAATCTTTTTGTTCCTACATAAGCTTTTATTCGATTAAGCTTTAAGATTCTTGTGCTTATTGGCTTATTTACATGTTTAGCTTATTTACTTTTTAAAAGTTTTCTTAAAAAGTTCATCTTTTAATTGTTTGATTTAAAAGTTTGCTTATTTTGAGTTTGGATAAGTTGTTGGTTGTGCTTATTAAGTATATTTCACTTTTGATTCGTTCTAGTTTTGGTGTGAGCTTATCATTATAGCTTATTACTAGCTTTATTTCGAATCCCACATATATCAGAAAGGGTCTAAACCCCTTTCCGATCGGTACATTCCGACCTGCAGCTCCCTTCCTTCATTCCGATCATTAGATCGGATAAGGGTTTTAACCCATTCTGATTTGCACCTTCGTATTCCGATCACCTTGGATCGGAATAGGGTTTTGGCTTATTCCGATTGAGTCTCGCTCACATATTCCGATTAGGGTGGTTTTGTTATTATTCCGATAGCCCCAATTTACATCAATCCGATCCGTCTTCTTTTATGATATTCCGATCAGTGGTTTTACCAACTTTCCGATTGCAGCCTTATTCCGACCAAGGACGTTTCACATATTCCGATTGGTTTCTATTTTGTAACATTCCGATTGCTGTCTCTTCTGAACATTCCGATCAGTGTTTTCCGACCACACATTCCGATCACTCTCTTTTAGCATATTCCGATTGGATGAGTGCATGTTTCTACAAAAGTTTCTAAGTGTTAGCTTTATTTAGTGTTCAAGTATTTTTCTTATATTGCCTTTAAGTTTTCAAGCATTTATTTTTAACTCGTTATTTTTAGTATAATCTTTAAATTTCTACTTTACTCAACGACACTTACTTGTTTGCTATTAGTTTAAAATAGATAATCACCTAAACCACTTTCTTGTTCACCAAAAGATAATTGAGTCGCACTCTAGACTGGTAATCAATTCGAAAAGACTTGGGACTACGAATTTTGATACGTGGGGTAAAAGCCGTGTATTACAAACCCAAACACCCCTTAACCTTCAAACTGAAACCCAATCCACATCATCTTCTTCACCACCAGACTTTAGGATGGAAAAACGCCAAAGGACTATTGAAGTGTTCTCCTCTAGTGGTCCTAGCCATGTTGTAGAGAGAACCACCACCACAAGTGTGGTTGGTGACATGGGTGGGGATAGGACTATTGGTACTAGCTTAGATGTAGGCCAAGCCAGTCCTAACATCATTAAGACCTCATTCATGCCCCATGACTCTACTCTGAGAGGTCAAATTCCCATTCTAGAGGAGGGCAGATTGGAACCCTATACATTGTTGGAATTGACGGCTGTCTGCATTAGCTTGCAAAAGCAAAATGCAGACCTTGTACATACTGTCAACACATAAGGCCTTGAACTCAAGCAATTGAGGGAGAGGATTGTTATTTTGGAAGGAGATAACCCTAGGCATAGAGTGGAGTATTCTTCCAAAGGGGAGGATGAGCAGATACATGTGAGTGACAAAGGCTCACATGAAGGAGAATCTTTGGGTATAGCTGAAGCTCTAACAGATTTAAAGAGGCAACCAGGTTTTGATGCGTCATTGGTTACCCCTACAAATTTGAATTTATCTTTTACTGATATGTTGGAGTAGTTCACAAAGCCAAGCGCTGACAAGAGTAAGTTGAGCGTTGACAAGCAGATTTTTGACGCTGACAAGCTAAGCGCTGATGGGAGTAAGTTAGGCGTTGACACACAGGTTTTGGGCGTTGACAGACCTGCAGGTATGGTTGATGTATCCCAGTCATCAGCTATCATCAAGGATGTGTCTACACAGGTACCATCATCATCTTTACCAACCATTGATATATTAGATAAGGGTAAAGGGATCATGGTAGAAACAGTAGTTCCCAAGGATGCAGCCCAAGTAAAGTTTGATTCCATGTTGGCTGCACAACTTGATAAAGAGGAGAGAATGAAGGAAACTGCTATGGAGAGTAAGGAAGGCAGTGATGATGAGAGTACAGATTCAAATGTAATGATTATTGAAGAACCAGAGAGACTTGAATATGGTGATGAGTTGGTAAAAGAAAAGATTGCAGAGTTGAAAAACCAGGTGGATTATGAGATGCCTGAAGTTGCTCAGATGTACTTTGCATGGGAGAATAAGGTAATGGAGAATCCAGACATGACTTTATCAGATCAAATTTGGGGTTTGGAGATTCTACTAAGAGTTCAAAGGGCTTGGAAGGTGATTCTGAAGTATAAAGCTAGCAAAGTTCTTTCACAGACTAAGAAGGATAGAAAGGAGCTCTACTACAAGCTTCTAAGATGTCATCAAGGAGGTTGGACTTTTAAGAAGTTGCAGGGACTGTCCTTTGAAGAATTGGAATATAAAGATTATCCTATTTGGGCAAGTGTGCAAGAGCAGAACACTATCAGACTTCTTTCAGATGAAAGAAAGGAAGAACTTACAAAAGAGATGCATATCCAATAGGCTTTGGTTACACCAAGACCATTGAAGAAGGGAGTTCCACTTGAGTTTCCAGAAAATATGGATAGAGTAAATCCTAGTGAAGCTGTTATTAGAAAGAGTATTAAGCTCTCATCCTTGGAAGCTTCATATATGGTAGAGGTGTTACCTCATGATTCCAGAAACCCTATAGTTCACTATGAGGAAGATGCAAGTAGGTTTTGGATGATTGGCAGATATGGGAAAGAGGTACATACTTTCACTACTCTTATGTCTTTGTTTGCAAGCCTGGATAGGGAAGACTTGGCAGACCTTTGGAGGTTGATGCATGCCAAGTATGAGACTGAAGCACCTACTTCAGTCAGTGAAATAAAGATTTGGTCAACATTCAAGAGAATGTGTGCACCAGATGAAGAAGATTCAGTTTGGAAGGATCTTGATAATGATACCAATGGACTTCAATGGCGTCTACGTTCAGCAGCTGGTGTGTATCATTTGAGTAGTAAATAGTTTTCTGAGTATCTTCTTGTGGATGCTGAATATCCTTTGTCCAAAGAAGTTTTGAAGAAAATGGTATCAACACAGCTGAAGATGGATTACACAAGTGACTTGGCAAATATTTGATTAGGTCTATTTATTTCCAACTTGATAAGATTTGTAAGAATCCTCCTTGTACTTAGTTTTTATTCAGAAACTTGATTCCTAGAATAGATATCAAGTTTAGGGGAGGATTGTTGGGAATATAATGTAGCCAAGACACTTAGACGCTGACAAGAGGAAATTGGACGTTGATAGGAAGAAATCAAGCGTTGTCAAGTCAAGCGTTGACAGGAAGAAGTCAAGCGTTGATAAGAAGAAGTCAAGCACTGATAGGATACTTAGTCTACACGTTTTATGTTTCTAGTAAAGATATGTTCGACAATGTATTTCTTATGTTTATCTTTTCCTAAAATAGCTGATACGTAGACTCTTGTACAAGGTTCCTTAATCTATAAAAGGAGGCCTTTAGGTTTAGTTCAATATATGTTTTTCACACTTTCATTGTACACAAGTTCGATTAATCAATCAAAGTAAAAGTTTGGTTTATCTTGTTTGTGTGTTCTTGTTTAAGTATTAATTCCGCATAATACTTAAATTTTTTGATATACAACAAAGTTTCTCTAAGTGTTTCAATTGATTTATTCTTGTTTACACAAGCTAAATCGATCTAAGTTTGGGATCAACACCTAATTAACCCGTTTCGAAACCCATTCCCAATAAACCCAGTTAAAATGCCAAAAAGTAGAATAAGAAAATAAAGAGACCTTGTTGTTGTAAAGATCTTGATTGAGAATGTCATCAAGAGACCATGAAAGAATCATTTTTGAAAACCCATCTTCATGAAAAGACCCTTTTTCCATTTTCACTTAGAAATTTCATCAACTAAAATGTGTATTTTTAAGAAATAGGTTTTTGATATTTAGTTTATAAACTGTAATGGTTTTTTTAGTTAAAATGCTCAAGAAGATAATAATGATGGTTGTTGGTAAACGAGCACTGATGCAGAATGAAAAAAGCCATATAACATGGAGTAAATAGAAGAGAGTTTGTGTTACTAAAAGATTTTGAAATGAAACTTAAAGTGAGCATAAATATGGAAAAATGTTAGGACGTGCATAAACATTATTAATTAATAATAATAATTAATTAATAAGACTTAATGGTTTAAGTTTTAATACAATTCATATAATCACATAATTAAGTATTATAAAAAGTTAACAACTCAAACCAAACATCCTAAGAGGTTGATCGGCCGATTATAGCAAAAAAAAAATAGGCGAAAATATTTTTTTTAACCGCAAATTTATATAGAAATAGGTGAAAATATTTTGTTTCTAGAAGAATTAATTAATTGAAGTTTACGTTGTAATCTTTGCTTTAATTAATCCAAAGCTTTATTATAAACACATGAATGTAATTCATTATTTCATAACATTAAACTAAACTTTTCCTCCTCTTTCTTTGTAGTAGTCGACGACAACAATACCCAAAAGGGTATTTGGGTTTGATTTTTATCAAGTATAACTTAATCAAGATCTATCAATTGAAGGTGGTTGATTGAAGTGTTGTGTGCACTATCTTAGAGAAGATCTAACTTGATCGTTGGATTATTGGTGAATCAAAATATTAGGGAACGAATCAGGGTTTCGTTTGATTTGGTGATTTAAGGGTTCTTGATCATCGTTTTTTAGAAAAGGTAGGTTTTCTAATCTTTATGTTAATTATATTTTGTGCATAGATGTTTGATCTTATCCACTGCGTTTACTCATGATGCATGTATTCTAGATACATTAGATTGTTAAATTCCATCAGTGGCATCACGAGCCAAATTTATGCCATATAATTACATAAAAAATGACTAAAACCCGTGCAAAAATAATTTTCTATTGAATATTTGATTATGATTTAGTTAATAATCTTAAAATTTTGAATTTAAATGTAACTAGATCTAAAATTTTATAGAAAATATGAGTTTCCATGCTTTTTAGTTTATAGCAAAACGTTAATTACAACTATGTGTGCAATTTACGTGTTTTCCGGTATGCTATGCATGTTTAAATTGTTTAAATCATTAAACCAGGATTGCTAATTGTTATGATACATGTTTTAGTTTCTTAACATGCTTAGGAATTCTATTAGATCTAAAATAACGCTAATTAGATTGGTGTATGCATGTTAGAGAGGTTTTTATAAAATTATTTTAGGGCTGAAATTATGACACCCGAACAGAAAATAATTTTTATAAAATAATCTGTAAAGATTCCGACTCTGATTCCTTATTGAACATTAAAAACTCGATTCTGCATAACTTTTTAGTTTTAGTCGAAAGTTGGAAAAATCGTCTTCCTGCCAAATTTTGCGATGCAAAACAGAATCATAATAAAATATTAAAATTGGATTTAGAAGATTTTCTTTAATTAGTGTCAAATCTTGTTATTTAATTAGTAAATGACATGTGTTTATTTATAGTTGATATTTGATATCTTAGTATTTTTTCGTTTGATTTGTATGTTATTTTAATTTATTTTCCTAAACTGTTTAGATTTATTATAAATGCAAAATTTACTTTCTAAATATAAAACAGACTAACTAGGGTAAGTAAATATTAGAACTTTTGACCTAATATTTATTTATTATAGAACTATATAAAAAACTAGATTTTATTTTATATCTATAAAGTTTTAGGTTAGACATCACTAGATTGAAAAAGGCGGATCTCCTTGATTTCCTAAAGAAGAATGGCTTATTAAAAAGCTTTTACAGCTGGTCGGCTTCTCCGGGTCCTTTATGTGTGTATTTCAAGACGACATAAAGTCAAATGTGACCGTTTCAAGGTTTAGGTGAGTTTTTCGTTGGTACTCGTAAGAGTTGTGAGGAAAACCCAGTCGAACAAACCTATGGCACTTTATAAAGTCTAGTACAACGTTTTTAAAACAATGGGTATCTCGGTTTTGAATTACCGGTGGATTCATTAAACCGAGGCATATGTTTTATTTTAAGAAAGTTTAAAAATATAGAAAATTTATTGTTTTAGAAACTCGTGATGAAAGGAAGTTTTACATGTTTCCGTTTATACAAATTTTGTCAGTAAGTCTTATACTATCCAATGTACAAAGTTACTTTATTTCACCAAACATCGTCTTAAGTCTTAACCAATGTACCAAGTCAATATAATAACCATAGGGTTAGACCCAAGGCTATAGAATTGTAGACTAAGTATTGGATGACTAACGTTGCGCGATTTGGTCAGACCTTGTACACGGAGTACTAGATGAGGCAAACATGACTTGACTACATTTATGATTGATAATGTAGTCATGGCCTCATAATGTCTAAGAGTTGCACCGATGGCAATTGTTATTCGATGATTACCTTTTGTATCTCATTTTTAGTAGATCAACTGCATTCATAGAATAAGTTCAAGTTGGATATTATTCTCTTGATAAAATTAATTGTTTAGTCCATAAACATGGGTAGTTAATTTCATAAGAGAGTATTATCGAAAATACCAATATTGAACTTTGCAAGTTCTTTTAATCTATAAATGCAACGTAAACCAATAGCATGTGTTTAGTCTTACTTGAAATGAAAAACCGCGTTCATTTTCTATGAGAAAATTAAAAGGTCCGTTCCTATACTTTTTATAAGTGAAAAGCTATAAAATAAATGATTGAATTTTTCCAATTCGAATCAAACATATGAAATACCTAAATGGTAAGTTAAATTTCATAACTAGAGAAATTGTGTCTTTAGTTATCGAATGTAAATATCTTGATATGATCAAGACATATTTAAAAGTTTGATTGCAAAGATGGAAATATCACCACACAAATGGTAAAAGCAAAACCTAGAGAACCAGTTGTCTTTAGTTGTTTTTTTATCAAGTAAAAGACGTTACACACCCACAATGTGTTGTAGGCGTGCTACAAGGGAGGAGAAAATTATGTGCCAATTTTTCAAGTTAATAAATCATATATGTATATATAGAATGTCCATCATAGATATACATATATAGAGCTTAACACACTTCTTTGAATATTTAAGTAAGTGTTACTAGTCAATGTGACTCACACTGGTAATAATATGTGGATATTCAATACATGGAAAAATAAAATGTCACTTACTTTCACTAGGAATGAAACACTCCATGTGTTGTCAAAATAGGTTGGAGTAATACATTTTATACGAAATGGAATACATGAAATGTTGACAATTTTAGTGGGAGCTATAAGCTGCTCACTCTATATCTTGTTGGAATTGAAATAACGAATTACTTTCCAAGTGTGAAGAGTCTTTTTTAATAAGAATCACTATGCTGTATCTTAGATAACTTGTTGTCTTTAGAGTTGTCGCTTCTGTTTTTGAAGTTATCTAAAAGATAGTTATGCACGATTCGTTATAAATAAGATGGAGTTCTTCTTATTCTAAGTTATGCTTTAAGCTAGACTTAATTCTATTTGTGACACTATCATGTTATTGATACAAACAAACTTATCGATGTAGTGTTGTTTTATAAGTTATTTCCTACCCAAGTGGGAGAAATCTTTATTGTAGGCATGGAACAACTTAGACAATATGATCAAGGGTTTTCTTTACTTTATAAGTAAGGAAACTATTACTCTATTAGGACTACTACACATTTGTGGTAGGTTACTGATGAGGCCATAATTATACATAGTCTCATCGTCGAAATCGGGCTTAAAATGCTTAAATATGTCATAAAATACCTTGAAATATGCTTGTGTTTGTTCATTATGTATTTTAGGTACGAATATCGTGAAAAAGACAAAAGATCACAAGAAACAATCAAAAACGAACACGGGAAATGAAGCCGCACAAAGAACCGGACCCGAATGGTGAATTTCCAAAAAATTCCTTGAAGTTTTAAGATTGTACAAGTTTGGTCCCTCAAGTTTAAAGACTTGTCACTTTATACCCTTGTCAAATCTCAACATTACATTTGGGTCCCTAAAGTTTCAAGAATAGTCATATTTGGCCCTTGAAGAATGATAATATTACATAATTAAGTCCTCATTCCAAGTTTTAAAAGTTGCAAGGACTACTTTTACAATTTGCTGAAAGTTGTTATAAAGGAACAAATGCCCTATATTCTGTTTACAAAGTTTGGAAAGGAAATGCAAAGTTGTTGCAAGAAGGAGGGGTAATCTGCCAATTTACAAAACCCATTAAACCAAACCCACCCACCAAAACCCACCATACACGACCTTTACCCAAAAGACCAAATCCGTTTACCCAGACACGCCACCAATCCACTCACTAGTATGTTATATATTACGTTTTCAAACGTAATTTATTAATATAAATTACGTGCTAAACACATCCAACCCCCCCATTTTCAGATTAAATCCCCTACTATTATAACATAAACCCTAATCACCCACATTCGTTAATCCTATGAATTAATTCTCAATAACGTCCATATCCTTGATTGATGATATGTTAAACCTATCCTAACCTCTAACACTCTCACTAGCTCACTCATGGACCCTACCCACATGTCCCTTGCCGCGTCCCTTTCCACAAAACCCCATATCCACCCCTGTGATGAATTCCTTCTCCCTTACTTCTTTTTGGATGGCTAAGATGAGGAATCAACAGCTCACACCACAAGATTCCAACTTCAAGATCACATGGATCACTTTTGACCCATTCTTTATATTCAAAGACCAAGGGCAATTTTGGGGTATTAAGCATTGGGGTTTTAGGTTTTCTCTTTGTTTCTAGATCCTTGTAGCCACTTTATATAAGGCGCATAGGTATTTTAATTTTCTTTTGATCCAGAATTTGCCGAAATTTGTAATTCATTTTTTTATAATAATAAAAAGTTGGCAATTTTTGGTAAAATCATGCGTTCCATTTATCTCTTGTCACAAGTGTTTGAGAATCATATTTTTTGTCAATTGTAATTATTTTTCATTGATTTTGAAAAGTTGGTATTTTGCAAAGATTGGTTCTAGATGTTGGGAATAAAATGTAGCCAGTACACTTGGACGCTGACAAGAAGAAAACAAGTATTGATAAGAAGAAAACAAGCGTTGACAGAACAAGCGTTGACAGGAATATGTCAAGCGTTGATAGGATGAAGTCAAGCACTGACAGAAGACTTAGTCTACGCGTATTATGTTTCTAGTTTGTTCTAGTAAAGATATGATCAACAATGTATTTTCTATATTTATCTTTACCTATAATAGCTGATACGTAGACTCTTGTACAAGGCTTCTTATGGCTATAAAAGAAGACCTTTAGGTTTTGTTTCATATAAGTTTTTCATACGTTTAACACTTTCATTGTATGCAAGTTTGTTATAATCAATCAAGTGAAAGTTTTGTTTACATTGTTTGTGTGTTCTTGTTTGAGTATTAATTCCGCATAATACTTAAATTGTTTTATACACAACAAAGTTTCTCTACGTGTTTAACTTGATTTAATCTCGTTTGCACAAGCTAAATCGATCTAAGTTTGGGATCAACAAGTGGTATCAGAGCTTGTTGAGAAACTTTGATCTAAAGAACACAAGAACCCTAAATCGATCCAAGTTTGGGATCAACACTAGATCATTTTTTAATTTTTGCAAGTTAAGTTTGTGAACCCGTTTTTGATTTAAAGTTGTTTGGTTTTGTTGTTCTTTTGAAGTTTCATTGAGATATTTTAAGATCTCAAATGGTGTTGTGAAAAGATTTTCATAAAATCTGATTTTTTTTATTAGTGGATACTTGTTGTATCAAGATCATAGTTGATTTTTTTATTGTTTGTGTGATAACAGGGCTTGGAAGCTTGTGCTTTTCTTGCACATCAGCTCAAAACATCCAAGGTGTGGATGTACACCTTGGAGGTGAGTCTTTTTCTTACTTTTTATGCCTAAAAAAATTATGTTCAAGCTGTTTGGTGTTTCTACTTTGAGTTGGTGAATTATTTGTAGTAATCAGTGTTTTAGAGATTTTGGATCTAAATCATTGATAATCTTGTGTTGTTAAGGTGATTTAAAACACTTTTGGTTTTGAAAATGGTGAATCAAACCATTAAGGGGTGTTTGGGATTGTAGGGGTACTGGTAGGGATTGTGTGAGAACTCGTATTTTTTTGTTAATTAACTTATTATTTTATTCGTACTTCTGGATTTTTCAATATGTTACTTGTTTCTTTTACTTTAAAAATACGTAAATCCTGAGATTTTTTTAAATTTCGTGTTTCTCATGATATATTATACATTTTATATAAGTAATAAAGTTTATAATATTCTAGTACATACTTTAGCCGAATTATGATTCAAATTAGTCCTAAATACTACTTCGTAAATTTAAGTTATATAAAAAAACTGATTTTTCGGGTTTATGTCAAATTTAATAAACCATTTTGTAAAATTTTTATAACATGTACATAAAGTTATTTAAGTTATACTATTTTTAAAAACATTCATAAAGGGAAGGACCAAAAGGGTCAAGTATTGAAAGTTTACACTATAAATATCATAAACACGCTCATTTGTAAGAAAAAAAGATCAAATCACCATCTCTTTCTCTCTTTTACACTTAAACCACAAGAACATCATGATCAATTTTTGTTCTAGCTAAACTATCTTGGTTTTTAGTAAGTTTAATCCTTCCTTAACATAACCTCATGATTTATTTTGACATGCAAACTCATTTTCAAAATTTCATAATTTAAATAAAATTCATATGAAATGATTATGTTTATGTATGAATTAGTATATTTTAGAGTAATCCACATGATTTTACATTGTTAATTTTTATTCAATTTTAGGTTTGGATCACACTTAAGGGCTGTTTTTATACTTTTACTTGGAGGGAAAGGATTAAGCTACAAATCTTATAATTACTAGTCATAATTTACTTATATAAAGGTATGTTGAAAACCCTCTTTGATTATATATACTATTGAATTTTTACATGGTGATTTTGTTAGTTGAATGGAGTGATCATGAAATTTGGTACATACGAATTTCCTACTGACTCCTTTATTAATATGAATATGGTTTGAGTGTATGATTCCATAGTAGGCTTTGTCATAGATTTAGATTTATTTTGGGGTAGTTTGGACCAAATTTAGGTGTTAGAAATGATGGAAGTAGATGGCTAATGTTAAACAGGTCATGGCAAAAAATTTACAGGGCTATGGTATATTTTGAGTTCAAAAATATATTCCTTAAGTTTTATATTGATTTTGGAAAGTTTGGTAATGGAGGTGCCCTGATGCAAAAGTTACATCCATTTTATTAAAATGGGTCAAAACCAAGTAACGGGTCAAAATGTGTAACGGGTCTTGAGTTAAAACATTTTATGGGTGATTTACAGTTAGTTACATTAGTTCACTATATTTGAAACCTCTAGTCCTTGGAATCTCCTTAAAAGCTTTTACGATTAGTGATTTTTGACTAAAACGACAAGTTTGAATATCGTGTAAATTTCTATTTCTAAAATTTGTAGTCAGTCACTAAAAGTGAAATTCTCGTTGATTGGTAAACGCTTATAAGTCAAATGTGACCATTTTGAAAAGGTAAATAAAATATATTTCTGATGCAAAAAGGTTCAAACTTGTAGCTATTATAGAATTTCAGTTATGTACTGTTTAGTGCAGATCATTTCTAAAACTTTAGTCAGTCATCAAAAGTGAAATTTCCGTTGATTGGTAAACTCTTATAAGTTAAAATTTTCCATTTTGAAAAGGTAAAGAAAATATCTTTCTGATGCAAAAAGGTTCAAACCTGTAGCTATTATAGAATTTCAGTTATGCGCTGTTTAGTGTAGATCATTCCTAAAACTTTAGTCAGTCATTAAAAGTGAGATTCTCGTTGATTGGTAAACTATTATAAATCAAATTTGCCTATTTTGAAAAGTTAAAGAAAAGATCTTTCTAATGCAAAAAGGTTCAAGTCTGTAGCTATCATAGAGTTCAGTTGTGCACTATTTAGTGCAGGACATTACTAAATTTCATTATAGTCTTATATTTTGAGCATGATTTTGGTCCAAAACTTTTATGTTTAGCATAATAAGGGTACTAAAATCTTATGAATATATCACTTTTTATATAGTAGGCAAGTGAAGAATTTAGTGTACCTAAATGGTTTAGCTAGTAGTGCAATGTACAACTCATACACCTACCATGGTTTACTTTTTCTTATAAACTTAAAAATGTACAAGATTTCTAAAACTTTTAATTCAAGATCATTACATTTAAAAATGAATCTTCATTTTACTATAATTAAAGTGTTATACTCATAAACATTTCATTACTTAGGTTTGGGTTAGTTTTGGTGCCGTTTCGCGTTTTCTTGTTTCTTCTACAAACCCGACTACCTAAGGTGAGTTCATAGCCCCTTTTTACAACTTATACATTGTTTCTAAACGTGAGTTGAGATTCTACATGGTGGGACACATTCATTTAAAACTGTATGCTATCCAGAACTTGTATGCTTTCCAGAACTTGTATGCTTTCCAACAGTTTTTCATTATTATTATTGCTTTTAGTGTCCATAGCCACTAAGTTTCCCCTCATGATCATGAACCGTTAATTTTCTCATATTACTTTGTGCTAAGCGCGAATGTTGTGGGTGGATCCATCGGGATTGAAAATCCCCGTCTCGTATTACTTTAATGCGTTACATTTGTTTATACTTAAGTATTTAGGCTGAATACTCACTAGGGGAACTTACATGTTGTTAAGCTTTAGTGTCATGAGCTAAATAACAATAATAATGGTTTTGGACTATGGTTAATTTACATAACCATTTTCCCTATTACTTGTTTTACAAATGAATGTTTGTGTTCCACAACTTTACTACTAAACCTATGAAAATTGTTGGGAGTTATTTGTTAAGTGTCAAGTACTGATGTAGAGTTTTTGTATACCCTTTAAGAAAAGAGTACCAAAATAGTGGTAAGCGTTAAGTCTCGGTTTAGGAAAACCGTGTACTAATGACCCAAAGTGGGGATCGTTCTCAAGGAGGCTAGTGTGTTATGAGTGTAATGATTTGGATTACTTTGTGATTATATTTGTGAGAAAGAAAAATAGAAATGGGATTAGAAGAGAATGACGGTTACGATGTCGTATTAAGCTAAAACGAAAAAGGTGTACACGTAAAACCGTAAAAAGCACCTAAATTAAAATTTTACCCTAAAAATTACCAAAAGTCACTAAAAATCCACAAAAATATTCTAAGAGTTTACAAAAAAAATCCAAACTTTCCAAAAGCTTTTAATTAATTAAATAATGACTTTTTAATGCTAATTAAAGCCCTAAAAATCAATATTAACTATTAAAAAGTCCCAAACAAGATTTTAAAGTTTGTAAACCTCAAAAATACCCTAATTAAGCTAAAAAGTATTTTTCAAAATTTTAAAACCACTAAAAACTATTTTTAAACAATTAAAAACTATTAAAATCAATTAAAACTTAAATTAATTCTAGAAAATAATTAAAAGACTCTAAAAATATTTGGAAAGTTGTAAAATTCCTAATTAAGTGTCTACAATCTAGGAAAAATATAAACACTTAGAAAATCAGACTCTTAATTTTTAACAATAAAATAATATTAAAATATTATTAAAAATCCAAAAATCATAAAAAGTTCTAAAAACTTGCAAACTAGCTTAATTTAACCTAAATAACACAGAAATGAAAGTGAAATTACCTAAATACCCTTAATGGGCCTAAAAAGTGGGCTAAACCCAAAACAGATCACTATTGGTCCAAATTTGGGCCCAATATAAAAAAGTGTCCAAAATAAGCCCAAAAAGCACTACTTGACTCAAAATTTGATTTTACACAACTTTTTCCAAAGGCCCAAAAGCTGAAAGTGTGAAATAAGCTAGCTTATACCAAACAACTTATTCTTAATGGGCTTTTTGGCCCATTAAGCTATAAGCCAATGCCATAAGCTCAAATCAGACACACAAGCTTCTTTTGTCCTAAATAAGACTTCTATAAAAAGAAATTTGAAATAAGCCCAAGGAATAAGCCTGAAAATGCAATAAGCAATCTACAGAAAACGACAAAATAGTCGTTTTTGATTTCTAGGCCACCCCAAAAGCTGATCAAGTTTCTATAGCTTTCAAATGACTTAATTAAGCAAAATCAACAAAGAGTTTTCAAATAAGCTGACTCAATAAGCTGGAAAAAGCAAATAAGCACTTATGTAAAAGTCAAATAAGTTGGTTTTCTAGTAAAAAGTCAAAGTCAAAGTCCAATAAGCTCCAGTCTAATCAAATGGGTCAAATAATGAAGATCTATCACAAAAAAAGTTGTTGCAAGTCTGGATAAGCTAAAATAGCTTATTGATAAGCTGAGTTCAAAATAACACTAGCAGGGGCTAGTTTTGGGTGTTGAGCAGTGGAAACTTTTTCCACTGCTTGACTTGTTTGACTTTTTGTCTTTAGTGAACTTATTTGAGATTCAGATTACGCAAAGGCACCCAAATGATCTTTGGATCAAAAGGAGTCAATAACAATCAAAAGATCACAAACACAATCACCCAATTGATATAGTTTAATGAATAAAGTACGAGATTGTTAGCCTCAAAATATTGAGTCAAACAAGAATGTTCGGTCATAGGTTATTATTGTAACATTATTTAGAACGTTGTAATAGGTAGTTAATTATTCGTGGTTTACGGGCTTGGATTTAAACTAATTAAAGTCCAAAAGACAAGCCCGGTCCAATATATAGCCCATTAAAGCCCGCATGTGGGTGGACTATATATACTACCCTCCTAGCATGTTAGGAGGGTTGGTTGTTCATTTTTTTCTCACTTCTAATCTAATATTCCTAAAGTTAATCCTTTCCTTTCTCTCTCTACTTTCTCTCACTACTTTCTCTCTAGGAATTCATCTCTTCTTCATCTATTTTCTTTCTTTCTTCATTGCTTAATCATCACAAATATATGGGACAACAATTGGTATCAATCGCCATGGGGTAGTTTTGTGATTCGTTGTTCATTTTACTTGGTTCGTGTGATTTTATCTTCTAATCATCTCGAATTCAAGATTTTTTTTTGTGTTTTCTATGCTCTAAATCTTATTATAAATCTTCTACATAGCTGTGGTAGGGATTTGGTCGCATTTGGTTGGTTCAAATCACGGATTTCTTGTCGAAAATATCATTTTTTTACCTCAAAATCTCGTAACAGTGCCATTATTCCGATCAGTGCAATCGGAAAAGGGATTAGTGATTCCGATCACTCACATCGGAAAAGGGTTTAATCATTCCGACCAGCTTTTCCGATCATCATTCCGACAAGGTATTCCGATTGTATTCCGACAAGCTCTTTCCGACATCATTCCGACAAGGTATTCCGATTGTATTCCGACAAGGCCTTTCCGACATCATTCCGACAAGGTATTCCGATTGCATTCCGACAAGTGTATTCCGATTAGGGGACATTCCGATTTGGGTATTCCGATTAGGACATTCCGATTTGGGTATTCCGATTAGGTCATTCCGACAAGGTTATTCCGATTAGAGCTCTTTCCGATGACATGTTTAGCTAAATTTTGTTTGAGTATGTTTTAGACTTAGCAACCATCTAGACTAGTTTCGGAATATCGTTTACACGAAGATAAAAAAAATTCAAATTTTTTCCATACTAGTTTTAGGACATTTCTAGCTCGATTTCAAATTTTGGCGATTACAAAATTTTTTGGTCTACCGTTTTGTCGGACTGGAGAATTTATTGTCAGACTGGAGAAAAATTGCAATTTTCGGAATTTAAACCACAACAACAATCACAACAAATCTATTTAAGATCCATATTCACTTCATCATTTCAGAGAATATTGAGATGGATTCTACTGCCGAATATCGTGTGACGAACAACAACATAATGGTGGCGGGTAACAAAGAGAGACCACCAATGCTTGTGTCTGGTCGGTATGCTCAATGGCAATCACGTTTCATACGATATCTTGATACAAGACCTAATGGTGATGCCTTGTGGAAATGTATTACTCATGGACCATATATATTTAAGAAGATCTCAATTCCTCCAAGAGCAGCCACATATACTACTGATCCAATACTTCAAGTGAACGTGATGAAACAAGAGCCGATCTCACACCTGAAAATTGTGGTTGGCATGATGCGGAGAAGGAAGCCATCTATATGGTTCTAAGTGGGATTGGAGATGACATTTATTCTACGGTTGATGCATGCGCGACTGCACATGAAATGTGGACTGCTATTGAACGCTTGCAACAAGGAGAATCACTCAACAAACAAGATGTCAAAACAAACTTGTTTTGGAATTTTGGCAAGTTTACTTCAAGGGATGGAGAATCAATTGACTCTTACTACTCCAGGTTTTACAAGATGATGAATGACATGACAAGAAATAATCTGCAAGTCTCCACATTGCAAGTCAATGTCCAATTTCTTCAACAACTTCAACCCGAGTGGACATGGTTCGTCACTTTGGTGAAACAACAAGAAAAGTTAGACGAGGTCTCATATCATCGAATCTTTGGTATCTTGAAGCAATTTCAGAATGAAGCCAATGAGATTCGAGCTGAACGTGTTGCCAAGACGGCTAATCCGCTTGCTTTAGTGACTACAACTCAACATGGTCAAAGTCATCACTCTCGTGCTTCTAAGCCATATTCCACTATATCATCATCACCACGATCTTCTACATCATCTAAGTCTTCATCATCCACAAAATCTCGAGGTAAAGTGCCAAGAGCACCATCACCACCATCTGAGTCCTCATCTGAAGAAGATAGTGATGAAGACCAAGCTCAAAAGAACCGAGAGATGAAACAACAAATTGCTTTCATAATGAAGACTTAGAAGAAAATCTACAAACCCACCAACAACAATCTTCGTACATAATCTAATACCAAGAACCGATATGGTGATAGTCCTCCAAGGTATGACACACGTCGACGTGGTGAAAGTCCTTCTAGGTATGATCGATATAATCCAACGCATGTTGAGGGTTCTGCAAGATATGATCGACAAACTACAAAGTATGATACTTAGAGGATTGCTGCTGCTATTGGGAATAGGGAAACGGTTGGAAGTCAAGTGGTTAAGCAGAGCGGGATTCAATGTTTTAATTGCCAAGGATATGGGCATATGGCAAAGGAATGCAGGAATCCGAAAAGGGTTAGAGACTCCGACTATCACAAGGAAAAGATGCTGTTATGCAAGAAAATGGAAGCAGGGGTTAAATTGTCAACTGAGGAAGGAGAAATGCTTGATGATACTGATGATGAAGATTCTGATCAAGAGCTCGATGCACATTACTCGTACATGGAAAAGGTTGAAGAAGTTCTCAAAGTCAATGAAGATGACAATGGCCCTATCTTTGACACTGAGCCACTCGATAAGGTACACACTACTGATGAATATAATGTGTTTGGTGATATTCCTGAGCATAGTGATCTACCCAATGCCATTAATGACACATGTATGATGGAAACGGTTGATAGCAATACCACACCCGATACATCAGACATGTGCAATAATGAGTCTGAGGATGATCAACATGCAAATGAATATGATGAAGAGGAACGTATTGCGCTTGCTAATTTAATTGCTACTTTACAAAAAGATGTCACTGAAAATAAAAAGAGTCAAAAGCAATTAAAGAAGGCAAACACTACGCTCACTCAAAGCTTTGAAGAATGCAAAGCTGCTCTTATCAAATCTACTGAGATGACTGAAAGCTATAGAGATGAGCTCCTTCAGAAAACCAAAGAGCTTGAGAGGTACAAGGGAAGTGCGTTAAAAAGTCAAAAGGACGTCTTTGAAAACAAATATAATACAACTCTTGAGTTATTAGCAAAAGAGAAGCGTCAATATAATGTTTTCTTAATGGATGAACGCCAAAAAACGTACCTTGCCAACACCAAAGTTAATGAACTTTAACAAAAGCTCTCTATGACCACTACTGATTCTGCTAAAATTCTTGAGGAAAAGAAACAAGAGGTAGATGCGTTAAAACAAGACTTCAAAAGTAGATATGATAAAGAAACTGAAAAGGTAACGAAATTAGAATCACAAGTCGAATTTTTGAAGAACGTTGTTTATAGAACGCATGATTCTATTCAATCTGTAAGAATGCTGGCACCTCCTCGATGTTTAAGGGTCAAGCTAGCTTTGCAAGTCCCGAGTACCTTGCCAAAGCTCAAGCTGCGAACCCACATCTTTATCTTGATGAGACTGAAAGGACAGATCTTGATTGCATGCCTGTTAGTGTCGATAGTGAAGAGACTGCCCTTTGGGATGCTGATAGTCAACCACTTGTTAATAAGGAGTTTGTGAAACCATATAATTATGATTATGAGAATAGTCTTTATGGCCTGTTCAACAAACAAACTCAGAAAACTCGTGAGGAAGTGTTCCTAGAATGCAAACAAAGAGAATTCAATGGAAGAAAGCATTTGCCCCTAAGAAATCTAATGTTTACAAATAAATAAACTACCTCCCTCTTTTTGATCTAAAAGCAAGAGTAGGAAAACATTAGGTATTCTTAAACAACACATAGATAATGTTAAATCTATTGTTGAAAGAGACTGGGCAAAACATGAAAATGCTGAGTGGACACGTCCGATTCCTCAAGATATTACCTTGCTTGTGAAAGAACTCTTAATTCCTAACACGACGTTGATTAAAGAAACTGTTCTTCAACTTGAGGAGTTCATTCGAACTAAAATGTATGATGATTTAAAATATGTTGAATCTCTTGAGAAACACATTGAAGATCTTCAAATGGAGAAGACTGACTTTTCAGATGAATATGATTTACTATTGCAAGAATGTGTTTCTAAAGATGTTATGTGTGCTTATTTTACATCTTGTGCTGATATTGATGAATAATCTGAAGTTGCATGCCAATATCTTGATAAGATCAAAGAATGTGAACGTCTTGAAATTGAGCTTTCGAAACGTAAAGAAAATGTTGACAAAAAGGCTTTTGAGTTACTTCAACACAAAAATAATTTCCTTCAAACACATTGTCATTCACTTGAACTTGCTTTGCAAAAAGACGTTGGTAGCTTTCCACACGATAATAAATTGCAAGAAAAACTTTCCCAAACATTTCGAGAAATGAATGAACAGAATTTGGAAATTAAAGGGTTGAAAGCTCAGTTACAAGACAGGGACAGAGCGATAGCAGAGTTGCAGAAACTCATTGCTAAAATGGGTGGGAAAATTGTGGAACCTAGCATTAAGAAAAATGTTGTTAGACAACCCAATGCCTTTAAATAGAATATATCCTCTATCTTGGGAAAACCATCTGCTTTATCTAATTCCTCGTTTGCAAAACCTGTGTTTGCCCCCAAGATGGATGGAAAGGAAAGGTTACCACAAGCTCAACCCATAAGGAATCCTATAGCACCAAGCGTTAAGCACAATAATGTGATTAAACCAGGGATGTATAGAATGCCCACTAAGCCCACAAACAAAGTTACTCAATCGCCTCAGACTTCTAGAAACACTAATATTCGTGTGTCTTCTACTACAGGAATAGTTTCCACTACTAGTGTTAGCCGGCCTCAGCTTAAGCGCACTCAAGTGAATGATAAGGTCTGGAAACACTAGAATCAAGGGGAGATGAAGGAAATAGAAGAACACCCTAGGAATTTGAACGTTTTTAAGAATAAAAAGTCTGTAATCGCATGTAATGACGATTTGAATGCTGTGAATGATTTGAATGCTATGAACGTGAAATTGGTTTGTGTCAAATGTGGAAAGTGTGCTAATGCTAATCATTCTATGTGTGCTATGAATAAAGTCAAAGGCGTAGATACTAGAACTAAGAAGCAAGTTGCAATGCCTATTAGAGCAAGTAAACCCAAACGCAAAGTGAACCATTCTGGTGCAACCCCCACTAAGAAAAGTAATGCATCTGACTCCACCACTAAGAATCCTAGAAGCAAAATTAAGGAATTATATGAGTCTGCTAGTAAGTCTTGGAAATGGTGGTTTGCTAATCAATGTCCTCCCGGATATAAATGGATGCCTAAAGTTAGGACAGAAAATGTGAAAACGAGTGTTAGTTTGCCTTTAAATGTTGATAAGGACACTAATGATTCTACTATCACAACTACTGTGGTATCTAATTTAGCAAATGCTCCATTGTGTTCTAACTCTTCTGCAGGTGATACAAATAATTCTTTTCATACTGGACTTCGGATGCACGAAGCACATGACGGGGAATCTCAAGCTTCTAATTAACTTCGTGGAGAAGTTCCTGGGTACGGTCCGATTCAGAAATGATCAATTTGCACCGATCCTAGGATATGGAGATTTGGTTCAGGGGAATATCACGATTAAAAGGGTATACTACGTCGAAGGGCTCAATCACAATCTTTTCTCGGTTGGTCAATTCTGTGATGCGGATTTGGAGGTTGCTTTCAGAAAGAAGACATGTTTTGTTCGTGATTATAATGGGAATGATTTACTTACCGGTACACGGGGTACTGATCTTTACACAATTTCACTTCAAGACACAACTTCATCTACTCCAATTTGCTTCATGGCTAAAGCTTCATCGACTCAAGCATGGTTATGGCATCAACGTCTTTCTCATCTCAACTTTGATACCATCAACTTGCTTTCCAAGAAAGATATTGTGAGAGGCCTTCCAAGTTTGAAATTCAACAAAGATCATCTTTGTTCTTCTTGTGAGCTTTGTAAAGCTAAACGAAGTAGCTTCAAAACAAAGACTACACCAAGCTCAAAAGGACGGTTAGATCTTCTTCACATGGATCTGTGTGGTCCCATGCGTGTTCAGAGTATCAATGGAAAGAAATATATTCTGGTAATTGTCGATGATTACTCAAGGTACACATGGACTCACTTCTTGAGGTCCAAGGATGAAACATCCGACGTTCTCATCAGCTTCCTTAAATTGATACAACATGGTCTTCAAGCTCAAGTTAAAGTGGTTCGTACTGACAAAGGTACAGAATTTTTGAATTCAACACTGAGGAAGTATTTTGAAGCTGAAGGGATTGAACATGAAACATCTATTGCTCGAACACCCGAAAAAAGGGCGTTGTTGAAAGACGAAACCGCACTTTGGTTGAAGCTGCTCGAACATTATTATCCGCTTCAAAACTTCCACTGTAATTTTGGGCCGAAGCCGTGTCTACCGCATGCTACACACAAAACCGCTCCTTAATTATCCCAAGACACGAAAAGACACCATACCACATAATTCATGATCGAAAACCTTCACTCAAACACCTTCATGTTTTTGGATGTACTTGTTACATCATTCGAGATGGTGAAAATTTGGATAAGATGAATGATGTAGTGTTTTTGCAACCCTTTAGGAAAAGAGAGGCAAAGTAGTGGTAAGCGTTAAGTGTCGGTTTAGGAAAACCGAGCACTAATGACCAAATAAGTCCAAGTTCGTTTCCCAAGGAGGCTAGTGCGTTGTGTTAAGAATTGATATTGATTTGTGATTATATGATTGAGAAAGAAATGGGATTAGAAGAGAAAGACGGTTACAAAGACGGATTAAACTAAGACGAAAAAGGCGATCACGTAAAACCGTAAATAGTGCCAAAATTAAAATTTTAAACTATAAATTCCTAAAAATTTATAAAAATCCCCAATAATATTCTAAGAGTTTACAAAAAATCCAAACTTGTTAAAACCTTTTAATTAATTAGATAATGAATTTTTAATGCTAATTAAAGCCCTAAAAATCACAATTAATTATTAAAAAGCCCTAAACAAAATCTAATAGTTTGTAAACCTCAAAAATATCCTAATTAAGCTAAAAACTATTTTTAAAAATTTTAAAACCAAATTAAACTATTTTTAAACACTTAAAAACTATTAAAATCAATTAAAACTTAAATTAATTCTAGAAAATAATTGAAAAGTCCTAAAAATATTTGGAAAGTGACAAAACTCCTAATTAAGTGTCCTTAACCTAGGAAAAATGTAAAAACTAAAAAAAATCAAACTTCAATTTTTAATAATAAAATAATAATAAAATAATCAAAAACATTCAAAGTTTACTAAAAAATTCTAAAAAATTACCAAAAATCTTAAATAATGTAACTAAGACAAAAATGCAATCAAAATTTTCTGAAACCTATTTAATAATTTAATATTAAATGTTAAAGTTAGCTAAAAACCCTAAAATCCAATAAAATAAAAAATTAGACTTTTTGAAAACTTTATTAGCTGTAAACCTCAAAAATATAATTCAAAACCTAAAAACTATTTTTTCAGATTTTTAAATTACCTTTTTCTATTTTTAAATTACTTTCTAAAATTTAAACTAAAAATAATCCTAGAAAATTAATTAATAATGGGAAAAATAAACTTTTTAAACAGAAAAGTCCTAAAACCTAATACAAACAAAAGAAAAATGCTAACTGGTCAAGAGCTTAAAGAAATAAGCTGGAAAAAGCTTATGAATAAGCTGATGGTTAAATAAGCTACAAATTAAATACACCTTAAGTATAACTTGAAATGAAACCTAGCAGTCAAAGACCCTAGGGCGCAATGGTAAGTTGTGAGTGTTGTGAGGAGGATGGCGCAGGTTCGAGTCCTGGCCAGTCCTTTTTTGAATTTTTTTTTTTTTTTTTACTTTTAAAACTCAATCCTTAGTACTTAAATTACTTAAAAACATAAAGCAAATAACCAAAAGACAAGATTTAAAGCTTAGGAAAGCAAAAACGTACCCAGATTACAAGTGTGTTTCTGATGAACACAAGGTGTATCTTCACATGTGAAGAATTTAACAAGAGGCCTTGTTTTTGGATTTCTGATGATGTTTTTGATGGACAAATGGCACCCCCACACCAATTGGGTTGTGGGGAGTCAGTAACAACACAAAACAAGCAAGCTTACTTAACAAAATCAATCACAAAATGCATACAAAAGTTACTGATAATACTTGTATGTTGCTGATGAATAGATGACTGGTTTTACTTGCACAAATTTGAATTTTAAAGGCCAATATCTTGCAAATGAACCAACCAAATGACAAATAAGCACTAAACAATCCTTAAACAACCTATTAACTAGCAGCTTACAAGATTTGATGCACAAACTTCACAAAATAAGCAGTAAAAGGGCACTTGACTGTTTTTTACTGTTTTCCAAATTTTAAAGCATGCAATATGTTTTAAAACTCCACAAAACAGAAAACCAATCTAGCATACAACCTAGTGATACTATATTGAGTGAGTAAAACAGGTTCTAAGCAAGATTTAAACTAATAATCTCCACTTAATCCCTTAATCCAAACACCCCTTAAAAACTGAAATTGAATATTTAACATAGCAAAAGCTTTCAAACTTCAACCAAATTGTTCCTAACCACTCCTAACATGCATATAACCAACTAATTAGCAGATTCAAACACTTAAACAAACAACACTTAAACACTTAGCATGCAAATCACACAAAATAATCTTGAAAACTGAAAACTGAAAATCAAAGATGAAACAAGGGTCTACCTTGTTGGGCCTACATCCAGACCCAACCAAGGCTGCTTAGCCTTCTCTAAATAGGCCCGGGCCTATGCAGTACACTTGGGAAACAAATTCTCAATAACCTGCTAAGAAAGAAAGAAGAACAAGCAATATGCAATAATCTGATTTTTTATAAATCCTTTCAAATCTTTTCAAAATCTTTTTAAATAAACTTCTTTAAACACACTTAAACAATCCCTTAATAGCACTGGTAATCCAACTTTGAAACAAGATTTCTCCAAAAGAAATCAACGTTTCAGAAACTTTTGAAAACAAAACTGAATTTTTAGAAAAGACTTAAAAAAGTAAACAAGCAGTAAAATAAGACACAATCAATAAGCAGAAAGTAAGAGTGGATCTTTGTTTCTCATCAACATCTCAACACCATTTTTCATTCATAAAAAACTGGCTTTACAGGGAAGTGATAAAGGAGAAAGAAAGAACAACAACAAAATGCTAAACTAGGGTTGCCTTATATAATGGCAACAGAACAATCTAGAAATCATAAAACCCTAATGTAGAAAAACCCTGAAATGCCCTTGGACGATTTTGAACCTTGGTCAAAAATTTGGTATCTTGTGAGCCTGTTGGAATCATGTAAGGTGTACAGCTGTTTTGAAGTGATCTAAACCCTTCATCTTGCCTTTGGGAGCAAGATAGCACTTTCTGAACGTTGATTTTCTGCTCCTTTTTGTTTGGGAGTGAATAGTGGGGCAGGGGAGGAGGGGTTTGTCACATGGGGTGAGATGGTGATGTTTTTGGGAGGTGGGTTGTGATGAGAGTGAGTGTAATTAGTGATCTGGAGGCAATTAAGCATTTTCCCTTTGTTTTGATTGATATTCATACTGGGAAAATATTAGGGTTTAAGGGTGGATTAGGGGCGTTTAATCTATTTTGGGAAAAAGGTTAATTTAAAAATGTGTTTGGGAGGGAAGGGATTAAATAATCAGATTATTTGATTATTTAAGTTGGGTGGAAATCTGACGTGGGAGGGAGAGTGATGTGGTGGGTATTGATTGGCTGGTGGTGATGATGTGGCTAGATGATTGGTGGGGGTAAGTTGGTGTGTTTGACAGAAATGGTCCCCCAATGTTTTAGTTTCCTTCACTTTGTAAATATTCAGCAAAAGCTTCACTTCCTTTGTAAATCAACTTTGGCAGATTGACACTTTTGGCACAAGTACTTTTATAAACTTTGAATAAGGACTAAAAGTGCTATTTTGGCAATCTTCAAGGGCTTTCAGTGACATGTCTTCATACTTCAAGGTGTTGACTTGTTTGTTGACTTCTTGGAGGACCAATATTGACAATTTAGTTTTGTTGAGGGACTAAATTTGCCAATTCTTCAAAGTTAAAGGTCCTTTTTGTAATTTTGACAAACTTTAGGGACCAAACTTGTAATTATGAAGATACAAGGGTATAAAGTGTCAATTCTTCAAACTTGGAGGACCAATCTTCATAATTCTTCAAATCTTCAAGGGTTTTCTTTGGAAAATTCTTCATTAGGGCTTGGTTCATCGTGCGGCTTCGTTTCCCGTGTTCGTTTTTGATTGATTCTTGTGATCTTTTGTCATTTTCTCAATATCCGTACCTAAAATACACAAGCAACAAACACAAGCATATATTTGGGTATTTTGATGATATTTAATTCATTTTAAGCCCGATTTGGACGATGAGACTATGCATAAAAGCAGTCTCATCACTCCCCCATACTAAACCATTGCCATGCCCTCACGCAATGCTAGAATAAAGTATCGTAGCATCTCCAAAATTCATTTTAATTCACTTTATTGAATGATAAACTAGCTACACTACTACTATTACTACTACTTACGTTTTAGACATAATGTATGATTTTCATCGCAAAATGGGACATTTAGGTTCATAGAATAAGAACACGTGAATGCTTCGTTAGAAATAATTTCATCGTCCTCGATTTTCACTCTAATTCCATGCCAAGCGTGCAACGAGATCATTGTCATTATAAGTTAGTAATGCTAACACTACTCATATGCCCTAATCACGTACTTATCCTCCCATTATTCCTAAGTTGTATCTCTTATATTTTATTTTGTCTAGAATGTTTCACGAGGATACATTGTTGACTTATGCGATAATAGAGATTTAGGTCTAAAAATAGAGTCCTAACGGTGTAACTAAGACCATCAAATCAATAACCCCTCCTAATAGACAACGATGTTAAAAAATTAAGTTGACAAGAAGAATCGATAAACACGGTTTTATAACGGTTTTGAACATGAGACTTATTACCAAGACTTTTATACGTCCCCTAACGGAAGGGCCTTATTATCTTTGGTTTACCTCCATCTTTTATTCAACTTCGCCATGAAGCTTTTGTTATGATTTCGGTCTTGCATTGCCTTTTATTATCCGCCTCATCGGTGGTTTTATTAGCCAAAGACGTATAGATTTTAGGCTTCGAAGATTAAGGCTAAAGCGAATTTTGGATCTTTAAAGCTTCGAAGATTAAGGCTTGATTCACTTTCAATTTTTGCATAGATTTTAGGCCTTGTGGGGCTTCAAATTGTTTGCTAGATTTAGGTGAGCACTTGAAATCTTATTATTGGGTGAAGCTTTCGATTATTCGGGTGCCAATACTTTAAAACCGTGACGCTGGCGATACCTTAATGTCTTCCCAATTTAATCACACGGAAGCTACTAGAAAAGACTAGAAACCCAACAATCCTAACTAAACCGCTAAGTCAATATTTATTAAGCAAAAAATATTTACATGCGAAGGGAGAATAAGCAAACAACGAGAACACATGAGTTTTTGAAAGAATACGAGTACTCTACGTTTAGCATAGTAACTTATAATTAACCCTATCATTTCTCGTCCTCATTTAAGAGACTTAGCCTAATGTGTAGTTAACGAATCAAAGCTAAGTGCTCAACACGCACGGTCGAGTCAAAAATTACTCTTATTCTCGCCATCGGAAAACCTACATTCGTGTCTTCAAACACTTATAAAATATGATAAAAATTTTAAAATTTGGCCATTTTTAGCCTTATTTTGCAACAAAAACGATAAACAAAAAGATAATCTTTGGAAAGCGTGAAGGTTTGGCAAGGCAAGTATCTATTCACCCCCCATACTAAAGTTAAATATTGTCCTCAATGTTTCGAGTCTAGGGGTGCAAACACCCCCATACTAGAGACGTAGTCGAATGCCTAATCTAGCATGGAAAGGGTGTAACCATTAAATTAATAGCCGTTTATGAAGTGTGCTAAAAACCTAAGGTTAGAACATCAAAGGATATATCATGGATATTGAGAAACGTCTCCAAAGCAAACGATCGAGTGCTCCCATAAAACGAACACGAGAGGCTCCAATCGTGAAGATTATGATCTAAAAACCACATTGCACAAACAACCACGGAACAAAGGTTGGAAGGACACGAATCCCCACACGTAAGCTACATTAGAAAGCGATAATATGTACATAGGATAAGCATGGGACTCCCTCACGAGGCACCTCGTTTTTTTATTACCGAGTCATGAGCTCGACTCGATCCCCTCAATACTAATTATCATTGGGGAAGGTGATTTGGTCGAGGTAGTTCAAGGACGGATCTTCCCCGCCAAAGTTGTGCTTCAACCTATGTCCATTCACCTTGAAGTTAGGACCATCATCTTGAGCTAGCTCGATGGTCCCATACGGAAACACTTGAGTCACGGTGAATGGACCGGACCAACGGGATTTTAACTTATCGGAAAAGATTTTCAATCTTGAATTAAAAAGCAAAACTTGGTCCCCAATGTTAAAAACCCGGTTTTTAATTTTAGAATCATGCAACTTTTTAGTTTTCTCTTTATAAATCAATGAATTTTCATAAGCAATATCCCTTAATTCATCCAATTCATTTAATTGCATTTTCCGATGTTTTCCCACGGTCTCCATATCATCATTACAATGCTTTAGGGCCCAATAAGCCTTGTGTTCTAACTCGATAGGCAAATGACAATTCTTTCCATACACAAGCTTATAGTGAGTGCACCCAATGGGCGTCTTATGAGCGGTCCTAAAGGCCCATAAAGCATCGTCCAACTTATCCGACCAAGATTGTCGGTTTTCCCCAACGGATCTTTCCAAGATCCTCTTCAAAGCTCGGTTTGAAACCTCGACTTGCCCACTCGTTTGTGGGTGATAAGCCATAGAAAGAAGATGTGTAACCCCATATTTCCTTAGAACCCTTTCAAATTGGTCGTTACAAAAATGGGTTCCACGATCGCTTATGATAGCACGAGGGGTTCCAAACCGAGAAAACAATTGCTTCAAAAACTTGACTACCACACGAGCATCATTGGTGGGTAAGGCCTTGGCCTCCACCCACTTAGAAAGGTAGTCAACCGCAACGAGAATGTACTTATTACCACGAGATGATGGGAACGGCCCCATAAAGTCTATGCCCCAAACGTCAAAGATCTCACATACTTGAATGATATTTTGTGGCATTTCATCTTTTTGTGAGGCTTTTCCTTGTCGTTGGCATGCATCACACGACTTCACAAGATCTTGTGCATCTCGGTAAATAGTAGGCCAAAAGAAGCCGACATCAAACGCCTTCTTAGCCGTGAGATTATCACCGTGGTGACCACCCGTGGGTCCCTCGTGACAAGCTCTAAGGATGTTAGAAGCTTCGGTGCCAAATACACAACGTCGGATGATTTGATCCGCACAAGTTCGAAACAAATAAGGGTCGTTCCAAAAGTAGAACTTGACGTCACGAAAGAATTTTCATTTTTCTTGAGTCGTCATACCCTTAATGATGAAGTTACCCGCATGGTAATTTGCAAAGTCCACAAACCATGGGGTGGAAGAATCAAGCTTAGAATTCACTACACCAAGTGTCTCGAGCGGAAATGTTTCGGTGATTTCCTTAGGCTCGTAAACACTTTGGTGAGGATCTTCCAAACGAGAGAGATGATCGGCCGCTAGATTCTCGGCTCCTTTTTTGTCAACGATGGTGTGATCAAATTCTTGAAGGAGGAGAATCCAACGAAGTAATCTAGGCTTAGCATCTTGCTTTGCCATAAGATACTTAATAGCCGAATGGTCCGTATACACTATGCATTTCGTCAAGACGAGGTAAGGTCGGAATTTCTCAAATGCATACACCACGGCAAGGAACTCCTTTTCCGTTTTAGTGTATTTTAGTTGAGCATCGGTCATCGTCTTGCTAGCATAGTGAATAGGCAAGAAGTGCTTATCATGACGTTGCCCCAAAACGGCCCCTATAGCGTAATCACTAGCATCACACATAAGCTCAAAGGGGAGGTTCCAATTTGGAGCAACAAGAATGGGAGCTTCGGTAAGTTTCCTCTTAAGGATTTCAAAGGCTCGTACACAATCTTCGTCAAAGACAAAACGTGCCTCTTTTTCAAGAAGATGTGTAATGGGTCGAGAAATCTTTAAAAAATACTTGATGAATCGACGATAAAAGCCCGCGTGGCCTAGGAAACTCCTAACTCCCTTGACGGTTTTGGGATGAGGTAATTTGGCGATGACGTCTACCTTAGCTTGATCTACCTCAATCCCCGCTTTCGAGACCTTGTGCCCTAAGATGATTCCACTTTTAACCATAAAATGACATTTTTCCTAATTGAGCACAAGGTTGGTTTCCTCACAACGTTTCAACATTCTCTCAAGGTTCGACAAACACGAAGTGAAAGAATCACCAAACACGGAAAAGTCATCCATGAAGACTTCCATCGTCTTCTCGATCATGTCATGAAAAATAGCCATCATGCACCTTTGAAAGGTTCCCGGTGCATTGCAAAGTCCGAATGGCATTCTACGATAGGCAAACGTTCCATATGGACACGTAAACGTAGCTTTTTCTTGATCACGAGGATCGATGGGAATTTGGAAGTAACCGGAAAAACCATCTAAAAAGCAATAGAAATTGTTTCCCGCAAGACGCTCCAACATTTGGTCCATGAAGGGCAAGGGAAAATGGTCTTTTCGAGTGGCTTCATTCAACTTTCGATAGTCAATGCACACTCTCCATCCGGTCACGAGTCTAGTGGGAATTAACTCGTTGGCATCGTTTGGCACAACGGTCATCCCTCCCTTTTTAGGGACACAATGAATAGGACACACCCAAAGGCTATCGGAAATAGGGTAAATCATTCCCGCGTCAAGGAGTTTAAGGACCTCCTTTTTGATGATGTCGTGAATTTTGGGGTTCACCCTCCTTTGACTTTGGATTGTGGGCTTGAAATCCTCCTCCATTAAGATTTTGTGGGTACAAAACTTGGGATTGATTCCCTTAATGTCGGATAACTTCCACGCAATCGCCCCTTTGTGGTCCTTTTCGACAAGTGCGGTTTTTTCATCATTCGAAAGATCCTTCGCAATAATAACCGACAACTTGTCGTCCTCCTCCAAATAAACATATTCGAGGTGAGGAGGAAAATCTTTCAACTCGAGGATAGGTTGTTCCTCAAGTGAAGATTTGGGCTCGATACTCATAACCTCCTCGGATGGAGGAAATGGAAAATCGTTAAGAAAATCCTTGATAATCGAGAAGTCCTCATCGTTGTCGAGGTCTTCGTCACAAGTACGTGGAACATTACATTCTTCCAACGTAAAACCACCACCTTCAAATGGAGTGAAGGTTGGTGTCGAATTATCAAGAATTGGATCTAACATAGTGGGATTGCCACTAGTTTCTTCATCACCAAACCCTAAAACTTCTTGTGAAAATTCCTCGCAAACCACGTCGATCATATCAACGAGGTTTAGGGTAGCAACGGAATAAACCTGAGAAAGTTGAGAATTTTGAGTTGCGTTTATAACAAGTTCCTCGTCGTTGAAACGTAAGGTGATCTTTCTAGCATGAACATCAATTAAAGCCATAGACGTATCTAAAAACGAACGACCTAAAATAAGAGTAACTTGAGGATCCGTGGGGATATCAACGACGATAAAGTCTACGGGATAGTAGAACTTCCCCACTTTCACAAAAACGTCTTCCGCCAAACCACATGCACGAATCGTGGAATGGTCGGCCAACTCGATAGACATTAGTGAAGGAGTAAGATTAGGAAGATTGAGCGACTTGAAGATTGCAAGTGGCATCAAATTAATGCTAGCACCAAGATCGGCCAAGGCATAACATTCTTCCATATCTTGAATGGCACAAGGGATCAAAAATTTACCGGGATCACCGACTTTTTGAGGTATGCGATTAAGATAAAGCGACGAACAACTAGACAATTGGTGCAATTTCTCCTTGTTGTTCAACATACTCTTAAAGTTAGCGGCAAATCGAGGCATCATGACCAAAGCATCGGCGAAACTCACATTAAGGTGCAACTCACGAAACATTTTCATAAAAAGCTCAAATTGGTAGTTGTCGCGCTCTTGTCGTTTCTCCTTCCTAAGTCTCGATGGGTAAGGAAAGGGTGGTGTGGGTTGGGGCATAGGCATAGCCTTTGGAATCTCGGGTTCCAATGTTGGTAATGGGTCGACCGTAGGTGTGGCATGAGCGGTACTTTGTGGGCTTGAGATATGCTCCTTTTCGACCACCACCTCGGGTTCTTCCTCAATTTCCTCCACCGTTGGAGTAATTGGTTGAGGAGTCGGTTCCTTAAGTGTCTTACCACTTCGTGTGGTAATCACTTTCATCTCTCCCTTCGGATTTGAAACGGTGTTACTAGGCAAACTACTCGAAGTAGAGGCTTTGTTTCCCATGACGGCTTCTAAAATGGCATTAAGCTTAGCATCTTGACTATTAAACTTCAAATCTTGACTAGCGGCTTTTTGGTCAATTCTTTGTTCAAGCCTAGCATGACTTTGTTCAATTTTATTGTTTTGACCTCTAATTTGATTGGCAAAATCATTTTTCAACTCATTTCTCATGTTAAAATTTTCCTTCACAAAATTAGCTAACTCCTTGGTGTTTTTAGCCGTGTCCCTAGCTTGACTAGCCAATTGCTCTTGAATGTTTTCCAGAATCTTATCATTTGCCGTAGCGTAATTCAAAAAGTCCATTGGAATTTCTTTAGTGTAAACATTTTGAAGACCTTGACTTGTGTTTTGAAAATTACGGTTTTGGTTTTTATTTTGCAATTGGCTACTAGTTCCTTGATTCCCATAGTTTTTATTACCCTTGAAATTGTTCCTTTGATTGCTTTGGTAACCAACTTGGTTGTTTCGATAATTGTTAGCATTTTGATTTGGTGGAAAACCTGGTGGAGTCAATTGATTAGTGCGAGGAACTTGACCGTTTTGGTTATAAGTTCCCGCGGCCGCGAAGGCACTCGCAGTGTTACCACCGTTGGTAATGCACTCGGAATAATCGTGAGCTCCACCACAATACATACAAGAAACCTCAAACGCTTTAGCCGTAGCGGGAGTGGGTTGTTCACCAACTTTAAACTCAATTAACAATCCTTTCAACTTATCAAAAATCTTGTTCTCCAAATTAGCCTCAATTTGGCAAGCATCAACGGTGTGTGACAATGAAGGCGAAGGCGAAGACGAAGTCTTACGAACACTCGACGTGCTACGAGGACTATAGACCTTAGACCTATTCTCAATGATTAACAATGCTTCCTCGACCGTCTTACACAAAAAATTACCACCCGCGTCGGCATTAAGATAATCACACTCATGATCGTTCAAGCCATTGTAAAACGTGTCTATTTGATGCAAGTCGGAAAAACCATGATGAGGACATTCGTGCAACATTTCCTTAAACCTATTCCAAGCCGTTGAAAAACTCTCATTATACTCTTGCGAAAACTTTGAAATCTCGTTTTTCAAGTGCGTAGTCTTAGAGGGCGGAAAAAATTGGTTCACGAACTTTGAAACGAGATCCTTCCATGTCAATATAGAATTGGGTGGCTCTTTCTCTAACCAAATTTTTGCGGGCCCCGCTAAGGAATACGGAAAAAGCATCATCTTAATCGAGTCGTTAGAGACGTCCTTAAACTTGCAAGTGGCGGTGAGACGATTAAATTGGCGAATGTGGTTATGAGGGTTGTCCTTTTCGTCACCTCGAAACTTGTTGTTTTGAATCATGGACAACAAACCCGTCTTAACCTCAAAATTCTCCGCAAGGATAGCGGGAATCACAATCGCTTCTCCATAACCCTCGGTGGGTGCTTGAAGCAACTCCATCATAGTTCGATTAGCCATGGGTGCTTCTTTCACTACGATGGGTTCGCCAATAGGAGACTCCTCACTAGAAGGAGTGGTGGATTTGTTTCTTCGTTTACGAGCACGTCTTGCTTTAGAGCGAGTTTGCATAAACGTCACGTACAACGAGAAGGCGAGCAAAGAAGATTCTTTTTGGTGTTTTTACTTTTTCAATTTTTTTGTGGTTTTTGATTGTTTTTAACTTTTTTTTTTGGATTTTTGGAATGTATTAGTTAGACAAAAAATCTACAAATCTCCTCCTTAATCAAATCTCTCGATTAAAGAAGCCTCAAGGAATGAAAACGATCACGTGAAGTGAACGCCTTCGATGACTTTATAACGATGGTGGAACACCAAATCGTTCAAGAGGGTTTAATCAATAGAAACCAAGAAAATATATATGATACTTAAGTAATACTTTGGGCGGCAAAACCCTCGATTAGCTTTCAAAATCAAAATACGCACAAGCAAGCAGAGGAAACGAGGCGGCGCGAAGCACTTAAGAGCCTTTTTCCTTTAGGTCGTGAAATACAACCGCCTTATACCCACCTTATAGTTTGTATTTTTCAAAATCGAGTTTCACGAAAGTATTTATCTATTTTTGCCTTTTTTCTTTGGTTTGAGATTCGAATACAATGATTGGGTAATGACCTCCCAAATCAAGGTTGTGATTTCTCACGTATTTGGAGTACTTGTAAATTTATTGTTCTACGTATACAATATAGTAATAGTATTCACACAAAAATCGAAAAACGATAATACGTATTAGTAGAGTGCTACTAATACAAATACTATTTATGGCTATATATAAAAACAACAATTGTTCAACCAAAACACAACACGCCTCCCCGGCAGCGGCGCCAAAATGATGTAGTGTTTTTGCAACCCTTTAGGAAAAGAGAGGCAAAGTAGTGGTAAGCGTTAAGTGTCGGTTTAGGAAAACCGAGCACTAATGACCAAATAAGTCCAAGTTCGTTTCCCAAGGAGGCTAGTGCGTTGTGTTAAGAATTGATATTGATTTGTGATTATATGGTTGAGAAAGAAATGGGATTAGAAGAGAAAGACGGTTACAAAGACGGATTAAACTAAGACGAAAAAGGCGATCACGCAAAACCGTAAATAGTGCCAAAATTAAAATTTTAACCTAAAAATTCCTAAAAATTTCTAAAAATTCCCAATAATATTCTAAGAGTTTACAAAAAATCCAAACTTGTTAAAACCTTTTAATTAATTAGATAATGACTTTTTAATGCTAATTAAAGCCCTAAAAATCACAATTAATTATTAAAAAGCCCTAAACAAGATCTAATAGTTTGTAAACCTCAAAATATCCTAATTAAGCTAAAAACTATTTTTAAAACTTTTAAAACCAAATTAAACTATTTTTAAACACTTAAAAACTATTAAAATCAATTAAAACTTAAATTAATTCTAGAAAATAATTGAAAAGTCCTAAAAATATTTGGAAAGTTACAAAACTCCTAATTAAGTGTCCTTAACCTAGGAAAAATGTAAGAACTAAAAAAAATCAAACTTCAATTTTTAATAATAAAATAATAATAAAATAATCAAAAAAATTCAAAGTTTACTAAAAAATTCTAAAACATTACCAAAAATCTTAAATAATGTAACTAAGACAAAAATGTAATCAAAATTTTCTGAAACCTATTTAATAATTTAATATTAAATTTTAAAGTTAGCTAAAACCCCTAAAATCCAATAAAATCAAAAATTAGACTTTTTGAAAACTTTATTAGCTGTAAACCTCAAAAATATAATTCAAAACCTAAAAACTATTTTTTCAGATTTTTAAATTAACTTTTTCTATTTTTATATTACTTTCTAAAATTTAAACATAAAATAATCCTAGAAAATTAATTAATAATGGGAAAAATAAACTTTTTAAACAGAAAAGTCCTAAAACCTAATACAAACAAAAGAAAAATGCTAACTGGTCAAGAGCTTAAAGAAATAAGCTGGAAAAAGCTTATGAATAAGCTGATGGTTAAATAAGCTACAAATTAAATACACCTTAAGTATAACTTGAAATGAAACCTAGCAGTCAAAGACCCTAGGGCGCAATGGTAAGTTGTGAGTGTTGTGAGGAGGATGGCGCAGGTTCGAGTCCTGGCCAGTCCTTTTTTGAAAAACTTTTTTTTTTACTTTTAAAACTCAATCCTTAGTACTTAAATTACTTAAAAACATAAAGCAAATAACAAAAAGACAAGATTAAATGCTTAGGAAAGCAAAAACGTGCCCAGATTACAAGTGTGTTTCTGATGAACACAAGGTGTATCTTCACATGTGAAGAATTTAACAAGAGGCCTTGTTTTTGGATTTCTGATGATGTTTTTGATGGACAAATGGCACCCCCACACCAATTGGGTTGTGGGGAGTCAGTAACAACATAAAACAAGCTAGCTTACTTAACAAAATCAATCACAAAATGCATACAAAAGTTACTGATAATACTTGTATGTTTCTGATGAATAGATGACTGGTTTTACTTGCACAAATTTGAATTTTAAAGGCCAATATCTTGCAAATGAACCAACCAAATGACAAATAAGCACTAAACAATCCTTAAACAACCTTTTAACTAGCAGCTTACAGGATTTGATGCACAAACTTCACAAAATAAGTAGTAAAAGGGCACTTGACTGTTTTTTACTATTTTCCAAATTTTAAAGCATGCAATATGTTTTAAAACTCTACAAAACTGAAAAACAATCTAGCATACAACCTAGTGATACTATATTGAGTGAGTAAAACAAGTTCTAAGCAAGATTTAAACTAATAATCTCCACTTAATCCCTTAATCCAAACACCCCTTAAAAACTGAAATTGAAAATTTAACAAAGCAAAAGCTTTCAAACTTCAACCAAATTGTTCCTAACCACTCCTAACATGCATATAACCAACTAATTAGCAGATTCAAACACTTAAACAAACAACACTTAAACACTTAGCATGCAAATCACACAAAATAATCTTGAAAACTGAAAACTGAAAATCAAAGATGAAACAAGGGTCTACCTTGTTGGGCCTACATCCAGACCCAACCAAGGCTGCTTAGCCTTCTCCAAATAGGCCCGGGCCTATGCAGTACACTTGGGAAACAAATTCTCAATAACCTGCTAAGAAAGAAAGAAGAACAAGCAATATGCAATAATCTGATTTTTTATAAATCTTTACAAAATCTTTTTAAATAAACTTCTTTAAACACACTTAAACAATCCCTTAATAGCACTGGTAATCCAACTTTGAAACAAGATTTCTCCAAAAGAAATCAAAGTTTCAGAAACTTTTGAAAACAAAACTGAATTTTTAGAAAAGACTTAAAATAGTAAACAAGCAGTAAAATAAGACACAATCAATAAGCAGAAAGTAAGAGTGGATCTTTGTTTCTCATCAACATCTCAACACCATTTTTCATTCATAAAAAACTGGCTTTACAGGGAAGTGATAAAGGAGAAAGAAAGAACAACAACAAAATGCTAAACTAGGGTTGCCTTATATAATGGCAACAGAACAATCTAGAAATCATAAAACCCTAATGTAGAAAACCCCTGAAATGCCCTTGGACGATTTTGAACCTTGGTCAAAAATTTGGTATCTTGTGAGCCTGCTGGAATCATGTGAGGTGTACAGCTGTTTTGAAGTGATCTAAACCCTTCATCTTGCCTTTGGGAGCAAGATAGCACTTTCTGAACGTTGATTTTCTGCTCCTTTTTGTTTGGGAGTGAATAGTGGGGTAGGAGAGGAGGGGTTTGTCACATGGGGTGAGATGGTGATGTTTTTGGGAGGTGGGTTGTGATGAGAGTGAGTGTAATTAGTGATCTGGAGGCAATTAAGCATTTTCCCTTTGTTTTGATTGATGTTCATACTGGGAAAATATTAGGGTTTAAGGGTGGATTAGGGGCGTTTAATCTATTTTGGGAAAAAGGTTAATTTAAAAATGTGTTTGGGAGGGAAGGGATTAAATAATCAGATTATTTGATTATTTAAGTTGGGTGGAAATCTGACGTGGGAGGGAGAGTGATGTGGTGGGTATTGATTGGCTGGTGGTGATGATGTGGCTAGATGATTGGTGGGGGTAAGTTGGTGTGTTTGAAAGAAATGGTCCCCCAATGTTTTAGTATCCTTCACTTTGTAAATATTTAGCAAAAACTTCACTTCCTTTGTAAATCAACTTTGGCAGATTGACACTTTTGGCACAAGTACTTTTATAAACTTTGAATAAGGACTAAAAGTGCTATTTTGGCAATCTTCAAGGGCTTTCAGTGACATGTCTTCATACTTCAAGGTGTTGACTTGTTTGTTGACTTCTTGGAGGACCAATATTGACAATTTAGTTTTGTTGAGGGACTAAATTTGCCAATTCTTCAAAGTTAAGGGTCCTTTTTATAATTTTGACAAACTTTAGGGACCAAACTTGTAATTATGAAGATACAAGGGTATAAAGTGTCAATTCTTCAAACTTGGAGGACCAATCTTCATAATTCTTCAAATCTTAAAGGGTTTTCTTTGGAAAATTCTTCATTAGGGCTTTGTTCATCGTGCGGCTTCATTTCCCGTGTTCGTTTTTGATTGATTCTTGTGATCTTTTGTCATTTTCTCAATATCCGTACCTAAAATACACAAGCAACAAACACAAGCATATATTTGGGTATTTTGATGATATTTAATTCATTTTAAGCCCGATTTGGACGATGAGACTATGTATAAAAGCAGTCTCATCAATGAAAGAAAAAGGTGATGCATGTATTCTTGTGGGATATGCAACTCAGTCTAAGGGATATAGAGTGTACAACAATAGAACAAAATTGATAGTCGAGACTATTCACATCCGATTTGATGAATTACAAGAGATGGCACTTGAACAAAACAGTTTAAGTCCCGACCCACAACGACAAACGACTTCCGTTCACAACCGCACGGAACTCGAAACTCAAGACCACAACAATGAACCATCAAGTTCAACGCTGGTTCCAGAAAATGTTCCTAGAGCTGATATGACAGTCGACACGACAATTGAAGAGTTGGAAATGTTATATGGACCAATGTATGATGAATATTTCACGGGGGAGAAACAAGTTGTATCGAAGTCTTCCGCTGTCACTCATGATAAGAATGATGATACCGATCATCGTCAACAACAGGATACAACTTCATCTACTTCAACACGGGTTGCTGCAGACTTACCTCCTCAGAATATCACTTCAACAATCGATCCTACAACATCCACAACTACTGTCATTGATCCAGAGAACACAAATCAAGCAGACAATGCATTATCAGACGAAGACGAATTTATCAACCCATTCGGTACACCGGTACACGAAACTGGAGAGTCTTCTACTCGCCATGTTGATCCGTCAAATATGCACACGTTTTACCAACGACATCCTTCAACACATCATTGGACCCGAGATCATCCTTTGGTTCATGTAATTGGAAACCCTTCACAGCCCGTTCGTACAAGACGACAGCTTCACACCGATGGCGATGTTTGTATGTTTGTACTCGTCGTGAGTTCAGCTGAACCGAAAAACATCAAAGAAGCCATGGCTGATCACGCTTGGATTGAATCGATGATAAATGAACTTCAACAATTTGAAAGACTTAAAGTCTGGGAACTTGTTGACAGACCATACGATGTAACACCATTAAATCTTCGATGGATCTGGAAAAACAAGATGGATGAAGAGAACACGATCATCAAGAATAAATCTAGGCTAGTGGCTAAAGGGTATGGACAGAAAGAGGGTATTGATTTTGAAGAATCATTTGCACCGGTAGCTCGAATGGAAGCGGTCAGGATTTTCCTTGCTTATGCTGCACATAAGGGATTCATCGTTTCTCAAATGGACGTAAAGACGGTGTTTCTTAACGGTCCTTTGAAGGAAGAAGTCTATGTCACACAGCCAGAAGGATTCGTCAATCCTCATTATCCTGACAAGGTGTATCGTCTCCACAAAGCACTTTATGGACTCAAGCAAGCTCCAAGGGCGTGGTACGACGAGCTCTCGAAATTTCTGGTCTCCAAAGGTTTCTCAAAAGGTTCCATTGATCTAACTTTGTTCACTTATAAATATGGGGATGACATTTTGCTGGTGCAGATTTATGTTGATGACATTATTTTCGGGTCTACAAACCCAAAACTTTCAAAATGGTTTGAAAAAGTAATGCACAACAGATTTGAAATGTCTATGATGGGCGAACTAAAATTCTTTCTAGGAATTCAAGTTCACCAATCCCCAAGTGGTATCTTCATTAACCAAGCTAAGTATTGTCAAGAGATAATCAAAAAGCATGGTATGACATCATGTGACCCCATTGGGACACCATTATCAACCACATCCCTAGATGCTGATTTGGAGGGATTACCCGTAGATCAAACGAGATATCGTTCCATGATCGGGTCCCTCATGTACTTGACAGCAAGCAGACCTGATATACATCATGCTACATGCTATTGTGCACGATATCAAGCACGACCCACTGAAAAGCACCTCAAGGAGGTTAAATGGATCTTTCGGTACCTTAAGAATACCATTCACATGGGACTCTGGTATCCGAGGGAAACCGGTTTCTTTCTAACGGCCTATTCAGATTCTGATCATGCAGGGTGTCTTGATACACGTAAAAGTACTTCTGGTGGTGCACAATTTCTAGGTCAAGACAAGCTTGTGAGATGGTCTTCCAAGAAGCAGGATTGCACGTCACTTTCATCAGCCGAAGCGGAGTACGTGTCTCTATCTGCGTGTTGTGCTCAAGTTCTTTGGATGAGAACACAACTCACAGATTATGGCTTCCATTTTGATAAAGTACCTATGTACTGTGACTCAAAGTCGGCCATAGCCATCTCCTGCAACCCGGTACAGCATTCTCGCACGAAGCACATCGATGTCAGATATCACTTCATTAAGGAACAAGTTGAAAAGGGTATTGGTGAATTATACTTTGTTGGAACTGATTACCAATTAGCTGACTTGTTTACAAAAGCTCTTTCGAAAGAGAGGTTTGCGTATCTAGTTAGGCAAATTGGTATGAGATGTTTGACTCCAGTAGAACTGGAGGTTCTGGCAAAGAAGCCTGCTTGATTCATCTATCAAACATCTATCTTGTAAATATTAATAAAAAAGCAAAATACAAAATTAAAAAATCTTTGATAATCCAAAAAATATTCTTCTCGACATGTTTTTCAGTATCGATAATATGGACGTACCTAGAAATGTCGCTCAATAGCGACACGGGTGTGTACATAAAGCTCGAATGAAAGTTGTAAATATTTTTCAAAACATGTCATTTCTATCTTTTCAAAAGGAAATTGTCTATTTTGGAAAATATTTCCAACAACGGGTAGAGCAATCTATCTTGGGTTGAGCTTGTCACAAAACATTTAATGTTTTGAGCTCAACACAATGGCTTGTAATCACTTTCAGATTGCAACCCGGATCTAAATTCACGGGGGAGTGTACGCTTTTGTACTCTTACCCTTAGCAAAAGAAGGTAAATCTTCTTACACTTGAGTGGATTCGTCAAGACATTCAAAGTCTATGAACTCAAGTTTATGCTTTAGAAAAACCTTTTCGTCAAAAAGAATTGATTTTCCAAAAAGTGTTGAACACAATTTTTTCAAGAATTTCTCAATGATATTCAAAATATTTCAAAAATTGTGTGTCAACAACTCCTATCCTTAAAAGTTTAATGTGGATCAAATCCTCGTAATGACAATTCCATTGGATCAATTTTTGAGGGGCAGCAATTCAACTTCATGCAAAAGATTAACACATCTTTCTTCCGAAGATTTTCAAGACTATTTTTCAAAATATATTTTAACAAATTTGGTATCTCTAATATCAAAAGATTTTATATATTAGAGATAGGGGGAGAAAATGTGATTAAAATGTGATCTTATATAAGACTCAAGCACTTTAACTCTTACCTACATGTGCGAAACACTTTCGATTATCGATGCACATGTGAAGGGGGAGCATTTCTGAAACGACAAAACTAGCAAGGTGTTAAATGTTTTTCAAACACTTTGTTAAAATTTAAAGTTGTTTTCATGGTTACGATCAAATACCCACAACATCTTTAATTCACGACGTTATTGGTGTCAAAGGGTGGTTAGGTTTAAGTCCTATGATCCAACCAGAACCGGAGGGATCTTCCCAGGGACAATCCAATAGATTATTAGAAGTCCTTAGGAAAGATGGAGTAGAATGTGAACGAAGCTGAATGCCGACTAAGTACTGATGATAGCACTGGAAAAATCACAACAAGGTGCTATTAACGATGTCTTGGTAAGCATTAAAGGGGTTGAAGAATGAAAAAGAAATGTAAGGATAAAGGGTCTAAAGAAAGAAGCCCTCCATACAACTTAGGCAGAAACCGGGTCAACCCATCATGAAGACAAAGTCATCATGGACCCAGTGATGTGAAGCACAACCCTTTCCTAGCTACTCAAGCTTCTCTTAAAAGAAGTTTGTTTTATTGTCACGGAGATCAACACGACTTCTCTTGACTTTCTCACTCCGAGATAGTTGATATTGAATAGGTGGCATCTGCTCCAGCCTCCGATCACTGAAAGTGCACAAACGGAGTCTAGAGCCAAGAGATCAATCAAATCTCGTTAGGACACACGGATGAAGATAAAGAGAGTCCTACGCTATATCCTTGCGATATTGCTAGAACACTCAGAGTTATACTACTCAGTATTCACAATGATGAGTGGAAATCCTTCCAGTGTTAACATCAAACAACACTGTGGTAGGTCATATGCAAGATTCTTTATGAATTAAACATAAGTAAAACTGAAAAGCAACAGTGGTTTGATTTTGAATTGATTCAAACTCGTTTCAGGTTTCTACGCAATATCATTATAGTCTTGCCAGAACATTCAGAGTGATATTCATTAATATTCACGGTGACGAATGGAAATCCTTCTAGCGTCAACATCAAACCGCGCTACGGTAGGTGACTTGTGAGATTTTTATGAATCAAACTTGTGTGAACTGGAAAGCAACAATGGTAAGATTCTTAATGAATCAAACTTGTTCCAGGAATTTGAATTGACGACTTTAATCAAGCAGATATTTATCCAATTGATTCACTCTTTATGTTCGCAGTCTTGCTTTGAGACAGTCGAGTAAAGAGAACGGCTAGTACAGCCGCGAAACCCTGTTAAGGAGATTCTTAATTGAATCTACCTAATCACAGGTACGGTATTTAATATCGTATAACGGTCTTCACCGACTGGAGGTAAAATGCTACCGATTTAGGACGAATGTCAAAGCCATTCAGTCCGTGTCTATGTTTTGTCTCGAGAAGGTGGCGTCACGGTGTACTCAGCAAAGTCAAAGATTCACAACCACATATTCATGCCCAAAGAATTATCCAACAATTGATAGTGTGAGCATGTGGATAAAGACACAAGATTGCAAGATTGCAATGACAAGTCAAGGATGATTTGAAGATCTCAAGACTAAAAGACAAAGTCGAAAGACAACAACAAAGGCTCAAAGATCACAGCATGAAGGAACAAAACTACTGTTACATGTTCAAGACTCATTTATGACGAGATTTGTAATCTCCATTGATCTCCAAACATCAAAAGGGTATGACCTTACATTGGGGGAGATTGTTAGCCTCAAAATATTGAGTCAAACAAGAATGCTCGGTCATAGGTTATTATTATAACATTATTTAGAACGTTGTAATAGGTAGTTAATTAGTCGTGGTTTACGGGCTTGGATTTAAACTAATTAAAGTCCAAAAGACAAGCCCGGTCCAATATATAGCCCATTAAAGCCCGCATGTGGGTGGACTATATATACTACCCTCCTAGCATGTTAGGAGGGTTGGTTGTTCATTTTTTTCTCACTTCTAATCTAATATTCCTAAAGTTAATCCTCTCCTTTCTCTCTCTACTTTCTCTCACTACTTTCTCTCAAGGAATTCATCTCTTCTTCATCTATTTTCTTTCTTTCTTCATTGCTTAATCATCACAAATATATGGGACAACACAGATCTAGCACAGACATGAAACAATAAGCAGTTTAGGTTCAAAAAGCACTTAGAGCACAATTCAGCCAGCCAAATTCCACCAAATGCATACACAAGCTATATTAAACTCAAATGAACAAGTCTAAACAAGTTTCATGCAATGATTCAAAGAATTAAGCAAGATCTAAGCTGATGAATGTTACTGATGAACACTAACATATGCAGTTTTTTACTTTGCTGATGTATTTGACACACAAGCCAGATTCAACACCTCAAATCTCTCAAACAGGTTACAATGACTTTGTTTAAACCTCTTTTAGCCCTAAGCATGCATACATCCTAAGTGTTCCCAAAATCCTAGGTCAAAACAGGCAATAACAAAGATTTTATAGCAGATTGTTTGATTCAAGGTTTCAAACCCAAAAACTTGTAGCAAAACACTCTCAACAAGGCATATATCAGATATAGAGCACAAACACAAACTTTCCACAACACAATAACAAGATTCAAGCTTAAACAGGTAGACCTAAACACCCTTTTAACTTTTCAAAACCAAGTTTTTCAAATCAAAAGCAAGATTCAGTTTACCAAATGATCAATCTAGCATATAAACAACATTATCATGCAAGACTAAGTAGATTTAAGCCAAGAAATCAACAAGAACAACAGTATAGCACAAATCCACAAAAAATCCAATTTTTATCAGATTTTCAAGGTTTCAAGACAAACCTCATGGATGTACACCCACACCCACGAATTTATGTCCTTATGTGCTAGCAAGAACAAGCACAAGCTTCCAATAACAACCCTGCTAAGATTCAACAAGGTGAGTAGCACAATATCAAAATCAGAAACATAAAAAGCCTTGATTAATGCAACCTTGTTACCCCACACTTGATTATCCCCAAGTTATAAGCCTCACCACACCTTAATATCACAATTAGGATGCTATGATCAGCCCTATAACCCAAGAATTCCAAGGTTGAAACAAGAACTTAGCAAAATATCAAGCTTGAAGGAAAAATGCAAACTTTTGCACTCTCCTTAAAAATAGGTTTTGAGATTCAAATTCAGTGAACAAATAACATAAACAAGCATAAAATAAGATGGCACTTGGTCTTTCTTCAACACACTTAACACAATTTCATTAATACTGAAAAGAGGATTTACAAGTTCTTGAACAAGGAAAAACCAAAAGCAGGTAAATGAGAGACCCTATGTGCCTTTATATAGGCATACAATGTATCTAGAAAGCTGAAAAAGAAGTGAAAACCTAGCCTTAAACTTCCAAAATTGCCCTTGTCTTGTTTGAATATCTTGAAGAATCATGTGATGAATTTTTTTGTGTTGTGATAGCTGGCAAGTAAAAAGGTGATCCAAAGGCTTGTATGAAGCTTAGGATGTAAGCACAATTGTGGGACGTTGGATTGCTGGCTTTCTTTGTCTTCTTCCTCTTTGACGTAGCAAGGGAGGTCCCATGCATCATGTGGGTTGGTGGGGTGTCATGTTTAAGGTTTAGGATGTGATTATGATATCCTTAATCATAAATCTGGATAATATTAGGGCTTAATTTTTGCTTAATCAAAAAGCCCTAATCCTTGTTCTTGAGTGAATAGTGTGACGTTTGATCCAGATTTATGTTTAAAAATGTGTTAAGCGCCAAGTTATAACTAATCTGTTAAGATTAGTTATTTAATATAAGTGAGTGGATAGCTGAGGTGGAGGATTTGTGGATTGTGATTGGTTGTGGAGTGGTAGTGGGACACATGTCACCATTGGGTTGGTCTAGGTAAGTTTGCCTGTCTACAAAATTAAGCCCTCCTTCACTTCTTCTCTTGTCTTTTCAGTTTAAATAGCTATCAACGCCAAAACTCTTCCTATCAACTTTTGCCTTTTTACACTTTTGCCCCAAAACATTTTGCAAAGTGAATTCAGGGGTAATTCTTGCCATTTTGTGATTCTTGAGGGACTGATTTAGCATTTTCTTCAATGGTAATGGTCTTGACTTGCATATTTGATATTTTGGAGGGCTGAAATTTCCAAGTCATAATGATTGAGGGACTATTTTTGCCAAATCTTCAAAGTAAAGCGTCCTTTTTGTAATTTTGGGATTTTCAAAGGACCAAACTTGTAATTTCTTGTACTTTGAAGGACTTCATGATATATTTCACTTTGTGTAGGATAATGGTTGACAATTTAGCTTTGTTGAGGGACTAAACTTGTCAATTCTTCAAAGTGGAGGGCCCTTTTTGTAATTTTGACAAACTTTAGGGACCAAACTTGTAATTATGAAGATACAAGGGTATAAAGTGTCAATTCTTCCATATTGGAGGGCCCTTCTTCATAATTCTTCAAATCTTCAAGGGTTTTTCTTGGGAAAGTCTTCATTAGGGCTTGGTTCATTGTGCGGCTTCGTTTCCCGTGTTCGTTTTTGCATGATTCTTGTGATCTCTTGTCATTTTCTCAATATCCGTACCTAAAAAACACAAGCAACAAACACAAGCATATATATGGGTATTTTGATGATATTTAATGCATTTTAAGCCCTTTTTGGACGATGAGACTATGTATAAAAGCAGTCTCATCACTCCCCCATACTAAACCATTGCCGTGCCCTCACGCAATGCTAGAATAAAGTATCGTAGCACCTCCAAAATTCATTTTTATTCACTTTATTGAACGATAAACTAGCTACACTACTACTATTGCTACTACTACTTGCGTTTTAGACATAATGTATGATTTTCATCGCAAAATGGGATGTTTAGGTTCATAGAATAAGAACACGTGAATGCTTCGTTAGAAATAATTTCATCGTCCTCGATTTTCACCCCAATTCCATGCCAAGCGTGCAACGAGATCATTCTCATTATAAGTTAGTAATGCTAACACTACTTATATGCCCTAATCACGTACTTATCCTCCCATTATTCCTAAGTTGTATCTGTTATATTTTATATTGTCTTGAATGTTTCACGAGGATACATTGTTTGACTTATGCGATAATAGAGATTTAGGTCTAAAAATAGAGTCCTAACGGTGTAACCAAGACCATCAAATCAATAACCCCTCCCAATAGACAACGATGTCAAAAAAATAAGTCAACAAGAAGAATCGATAAACTCGGTTTTATAACGGTTTTGAACATGAGACTTATTACCAAGACTTTTATACGCCCCCTAATGGAAGGGCCTTATTATCTTTGGTTTACCTCCATCTTTTATTCAACTTCGCCATGAAGCTTTTATTATGACTTTGGTCTTGCATTTCCTTTTATTATCCACCTCATCGGTAGTTTTATTATCCAAAGACGCATATCCTCACGCTAAGGCGAATTTTGGATCTTTAAAAGCTTTGAAGATTAAGGCTTGATTCACTTTCAATTTTGCATAGATTTTTCGGCCTTGTGGGGCTTCAAATTGTTTGCTTGATTTAGGTGAGCACTTGAAATCTTATTATTGGGTGAAGCTTTTGATTATTTGGGTGCTAATACTTCAAAACCGTGACGCTGGCGATACCTTAATGTCTTCCAAATTTAATTACACGGAAGCTACTAGAAAAGACTAGAACCCAACAATCCCAACTAAACCGCTAAGTCAATATTTATTAAGAAAAAAATATTTACATGCGAAGGGAGAATAACCAAACAACGAGAACACATGAGTTTTTGAAAGAATACGAGTATTCTACGTTTAGCATAGTAACTTATAATTAACCCTATCATTTCTCGTCCTCATTTAAGAGACTTAGCCTAATGTGAAGTTAAGGAATCAAAGCTAAGTGCTCAACACGCACGGTCGAGTAAAAAATTACTCTTATTCTCGCCATCGGAAAACCTACATTCGTGTCTTCAAACACTTATAAAACATGAGAAAATTTTTAAAATTTGGCCATTTTTAGCCTTATTTTGCAACAAAAACGATAAACAAATAGATAAACTTTGGAAAGCGTGAAGGTTTGGCAAGGCAAGTATCTATTCACCCCCCATACTAAAGTTAAACATTGTCCTCAATGTTTCGAGTCTAGGGGTGCAACCACCCCCATACTAGAGACATAGTCGAATGCCTAATCTAGCATGGAAAGGGTGTAACCAATAAATTAATAGCCGTTTATGAAGTGTGCTATAAACTTAAGGTTAGAACATCAAAGGATATATCATGGATATTGAGAAAGTCTTCAAAGCAAACGATCGAGTGCTCCCATAAAACGAACACGAGAGGCTCCAATCGTGAAGATCATGATCATCTAAAGTCCACAATTCACAAACAACCACGGAACAAAGGTTGGAAGGGCACAAATCCCAACACGTTAATTATATTAGAAAGCGATAATATGTACATAGGATAAGCATGGGACTCCCCCACGAGGCACCTCGTTTTTGATTACCGAGTCATAAGCTCGACTCAATCCCCTCAATACTAATTATCATTGGGGAAGGTGACTTGGTCGAGGTAGTTCAAGGATGGAACTTCCCCGCCAAAGTAGTGCTTCAACCTATGTCCATTCACCTTGAAATTGGGGAGATCATTTTGAGCTAGCTCGATGGTCCCATACGGAAACACTTGAGTCACGGTGAATGGACCGGACCAACGGGATTTCAACTTACCGGAAAAGATTTTTGATAACTTGATTTTACTCAGTTAAATTGTTGTTCTCGATATCTTAACGAATTGATTATTGGTTCCAAGTACGACTCAGTTAATTTTGGTAAAACAAATATTTTTGGTTGATTTTAAATTAAAATTGCAAAGACTTAAAAGTAAATGACGTTAAAGTAAATCTACGTCTAATTAAAAGAAAGGGGTGTGATATTAAAAACTTTGAAAAGTAAACTAATTAGATGACAAAAATTAAAGCGTGACGAGAATTAAACATGGACAAAGTATTAAAATGACAACTTAAAAATTAAACAAGACGAGATAAGTGAAAAATAACCCAAATCGGAATATATTCCGATCCGACTCAATCGGAATGTACACAAACCTCTTAATCGGAATGTTGATCGGAACCTATCGGAATGCTGTCACCTCCGATCGGAATGATCAAACAACCCCAGATCGGAATGATGACTTACCTCTGATCGGAATGTGGAATAGACCCTGGTCGGAATGCTGAGTGGAACCCCTAATCGGAATATCGTCACTATACCTGATCGGAATACTACACAAACACCTCGATCGGAATGAGGAAAGGAGTTCCAATCGGAATGCTGTCACAACTCCTAATCAGAATACTCAAAACCCGCCCTGATCGGAATACCAAAGCCTCCTCGTCGGAATATCAAAAACCCTTTTCCGACCAAGTCAAGGAGCTATGGTCGGAATAATAAACCCTTTTCCGATTTACCAGATCGGAATACAGTAGAAATAACCAAAAATAAGCTAGAAAAATAAGCTACTAATCAAATAAGCACACAACGAAAATCCTAAGGCAAACTGTATAAGAAAAAGCTACTAAACTGAAATTTAAAGACTTTTAAAAACACAAATTGAAACAAAGTTTACGAAAACAAATTTTGTATCAAAATAACTTTTATAAAAACTTAAGAAACTTAAAATAAGCATAAATAAGCTATAAAAATCAATGATCTAAAACAATCAAAAGCATAAAAACACAATCTTTAATCAAATAAGCAAGACAATAAGCATGTAAACAAAGATTAAAGCATAGAAAGAAAGGTAGAATGAGAGATTAAAACAAGAAAATTAAAGAACACTTACTTGGAAATTAAAGATATTAAAAGTGCAAGACAAGTATTTAAATTGACATGAAAAGTAAATGTGCAAGTAATTAAAAGGTGGAAGAACTAGTGTCACTCTAGCCAACAAAAACTAATGAAATGAATATGAAGGCTATTTATAGGGAGATGGTTAGAGGAAGCTTCCTCCCCTCCTTCCTTTCTTCTTAATTGCACCATTAAGTCCTTCCCTTCTTAATCTTTTGTTAATCTTGGACTTTAATGACTTATGGCTCGGGAATTCTTTATACTCGTCTTTTAATTCTTCAATAAATTAGACTTGAGTTTTTCGGCTTTTGATAAACTTCCGTTTTTTGACTTTTTCTTCGATAAATCTTCAGAATTGGTCTTGGACTTCCGTTCTTTTTGCACTCTTGACTTTTTGACTTCGTCTTTCATCTTTTTCTTCAATAAAAGCCCGTAAATGCCGTGTTTTGTCCACTTTTAACAATTTCGTCCTAAATCATAACAAAAACACAAACCACGCATAATTCCGACATAAAAGACATAAAATACACGTTTTGGCTCGGTTATTATTGTAATTAAGTGGTAAAAAGGATGGGTGTTTACACACCTATCAAATCCCCTACACTTGACCATTGCAATGTCCTCATGCAATGCATTAGTTACAAAGCAAGATTTCATTTTTCTTTATAATCAATCCACGTTGGCCTTTATTAAAGAGATAGAAAATTATAAACATTCAAAGTAAATAAATCAAAGGCATACCTTGGGTTTTGAAAATGTCATGAATAATCATCATCCTCAAGTTTTCACTTTCTCCAAACCAAGCTTAAAAACGAGATCATTGTTATTATAAGTTAGCAAACTATCACGAACTCATGTGGGCCAATTATTCACATAGACTCCCTTATTCCTAGGTGTATCTCTTATATTTTATTTTTGTCTTGAATGATCACGAGGATGCATTGTTTGACTTATTTCGATAGTTTATTAGGCTGAAAATAAAGTGAACGATTTAATCAATATTTAGCTAAAGGACAAAATCTTTTAAAACTGCTTCTCGGGACCTCATAAAGTTCATATCTTGGCATAACTCGCTTCGTGATTTGAGACCTTTCTCGGACCGATATTTGGCAGCGACTTCATACTTCAAACCTTGAGAGACGTTCATGAAATAATGTTCTTCTCTTCATATAGTAATTTCTTCACTTGAAGTTTTGAGAGATTCATACTTGGACCACGACTTCTTCATTTTTCTCCAATCTTTATTTTGAATTTTGATATACAACGATCCGCCTCCTTTTATGACTTGGATCTATTTATCCTCATACCTTGCTAGGGTCTTTTCGGATACACTTCTCCATGACTTTTGGGGAGTTTTTGCTTTTCGTCGTGTGTCTCGATCCTTCATATTGATTTTCGATAAATGATTCTTCACATCACTTTAGATCTTTAGCAACAAAATATAGCCCTCATGTCTTGTTAGGACCTTTTTGGACTCGCCAATCTTCGCATCCCGCTTCAATAAGTTATGCCTTGGCTATGAACTCAATCCATACCGAGCAACTTTTAAACGATCATGGGCTAGAAGCTAAGTAACTTTTCAAATCGTACAACCTTATTTATTGCAGATAAAATTATTAACAAGCGATGGGAGAATAGGCTTATAATTAACTCACATAAATTCCCGAAAGAATACCAAACTTATAATTGACTCTATCATTTCTCGTTCTCCACAATTGAAAATCTCAAGGAATGAGACTAGTGGATGTTTAGCCTATTAAATCAAAGTTTTGGGTTTTTGAGTCGCCTATAGGATCTTGCAAACTCTTAGACTTTTTCAAGTTTAGAAATCGCATTTTAAAGTTCCCTTGATAAACGACTCTCTAGGATCAATTATAGGAACTTGCGAAAAGTTCTTGTTCTTAACCCGTGAGAGTTAAGACCTTCGTGTTTTATAGCTCCCTATATAAAAGCCTAGCAAAACTTGACTTAAACATGTTAAGGATACTAGCTAGAGTAAACATAGATAAGTAAACTCGGGTCGAGTTAAAAGATTCACAACGTTTGCAAATTAAAACCACTTTATTAAACATTTATTCTAGCAAAGAAAGAAAATAACTATACAAAGGGAAAAACTAATAGGCCAAAATAGATCAAAAATTTTGAAAAATGTCGAAATATTGATTTTCCGGTTAAAATGAGGACAAATACAAGGAAAAGGCCACTTAACTTCGATAGAAGTCCCCCCTACACATAAGATAAACATTGTCCTCAATGTTTAAGCATGTGGGAGTAAACTCCCCTATACTTAGGACATTGTGCACTTTGTTTAAATCTTGCTAAGGAAGAGACGACTAAAGAGATTCCTATTTTAATATTGAGAAAATATAAAATAGTGAATCGAAAAGAGTTTAGGATAGAACCGGGAAGAAGTGAAAACGGAATCACGGGTCGTCAAGAATCATCAAGAGTGGATCATTGAAGCTCGAATCCCTGATTAAGAGAGGAGAGGAAATAGCAAACACCAACGGGTCTCCCCTACACTTATGATAAAGAAAGCGAAAAGATAGATGCATGGGTTGCCTCCCAAGAAGCGCTTGATTTTTGTTAACCGAGTCGTGATCCTGACTCGACCTTGATCATCATAGGAAGAAGCATGAAATATATCCACCGGGATCAAAGACATAGTTTTCGTCCATCAAATAGCAGAGGCTTAAGGCGAACAAGGCAAGCCAAAGAAGAGTAGGCAAGGTTCCCTTAAGCAGCGATGGAGCACGGTGGAAGCAAGGGTGAAGTGGTGAAAGCAGATTTCCATAAGTTCCAAAAATATTTCCTTTTATTTCATTAGGTGGATACTGAGATGGCTTAAAGATTTCAATACCGGGGTCGAACACCTTTTCCTTTAAGGGAAAATAGCACTCAGGCTCAGTAGAGTGTGAAGAAGATCCGCGAAGAAGCACAACCTCGTCCTTAGAAGGTGGACAAAGAGGTGTTAAATCATATGTGCTGCGGATATTGGTGTCGACCGGTTTCTTCTCCTTTGAAAGAATGTTCTTCAAATACAAAGTAGGATCAAGACGATAATCTTCAAAATCATAAGCAGGGGCATCACTCTCATTAGGGAAGTAAGTGTTGAGAAAAGCAGAGAAATCTTCCTCAAATGAGTAATCATCCAAAGTAGGATCGAGTGATGGCGGAGGATCTTCATCATGTGAAGAATCGCTCGAAAGAGTATCGGCCTCATCAAAATCATCGTATGTGGGCAGGTCGGGATACTCGGAAGTAAGGTCATCATAATCATCCGAATCTGAGCTAGAATCATCATCATAAGCATCAAAGATCGGTGGAGAATCATAAATGGGAGAAGGTTCCAAATTGGAGGGAGAATCATCCACATCATCATGAAAAAGTGGATTATCAATGCAAGAGTCGAATAGAGGATTGTTATAGATGGTAAAATCATCGAGCACATTAATCATATTCACAGATTCTCATCCAAAGGATTTGCTTGTAAGCTTCCCCATTTTAAAAACTTGTGAATAATTCCTGACTCGTAAGATTAACTCACCTTCAGTAACATCAACTAAAGCTCGTCCGGTTCTCAAGAATGGCCGACCAAGTATTAAAGGAATACGAGGGTCCATTTCATAATCAACAACGACAAAATCAACCCGGAAAGTAAATGTGCCAACTTTTATGAACACGTCTTCGGCTATACCAACGGGGTAAGCGAGAGTGCGAATTGCAAGTTCAAGAGTCATCTTTGTTGGAGTGAGGTCGGGTAATGATAGTGTTTTCCAAACACTCAAATGCATAAGATTAATACTGGCCCCGAGATCAACAAGGGCAGTAAATTCTTCAGTTTTGTTGAAAACGCAAGGCAACACAAAACGACCGAGATCTCCAAGCTTTTCCGGAAGTTCTTTGAGAATAACTGCAGAGCAGTTTTCATTTAAGCGTGTGTTGGCGAGCTCAATCAACTTCTCCTTTTTGTTAAGCAATTCCTTAAATGCTTTGACAAATTTCGGCATGTGGACTAGTGCTTCGAGAAAGCTAATGTTGAAGTTCATTTGATAGATCATCTTCACATAGCTCGACACTTCAGAGTCATCCTTGGTTAGCATTTTGGTCTTGCCTAAACGAGAGGGATAAGGGATATTGGGTTTGGGTGGTGAAGGTGCAGGTGTAGTAGGTAAAGGTTGAGATGTTGAAGGGTCCTTCCTAGGTTCATCGTCATGACGAGGCGGAGACGGTAATGGTGCACTAATACTAGGTGTAGGAGGAGTAGGGATAAATGGTGGTGGAGGAGGTGTAGATGATGGGGGTGGGATTGGTGGTCCTACGATGGTAACTCCACTACGGGTAGTAATAGCACTCACATTTGCTCGCGGATTGGTGACGGTGTTTGAAGGTAGAGAACTTGAAGTAGAAGGTTGAGCTGCGGGCAAGAAACTAGCAAGCATATTCTTCAAATCATTTGTTTGATTGCTGAAGGAGGATTGAATATTATCGCAAAGCTCGGATCTTATCTCATTCCCTTGCTTGGTAATATCTCCTTTTCAGATTGATAATTTGGCTCTGCAGATTCTTGATTTGATCACCTTGGGTTCTCATGATGGCTTCAACATCAGGGTTAATGGGTGGGGTTTGTTGAGTGGGTGGGTGATAAGGATTAGAAGCTCTTGGTGGGATTTGGTTGCTTCTATTGTAGTTGTTGGCGGTGTTTTGGTTTTGAGGAGAAAAATCGGGTGAAAGGTAGTTGTTGGACCGGTAACTCAACAAATTTCTATCCCCTTGAGGTCGAGCTTGGTAATTTTCCGGTGAATAATTACCATAAGCTGCATACACATTTTCTGGATTTCCTTGAGTCGAAGGACAATCGGTGTATGAGTGAGGACCGCCGCATGTTTCACAAGAAGGTGCAACCGCTTTAACTTGTTGTTGTTGTTGGTTTGAAGCGAGAAGCGTGATACTTTTGCTCATTTCAGTCATCATGCGGGTGAGTTCGGTCATATCAGGGTTTGCTGAAGTGGAAGAAACATTGAATCTCGGGTTGTTCCTTGAAGAAGCGGTGGAATCCCAGTTTTTGTGGTGAGTAGTCATGTTCTCAATAAGCTCTCTACACTCCTCGGGTCTCCTTTTCATGAATGTGCCACCGGCGGCTGCATTAATCGTATCACGATCACGAAAAGTCAATCCGTTGTAGAAAGTATCAATTAATGTGACTGGAAGCATGTTGTGGTTTGGACAACGATCAATCAAGACATTATATCTTTCCCAAGCATCAAAAAGAGATTCATTGGGATCTTGCATGAAACCGCTGATTTGATTGCGAAGGCTCGTAACCATGGATGGTGGAAAGTAGCGCGACAAAAAGCGTTGAGTCATGTCATCCCAAGTATGAATTGAATTCTTCGGGAGACGATCAAACCATTTCTCGGCATGATGTGATAAAGTATGTGGGAAGAGTTGTAGGCGAAGAACACCCATTGTGGCACCAGGCAACTTCATGCTTTGGGTGATTGTAATGAACTTGTCGAGGTGTTTGTTGGCATCATCATCAGGCAATCCACGGAATGGGTTAGTTTGCACTTGCTGAATCATGTGGTGCTTCAACGAAAACTCAGGAGCGTTGATTTGCATCGGCGCAATCGGTCCTCCTCGTCCAAACATTGTTGGTTGACAAAGCTCATCCATTGTCTGAAGATCGGGCTGTGGAAGAACATTGTTGTTATTGTTGAGGTGCGGTGGATTATTGTTGTTGTTAACACCTGACATATTTAAATCTTCTCGAGTCTCGGGCTCTTGATAATTAGAAGATCTAGTACGCATACACCTACAAAGACAAAAGAAAACAATACCAAACGCAAAGACAATATATATACACAATAAAAATAAAATCTTTTTGGATTTTTGAAATTTTTAATTTTTATGTATTTTTTAACAATTTTTAATTTTTTATGATTTTTTGAATTTTTTTGTGCAAGAAAATAACGCTCACGAGTGAACGGATCCCAAAAAGCAACGCGTCTCTCACAGAAAACCGTTAATCTTTACGAAAAGAGCCGGCAGCGGCGCCATTTGATAACTTGATTTTACTCAGTTAAATTGTTGTTCTCGATATCTTAACGAATTGATTATTGGTTCCAAGTACGACTCAGTTGATTTTGGTAAAACACATATTTTTGGTTGATTTTAAATTAAAATTGCAAAGACTTAAAAGTAAATGACGTTAAAGTAAATCTACGTCTAATTAAAAGAAAGGGGTGCGATATTAAAAACTTTGAAAAGTAAACTAATTAGATGACAAAAATTAAAGCGTGACGAGAATTAAACATGGACAAAGTATTAAAATGACAACTTAAAAATTAAACAAGACGAGATAAGTGAAAAATAACCCAAATCAGAATATATTCCGATCAGACTCAATCGGAATGTACACAAACCTCTTAATCGGAATGTTGATCGGAACCTATCGGAATGCTGTCACCTCCGATCGGAATGATCAAACAACCCCAGATCGGAATGATGACTTACCTCTGATCGGAATGTGGAATAGACCCTGGTCGGAATGCTGAGCGGAACCCCTAATTGGAATATCGTCACTATACCTGATCGGAATACTACACAAACACCTCGACCGGAATGAGGAAAGGAGTTCCAATCGGAATGCTGTCACAACTCCTAATCGGAATACTCAAAACCCGCCCTGATCGGAATACCAAAGCCTCCTCGTCGGAATATCGAAAACCCTTTTCCGACCAAGCCAAGGAGCTATGGTCGGAATAATAAACCCTTTTCCGATTTACCAGATCGGAATACAGTAGAAATAACCAAAAATAAGCTACTAATCAAATAAGCACACAACGAAAATCCTAAGGCAAACTGTTTAAGAAAAAGCTACTAAACTGAAATTTAAAGACTTTTAAAAACACAAATTGAAACAAAGTTTACGAAAACAAATTTTGTATAAAAATAACTTTTATAAAAACTTAAGAAACTTAAAATAAGCACAAATAAGCTATAAAAATCAATGATCCAAAACAATCAAAAGCATAAAAACACAATCTTTAATCAAATAAGCAAGACAATAAGCATGTAAACAAAGATTAAAGCATAGAAAGAAAGGTATAATGAGAGATTAAAACAAGAAAATTAAAGAACACTTACATGGAAATTAAAGATATTAAAAGTGCAAGACAAGTATTTAAATTGACATGAAAAGTAAATGTGCAAGTAATTAAAAGGTGGAAGAACTAGTGTCACTCTAGCCAACAAAAACTAATGAAATGAATATGAAGGCTATTTATAGGGGATTAGGGAGATGGTTAGAGGAAGCTTCCTCCCCTCCTTCCTTTCTTCTTAATTGCACCATTAAGTCCTCCCCTTCTTAATCTTTTGTTAATCTTGGACTTTAATGACTTATGGCTCGGGAATTCTTTAAACTCGTCTTTTAATTCTTCAATAAATTAGACTTGAGTTTTTCGGCTTTTGATAAACTTCCGTCTTTTGACTTTTTCTTCGATAAATCTTCAGAATTGGTCTTGGACTTCCGTTCTTTTTGCACTCTTGACTTTTTGACTTCGTCTTTCATCTTTTTCTTCAATAAAAGCCCGTAAATGCCGTGTTTTATCCACTTTTCACAATTTCGTCCTAAATCACAACAAAAACACAAACCACGCATAATTCCGACATAAAAGACATAAAATACACGTTTTGGCTCGGTTATTATTGTAATTAAGTGGTAAAAAGGATGGGTGTTTACACACCTATCAATTTTCAAGCGAGAATTAAAAAGCAAAACTTGATCCCCAATGTTAAAAACCCGGTTTTTAAATTTAGAATCATGCAACTTTTTAGTTTTTTCTTTATAAATCAATGAATTTTCATAAGCAATGTCCCTCAATTCATCCAATTCATTTAATTGCATTTTCCGGTGTTTTCCCGCGGTCTCCATATCATCATTACAATGCTTTAGGGCCCAATAAGCCTTGTGTTCCAATTCGATTGGCAAATGACAATTTTTCCCACACACAAGCTTATAGGGAGTGCACCCAATGGGCGTCTTATGAGCGGTCCTAAAGGCCCATAAAGCATAGTCCAACTTATCCGACCAAGATTGTCAGTTTTCCCCAACGGATCTCTCCAAGATCCTCTTCAAAGCTCGGTTTGAAACCTCGACTTGCCCACTCGTTTGTGGGTGATAAGCCGTAGAAATCCGATGTGTAACCCCATAGTTCCTTAGGACCCTTTCGAATTGGTCGATACAAAAATGGGTTCCACGATCGCTTATGATCGCGCGAGGGGTTCCAAACCGAGAAAACAAGCTTTTCAAAAACTTGACTACCACACGAGCATCATTGGTGGGCAAAGCCTTAGCTTCCACCCACTTAGATAGGTAGTCAACCGCAACGAGGATATACTTATTACCACAAGATGATGGGAACGGCCCCATAAAGTCTATACCCCAAACGTCAAAGATCTCACACACTTGGATGATATTTATGGCATTTCATCTTTTTGTGAGGCTTTTCCTTGTCGTTGGCATGAATCACACGACTTCACAAGATATTATGCATCTCGGTAAATAGTAGGCCAAAAGAATCCGACATCAAACACCTTCTTAGCCGTGAGATTAGCACCGTGGTGACCACCCGTGGGTCCCTCATGGCAAGCTCTAAGGATGTTAGAAGCTTCGGTGCCAAATACACAACGTCGGATGATTTGATCCGCACAAGCTCGAAACAAGTAAGGGTCGTTCCAAAAGTAGAACTTGACGTCACGAAAGAATTTTCGTTTTTCTTGAGTCGTCATACCCTTGATGATGAAGTTACCCGCATGGTAATTTGCAAAGTCCACAAACCATGGGGTGGAAGTATCAAGCTTGGAATTCACTACACCAAGTGTCTCAAGCGGAAATGTTTCGGTGATTTCCTTGGGCTCGTAAACACTTTGGTGAGGATCTTCCAAACGAGAAAGATGATCGGCCGCTAGATTCTCGGCGCCTTTTTTGTCAACAATTTCGTGGTCAAATTCTTGAAGGAGGAGAATCCAACGAAGTAATCTCGGCTTTGCATCTTGTTTAGCCATGAGATACTTGATAGCCGAATGATCCGTATACACTATGCATTTCGTCAAGACGAGATAAGGTCGAAATTTCTCAAATGCATACACCACGGCAAGGAACTGCTTTTCCGTTGTAGTGTATTTAAGTTGAGCCTCGATCATCGTCTTGCTAGCATAGTGAATAGGCAAGAAGTGCTTTTCATGAAGTTGCCCCAATACGGCCCCAATAGCGTAATCACTAGCATCACACATGAGCTCAAAGGGGAGGTTCCAATTGGGAGCAACAAGAATGGGAGCTTCGGTAAGTTTCCTCTTAAGGATTTCAAAGGCTCGTACACAATCTTCGTCAAAGACAAACCGTGCCTCTTTTTCAAGAAGATGTGTAATGGGTCGAGAGATCTTTGAAAACTCCTTGATGAATCGACGATAAAAGCCCGCGTGGCCTAGGAAACTCCTAACTCCCTTAACGGTTTTGGGATGAGGTAATTTGGCGATGACGTCTACCTTATCTTGATCTACCTCAATCCCCGCTTTCGAGACCTTGTGCCCTAAGACGATTCCACTCTTAACCATAAAATGACACTTTTCCCAATTGAGCACAAGGTTGGTTTCCTCACAACATTTCAACATTCTCTCTAGATTCGACAAACACGAAGTGAACGAATTACCAAACACGGAAAAGTCATCCATGAAGACTACCATCGTCTTCTTGATCATGTCATGAAAAATAGCCATCATGCACCTTTGAAAGGTTCCCGGTGCATTGCAAAGTCCGAATGGCATTCTACGATAGGCAAACGTTCCATATGGACACATAAACATAGTTTTTTCTTGATCACGAGGATCGATGGGATTTCGGAAATAACCGGAAAAACCATCTAAAAAGCAATAGAAATCGTTTCCCGCAAGACGCTCCAACATTTGGTCCATGAAGGGAAAGGGAAAATGGTCTTTTCGAGTGGCTTCATTCAACTTCCGATAGTCAATGCACACTTTCCATCCGGTCACGAGTCTAGTGGGAATCAACTCGTTGGCATCGTTTGGCACAACGGTCATTCCTCCCTTTTTAGGGACACAATGAATAGGACTCACCCAAGGGCTATCGGAAATAGGGTAAATCATTCCTGCGTCAAGGCGTTTAAGGACCTCCTTTTTGATGACGTCGTGAATTTTGGGGTTCTCCCTTCTTTGACATTGGATTGCGGGCTTGTAATCCTCCTCCATTAAGATTTTGTGGGTACAAAATTTGGGATCGATCCCCTTAATGTCGGATAACTTCCACGCAATTGCCCCTTTGTGATCCTTTAGAACATCGACAAGTGCGGTTTTTTCATCATTCGAAAGTTCCTTCGCAATAATAACCGGCAACTTGTCGTCCTCCTCCAAATAGACATATTCGAGATGAGGAGGTAAATCTTTCAACTCGAGGATAGGTGGTTCCTCAAGTGAAGATTTGGGCTCGATACTCATAACCTCCTCGGGTGGAGGAAATGGGAAATCGTTAAGAAAATCCTTGATAATCGAGAAGTCCTCATCGTTGTCGAGGTCTTCGTTGCAAGTACGTGGAACATTAAATTCTTCCAACGTAAAACCACCACCTTCAAATGGAGTGAAGGTTGGTGTCGAATTATCAAGAATTAGATCTAACATAGTGGGATTGCCACTAGTTTCTTCATCACCAAAACCTAGAACTTCTTGTGAAAATTCCTCGCAAACCACGTCAATCATATCAACGAGGTTTATGGTTGCAACGGAATAAACATGAGAAATTTGAGAGTTTTGAGTTGCGCTTATAACAAGTTCCTCGCCGTTGAAACGTAAGGTGATCTTTCTAGCATGAACATCGATCAAAGCCATAGACGTATATAAAAACGAACGACCTAAAATAAGAGGAACTTGAGGATCCGTGGGGATATCAACAACGATAAAGTCTACGGGATAGTAGAACTTCCCCACTTTCACAAAAACGTCTTCCGCCAATCCATATGCGGGAATCGTGGAATGGTCGGCCAACTCGATAGACATTAGTGAAGCAGTAAGATTAGGAAGATTGAGAGACTTGAAGATTGCAAGTGGCATCAAGTTAATGCTAGCACCAAGATCGGCCAAGGCGAAGAATTCCTCCATATCTTGGATTGCACAAGGGATCAAAAATTGACTGGGATCACTGACTTTTTGAGGTATGCGATTAAGATAAACCGACGAACAACTGACAATTGGTGTAATTTCTCCTTGTTGTTCAACATACTCTTAAAGTTAGCGGCAAATCGAGGCATCATGACCAAAGCATCGGCGAAACTCACATTAAAGTGCAAATCACGAAACATTTTCATAAAAAGCTCAAATTGGTAATTGTCGCGCTCTTGACGTTTCTCCTTCCTAAGTATCGATGGATAAGGCAAAGGTGGTGTAGGTTGAGGCTTAGTAGGCATAGTCTTTGGAATCTCGGGTTCCAATGTTGGTAAAGGTTCAACCGTAGGTGTGGCATGAGCGGTACTTCGTGGGATTGGGACCTGCTCCTTTTCGACCACCACCTCGGGTTCTTCCTCAATTGCCTCCTCCGTAGGAGCAATTGGTTGAGGAGTCGGTTCCTTTAGTGTCTTACCACTACGTGTGGTAATCACTTTCATCTCACCCTTAGGGTTTGATACGATGTTGCTAGGAAGACTACTCGAAGACGGTTTACACATTATTGCCTCAAACATAGACGAGATTTTATCTTCAAACTTGGATTGCCTTTTCTCGGCTTTGACCATTTCTTGCTTTATCTCATGTTGCCCTTGTTCCATTTTTTGTTGGTTTTGTTGTAACCTAGTTACGGTTCCTTCTATTTTGTTGGTATGGATCTTAAGTTCATTAGCTAACTCATTTTTCAACTCTTTCTTCAAGTCGTTCTTAAACTCGGATCTTAGGCTAATGATTTCTCTTTGAATATTGTCAAACCTAGCATCATTCCCATTAGCGTATTCAACAAATTCATTTGGAAGATCTTTCAACGTTTGCAAACCTTTGTTGTTGTTTTGAAAATCATTTTGATTTTTGTTTGAAACTTGATTATTGGCCCCTTGATTACCATAGTTTCCCTTGTTGAAATTGTTTTTGAAACCAACTTGATTGTTGCGATAGTTGTTGTTAGCATTTTGATTTGAACCAAAACCCGATGGAGTCAATTGATTAGAGCGGGAAACTTGATCGTTTTGGTTGTAGTTTCCCGTGGCCGCGTAGGCACTCGAAGTGTTACCACCGTTGGTAATGCACTCGGAGAAATCATGACCTCCACCACAATACATGCACGAAACCTCAACCGCTTTAGCCGTAGCGGGAGCACTTGGTTCACCAACTTTAAACTCAATCGAAAGTCCTTTTAGCTTATCAAAAATCTTATTTTCCAAGTTCGCCTCAATTTGGCAAGCATCGATGGTAGTAGACAAAGAAGGTGAAGCCGAAGACGAAGCCTTACGAACACTAGACGTGCTACGAGGACTATACACCTTAGATCTATTCTCAATTATCACCAAAGCTTCCTCAACCGTTTTACACAAAAAATTACCACCCGCGACGGCATTTAAATAATCCCTTTCATGATCATTAAGTGCATTGTAAAACGTGTCAATTTTGATGCATGTCGGAAAAACCGTGATGAGGACATTCATGTAACATTTCCTTAAACCTATTCCAAGCCGTTGAAAAACTTTCATTAAACTCTTGTGAAAACTTTGAAATCTAGTTTTTCCAAGTGCGTAGTCTTAGAGGGCGGAAAAAATTGGTTCACAAACTTAGACACGAGATCCTTCCATGTCAATATAGAATTGGGTGGCTCTTTCTCTAACCAAATTTTAGCGGACCCCGCTAAGGAATACGGAAAAAGCATCATCTTAATCGAGTCATTCGAGACATCCTTAAACTTGCAAGTGGCGGTAAGACGATTGAATTGGCGGATATGGTTGTGTGGATTGTCCTTCTCATCACCACGGAATTTGTTGTTTTGGATCATCGACAACAAACCCGTTTTCACCTCAAAATTCTCCGCAAGGATAGCGGGAATCACAATAGCCTCTCCATACCCCTCGGTGGGTGCTTGAAGTAACTCCATCATAGTTCGATTAGCCATGGTTGGTGCTTCTCTTACAATGGGTTCGTCAATAGGAGACTCCTTACTAGAAAGATTAGGAGTTAGAGTTTTGTTCTTTCGTTTACGTGCACGTCTTGCTTGATACGAGTTAGCATAAACGTCACGTACAACGAGGGGACGAGCAAAGAAGATTCTTTTTGGTGTTTTGTATTTTTCAATTTTTTTGTGGTTTTTGATTGTATTAACCTTTTTTGATTTTGGTGAATGTATTAAGTAGACACAAATCTATAAATCTCCTCCTTAATCAAATCTCTTGATTAAAGAAGCCTCAAGGAATGAAAACGATCACGTGAAGTGAACGCCTTCGATAACTTTAGAACGTTGGTGGAACACCAAAACGTTCAAGAGGGTTTAATCAATTGAAACCAAGAAAATATATATGATACTTAGTAATACTTTGGGCGGCAAAACCCTCGATTAGCTCTCAAAATCAAATACTCACAAGCAAGCGGGGAAACGAGGGGGCGCGAAAGTATTTATCTATTGAAACCAAGAAAATATATATGATACTTAGTAATATCCGCCTTATACCCACCTTATAGTTTGTATTTTTCAAGATTGAGCCTCACGAAAGTATTTATCTATTTTTGCCTTTTTCTTTGGTTTGAGATTCGAATACAATAATTGGGTAATGACCTCCCAAGTCAAGGTTGTGATTTCTCACGTATTTGGAGTACTTGTGAATTTATTGTTCTACGTATACAATATAGTAATAGTATTCACACAAAAATCGAAAACCGATAATACGTATTAGTAGAGTGCTACTAATACAAATACTATTTTGGTTAGTATAAAAAAACAATAATTCCAAATCAAAACACAACACGCCTCCCCGGCAGTGGCGCCAAACTGATGTAGAGTTTTTGTATACCCTTTAGGAAAAGAGTACCAAAATAGTGGTAAGCGTTAAGTGTCGGTTTAGGAAAACCGTGTACTATTGACCCTAAGTGGGGATCATTCTCAAGGAGGCTAGTGTGTTATGAGTGTAATGATTTGGATTACTTTGTGATTATATTTGTGAGAAAGAAATATAGAAATGGGATTAGAAGAGAATGACGGTTACGATGTCGTATTAAGCTAAAACGAAAAAGGTGTACACGTAAAACCGTAAAAAGCACCTAAATTAAAATTTTACCCTAAAAATTACCAAAAATCACTAAAAATCCAAAAAAATATTCTAAGAGTTTACAAAAAAAATCCAAACTTGCCAAAACCTTTTAATTAATTAAATAATGACTTTTTAATGCTAATTAAAGCCCTAAAAATCAATATTAACTATTAAAAAGTCCCAAACAAGATTTTAAAGTTTGTAAACCCCAAAATACCCTAGTTAAGCTAAAAAGTATTTTTCAAAATTTTAAAACCACTAAAAACTATTTTTAAACAATTAAAAACTATTAAAATCAATTAAAACTTAAATTAATTCTAGAAAATAATTAAAAGACTCTAAAAATATTTGGAAAGTTGCAAAATTCCTAACTAAGTGTCTACAATCTAGGAAAAATATAAAAACTTAGAAAATCAGACTCTTAATTTTTGACAATAAAATAATATTAAAATATTATTAAAAATCCAAAAATCATAAAAAATTCTAAAAACTTGCAAACTAGCTTAGTTTAACCTAAATAAAACAGAAATGAAAGTGAAATTACCTAAATACCCTTAATGGGCCTAAAAAGTGGGCTAAACCCAAAACAGATCACTATTGGGCCAAATTTGGGCCCAATATAAAAAAGTGTGCAAAATAAGCCCAAAAAGCACTAATTGACTCAAAATTTGATTTTACACAACTTTTTCCAAAGGCCCAAAAGTTGAAAGTGTAAAATAAGCTAGCTTATACCAAACAACTTATTCTTAATGGGCTTTTTGGCCCATTAAGCTATAAGCCAATGCCATAAGCTCAAATTAGACACAAAAGCTTCTTTTGTCCTAAATAAGACTTCTGTAAAAATAAATTTGAAATAAGCCCAAGGAATAAGCCTGAAATGCAATAAGCAATCTATAGAAAACGACAAAATAGTCGTTTTTGAGTTCTAGGCCACCCCAAAAGCTGATTCAAGTTTCTATAGCTTTCAAATGACTTAATTAAGCAAAATCAACAAAGTGTTTTCAAATAAGCTGACTCAATAAGCTGGAAAAAGCAAATAAGCACTTATGTAAAAGTCAAATAAGTTGGTTTTCTAGTAAAAAGTCAAAGTCAAAATCCAATAAGCTCCAGTCTAATCAAATGGGTCAAATAATGAAGATCTATCACAAAAAATAAGTTGTTGCAAGTCTGGATAAGCTAAAATAGCTTATTGATAAGCTGAGTTCAAAATAACACTAGCAGGGGCTAGTTTTGGGTGTTGAGCGGTGGAAACTTTTTCCACTGCTTGACTTGTTTGACTTTTTGTCTTTAGTGAACTTTTTTGAGATTCAGATTACACAAAGGCACCCAAATGATCTTTGGATCAAAAGGAGTCAAAAACAATCAAAAGATCACAAACACAATCACCCAATTGATACAGTTTAATCAATAAAGTACCAGATCTAGCACATACATGAAACAATAAGCAATTTAGGTTCAAAAAGCACTTAGAGCACAATTCAGCCAGCCAAATTCCACCAAATGCATACACAAGCTATATTAAACTCAAATGAACAAGTCTAAACAAACTTCATGCAATGATTTAAAGAATTAAGCAAGATCTAAGCTGATGAATGTTACTGATGAACACTAACACATGCAGTTTTTTACTTTGCTGATGTATTTGACACACAAGCCAGATTCAACACCTCAAATCTCTCAAACAGGTTACAATGACTTTGTTTAAACCTCTTTTAGCCCTAAGCATGCATACACCCTAAGTGTTCCCAAAATCCTAGGTCAAAATAGGCAATAACAAAGATTTTATAGCAGATTGTTTGATTCAAGGTTTCAAACCCAAAAACTTGCAGCAAAACACTCTCAACAAGGCATATATCAGATATAGAGCACAAACACAAACTTTCCACAACACAATAACAAGATTCAAGCTTAAACAGGTAGACCCAAACACCCTTTTAACTTTTCAAAACCAAGTTTTTCAAATCAAAAGCAAGATTCAGTTTACCAAATGATCAATCTAGCATATAAACAACATTATCATGCAAGACTAAGCAGATTTAAGCCAAGAAATCAACAAGAACAACAGTATAGCACAAATCCACAAAAAATCCAATTTTTATCAGATTTTCAAGGTTTCAAGACAAACCTCATGGATGTACATCCACACCCACGAATTTATGAGCTTATGTGCTAGCAAGAACAAGCACAAGCTTCCAATAACAACCCTGCTAAGATTCAACCAGGTGAGTAGCACAATATCAAAATCAGAAACTTAAAAAGCCTTGATTAATGCAACCTTGTTACCCTACACTTGATTATCCCCAAGTTATAAGCCTCACCACACCTTAATATCACAATTAGGATGCTATGATCAGCCCTATAACCTAAGAATTACAAGGTTGAAACAAGAACTTAGCAAAATATCAAGCTTGAAGGAAAAATACAAACTTTTGCACTCTCCTTAAAAATAGGTTTTGAGATTCAAATTCAGTGAACAAATAACATAAACAAGCATAAAATAAGATGGCACTTGGTCTTTCTTCAACACACTTAACACAATTTCATTAATACTGAAAAGAGGATTTACAAGTGCGTGAACAAGGAAAAACCAAAAGCAGGTAAATGAGAGACCCTATGTGCCTTTATATAGGCATACAATGTATCTAGAAAGCTGAAAAAGAAGTGAAACCCTAGCCTTGAACTTCCAAAATTACCCTTGTCTTGTTTGAATATCTTGAAGAATCATGTGACGAATTTTGTTGTGTTGTGATAGCTGGCAAGTAAAAAGGTGATCCAAAGGCTTGTATGAAGCTTAGGATGTAAGCACAATTGTGGGACGTTGGATTGCTGGCTTTCTTTGTCTTCTTCCTCTTTGACGTAGCAGGGGAGGTCCCATGCATCATGTGGGTTGGTGGGGTGTCATGTTTAAGGTTTGGGATGTGATTATGATATCCTTAATCATAAATCTGGATAATATTAGGACTTAATTTTTGCTTAATAAAAAAGCCCTAATCCTTGTTCTTGAGTGAATAGTGTGACGTTTGATCCAGATTTATGTTTAAAAATGTGTTAAGCGCCAAGTTATAACTAATTTGTTAAGATTAGTTATTTAATATAAGTGAGTGGATAGCTGAGGTGGAGGATTTGTGGATTGTGATTGGTTGTGGAGTGGTAGTGGGACACATGTCACCATTGGGTTGGTCTAGGTAAGTTTGCCTGTCTGCAAATATAAGCCCTCCTTCTCTTCTTCTCTTGTCTTTTCAGTTTAAATAGCTATCAACGCCAAAACTCTTCCTATCAACTTTTGCCTTTTTACACTTTTGCCCCAAAACATTTTGCAAAGTGAATTCAGGGGTAATTCTTGCCATTTTGTGATTCTTGAGGGACTGATTTGGCATTTTCTTCAATGGTAATGGTCTTGAATTGCATATTTGATATTTTAGAGGGCTGAAATTGCCAAGTCATAATGATTGAGGGACCATTTTTGCCAAATCTTCAAAGTTAAGGGTCCTTTTTGTAATTTTGGGATTTTCAAAGGACCAAACTTGTAATTTCTTGTACTTTGAAGGACTTCATGATATATTTGACTTTGTGAAGGATAATGGTTGACAATTTAGCTTTGTTGAGGGGCTAAACTTGTCAATTCTTCAAAGTGGAGGGCCCTTTTTGTAAATTTGATAAACTTTAGGGACCAAACTTGTAATTATGAAGATACAAGGGTATAAAGTGTCAATTCTTCCATATTGGAGGGCCCTTCTTCATAATTCTTCAAATCTTCAAGGGTTTTTCTTGGGAAAGTCTTCATTAGGGCTTGGTTCATTGTGCGGCTTCGTTTCCCGTGTTCGTTTTTTCATGATTCTTGTGATCTCTTGTCATTTTCTCAATATCCGTACCTAAAATACACAAGCAACAAACACAAGCATATATATGGGTATTTTGATGATATTTAATGCATTTTAAGCCCTTTTTAGACGATGAGACTATGTATAAAAGCAGTCTCATCAAGTACCGTTAGTGTTATTGAAGTACTGTTAGTATCTTTCAATTACCGTTAGTCTTAACGCGGTACATAGTAAGTATTGCTACTTAAAAAGTAAGTACTGCTATATTGATTAGGATGAATATATCTTTGTATAAGATATGTCATAGTTATAGTTAGAGTTTATCTTATGTGATATACTTAAATAGTTAGAATATTGATAATATATCGTCTGTGATATAGTTATCTTTATAGAATATTCTAAGGTTTCTAAGGTTCCTTACTCTATTAAAGGAACATAGGTACAATGTCATTGATGTACCTAATTCAAGTCGATTAATAAGAGAATCGAATAGTTAAACATAATTTTGTTCTTCTGTGCTTTATAAGTTAGATTCCACATAACTTATTTAGCTTGAGTAAGAGTTCTCAAAGTGTTTTAGTTTGATTACAAACTACTATACTAGTTCTTAACAGAATATAGATCTAATCAATGGGATCAACAAGTGGTATTAGAGCTTGTTGAGAAACTCTGAAAAATAAGAACACAACCCCAAACACTCCACTCACACAAAAACTCAATGTCTCAACCTGGTGATGACGCTCACTTGGATGATATTCCAAATCCTGATCCAATACCACATGGACAACCTCAAGTTGTGCATCCTGCACCAGCACAAGGTGTTCCAGCCGTGAATTCTGTAGTTACCTCTACAACTACAACACCCTATCATACTCTTTCTTCTGTCAAACTCCTAGTGCTCAAAGATGACAATTATGAGACATGGGTTATGCAGATGGAACATTACTTGAATCACACAGATCACACTGTGTGGCAAGTTATCAAGAATGGGAATACACCTAAGAAGCTATACTGGTTGCCTGATGGTACATGTTATGCTCTACCTACTGTGATTACTGAGGAGGTACAAGCAGAGATCAGAGAGAGAAAGGTCAGAATTGCTTTGGCTATGGCTCTTTCAGAAGACATCTTACCTAGCTTTCATCATTATAAGGATGCTAAGGCTATGTGGGAGGCTATCAAACTTAGATTTGGAGGTAATGACATATCTAAGAAGATAAAGAAGATTGTTCTAAAGCAAGAATTCGATAACTTCTCAATATCTAGTATAGAAGGGATCCATGGTGGATATGGAAGGTTCAGTAAACTGCTTATTCAATTGGAAGTTTATGGACAAATTATTCCCAATGAAAAAGCTAATCTGAAGTTCTTAAGGAGTGTTCCACAAGAGTGGAAGGCAATGGCTATGCACTTCATTACAAGAGATGATCTGGATGAAATTCCTTTTGATCATCTCTACAACAATCTTAGAGCGTACGAGATGGATGTAAAAGGCATTGAGGTGACAAAAGCAGCATCGACAACGAAGTATAACTTGGCTTTTGTGTCAGAAGGTATTATCGGTACTTATTTTCATAATACCGATAGTGGATCAAGTAGCGGTACATACTTCACAAATACCGATGGGGGACTTACAAGCGGTACTTACCCACAAAGTACTGAAGGCAGTCCTATAGTCTCTCAAAATCCACAAGGACGATCTTCACCATTGTTTAGTGACAATGATGCCTTCTCATTCTTTGCTGGACAAGACAACAGGCTAAGACTAACACTCAGTGACTTGTTCCAAATGGACGTTGTTGATGTAGAAGAGACGGATCTCAAATGGCAAGCTGCTATGGTGTCAGTAAGATCTAACAGGTTCTTCAAGAAGACTGGAAGGAAGATGATTGTTGATCCTAATGAACCATTAGGATATGAAAAGTCCAAAGTTGAATGCTATAACTGTGGAAGGAATGGACACTTTGCAAGGGAATGCACTAGAGACAAAGCTGAGAGTAGCAGTCAAAAGTCCAAGAACAGCTATAGAACCAGTCCAAGAATTACTGAAAGCTTTCCGAAAGGAAACAGCAGGAATCCCAAAGGAACCAAAGCATTGGTGATTGTAGATGGAGTGGTGAACTGGACTAAAGATGAAGAAGAAGAAGAGCTTGGTTTAATGGTTCTCTCACATGAAGATACTAAGGTACATCCTTGTTCTAAAGACTGTGTTATTAAATTTAATAGCTTAAAAGTAGAACTAGATGAACAGTATCAAAAGGTCAACACATGCACTATAGAACTAAATGCTTTTAAACAAGGGGTTGCTAAATTAGAAGAAAATATAGTTTTGTATAAAAAGGGTCAACAAAACTATGAAGAGAAAATAAGAATTTTAACTCTTCGAATGAGGGAAAAATATGTGGAAATTAAAGCTTTTGAAAGACAACTTTTGAAAGTATCAACAGAAAATGAAGCTTTAAAAGCCAGTCTTAATACTAAAAGGGAAGTGATTAATCATTGGCAAAAGTCCTCTAAAGGATTGGGAAAACTGATTAATTCACAAATGGCGTATTATGATAAGTCAGGCCTAGGATATATTGAGGACCAACCTGGGATAACTTTAACTGACAAGGACTTATCAAAGGCAATTTTTGATAGTTCTAGTGAGTCAGATTATACACCTGAGAATGATAGATATGCTGAAGGAATGAAGGCAATTCCTCCACCATTATCAGGAGTTTTCATGCCCCCTAGTAATGATACAAGTATAGAGTTAGAAGAACCAAAGGTCTTTAATACCTCAAACTCTAGTACTTTGTCCCAAGATAATACTGTTGTGACCAAGAACATTGTTTATCCATCTCTAATGAACAATTTTGTTTCTGAAGAGTCTAAAACTAGTTCTGCTCCCAAGCAGGTAAAAACTACTAGCAAGATAATGGATAATGATGTAAAACATAATAAAACCAAGAGGGGTGGGTTAGGTTTGAGAAAGTTAAGTCAAAAAAACCTTTTGGGTCTTCTTTGAGAATAAAAGGATGTTATGTTTGTGGTAGTCTAAGTCATTTTATCAAAGATTATACTTTGCATGAAGATAAAATTGTGAAACAAAAGGCTGCACAAATGGTCATGAGAAACAGTAATGGAAAAAATGCACAGGTTAATAGGAAACAGAAACTTAAAAATGACAAACCTAAGTTTGATCATTCAAAAGGGGTAGCTAAACAGGTTAAACATAACTCTACCAAAAGTTTTGTTCCTAGAGCAGTACTTATGAAACAAGGTCTAGTACCTTTGAAGTCTGGTAAACCAAGTACCTGCAAGTCTAGAACTGCAAGTACTGCTAGACCAAACTCAAGTACTGTTGGTTCAAAGTTTGTTAAACCAAAGTTCTCCAAGACTTCTAAGAATGTTGTTGAGAAAGCCAAAACATCTAGAAGTAAGTCTAATAACAAACCAGTGCAAATGTGGGTTCCTAAAAGAGAAAAACCATGTGTTACAACAAGTACTGCTAAAGCAGTACTTAAGGCAAAGAAGTCTGAGCACATAGAGTCACCTTATATCTTTGACTACATAAATGATACCATGAAGTATAAAGCAAAAGCAACATTACTGGGAATGCTTTTGAACAGACTCTTAAGTGTGTAGGTCCCACAAGATCCGAGCCAAATGTGGCTTGGGTCCTTGTTAAAAACTAATAAGTTTTGTTTGTGTAGAGGGGCATCTTATTGATGAATTGAAAGATAAAGGTATAGTAGATAGTAGATGCTCAAGGCACATGACAGGGAATAAAGATTTCCTTGCTGAATTTGAAGAATTCAGAGGAGGACCAGTAGCCTTTGGAGGTAGCAAAAGTAGAATTACTGGCAAAGGGAAAATCAATACAGGGAAGTTGGAATTTGAAGATGTGTTCTTTGCGAAATAATTGAATGAATTCAATCTCTTTTTTGTGTCACAAATGTGTGATAAGAAGAACAAGGTGCTGTTCACAGACACAGACTGCTTGGTGTTTTCTAAAGACATTGAGATGCCTTAAGAATCTCAAGTACTGCTTAAAGTACCCAGGCAAGAAAATATGTACACCTTTAATCTTCATACTATTACTCCAACAGGTGGTATTACATGTTTGCTAGCTAAGGCTTCCTATGATGAGTCTAGTTTATGGCATAGAAGGTTAGGTCAAGTGAATTTCAAGAATCTTAACAGATTAGTGAATAGGAATCTGGTTAGAGGGTTACCTAACAAATCTTTTCAAAATGATTTCACATGTGCTGCTTGTCAAAAAGGTAAACAACATAGAGCCTCTTGTAAGACCAAGACCGTCAATACTGTGACAAAGCCTTTGCAACTTTTGCATATGGATTTGTTTGGTCTAGTTTCTGTAAGAAGCATTAGTCGTAAGACCTTTTGTATAGTCACAACTGATTATTATAGTAGATTCAGTTGGGTTTTCTTTTTAGCTAGTAAGAATGAAACCAATGAATTACTTAAGGATTTTATCACTTTAGTTGAAAAGCAGTTCACTAAACAAGTCTTATGTGATACCCTAGAACCGAGGTCACTTACATTACCCTAAATTACGCTTATTTTTGAAATTTTTAATAAATTTTATTTGCTATATATTTTATTATTTTGGTTGAAACCGAAATTCGAGGTTATAATTTTGACGATTGACGATATAAGAAGAACGATGACGACTACGATCCCGATGGATGCCCAAATTTCTATGATTATTATCGTTTTAGCGATATTATAAATTTTCGATAATTTTACTTACGGTTCGTGTTAAGTCGAGTCGGGTGAGTTTTATTGCTTTCCGAGTACATTTAAAGTGTCCCAAAAATATTTTGGAGTGTTCGGGATGATCCCCGACTCCCGTAAAATTTTCTAAAATGACTAGTGAGTCAATCCCGTAAACTTATAAGGTCGTTTTTGTTTAACGACGAAAGAAATCCTAAATTTCACCCAAGGTCCCTCCCATTTTACAAAAAGGAAAAGTGGACACACACACTAAACATTTCAAAAAAAATAAAACCCATCCCTTCCTTCTTCTCTCTTTAGGCCGACGACCAAACACACCAAACCACCACCACCTTCAATTTTTCTTGGTTTTGATCAATTCCAATTAAAGACCACTTCCTAAAAACCTTTTGTAAGTGTTAATCCATGGTTTAATCCAACATGCATTAACATGATTTTTTTCCAAAAATTAAACATTTTTCAAAAGTTTATTTTGGTGTTAATTAGGCATTTGCATGTTTAATTCATGGGTGAATGATGTTAAATCACTAAACAAATCAACCAAAATAAATTTGGTTGACGGGTTTTGATCACCCAAACCCCACGGCTCAAGGGGGTGTTTGGGGGATCATGGTGGTTGATGTTTTGATGATAGATTATGTGTTTAATCTTATTTTTACATGTTTTTGGATGGGTAAATCCATTTGCATGTTTATTTTTGTGATTGGGTTTTATGATGATTTTGATTAATAGGGGTTTAGGACTGATTATGGTGTTTGAGTGTGATTAGGAATGCTTAGGTAGATGCCTAGTGTCGATAAATGGGTTTGAAAATGAGCGTTGGGATGATTTTGGTATAGTTGATTTTAGGCAGAAAGTTTGAGGTGTTTTCGTAAAAATTCTTTTGTAAACAGGTCTTGTGGTTAGGATAGAGTTGTAGAGCATCTTCTTAGCTTCGATTTGGTATAAGATAGAGCTTACGACTCCTAACGAGTCAAAAGTTACGACGTTTTGAAATTCGTGTACCGGGAGATGAAAACCGTCATAATCCGAAATTATGCTTGGTTTTAGGTCAAATCCCGGGGACTATAAGTATAGTTTGGTAAATGGTCAAGGGTTGATTTTTGGTCTCAAACCTGCATATTTGAGTCTATTATAAGACTTAGGTGTCAAATGGGTCAATGGAACATTTTAAACGGGTCAAATGAGTCCGACTTGGTCAAAGTACAATTTCAGTCCAAAAAACGTAGTTTTGGTAAAGTGTTGAGTAACGGGTCGTAAAAGCGAAAACTTTTAATGGGATTAAATATGTGTTTTCTACAGGTCTTAAGGTATTTTTGAGAATTTTCCCAATTTTTATAAAAAGGGTTAAGTCTAGTAAAACAGTCCGTACTTTTGGTATGTATCGGCGAAAAATGCGTAAAAATGAATAACGTTAATAATATGGACGAATGGTATAAAACGAGTAACACTTGTTTGTTTTGTTTTGGCGTGAGTTGTAATTATCACAAGTGACTAATATGTATGTATAATATACAGTACCTTAAGGTTTATAAATGAGATTACTCATTACGCGTTATTGGTTTGATAGGTGTTGATTTACCCGGGCATCCTCATCGTCGTCAGTGACCGTCACTCGAACTATCGACTACTTGTTATATAAGGTGTGAATTTATAGCCTCGCTTATTATTATTTCAAACTGTTTTACCCGCGAGGGAAATGCATGCTAGTTTTCAGTATGAACATATGTCATGAATGATTGTTGGACCCGAATGTTGCCTTTGAAATTGTGTTGAGTACCTAGTTGCAAAAGGTCCTAATTTCATGAACTATTAACTATTGTTTAGTCCTAGCGTGGATCAGAAATAGCCGCTTATACAAAGTGATAGTACTATGGGGTTGACTACTCTATCCGAGACGAGGGCTAGTACGTTGATACCCCCTGCGGACGGATAATTTGTGATAAGAGATAAGGTATAATTGCAACTGATCCCTTAGTAGGGAACTGGTTTCATCTGAATCACGCCGGTAATTATTACACGGGTGATTGAGTTAACGGTTTAGTGTCATGAGCTTAAACACAATTGTCAGTACCTTGAATATAGATTGTTTGATCGACAAGTCTATGAATGATCGTGAATGGTTTTATTACACATATGTTCAAAATGAATTGTAAAACCTATGAATTCCACTCAACGTTTTCGTTGACCAAATTTAGCATGTGTTTCAGGTAACCGCTGAAGTGTAGCATGGAGCGTGTATTGGATGGAAGTTGTGTGTGGGGCTTGGAGTCTACTTGTTTTTCCGCCCAGTATTACTTAAACATTTTTAACTTTGATGCCATGTTGTTGTGAAAACTGTAACTTTTGGGGGTTGAGATCCATGGGGACCGAAACGCAATCTCTGTTGTATCATTTGGGGTTGGAAAACCGTAGACATGTAACTTTTTAACAATTTTTAATTTAAGTTTAAATTTGACGTCTCTTTGGAGTCGTTCGATATATCTTGTGTGCGATGATAACTGCCTAGCACCCAAATGTTGTAGTTCCGCTGCGCATAGCATTTGGTGGGGTGTTAGAGATTGGTAATCAGAGCCATGAGTTATAGAGAACTAGGTCGTTTTGAAAATTCCTAAACTATAACTTTTGGTGTCGTAAGAAATTGTCCAAGCGCACATAACTATCCTGCATGGCTCCGGTAAGGTTTATTTTTATATTCATGGCATTGATGTATACTTTTGAGTTGAAGTATATATGTGGGTATTTATTACGTAGATATTGAACTACTATATGTAAACGTTGAAATTATACGTGGAGTACCCGATATCGTAATTCTTGTACTACTTATGCATGAGCATCATATTATCGCATTTTGGGCATGTGTACCACCTTTGCATTGCATTTGCATGCATGTATTTATAAATATTGAATAGTAATCTTACGTACCCTCCAAAATTCTCTGTTATTGCAGGAATGGCCGAGGTACCGCCTAACGGAAATGGAGACGATTATGTCATAGGACACGAACGGGGACCGTTTCCTCCGAACCCGCCGAATAATGACAATGGATGGATTGCTCTAGAAGAAGCGGTAGAGCCGGGAAATGACAGTGACAAAAGTGACGTGGACAACTTCAGTATCAGTAGCGATGGTAGTGAGGATTCTGAGGAAGAGCCCGAGGAACCGGTGGATGATGGAATTCCCGAGAATTCTGTCGGTCAGACCGAACCTGGATTATTTCAATCTCCAAATTCGCCAAAGGGTTATGAAGTGCCTCCGACCGACCGATATGAGCAGCAACCCTTTCGTCGCCCGATGGACAATTGTAAGGACTACCTGAGGAAAGTGCCAGGGTTTGTTCGTGTAAGTAATGGGAGTGGTGCAGAATCCAGCAATTCATCTAAATCACAATCTATTCATGAGAATATCGCGAGGGTCTATTTTCCGAGACCAAGACACTATTGGGACTCGAGGGTCGTTTGAGGAGGATGGATAGGTTGATGTATGAGCGGTTTGTGGTGGAAACCAGGGTTATCAAGAGGTTTGATCAGAATGAAAGGGCACACAAAAGATTATTGGTAAGAACTTCAAGAATTGAGTATGATGGAAATGCAAACAAGAGTGATATCAACAGTCTGAGATCGATGATAGCGAACTTGAGCGCCAGTCTTGATCGAGTTAGGGAAGATCAAGCGAGATTGTCTAGGATGCAGAGTTGGGAGCATCGAGTGAGAGCATCCTTGCCCCCAGATTGGAGATTTGTGGACGACTTGGAAATGGAAGCTAATGACTTCATGATCCAGCCACCTGCCAGAGGTGTTTGTATCACTGTAGGAAATCATGTAGCGGTTGAGTGTGGGTCTACGTCAGGGGCGAAGAAGGCGACTGAATGTGGTTCGAACGACAAAGGAAAGAGGAAGATGGATGAAGTGGACGAGGAAGATAGCGACGAGGAACCCGAGGAAGATGATGATGAACCGCCATCCAAGAGGCCGTGTGGATCACCACATGCCTAGTTGCTTGTCTTGTATTTTATCTTTGATCGTTGTAATAGAACTATTTTAGACTTTTGTATGATGGCATTGTGACGAAAAACTTGAGGACTTAAGTTTTATGGTGAATGGTTGTAGTGGCAATACTTGTCACAATTTTGGTTGATTATCAATACAATCCATGTTTACCTTTCATGATCTGTGATATGTCTTTAATTTGATCTTTTGTGATGTGAATTGATGAATATTAGTAACTTTGTAGTGATGTGTCGTTGTATTATATTATGTCTTGAAATAGAAATCCATCTTAATCTTGATGTGTATACTTACATTGTTTTTCTATTTTTCCCTGTCTTTGCAGAGAGGTGTATTTGATAACGCACCATGCCTCCAAAGCTAACCGCAACCCGTGTGAACACGATGATTCAGGAAGCCATTGCGAATGCGCTAGAAACAGATCGAGCAGAGAGAAACCCAGACCAAGGCAGAAATGTGGGGAGACAGCAAGCCCCAAGAGAATGTACTTACTCTAGTTTTATGAAATGCGGTCCCACGCAAGTTCGTGGAACTGGTGGAGCTCTAGAACTCAGGAGATGGTTAGAAAAGGTCGAGAGTACTTTCGAGATTAGTGGTTGCTCAGAAGCGAACAAGTTCAAGTTTGCGGCTGCTACTTTTCTTGACGACGCATTGAGTTGGTGGAACATCCAAGTAGCCACTGTTGGGTTAGCAGTAGCGAATGCAAGAACATGGACTGCTACTAAAGCTCTTTTGACCAAGAAGTTCTGTCCTGAAGAGGAGCTGGGTCAATTAGAAGATGAGTTGAGGCACCTGACTTTGAGAAACAGTGATATCACTGCTTACACCAGGAGGTTTAATGAGCTAAGCCTTTTGTGTCCCGAGGCCTTTACCGATGATAGCAAGAAGATGAAACAGTACATCAAAGGTCAGTCCAGTAATATCAAGGGTGAGACGACTTCGTCTAAACCTGGGTCGTTTGATGAAGCGGTCCAGATGGCTCACGCGTTGATGGATGTCAAACTCCAAGACAAGAAGAACTTCATTGCTGAAGGAAATAAGAGGAAGTGGGAGGCAGCACAGAGTAATCAATCCCAGGGTCAAAGCCGAGGTGGAAACCGAAATAATCAGGGTCAGAACCGCAGTCAGCAGTTCAACCAGCGAAGGAATGACGGGATGAGAGCTGTTACAAACCCCAGAGGAGCGAAGGTGAATCCCCACTGTGGTCGATGCAACTTGTACCACGTAGGGAGTTGCCCACCTGCGTGCGGCAAATGTGGAAAAGCGGGTCACAGGATGTCAGATTGCCGAACAAAGGGGGTAGCCACTGGGGCGAATGCTACGAGAGTGATGGGTTGTTTTGGATGTGGAGAAAGAGGCCATAAGCAAGGAAATTGCCCGAAGGCAGGAAACAAGCAAGGAGGTAACAATGCTGCTGCCGTGTATCAAGTAGGGACGGTTGATAAACCACAGGGTCCTAACGTGGTTACCGGTACGTTTTTGCTAGACGCTTGTTATGCTAGTATTTTGTTTGATTCTGGTTCTGACAAGAGTTTCATAGATGTTAAATTTAGTCGTCATATCGATAGAAAACCGGTATTGTTAACGACTAGTTATAACATGGAATTAGCCGATGGGAAAATCGTTAGTACGAATTCTATACTGAAAGGGTGTACCTTGAAGTTAGGAAATTACGCTTTTGAAATCGACTTAATGCCCATAGAGCTAGGATCGTTTGATGTGATCGTGGGAATGGATTGGCTGATGGCGCATAGTGCCGTGATCGTCTGTGGAGAGAGATTAGTTCAGATCCCGTTGAGGAATAAAGTCTTGACTGTGAAGGGAGATGAATGCACTTCTCGTTTGAAGGTGATTTCTTGTTTGAAAATGATGAAGTATGTAGAAGATGGATGTGATGTGTTTTTGGCACAAGTTTCTAGTGATGGTGACTTAGAGGCGAAGATTGAAGAGGTACCTGTAATTTGCGAGTATCCGGAAGTTTTTCCAGACGAGTTGCCGGGTTTACCACCCACCCGTGAGGTCGAGTTTCGAATCGATTTGGTGCCGGGAGCTGCACCGGTTGCGCGTGCACCCTATCGATTAGCACCATCAGAGTTAAAGGAGTTATCGGATCAACTGAAGGAGTTGATGGATAAGGGATTTATTAGACCGAGCTCATCACCATGGGGAGCGCCAGTGTTGTTTGTAAAGAAGAAAGATGGGTCATTTCGGATGTGTATTGACTATAGAGAACTCAACAAGCTGACGGTTAAGAATCGGTATCCATTACCGAGGATTGACGATTTGTTTGATCAATTACAAGGTTCCTGTGTATACTCAAAGATCGACTTGAGGTCAGGGTATCATCAACTGCGTGTGAGAGAGGAGGATATTCCTATAACTCCCTTTCATACGCGGTATGGACACTTCGAATTTTGAGTGATGCCGTTTGGGTTGACAAACGCGCCTGCTGTATTCATGGACCTTATGAATCGAGTATGCAAGCCGTATCTAGATAAGTTTGTCATTGTTTTTATTGATGATATTCTTATTTACTCTAAGAGTAAGGAAGAGCACGAGAAGCACCTGAGAAAGATATTGGATCTGCTGAAGAAAGAGACGTTGTATGCGAAGTTCTCAAAGTGTGAGTTTTGGTTAGAGTATGTGCAATTCCTTGGCCATGTAATTGATAACAAAGGAGTTCGCGTGGATCCTGCCAAGGTCGAAGCGATCAGGGAATGGTCGGCACCGACGACGCCGACTGAAGTTCGACAATTCCTTGGTTTAGCGTATTATCGGAGATTCATTGAAGGATTTTCGTTGATTGCGAAGCCATTGACAAAGCTTACCAAGAAGAATAGAGTGTATGAATGGGGAACTGAGGAAGAATTTTCTTTCAAAACTCTCAAGGACAAGTTATGTTCCGCGCCGATATTGTCATTACATGAAGGAACCGAAGACTTTGTAGTGTATTGTGACGCATCTCGTAAGGGATATGGAGCTGTGTTGATGCAGCGCGAGAAGGTGATTGCTTACGCGTCGAGACAACTGAGGAAGAATGAGGAGAACTACACGACGCACGATTTGGAATTAGGAGCTATAGTTTTTGCGTTGAAATTGTGGAGACATTATTTGTATGGGACGAAGTGTGTTGTATTCACTGACCACAAGAGTTTGCAGCACATTTTAGATCAAAAGGAGTTGAATATGAGAAAGAGACGATGGGTAGAATTACTGAGTGACTACGACTGTGAAATTCGCTACCATCCTGGAAAGGCAAATGTTGTAGCGGATGCACTTAGTAGGAAGGATCGAGAGAAACCTTTGAGAGTCAGAGCTTTAGTGATGACTGAGAGTGTTGATTTGACTGAAACAATACTGAAGGCTCAAGAGAGGGGTTTAATGAAAGAGAATGTTGATGCTGAGAACTTGGGAAGAATGTTGAAACCTCTTTTTGTGATTAGGTCAGACGGGCTGAGATATTTCGAGAATCGGATTTGGCTACCGTTGTGTCCATCCGAGGAAGGAAAGCCGGGAGTACGAGATTTGGTTATGAACGATTCTCATAAATCGAAGTACTCGATACATCCTGGATCGGATAAGATGTATCATGACCTGAAGAAAGTCTATTGGTGGCCGAATATGAAGGCGGATATTGCTCGTTACGTTGGTAAGTGTTTGACTTGTGCGAAGGTTAAAGCTGAACATAAGAAGCCGTCTGGGTTGTTGGTACAACCAGAGATCCCATAATGGAAATGGGAGAGAATCGCTATGGATTTCGTGACGGGTTTACCCAAAACTCCTAGTGGATGTGATATGATTTGGGTAATAGTGGATAGATTGACGAAATCTGCTCATTTCTTACCTATGAAGAAGACGGACAGTATGGAGAAGCTGGCCAGTGTGTACGTGAAGGAGATCGTTTGTAGACATGGAGTACCTTTATCGATCATTTCGGATCGCGATAGTAGGTTTACTTCGGAATTTTGGAAATCGCTTCAACGTGCGATGGGCACTGACTTGAATTTGATCACGGCTTATCACCCGGAGACTGATGGCCAGAGTGAACGGACTATTCAGACGATGGAGGACATGCTCCGAGCATGCGTGATTGATTTTTTAGGAAGTTGGGAACACCACTTGCCTATAGTGGAGTTTTCGCATAATAATAGTTATCATGCGAGTATCAAGGCTGCACCGTTCGAAGCGTTGTATGGAAGGAAGTGTAGATCACCTGTGTGTTGGAGTGAAGTAGGAGAAAGTCAATTGACTGGACCCGAAATGGTTTTAGAGACGACAGAGAAGATTGTGCAAATCAAGAACCGACTACTTGCTGTGAGAAGCCGACAGAAGAGTTATGCCGATAACAGAAGAAAACCGTTGGAATTTGAAGTCGGAGATATGGTTATGCTTAAGGTTTCGCCGTGGAAGGGTGTAATTCGTTTTGGGAAGAAAGGAAAGTTGAGTCCGGAGTATATTGGACCATTTAAGATCGTTAAATGAATTAGACCAGTAGCGTATAAGTTAGAGTTGCCGAGCGAGCTTAGTGCTATTCACGACACGTTTCACGTATCGAACTTAAAGAAGAGTTTGGCGGATAAGGAATTGGTGATTCCTTTGGACGAGATTCAACTGGACGACAAAATGCATTTTGTGGAAGAACCCGTGGAAATTATGGACCGAGAGGTCAAGAGGCTGAAGCGTAGTAGAATTCCCATTGTGAAGGTTCGATGGAATTCTAGGCGTGGACCGGAGTACACTTGGGAACGTGAGGACTTTTTCAAGGAAAGGTATCCTCATCTGTTCCAGCGGCACGAAATGTGAGTATAAGAAGAGGCGAGCGCCGGGACGTCGCTCTCTTTAAGGAGGGGTGGATGTGATACCCTAGAACCGAGGTCACTTACATTACCCTAAATTACGCTTATTTTTGAAATTTTTAATAAATTTTATTTGCTATATATTTTATTATTTTGGTTGAAACCGATATTCGAGGTTATAATTTTGACGATTGACGATTTAAGAAGAACGATGACGACTACGATCCCGATGGATGCCCAAATTTCTATGATTATTATCGTTTTAGCGATATTATAAATTTTCGATAATTTTACTTACGGTTCGTGTTAAGTCGAGTCGGGTGAGTTTTATTGCTTTCCGAGTACATTTAAAGTGTCCCAAAAATATTTTGGAGTGTTCGGGATGATCCCCGACTCCCGTAAAATTTTCTAAAATGACTAGTGAGTCAATCCCGTAAACTTATAAGGTCATTTTTGTTTAAGGACGAAAGAAAGCCTAAATTGCACCCAAGGTCCCTCCCATTTTACAAAAAGGAAAAGTGGACACACACACTAAACATTTCAAAAAAAAAACCCATCCCTTCCTTCTTCTCTCTTTAGGCCGACGGCCAAACACACCAAACCACCACCACCTTCAATTTTTCTTGGTTTTGATCAATTCCAATTAAAGAACACTTCTTAAAAACCTTTTGTAAGTGTTAATCCATGGTTTAATCCAACATGCATTAACATGATTTTTTTTCAAAAATTAAAGAATTTTCAAAAGTTTATTTTGGTGTTAATTAGGCATTTGCATGTTTAATTCATGGGTGAATGATGTTAAATCACTAAACAAATCAACCAAAATCAATTTGGTTGATGGGTTTTGATCACCCAAACCCCACGCTCAAGGGGGGTGTTTGGGGGATCATGGTGGTTGATGTTTTGATGATAGATTATGTGTTTAATCTTATTTTTACATGTTTTTGGATGGGTAAATCCATTTGCATATTTATTTTTGTGATTGGGTTTTATGATGATTTTGATTAATAGGGGTTTAGGACTGATTATGGTGTTTGAGTGTGATTAGGAATGCTTAGGTAGATGCCTAGTGTCGATAAATGGGTTTGAAAATGAGCGTTGGGATGATTTTGGTATAGTTGATTTTAGGCAGAAAGTTTGAGGTGTTTTCGTAAAAATTATTTTGTAAACAGGTCTTGTGGTTAGGATAGAGTTGTAGAGCATCTTCTTAGCTTCTATTTGGTATAAGATAGAGCATACGACTCCTAACAAGTCAAAAGTTACGACGTTTTGAAATTCGTGTACCGGGAGATGAAAACCGTCATAATCCGAAATTATGCTTGGTTTTAGGTCAAATCCCGGGGACTATAAGTATAGTTTGGTAAATGGTCAAGGGTTGATTTTTGGTCTCAAACCTGCATATTTGAGTCTATTATAAGACTTAGGTGTCAAATGGGTCAATGGAACATTTTAAACGGGTCAAATGAGTCCGACTTGGTCAAAGTACAATTTCAGTCCGAAAAACGTAGTTTTGGTAAAGTGTTGAGTAACGGGTCGTAAAAGCGAAAACTTTTAATGGGATTAAATATGTGTTTTCTACAGGTCTTAAGGTATTTTTGAGAATTTTCCCAATTTTTATAAAAAGGGTTAAGTCTAGTAAAATAGTCCGTACTTTTGGTAAGTATCGGCAAAAAATGCGTAAAAATGAATAACGTTAATAATATGGACGAATGGTATAAAACGAGTAACACTTGTTTGTTTTGTTTTGGCGTGAGTTGTAATTATCACAAGTGACTAATATGTATGTATAATATACAGTACCTTAAGGTTTATAAATGAGATTACTCATTACGCGTTATTGGTTTGATAGGTGTTGATTTACCCGGGCATCCTCATCGTCGTCAGTGACCGTCACTCGAACTATCGACTACTTGTTATATAATGTGTGAATTTGTAGCCTCGCTTATTATTATTTCAAACTGTTTTACCCGCGAGGGAAATGCATGCTAGTTTTCAAAATGAACATATGTCATGAATGATTGTTGGACCCGAATGTTGCCTTTGAAATTGTGTTGAGTACCTAGTTGCAAAAGGCCCTAATTTCATGAACTATTAACTATTGTTTAGTCCTAGCGTGGATTAGAAATAGCCGCTTATACAAAGTGATAGTACTATGGGGTTGACTACCCTATCCGAGACGAGGGCTAGTACGTTGATACCCCCTGCGGACGGATAATTTGTGATAAGAGATAAGGTATAATTGCAACTGATGCCTTAGTAGGGAACTGGTTTCATCTGAATCACGCCGGTAATTATTACGCGGGTGATTGTGTTAACGGTTTAGTGTCATGAGCTTAAACACAATTGTCAGTACCTTGAATATAGATTTTTTGATCGACAAGTCTATGAATGATCGTGAATGGTTTCATTACACATATGTTCAAAATTAATTGTAAAACCTATGAATTCCACTCAACGTTTTCGTTGACCAAATTTATCATGTGTTTCAGGTAACCGCTGAAGTGTAGCATGGAGCATGCATTGGATGGAAGTTGTGTGTGGGGCTTGGAGTCTACTTGTTTTTCCGCCCAGTATTACTTAAACATTTTTAACTTTGATGTCATGTTGTTGTGAAAACTGTAACTTTTGGGGGTTGAGATCCATGGGGACCGAAACGCAATCTCTGTTGTATCATTTGGGGTTGGAAAACCGTAGACATGTAACTTTTTAACAATTTTTAATTTAAGTTTAAATTTGACGTCTCTTTGGAGTCGTTCGATATATCTTGTGTGCGGTGATAACTGCCTAGCACCCAAATGTTGTAGCTCCGCTGCGCATAGCATTTGGTGGGGTGTTAGATCTTAATCATTAGGATAGATAATGGGACATAATTCAAGAATGCTGAATTTGATGAATTTTGTAGGTCTAAAGGCATTAAGAGACAATTTAGTAATCCTAGGACTCCACAACAAAATGGAGTAGCTAAAAAGAAGAATATGACACTAATTGAGGCTGCTAGAACTATGTTGGCTGATTCTCTTTCGCCAAATACTTTTTGGGCAGAAGCAATCAATACTGCATGTTATGTGTTAAATAGAGTCTTAGTGACGAAGCCTCAAAACAAAACACCTTATGAACTTTTGACTGGTGTTAAACCAACCATAAGTCATTTAAGACCTTTTGGGTGTCATGTGTCTATACTAAATACTCTTGATCATTTGGGAAAGTTTGTTGGAAAATCTGATCGAGGATATCTTGTAGGATATTCATTGCAAAGTAAATCATATAGGGTTTACAATTTGGCATCTAAAAAGGTTGAAGAAAATGCCCATGTTAATCTCTTAGAAAATAAACCCAATGTCCCAGGAATAGGTTATGCTTGGATGTTTGATTTAGATTATCTAACTAATTACATGGTTACTATTCTGTGCAAAAGGATTGTCAAACTAACAATGCAGGTGAGGAGTCTAGTGCAACTAATGCAGGTACTCAAGAAGAAGCTTCTTCATCAGATGATGATGTTCACATCTATGTACCCAATATGCATACTCTTACTCCCATGTCTGCTACTCCTAAGAAGTAAACCATGCCATCAACAGATGATCAAGCCTCCCAAGAGCTTCAGAGGCTTCAAGATCAAGAAAAGAATGCTACATCTGCTAGTAAGCATTCAGAGAACACTATTTTGAGTCACAACACTCAGCAGTACATACTACACCTAGCGATACCTCATCTACAAGTACTGCTAAGTCAAAATCTGCAAAGTTTGCTGATTCATTAGAAGATATTTTACAAGCTATGGACGATGAAGACGTGTATGCCAGTCCAGCTGAAGGGATTTTCTCCAAAGCTTCCTATGATGAGCAGGGTGCAGTAACTGATTTCAACAATTTGGAAACTGAAATTCCAGTTTGTTCTATTCCCACTCATAGAGTCAACAACAACCATCCTACTACACAGATCATTGGAAATCCCAAGTCTGCTGTGCAAACCAGAAGACAACTTCAACCAATACTGAAACTCATGCACTTGTGAGTTATGTCAAACAACAACAGAGAACTAATCATAAGGATACTAAGAATTGTTTGTTTGCCTGTTTCTTATCACAAGTAGAGCCCAAAAACATTTCTCAGGCTCTTGATGAAGAAAGTTGGGTAGATGCCATGCAAGAAGAATTAACACAATTTGAGCTACAAAAGGTTTGGATTCTTGTGGATCGTCCCTCAGGTAAGAGAGTAATTGGTACTAGATGGGTTTTCAGGAACAAGAAGGACGAGAGAGGAGTTGTTGTGAGAAACAAGGCAAGACTTGTTGCTCAAGGCTATAGACAGGAAGAAGGGATAGACTATGATGAGGTTTTTGCACTAGTGGCAAGGATATAAGCCATTAGGTTATTTTTGGCCTTTGCATCATATATGGGTTTTATAGTCTATCAGATGGATGTGAAAAGTGCCTTTCTTTATGGTACTATTTCAGAGGAGGTATATGTCTCACAACCTCCAGGTTTTGTAGATCCTAAGTTCCCCAACAGAGTCTACAAGGTTATCAAAGCACTTTATGGTCTGCATCAAGCTCCAAGGGCTTTGTATGCAACTTTATCCAATTTTCTATTAGAGCATTGATGTAGGAGAGGGACCATTGACAAAACTCTGTTCATCAAGAAGAATGCTAAGGATATTATTCTAGTACAAGTCTTTTTTGATGACATCATTTTTGGTTCTACCAAGAAATCATGGTGTGAAGAGTTTGAGGCTTTGATGAAAGGAAGATTTCATATGAGTTCTATGAGAGAACTTACCTTTTTTTGGGACTACAGGTTAAACAAAGGAAAGATGGAATATCTATCAGCCAAGATAAGTATGTTGCTAAAATCTTGAAGAAATTTTCATGTATGGATACAAGGAGTACAAGCACACCTTTTGAAGCTAAGAAGTCTTTATCAAAAGATGAACATGGTGAAAATGTTGATATTAATCTATACAGATCAATGATTGGTTCATTGATGTATCTTACTACTTCAAGGCCATATATTATGTTTGCTGTGTGTGCCTGTTCAAGGTTCCAAGTTAATCCAAAGGTGTCACATCTACATGCTGTGAAGAGGATTTTTAAGTATCTTAAAAGTCAACCCAATTTAGGATTATGATATCCTAGAGATTCCACCTTTGAATTGGAAGCTTACTCAGATAGTGATTATGCTGGAGCTAATCATGATAGGAAATCCACAACAGGAGGTTGTCAATTCCTAGGTAGAAGACTCATATCATGGCAGTGTAAGAAGCAAACCATTGTTGCTACTTCTACAATTGAAGCTGAATATGTAGCTGCTGCTCATTGCTGTGGACAAGTACTTTGGATTCAAAATCAGTTGTTAGATTATGGGTGTAACTTCGTGAACACCAAGATTTACATTGATTATGAAAGTACTATATTCATTGTCAAGAATCCAGTATTTCACTCCAAGACCAAGCATATTGAAATAAGAAATCACTTCATAAGAGATGTCTATGACGAGAATCTTATTCAAGTCTTGAAGATTCATACAGACAACAATGTAGCTGATTTGTTGACCAAGACATTTGATGCAAAGAGATTTGAATTCTTTGTAACACATATTGTATGCTCAACCAATAGACTGCTGCATATGTTGAGGGGAGGTAACAGCTGTATACTTTTTATGCTAATTTTTATTGTATAGTCTATGTTTTTGTGCTTTTGATGTGATTTCAGGTTAATAGAATAAGATAAAAGAGGTTATTATGATAGTGGAATGCATGAACTGGTCAAAATTGTGAGGTACCATTATGGATCCAAGTAGCGCTAGCACAAGTCCAAGTACCGAGTATGTTCCATGTACCGCTACAAGTCTCTTGTACCATTAAGGGTCTCTTTTGTAAATTTGGCGGTTTCTTCGCGCTTGGGTTTGTTATTTACTTAAATACTTACTCCAATCACACAATTGATTCACCTAATCATTTATTTTTATCTCTGGATTCTATAACCTTCTCTCTAATTTTTCATTCATCAAAAATACTAATGGCTGTTTTGATCTCTAAGCATAATTTGGTTGCGAATCTTGCTCTAAATGATGACTCTCTTAGATTCCATGAGATTCTTGCATTCTTATCTCGAATTCATGTTCGTTTCGCACTCATTGTAAGTCCCATTGTCTTTGTTTCCATTGTTGAACAATTTTGAAACACTGCTGTGTTAGGTACTCGGTTTGATCAACCTTGCATTAAGGCTAGGGTAAATCATAGAAATATATATGTAACTGAGGTACTGCTAAGGGCTAGTTTGAGATTGAATGATGAAAATGGACTTAGTATGCTTAATAATACAGAGATACATGATGGCCTTGCAGCCATGGGCTATGAGGGTGGTAGGGAAAGTCTTACTTTCTTTAAAGCTTTATTTTCACCTCAATGGAAATTGCTTTTTCATGCTATTATTCACTGTTTAAGCTCTAAAAGTACATCTTTTGATCAAATTCCTACTGCATTGGCATCAGCTGGTATTTTTCTAGCAAATAACAGGGTTTTTAATTTTTCAAGATTAAATTTTGAAGGCATGACTAGGAATTTGGAAGGAACTAAGAAGTTTTTGATGTATCCTAGATTCATTCAGACTTTAGTTAGTAACCAAATCCCTAACCTACCAGAGTTAACTGATACATGGGATGTTCCTACATTCACAAAGAGAACCTTCTCTTTCTTGACAAAACAAGGCAATGCCTTTACATGAACTGTTACACCATTGTTTGCACACATGTTAGCCCAACCTGCCAACCAAGAAGGTGAGGAACCTAGCAATGCTAGTGCTTCTCAACAAACTCCTTCAAACCATAGTTCCCATTCCTCAGAAGATTCTCAATCTTCTTCTCATAATATTGGTGCTCCACCAAATACTAATGAGATGATCCATACACCTGCTGATTCTATTGCTGCTAGTGGTTCACCACCAGCACAAGCACCAGAGGTGATGGATGTTGCAAATTTAACTGCTTTGTGTACTAGTTTGTCCCAACAGGTACATGTGTTGCAAAAGGAAAAACTTGTTCAAGACAAGAAAATTGTTGAATTGGAAGCTAGCCTAATCAAGTTGAGGAACAAAGTATCACCTTGGATGAGGAAACATAGGTCTATTTAGAAGGCTGGACTTAAAAAGCAAAGATTCAAAAACCACAAGAAAAGGCAACTGAATGTAACCAAACAGGGGATGAATTATGAAGAACAACCACCTTCTTCTGATAATCAAACAAGGATCTCTAGGAATGACATCAATTTTGAGCTAGATGAAGATGTCACTGGGACTTATGAAGATGGAACTGGTTTAGAGACTGGTGTGGATGAACCTAAAAAACATGAAGTTTCAAGTTAAACCACAGCCTACTCATGAGGAGCCACAAGTTGAAGAAATGATGGTAACTCAGCCAGCACCAACTCCTCAATCACAACTTCAAGTGAATTTGAGTAATTTCTATGAGAAGTTAGAGGAAATAAATGTTCAATTTCCTGTATCTTCAACTCCACCACCAGAAAGACAAATCTGGTTTCACAAGAAATAGTCTTTGCAAGTACTGTCCAGATCAAGAATGAGCATTGGATCAGACAAGACTAAAGAGGTGCAAGTTGAAAAGATAGCTTCAGTGGAAGAAAGGGTATATGGAGATACACAAGTGATTGAAGAAACAAATGTGTCTAATACTGGTGAATTCAACATTGTTGAAGATCCAAGTACTGCTAAGCCAACTAAGCTGACTACAAGTACTGTTGACATTGTTGAAGACCCAAGTACTGCTAAGCCAACTAAGCTGATTGCAAGTACCGCTGGTGATCATCCTTCACGAGAAAGTCAAACTCCTTTTGGAGAGGATGAGACTTTAGCCCAAATACTGCTTGACTTGAGAGGGAAGAATTCAGCTGAGAAAGCAAAACAAGTAGAGGCAGAGAAGAAGACACAACAAGAAGTTCTTGCCAAAAAGGATAAAACTACAGGTAAGAAAGTTCAAGCTTCACACCTTACTAAAGGTATAGTTATTCAACAACAAGCTGATGAGGAAAGACCTTCCAAGATGATGAAGAAGCTACCTAAAATTAATCCAAAGGATAAGGGGAAGAAGCAAATACTATCAGAATCTGAAAATGAAAGTGATTCAGATGAAGATATCAGCAAAGTCATGTATAGATTTAATCAATTAGACCATGAAGAGGAATATGCTCTTAGGATGCAAGCTCAGATTTGTGAAGAAGACTTGCAAGAAGAACTTGAAGCTAAGCAGCATTTGCTAGAAGCTAAGAGAATACATCAAGAATGGAACATACAAGAGTATGATAGGATTCAAGATGAATTACATGCAAGTGAGCTTCTTGTAGACTCATTGATAGCTGAAGAGAGAGATGCTTATGATGAAGAAGAGAAATCATAACTGATTGATGATCTGGTAAGGGAGCAACAAAGATTCTTTGCTGAAAAGAGAAGAAGAGAAAAGATTAAGCCTCCAACTACCATGTAGATTAGGAATCAAATGATGAACTTTCTCAAGAAAGTTAAGGGTTTCACTCATACTCAGCAGGTCAAGAAGAATTTTAAAGAAATCAAGACTTTGTATGAACAACATAAGAGAACTGAATTGAATTTTGTTGAGATTGGATCTGAAGCAGATTGGATAGCTGTTGAAAAAGATAGAAGACATCTGCAACAACAAAGGTAATTTGTAGGTGCTCCTAGAATTGAGCCAAGTATTGCTGAACCTACAACTACATCTCCAACTATCAAGACCACTTATGTGAGAAATAATAGAAAGGAGAAGGTAAGTTCAAAAGAGGAAGAGACTGCTCAAAGAATGAATGAAGGAGATAAAGCTCAAGATGTTGCTCAGACTGAAAATGTACAAGCAGTACATACACAGTCAACAGTACATACTGAAGAAATGGTACATACAAACTTGGAAGAGGGTTCAACAGAATTTGAAGGAACCTCCAAGGGTGTTAAGAGGAAAATATCAACAAAGAGGAAGCAAAAAGCCAAGAAGGCTAAGTCAACAACAGAAAATAGTGATGATGATGAGAGCTTGAAAAAGTACTTGAAGATAGTAAAATTTGAAGATCAATGTATTGATACAGAGATTTTTGGAAAGAGATCATCTATTGCTAGATGGATATACTCTATGGATCAAGGACTGGAAGCTCATGGAATTCAAAGAACTGATGGCACAACAAGAATATTTAGACTTTTGGAAGATATTCTTCACATTCTTGACAGACAAGATATTTAGAATCTTTTCAGGTTAGTTCAAGAAGCCAGTGTAGGTAAAACTGAAGTATCACTATTATATAGGGAATTGCTCTTCATGTATGAACCACACAACTGTGATCAAGAGATGTTGAAGGAATTAGAGAATCAGGTTCCTAGTTATTGGAGATATTATAGGTCATGTGGATTGCATATTTTGGATATAGATGATGTTACTTACTATATGCTACAAGAGAAGAGTTATCTATTCAAACGAAGATTGTTAAAAAGAATGTTGGAACAACAATTGGAAGTTTCAGAAGAGTTTGTTGATGTTTTGGAGTTAATCAGAATGGTTAAACAACAAATCAAGGATTTGAAAGATGAGGAAGAAGTTGAGAAAGAGCCTTAAGTGTTTGACTTTTAGTCACACTTCACAAATGGTTCTTAGTTCATCATGTCTAACACACATAAGAACTGGCTAGTCCATAAGCAAACGGTTTGTGGTAAAGACTTCTCCAATCCGTTGAAAGCTGGTAGTTTGCTAAAAACTATATGGTTCCGACTCACCTTGTTTCGAGACAAAGAGTTGGCTAGTCCTAGAGAAACGGTACTAGGTAAAGACTTCATCAAATCCGTTGATGGTTAACAATTTAGCAAAAATTGTAGGGTTATCAGTACACTTTATTCTTTATGAATAAAGTATTGTCTATTTCAGAGTGTACGGCTAACTGGTAAAGAATATATCAAATCCGTTTATATCTGGTGATTTGCTAAAAATCATGAAGCCAATACATATTGGTTTTGTTGTTAACTGTTTTATTTCAGGTATGAAGATTGCAAGCAAAGAAGTATTCAAGAAGAAAATACTTAGAAGGTTTTGTCTCATCAAATCAAGACTGAAGTTCATGATTCAGAGTTCATAGATTTAACTCAAGAAGACAATTACTGTTGCCGCAAAGAGAATTGAATGTTTACAAGACACAAGAAGATCATAAGTTGAAGACAAAGATGATGTTCATGATGTTTGAAGATTATCTTATCAGAAGAAGATCTACATTGAAGTGTTTGGCTGCATTCAGTTGAATACAAATACAAATTACCAAGTTCAATCCAAGGATGAAGGAAAGATCGAAGCCATGTATTCTAAATACATCCAATACAAAGAGAAACAATAAGACAACAAGTTATCATTCTTGTTTAGGGGAGGATTGTTGGGAATTATTTGTTAAGTATCAAGTACCGTTAGTTTTATTGAAGTACTGTTAGTATCTTTCAAGTACCGTTAGTGTTAACGCGGTACATAGTAAGTAATACTAATTAAAAAGTAAGTACTGCTATATTTATTAGGACGAATATACCTTTGTATAAGATATGTCATAGTTATAGTTAGAGTATATCTTATGTGATATACTTAAATAGTTAGAATATTGATAATATATCGTCTGTGATATAGTTATCTTTATACAATATTCTAAGGTTTCTAGGGTTCCTTACTCTATAAAAAGAACATAGGTACAATGTCATTGATGTACATCATTCAAGTCAATTAATAAGAGAATCGAATAGTTAAACGTAATTCTGTTCTTCTGTGTTTTATAAGTTAGATTCCGCATAACTTATTTAGCTTGAGTAAGAGTTCTCAAAGTGTTTTAGTTTGATTACAAACTACTATACTAGTTCTTAACAGAATATAGATCTAATCAATGGGATCAAAAAATATCACTCAAATTTTTGTTGACGTTTTACATGTTTAATCTCAGGTAATAATGCTAAATTTTGCTTGGATGGGAGCCCACAGGATATTTTCGCAGCTTGGAGATTTCTGTGTTATATTTAAACTTTGGTTTTGGTAAAACCTGTCAGAAGTTTATCTTGTATTTCTGGTAACTATATGTCACAAAACCATGTTTAAATAATACCCGCTTATAAAACTCTAGGACCCTTTGTTTAAAAACTCTGATCTTTTATGATGTAATGTAAATGGTTTATTACATCAATTTTGTGTCAACTGTATTTTATTGATTCTTGTACCATGACGTGGCACCCCCATGTTGCCTACTTGTTCCTTGCATGTTTTCGAGGGTCTCATAGATTGGTATCAGAGCGTGGTTAAAGGGAACTGAGTCATTTTCAAAACTTAGTCTATAACTGAAAGTTTAAATATTTCATGTTTCTAAGTATCAAACACAGTCATTGTTGTTCGATATCTGCATGGGTAACTCTCTGATTCTTATTATTTACTTTTAATTATCATTGTAGTATTTCATTTCTTGATTTCATTTTGAAATATTACATTACCCTCATGACAATAATTACCATCTTTTTCTAAATCCTTTGTGCTTAATGAATTACCATTGGATATTACTGTGATTACATATGCCATTACTTTATTACTTGAATTCTAATTCTTGTAAACTTGATCTTGTTACAATAATTTTAAATTGTTATGACATTACATACTTGTATTTGGAGCGCGTATGCTGCTGACTTTTCATACTCACTTTTCTGAGTACTATTGCAATTTTGTTTATGCATGATATGACTGACCCTATATACTCGTTCGTTTTGAACTGCCTGATTTTCTCGACCCACTTTTACTTGTTGTGTGTAATCTCGTGATACCATTGTTTGAGATTAAGTAAGTGTTGTGTCTAATGAGGCTTCCGATTATCATTTTACTACCATGTGTGTTACTTTCATTGTTAAACCTCTTTAAGATATCTATCTAGATATCAAAATTGCTTTCTGACCATTTGTAATTGGATGTCTTGAAAATAGTTTATAGACCATTCTGTAGCTCAATGTGTCTCGTGTGAGTCACGCATCTCGAAGCATTCCTTGAATCCGTGTTGAATAATATCATGGGTTTTCGTAACCTTGATTGACCTTTACGTCACCGCTTTACACGACACTCGTATATCTATTAAATATTATTCCATTGACCATTCTACGCCTCGACTTTGAATTACAACATTCGTTTGTACGTTGGAAACACCACCGTCATCTTATAATTCATATCCTATAATATAATGTGGTGCTTTTTTGGAATACGATTTTACTCCTATAAACGTGTATCCTCCCCTTTCATTGAACCTCCTCACTCCGGGAGTGAACTCGTTAATGTTCCATTTCTTTCTCGGTATGTCTTGTGTTTTTGGAAAATCATGCCGCTAAGAGACCTTCCTGCATTGCATCTTGAAATCTAAGACATGTATGTCATGCGGTATTTTAGTTTCTTAGATTCTCGTTGGTATTTTTGAACCATTTTTCTATGCTATATTTTTCTTTATATGCTCTATTATACAATCCATTTTTCGTTTTCATGAGATCCACAAGTCATGTATGTACATAAATTCCGGGTTGTTATGAAGTTTGATTAAATTTCGAGGTGTGTCGAAAAATATACTTTGTGCAGAAAATTTAAAGGTAATTTAACGGTGTAACACCCCACTTTGATAAGTGGAACTTACATGATATTATGACGTGTCATCAAAGCATGCAAGGTAATATGTCCTAAAAACACAAATGAACAAAAAGGAAAAACGGAATCAAACATCGGCTCCCAAACATAAGCCCAAAACATGCATAAAGTAAATGAAGTAGAAAAGACTAAACAAGTGTCCAAGCAAGCATAAGTATATGAAGTGTAAAAGGGAAAAAATTCTAAGGTAGCTCCCATCCTATGCACGACCTCTCAATACTCAAGTCTGTCCTTGGGTACCAGCCGTTTGGGTCATGGAAAGAAAATACGGCTGAGCAATACGCTCAGTGAACGGATATGACATGATAAGAATAACTGAAACATAAGTAAAAGACATGAAAGACGTGAAAGACAGCGGAATATGTGTAAGTCCTGGAAAACCTGGAACATGTTTTATAAACTGGTTTATAAATGAAAAGTCTTGTGTTTATACATGCAAATGTAATTTAAATGCCAAAGAGCTCATATTGGTCATGGTATATATCAACGTGCATGAATACATAGAGGGGTGACATCGTCATGCAATTAGAGGGGTGACCTATAATTATATAAGTCCGGGTGGAGGGATCATCTCTAATGTGACGGATGTAAATCACACACCATAGTCACCTTGTAAACCTGCAAAACATGTACTAGGATGCACCCATACGCCCCACATGATAATAATAATAATGGACAAAGCAACTAAAGGGACACCGCGAGAAATTACTCTTGTCGCGGAATAGTCATGACACCGGTGCCTCAAGTGTCATGGTTATGGTACCTCCATAACTAGGTGGACATGGTCATGCATGTATATATATCTAAGGCAATTTAAAAATGAAAGCATGGTAAACAATGAAAAGTTTTATGATTTGATAATACTTGGGAAAACAGATGGCAGCAAACGGGGAAATCCTAATCATGCATAGAAAGAGAATGTCCTTAATGAAGGACGGAATATTCGTACCTTATGTCCAGTAAACGTCAAAAGAGATGAACAACGTAATATCCTACTCCAACTTCACGTAAGCTACATAATAAAGGACGTGTATGAGTTGCTTGTTCATGTATAACTTACTTGTTCTTGACTTGTTTTACTTGTTGATGTTTTATCGTGTCTTTCTTAGTATTATACTGTCCATGTGTTCTTGATTAATGTATTACATGTTTCATGTGTTATTATACTTGATGCTTCATAATTAGTAACTTTCTAAAAATAGCAGGTTTCCATATATAGTAACTTTCTAAAAATAGTAACTTTCCATAAGTAGTAAGTTTCTAAAAATAGTAAGTTTCCATAAATAGTAAGTTTCCATAAAAAGAAAGTTTCCATAAATACTAATAAGCCTTTTTAATAAGCATATAATATAAGCCGAAGCCTAACGAACATATTCTATAAGTCATGATCTATTAAATGATATAATGGTAAAGTTTATTTTAAGTAAATACTTTAACATGTCATAATCTTATAAATAATTATTAATTAATAATGTGTCATGTTTATACCTGATTATTAATTAATAATATATGATGAGTTGTAATTTAACTATAATTAATACTATGTGATGGATTATAATTAATTATTAAATAATAACATGCCATGTATTTTATAATTATTTATTAGATTGTAATATGTCATGAATTATACCTTTTTATAGTTAATAATACAACATGGTTTATAATTAAATATTATATATACTTTGTCATGGATTTTTAATTAATTATAACTTAGTATTTCATGGATTATAATTAAATATAAATAAAGCCTTTAACTTGATAATAATAATTATTTATAAAAATAATAAGTCCATGTTAATTAAGTCGAATTAATAAGTCGTAACATAAGCCCGTTCATAAGTTCATGAAAAAGGTCGAACTATACTGGTTCATAATAAGCCCGAATTTAATTAACATGTTCATGATAATTTTCCAATGTTAAACAAGCCGATTCACGATAGATTCCATAGATTAAATTAAACCGGTTCAATAAGTCGTGATTAATTATACCGATACTTTTTTAATAAGCCCTAAATCAAATAAGCCAAAACATAATCCAAACACTCCTTTTTGTTCTACGGTTTAACCAAGCCCAAACAAACACCCACCGAGACCCTATGGGTCTCGGCTGCCAAACAACAGCCACCTACTGCCGCCCATGGTTGCGGTTGTCCAACCGGGTTTACCTATCGACAACAGCAGCTTTGGCTTCCACTGTACCGTGGCTCTCTCCCACTGCAGCACTGCTACTTGCCACTGATAAGCCACAACAGCCACTGGCTGCTGTTGCTTGGTGTTTCTGTCCCACCGACAGCACACCACCAGCCACCGTGACCCTATGGGTTGCGGCTGGTTAGGTGCATCAACCACCGAGAGCACCCACGAGGTGGGTTCTCGGTTCCCGTGACATTAAAACAAAGCCAACCCGATTCAATCCGTGATAAATCATAATAACATGTTTTCATCCCATTCTTGATTTAATTCGTATAAATTAATTAATAATAAAGAAGATGAAGGTTTTGATGTTACCGAATATATAATGGATCAAGGGTGAACAATCACAAACAATACCCGAATACTTAAGATCAAAAACCCTTTTCTCCTTGTTCTCTTTTCCTTGCCGGCGGCCAACCACCAAACCCCTAGGGTTTTATTTATTTTTATGAAATCTTGACAAATGAATTCCCTGGGAGTATTTTTTTTACAAGTTAATTGGTTAACCGGTCGGGTCATGGGCCCTCTCTTGTTGCTTCTATTATAGCCGGCCACAACACCCCTTACAATATATTTTTTTCATTTTTTAATAATTCCGTGTATCGTGTATTCATATCTTAAGTTCGTTTTTTAAATCCGTGTTAAGTCTTGTCGTGCATTATTTATTATACGTAAATACTTGTCATTAAATAAATAATATACGTAATACTTGTCGTACATTAATTAATATAAGGTTTTAATTAATCCGTATTTTCATGTATTTAATATTTTCATGTATTTTATGCGAGTTTTTCAACTCTTCCCCTCTAAAAAGAATAATTCATCCTTAAATTAGAATCATGAAGTGACTGAAAAGAATATACTTGGGTCATGGAAGGAAATGAGGATAAGAAGTCCGGATTGACTCCACCGCTTCCCAAGTGGCTTCCCGCTTGGGATGGTTCCTCAAAAAGATCTTGATTTCCTCCTGTCCATGTCTTGACGATCTCGAACAGATTCTGGTTCCTCAACGTATGATATATCCTCACGAATCCGATCGAGTGAATAAGAAAATAACGTGCAAAATACATGAAACGATATTATATGAAATGATGTGATGAGAACAATGCTAGTAACCTATAAATAATGATACGAGAGACATTTAGGAAGCGTAATACGTGAACAATATTGAATGTGATACGTGGACAATTGTGAACGTGATACGTGGACATATGGTGAATGTAATATGTGAAACATATGGTGAACGTGATACGTGAAACATATCGTGAATGTGATACGAGAAACGTAGGGTGAACGTGATACGGGAAACATATCGTGAACGTGTGATAACTGAGGAGGTAAGGCCCAATGATACGAGATGATACGTGAAATCTGGCGTAAAACGTCTGTCCGAGAATGGAAAGTTTACTTGAGTAAGGTCTCCTAAATTTCTGCAACCCTTATAGAGTGAGACATGAAATGTGAATCGTGAGATGAAACGCGAACGTGAACGCGAACAAGGTCGCGATCGCGAACGTGGGACGTAGATGTGAACGTAATGTAAACGTGAATGTGGACGTAAACGTGAACGTGGACGTAAATTCCTATCTACTATGATTGCTGATGGAATGCCATGAAATTGTACGATCTCTTGTTGAAATATCCCTGTCAACTGGTTAAATGCATAACTCTTACAGATAGGAAGGAAATGTGTAGACTTGGTCAACGATTGACACGACCTAGGTAGCATCATGCTTCCTCTGAGTCTATGGTAGTCTGGTAGCAAAATCCATGGAGATCTTGTCCCACTTCCATTCAGAAATTTCTAATGGTTGAAATAAACTACTAGCGAGTTGACGTTCTATCTTAACCTGCTGGTATGTCAGGCATTTAGATATGAACGTAACTTAATCTTGTTTCACACCCCTCTACCAAAATGTCGTTTGAGATCATGATGCATCTTGTAGAACATGGATACATAGAAGTTGGAAAACTACGAGTCTCGGTAAATTAGACATCTCTTAACGTAGGATCCTCTGGAACACATAGTTTAATGTAGGATTCTCTCCTTTACGCGTAAGCTTAGTCATGGTAAAACTAACCGTGAGAAACAATGTGATTTATAGTGTCACTATAATCAACCAAATTTCATACTTGAAAAATTCAGTGTACAGTTTCTTCTATTGTAGAATTTGTAACATAGTGCGAAGATAATCTTCGTGCTCTTCTATAGACTTGGAGAAGATCAGAATGTTATCAATGACCATAATGACGAACTTTTTAAAGAATTCATGAAAATTCGATTTATCAAGTCCATAATTACAGTTGGGGCATTCGTGAGACCAAAAAGGCATAAACACGAATTCATAATGACCATAACATGTGCGAAAACCAGTCTTGGAAATGTCTTGCTCTTTCACTCGCAACTGTTGGTATTCTAATCGTACATCGATCTTGGAAAACTGCTTAGCACCCTGTAGTCGATCAAACACGTCATCAATACGTGGAGGAGGATAACGGTTACGAATGGTGATTTTTTTAAATTTACGGTAGTCGATACATAATCTCATGCTACCGTCCTTCTCTTTTAATAAACAAAACTGGTGCACCCCATGGTGATACACTCGATGAATAAACCTTGTTCCAACAATTCTTGTAGTTGATCCTCCAACTCTTTTAGCTCAAGGAAGCCATGCGATAAAAAGCCTTAGAGACTGGTTATGCTCCCGAAACAAACTCTATGTTAAACTCCACCTTGCGAATAGGAAGTATACTCGAAAGTTGTTCTGGGAATACATTCGGAAACTCAGAAACAATCAGCTGATCATGGATTTAAGAAACTTCAGAAATCGCGTCATAAATGATAGCTAGAATATCTTCGTAGCCATGGGATAATAAAGCACGGCTTGTAAATCATAAATAATTTGTACAGATTTTCCTGGTATGAATCATGATGACTGTATGTAGAGGCCTAAACATCGCCGAATATGACCCGATATGAATGACAATCAATCGTAGCGTGATATGCTACTAACCAGTCCATACTCAGAATCATATCGAATTCGCACATGTCCAAGGGAAGTGCGTTAGCAGAATGGATCTTGTCGTCAGACTGACAGGAAAGCCTTTGTACGCATGGGTGATACGAACAATATCTTTTGTGGACATGGATATATGTAATATGTGATCGAGAAATGAAGGTGTCATGTAAATTCCTGAAGTAAACATGGTAATCTCACTGAATGTGTTTCGCCCGTCTCATACAAGACGAACACTGCGTGTCCAAACATGAATAGTATGCCAGTGATGGTACCTGAAATTTTAGTGGCCTGATCCATACATAGCACAACAGAATGGGTATACCCCTAGGAGGGTACCCTGAATTACTGAGGCCTGGTTTAGAAGGTATACGTGATTCATCTGTGTTAATGAAACTAATGCCTAAAAACATTATTAGTGTTAACTAATCTTTCTTAGTTTTGATCACAACAAACTATACAAGACATTTATAGTCAAACACAATCGTAAAACGAATTATATAACAAACACTATCATCAAGGTAATAATCATTACACTAACATATTTTAATCATGTTTAGTGATCATAAAATTGATTCTGTCTTAAAACTTACTTTTGACAAATATGACAAAAGATTTTTAATAAACTTTCTTTTTAAGAAAATGTTTTATTAAAATAGAAAATGAAAATTTAAATATGGCATATTCCAAATGCCATAAGAATATCCTTGAAGGTTTCAAACTACCTCAGATATTTCTAACCCACTAAAAGAAAAAAAAGAGTGAAGTCTACATCCACGGTTCCTTAAGTGTCTATGTGGTTCTTTATTGATAAGGAACCGCCTAGTGTAATAAAGAACCGCGCACAGATAGCCATTGGTTTTTGTCTTCTATAAATAGTGGTTCAAATCTGTATTCCATAACCCTTTTTGGACACTTCTTTCAGCCTTCTTTCTCCTTTTTTTAATCCTAATCATTTGTAAATGATCACTCAATGTGTTAAGTGTGTTTAATTATGATTATCCTCTTGACTCATTCTTTACCTTGTCCAAAGAGAAGATCACTCACACAGTTGTGATGTGATTAAAGATGAAGCCTTGATGAAGATCATCCTCTCCTAAAGATCTAATCATGTTCATCATTTGTTTATTTATGTCTTGTGTAGATCTAATGTATTTGTGAATACTTGGACTAGTTGTGTTCATCCAAGCTATTTCTGAATACTTGGATTAGTGTTGTGTAAATCCATTGCATATATGTGTGCTTGGATTTGTCTTGTGTACATCCAAGTTACATGTGTGTACTTGGATATGTTTAGTTGAGTTGTAATGAGTTGTGTGAGTTCTCACTAAACTATAAAGTGATATAGTTATGTCTTGTGAGTTCTCCCTAAGCTATAAAGTGATGTGTAGTTTTGTCGTGTGAAGTTCTCACTTAGCTTCAAAGTGAAGAGCCGTGAAGATTGGTTCTAGCTTTGGATTAGAACTCGACATCTAGCCTTGTGTCAGAAAATGGAGAAGTAGGCAACATTGTGAAGATTGGTTATATCTTTTGATTAGAACTCAAAATCTAGCCTTGTGTCATAAAATGGTTAAGTGGGCGACGTTGTGTAGATTGGTCCTATCTAATATTAGGTCTCGCCATTTAGCTTAGTGTCGGAAAATAATGTAAGCGACGTTGTAAGGTTTCTCCGCCAAGAAGGGAGCTTGTGGATATAGTGGAAATCTCGAGTAGGTGTACTCAAGGAGTGGAGTAGGAACGAGGATAGAGCTTCGTTGCCGAGCCACTATAAATCTTGGTGTCTTCCTATTAGGTTGTTTCTTTCCTTACTCTTTCCTTACTTTCATTATCATTACACTTTCTACTTGTCATTGTTAATGCATTAGAATTAAACCTAATCATTATGCAACTAGCTTTCAAGTAAAAGATAGTTTTGGTACTCACCTAATTGAAAGGAATTTTAATTAGGAGACAAACCAAAGAGAAACTATTCACCCCCCTTCTAGTTTCTACAATGCGTCTTGACTCGTGTCTTAAGAAATTATCCGTATGACATGTGTCTTGACTGGTTTCTTGAAATGTGTCTTCAGAAAATATACGTGAGACATGTGTCTTAACGGATGTCTTGACATGTATCTCGAGATGCGCAAATGAATAAAGCTAAAAAATTTTATTATCATACCAGAATTGGCGGATCGGTCGGACTGCTGACCCTTGTATTTCAGGTCACGTCCGTTACCGGAGTTTCTGTCGTTAATGCCAGAATAGTTGTTGTCATGGTAGTGGTTACTATCTCCTTGTCTGTCAGTTCCATGACGGTCATTATCATAATTGTGATTCATGTAACTATTTAGCTGAGTCGCCGACTGGTACCGGTTCCCACTCATATGCCTAAAAAGACAACTGAATGGCACATGACATATAACTGAGAAGATAAAGACGTGGAATGAAATTGTAACGTATAGTGGATGAAGTATATTTCTTGTCTGGTCGTTCCGATCTGTCGCCTTCATCCTTGTTCTGTAGCATCTCCAAGCTGCGAATAGCATCATCACTTGAGCAACATCGGTAAGTGGTAAATGCCTGAGATGATTGAGAATCGATTAGCAATACACATGGAGCACGATAAATGGAATACACCTAGAATATGGTACATGGAGTACACATGGAATATGGTACATGAAGTACACATGGAACACGGTACATGGAGTACACATAGAATACGGTACATAGAGTACACATGAAATTCGGTACATGGAGTACACATGGAATACGGTACATGGATACACATGGAATTCACATGAGATGATCAATACGGGTGTCAACTATCTGACATGATCAAAGGAAGCTAACTGATTAAATGGTTAAAAGACTCTACTGAGGGAAACATCATGATAGCCTAGTTATCTCAGCGTAGACATAATTCCAGTTGCATAAGAAGCACAAAAGCATGATTAAACAGAATCGGATAATGGCCAGCATGAAAACATGATTAATGAAAACTGATATGAGTGTAATTACTCATATCATTTGTATCAATAAACAATGAATAATTGCATAAATTGCATGAAATTGTCTTTGTATATGCATGTTTTGTTGTTTGATGTGTGTAGGTACCGAAGTTCGTAAAAACCGGCGAAAACGACACGAGAATGAAGAAAAGATCAACAAAGCCAATTTCAAGCTCGTTTTTAGCGGATTTCATCATTTATGGAGTTTAAAAGGCTTGTGGGTCCCACATTTGGGAAAATGGGCTCAAAAGCCCATTTGAAATTCAAGAAAGTGTTATCATTTGTTTAAAGCCCAAAAGGCCCAAATGGAATAATGATAACAGATGGAGTATACATTATTTGGGCCCAAGCCCAAATATTGGGAAGTTTTCAAGACGGAAGGAGAAAAAATTACTTGGGCCACAACCCCACTCCTTTGTGCTACTTAATAGAACGAAATCTAAGTTATTGGGCCTTAGGGTTTGATACACTTTAATAAACGATTGAAGAACTCACAATCAGTCAACCATCATATTTTACTCACACGCGTATTTTGTTTCACACACTTACTTCGATACAACCAATGCACCCTTATCTTTCTCCCTCACCCAATATAACCAGAACTCACTATTCACCCCAAAACCCTAATCACAAAAAGTAACAAATAAATTGGGGGTTTTATATCACTCGTGTGATTCACACGAAGGGAAAATAAATCCCCAAGTTTATAGGAAGGAAGAGGGCGGAAGGCATCTTCGACGTGGCATCATGTAACTGGCTATGACAACGCATCTCTCCAATTCCACCAACAGAAATATGCCATATCAGCCCTGAACTAGCACAACTAGTACAAAGGATTGCCATGTTGGCAATCCGTGTGCTAGTGTGCGAATATCAGCCATCCGATCAAGATGAGAAGAGAGAGAATAAAGAAGATACCATTTGCAATGGTCAAGATGAAAGATCCTTCTCAACAACCTCACGAAGAATGTTGGGCGTTAGCCTATAAAAACCTCCCATATTTCTGTATTTTTCATCCCTTTTTTTTATTCTAATGTTATTATGCTAGATTAGTTTTAGGAAAATTGTAATTTCTTTTCAAGTATTGTAATCATTTAAGTTGATTAATAAAAAGTGAGTTTGATTTAATTAAATTCGTGTTGTTTTTTTACCTTCCTGTTGAAATTTAATATTGCGATTTACTCTTTAAAACTGTTTGGTGATAATAATAATAAAATTATTTGATTTAAGCTTAAACATAGCTTTTGTTAAATAATTAGAATAAATATTGGGGAATAAACTTTCCTACTGAAAGTTTAATTAATAAAACTGGTTCGAAAGATGATATTGGTGGTTCGAGTTTGTTCCATGGTGTTCGTATGATGGTGGACTCGTTTAGGATTTAAGCCATCTTAGGCTGCGTTTCTTCCCAAAGGAAATCTTCAAAAAGGTTCATTTTCATTTTATTTTTAAGCTGTTAAAATTAGTTTGATTAATCTGCTAAGATGTTTTATCGAATTATATGTTAGATGAATTAGAATTGTATGGAATTGATTATTGTATCAATGTTTCTGAATGACTGAAAGTTTGTATCTGACTGATTGATTGCTGATAAATTTAGATATATTTTGCTTTTAATCTGTTTGGATAACATGTTTAGGATTTAGTCAGTAATTGGTATAAGGATTTTTTATATCTGCTTGTTTGGGTTCTAATTGGACTGTGAATCTGGGATAGATTTTTGCAAATTTTGAGGGATTGCGTTGAATCTGATAAGCTGATATGGTTTAGAACACAAATGACTTTGAACTGATTTATTTTGTTTCACTTATAAGATCTGAGTTGATATTCTGCTTTAGTTAGAATACTATTTGCTTCGACATGGTCATTTTTAAGTAAACAGAATGATTAATGAAATTTATCTGTTCATTGTGATCTCTGAGTTTGGATTGAATTGTTGTTTTGGTGATTTTATTAATTGATCTGTTTCTTTCACTTGACTGCACATTTTAAATTGTTTGGTTTGTAGTCATTTATCTTTTCTTATTTTCTGTTTAGATTTAATCTAGTTATTTGTAGTTTACTGAAATTATTTAGATTTGCTGATAATTGTTGAGTTGGTTTAATTTGCTAATATATTGTTGTAGCTGATATTTGTTTATGTTTGCTATTTATATTGTTTTTCTGTATCTCAAATAGACTAGCAGACTGAATTGGTCTGCTAGTGTTAAACTGATCCCTATCAGTTCCCAAAAATAAGCATTTCCAAATAAGTCACTCCTGTGACTCTCATCTTTTCATTTTATGTCCAAAAGTTTAATCACCAAAAAATTATGTCCCCAAAGGGATTCGAACCCATGACCTCATGGTTATCTGTCATGCATGTTTACCATCTGCTCTAGGTGTCTGTTTTGTTAAATAGTTTGATTCAGTAATTAATAAACCTAGTTAGTGGATGGCAGCTTTGATTTAAGTAGTGTTTTAACTAATTTTCGTTTAGATAAATTTTAATTAATATTTTTATTAAATTAACTTTTAGTTTTAAAAATAATAAATAGTTTCAAAATAAAATAAAAATTATTTAGTAATTTAGAAATTTAATTAGATTTAAAAAAATTAGTAATATAAAAAATGGGGTACGATTCATGCACTTAGGGTTAATTAGTTTTAAATTGGTAGAATTAATTTTAGTTTTTAAAACCAAAACCAATTCGAATCAATTGTCCAAATCGATACAAAACGTCTCAAATTCACTAGATCTTCGTGTACAACGAACTTGGTTCACCAACGTGTTTAATTAAATCCGTCTTTGGTAATTTTAGTCTATTACTTTTTCCTAAAGGTAATTTTCTAATTTACCCTATAACGTATCTTAAGTATACTCTCCACCTCACGACATCAACATCAAATTTTGGTGCCGCTGCCGGGGATCTTGTGTACGATTCGTTTTCGTGGAGATTTGTTGATCGTTGATTTGAAGACCGTTTCCGTCCTCGAAAAGTTTTGTTATTTTTCTAATATATAGTATGTATCGTTTTTATCGTTTTTTGTGATTACTATATTGTATTACGTAGAACAATAAATTTACCTACTTTCCAAATAAGACCTTAGTTGAGATTTCATCAACTAGCTATTGTATTCGAATCCAAAACAAAAAAAATTGCAAAATAGATAAATACTAATAAGAAGTTTGAACTCGATTTGTACAAACTATAAGGTGGGTATAAGGCGACGTGCTATAAAAGGCGGTCTAAGGAAAAAGGTTTTTAAGTGCTTTGTGCCACCTCGTTTCCCCGCTTGCTTGTGCGTATATTGAGAGGGACGACCGATTATTGGTTTGCCAACTCAAGTAGTATTATATCTTATTTTTGTTGTTAACTTATTGAACCTCGAGACGTTTAGGTTTTCACCTATCGTTTCAATGTCGACCGAGGGTAATTTACTTCCATAGTAGTTATCCTTATTCCTTGTTTTTTATCGATCATTTTTGATTGAGCAATACCAAACAAAATACCAAAAATAATCTTTTTCTTGTCTAATTTCTTTTCTTCTATCCTCTAAAATTCTCGTTACGTTGGTTTATGCAATTACGTTCTTCTAGACTTGTGATTGATTTTAATAGGCTTGAAAATATTCCTCGTAGAAATAGAAATCGTCAACAACGAATAGTGGACCCCGAGCTTCCACCTATTGTTGTAGAGATGGCCGATAATCGAACAATGGAGGAATTGCTCTGTGTACCCATCAAAGGGTATGGGGAAGCAATCGTTGTGCCGGCTAGTTTGGCGGATCATTTTGAGATTAAGACGGGTCTTTTATCACTCATTCGTACCGACCAATTTCATGGCAATGAGACCGATAACCTGCACTCTCACATTCGGAATTTTCTTCGAATTACCTCGACTCTCAAGTTTAGAGATGTGCCGAATGACGCGATTAAGCTCATGCTTTTTCCGTACTCGCTCGAGGGTAATGCTAAGATTTGGTATGGGAAAGAACCACCGGGTTCGATTTTGACATGGGATGATTTAGTGTCTAAGTTCATGAATTATTTCTTTCCACCATAAAAAACAACACACTTTAAGAACGAGATCACTAGATTTGAACAAAAAGTGCATGAATCGTTTGGGGTTGCTTGGCAAAGGTTTAAAGATTTGTTAAGACAATGTCCACACCACGGTTTCTCGGAATTGCATCAAATCAATACTTTTTAAAATAGGCTTAATATGATTGAACAAGATTCTTTAAATGCCGTCGCGGGTGGTAATCTTTTAAGAAAAACTCCGAGAGACGCGTGGGGTATAATTGAGAATAAGTCTAGAGTGCAATATTCACGAAACACACCGGGTGTTTCCAATGTGAATTCATTTAATCCCGAGATTGCTAGATTGGACTCTAAGATTGACACTTTGTTGAATGAGATTAGGAAGAATCCTCATGGATCGATTAAGGTTGAGAATTTTTGTGTATCATGTGGTGGAGCACATCCTAATTATGCTTGTTCAACCACGGGGTTTGATCAAGCTAGTGCTTTTGCCGCGACGAGAACTTATGGCTCCAACGGTCAAGTTCCTCGTCAAAATCATGTTGCTCCACCGGGTTTTCCACCAGTTCAAAATAGGTACAACAATGGAAACAATAGGAATAATTTTAACCGTGGTAACCAAGGGAATTTCAATCAAGGAAATGGGTTTAATGCTAATCAAAACAATCAAGGTTTTCAAAGCAATAATAAAAATGATTTGTCAAGCTACATTAAAACGAATGAGGCAAATTTGAAAGCTTTTCAAAATAAATTCAAGGACAAATGGAAACTTTGAAAAATGAGTTTCAAAATACGCTTAAGGGGCAAAATAACAAGATTGAGCTTAATCAACAAAGAATTGAACAAAGATTAGAGCAAAGTCAAAATCGTTTGCAACAAAGTATGGAACAAAATCAAAACAAATTTCTTTCGATGTTTGAATCATTTATGTCCAAACCATCCTCTTCTTCGGGTTGCTTACCTAGTAATACCATTCCTAACCCGAGGGGAGAGCTTAAGGCTATCACCATTTATGATGATGATAATGTAGAAAGAGTGATTGAGAAAATTTATGTTCCACCTAAAGAAACATTTATTAAAGCCACCAAGGCTACTTTAAATGTGATTAGTACCTCGGATTTCTTTGATTTCATTCCTAAGAAACATAATGATCCGGGACAATTCTTGATACCTTGTGTTTTTGATGAATTTGGGGAATACAAAGCTCTTGCCGATCTAGGAGCTAGTATTAACGTAATGCCCTTAGCCATTTGGAAAACTCTTGACTATGAACGACTTAGGCCCACTCGAATGATCATTGAGCTCGCTAATGGTACTACCACCCATCCGGTTGGTATAGCGGAAAATGTCCTTGTTAAAGTAGGGGAGTTCATTTACCTAGCCGATTTTGCAATCATTGATTATGAGCCAAATCCTCGTGTGCCTATCATTTTAGGACGACCATTTTTGTACACGGCTGATGTTGTAGTTGATATGGGGAAAAAGGAGATTGAATTGTGGTATGGGGATGAACATATGATTTTCAAACCGGAAAAAATTCCAAGATTGGTTTCTAAGGAAGTGGAAAGTGTGAAACTTGATAAACCAATTGAAAGTGACACAAACAAGGAATCTCTCTTGTACAAAGGTGATTTGCCAATTTTGGAAACCTCATTTTGTGATGAAGAAAAGTTAAATTCAAAGGAAGATGCTTGTTTTGTTGAATCATGTTGTAATCTTACCTCATCTCCACTCACTCCATACGAGGATGAAAGTTCTAAGATTGAAAAGGAAATTGATGAGTACCTTAGTGCACCATTTGATCCTAGTGAGTTTAATAGTGATAATTTTGATCCCGAGAGAGATATTGCTTTAATTGAAAAATCATTTAAAATGGACTCATTTTCACTCTCTTCAAAGGACCAAATTGATGATCCTAAGGCACAATCTTCATTTGAAGAGCCTTTGATTCCTAACTTCACACCGAGTGAGGTTAGTGACTATTCATTCGATAAGTTCGCCGATGAACTTGTTGATCCACTTCCACGGGGAAGTGAAGACGCTACCGATTTTGAAATCGAGCGTGTTTCTCATGTTTTACCTATCATTCTCGAGGAATTCTCCGATGAATTTCCTTCTAATGAGAATGATGATCTTGTATCCGAGTGTGATGACAAGATTGATGACACTTTAGTGACTTGCTCAAATCCTCTCTTTGAGCTTCAATGAACAATAATCCATTGTTTCAAGAGGATTTTGAGAGCATTATACCTCCTACATCTCACAACCTTTGTGATGATGAGCTCTTCATTAAGGAGTTTTATAAGTTACTTTCCATAGACATTCCTTCGGAATTTGAGGAAGAGTCTAATGATTGTGATGAAAATTTTTGGTTTGATCACCCGATTTATGATGATGATAATATTGACCCGGAGGGAGAAATTACCTTTACTCCAATTATCCTTCCCACTCGCTTTGATCTCAATGTGCGGATTTTTCATGCGACTCATTTTGAGTACCATGACCCCTTTGTTCACATTCATAAGAGTGATAAGGTCAACAAAGTCATGCAAGTTGATACAACTAGTGTTGAGACTTTTAACCCACCATTACCATGTGCTTTATATGATCTTGGATAAGCATGGGGGGACGACACCGTGTTGTCTATTCCTTTCTCTCCCTAGGACGAGGTATTTGACCCCGGAATCGTTGATTTAGGGAAATCTCGGCATTTCACCGATGCAATAATTGAAAGATTTTTCGATCATCTTGGTGCGAGTTTAGCTCGGGGAGCATGCTTTATCCATATCGTGATTTGTGACTACCATCTCTTTTTAGAGATTTATGTTAGAGTTTTATCCTTTCGTTTGTCATCCGACAACGAGGATGTAATCTTTGACCCCGACATCGTGCTTTATGTTGAATTTTATTTCAATATGCCGGTTTTCACCATTTTCCCTAAGGACCAATGAATGCGGGGATCGGGTCGAGCTCATGACTCGGTGAAAAAAAACGAGGTGCCTTGTGGGGGAGTCCCATACATTCTATCTTCTTTCTATTTTCTAACATTAATAAGGCTTGATCTTTCAAGCTCGTGCTCGTGTTTTGTTGTGTTGTGAATATTAGGTATGACCCTAATCATTAAAGACTCTCGTGTTCGGTTTTTGTCGGTCCACTTGATCTTCCATTCTTTGAATGCCAAGAAGGGGCACACTCTCTATCCTTTGATTTTTATCGAATAACGTTTTATCTTGAGGCATAATTAATAAACGGCTTATAGATTTCCGTGCTCTTTCCATGTTAGGATTTTGCATTAGACTCTTCTGGTTTTAGCAAGGGGTTATTACTCTTGAGCTAAGAAACATTGAGGACAATGTTTGGTTTTAGCATGTGGGAGTCAATCGATATAATCGCTTGCAATTGCTTTTGTCGTGTCCAAACGTAATTGTTTTTCTCATTTTTCAGAAAAATTTTAAATTTTTAGTGTTATTTTTAAGTTTTAATAAATAAAATAAATGATTTTGACACAAATGTAGGCTTTCCGTTGGTGAAAATAAAAATAGTTTTTGACTCGACTCGGTTTTTACCTTAGCTTTTACTTAAAGTGTTTGAATTAAGTTTTGCTAGGCTTTTATATAGGGAGCTTTAAAACGCGAAAGTCTTAAACTCATACGGGTTAAGAACAAGAACTTTTCGCAAGTTCCTATAATTGATCCTAGAAAGTCATTTATCAAGGGAACTTTAAAACGCAAATTCTAAAACTTGAAAAAGTATAAGAAGATGCAAGATCCTACAGATGACTTGAAAACCCAAAACTTTGATTTAATAGGCTAAGTATCCATTGATTTCACATTTTTGGAATTTTACAATATGGAGAACAAGAGATGATAGAGTTCAATCATAAGTTTCTAAGGTTAATTCTTCTTTATGCAAGTATTTTTGTGTTTGGTTTAATCTCCTCGTATTTATTTTCCACACTTGAATAATAATTGCTTAATAAATGAAGTTTTTAGCGGTTTAGGCTTGATATCTTAAATCGTAACTCCTTCTTTTTCTTCCCTTGTAACTAAAGTGAGAACACATTAAGGGTGTCAGCGTCATGGAATTTTGATCATGGGATTTCGGAAATTTGGCTTACTATAAGTATCATATTAATAAAGAAGAATAAATAAAAACATGTTCTCTAGGAGCCTTCGGGTGGGAGTCATGTAGCACTAACCTTGTCATTAGAGCCCTAGGGTGTATGGCAAGGGGACGTGTTGAATAAAAATTTCTTCATCATCATGAGCCATAAGGTGGGATGGTGATGTCAATTCCCTTATTTTTGTCCAAGGAGCCTTCGGGTGTGGATTTTAAATAAGGAGCACTATGGCATCTTAAAGAGCCACAAGGTGTTATGATGTAATTGTTGCTAACTCCATTAATTAGGTCATAATTGACTTTGGAGGTTTTATTGTTGCTTTTAAGTAGTCCTATTAGCCAAATTTCGGGTCCGGGGATTTATCCCTCAAATCGTGTTAAGTTATCCTTGATGTGGGGTTTCTTTAGTGACAACGGTTTTTGAAGTCGATGTTAGGTTTTGAGTGTTGAGTTTACACCGTTCTTGCCTTCATTTTTGGACTAATAAATATCAAATAAGTCAAATGAGCCTTTGGGTGAATGACATTTAAAATCTAGAGATACAATTAGGAATAATAGGAGATTGAGTTTAACACAAATTACTTGTATGAGTTGGTTTAATTTTGGGGCTTATGATTGACAATGATCTTGTTTTTACACTTGGCAGGAAAAGTGAAAAGTCGGGGACGATGAATCTATTTGAGTTTTATGATCCTAAAAGTTATTTTTCAAATAATAAAAGCAATACATTATGTCTTTGAAAAATAAAGTGTCAAAAGTTGAATAATGGTGTAGTTTGTGTTTTAGTTTATAAAGTGACACGGCAATTGCTTAGCAAGGGGGAGTTTAATATGATTGTAATTACTCATATCATTTGTATCAATAAACAATGAATAATTGCATAAATTGCATGAAATTATCCTTGTATATGCATGTTTTGTTGTTTGATGTGTGTAGGTACCGAAGTTCGCAAAAACCAGCGAAAACGACACGAGAATGAAGAAAAGATCAACAAAGCCAATTTCAAGCTCGTTTTTAGCGGATTTCATCATTTATGGAGTTTAAAAGGCTTGTGGGTCCCACATTTGGGAAAATGGGCTCAAAAGCCCATTTGAAATTAAAGAAAGTGTTATCATTTGTTTAAAGCCCAAAAGGCCCAAATGGAATAATGATAACGGATGGAGTATACATTATTTGGGCCCAAGCCCAAATATTGGGAAGTTTGCAAGACGAAAGGAGAAAAAATTACTTGGGCCACAACCCCACTCCTTTGTGCTACTTAATAAAACGAAATCTAAGTTATTAGGCCTTAGGGTTTGATACACTTTAATAAAGGATTGAAGAACTCACAAACAGTCAACCATCATATTTTACTCACACACGTATTTTGTTTCACACACTTACTTCGATACAACCAATGCACCCTTATCTTTTTCCCTCACCCAATATAACTAGAACTCACTATTCACCCCAAAACCCTAATCACACAAAGTAACAAATAAATTGGGGGTTTTATAACTCGTGTGATTCAAACGAAGGGAAAATAAATCCCCAAGTTATAGGAAGGAAGTGGGTGGAAGGCATCTTCGACGTGGCATCATGTAACTGGCTATGACATCGTATCTCTCCCATTCCACCAATAGAAATATGCCATACCAGCCATGAACTAGCACAACTAGCACAAAGGATTGCCACGTTGGCAATCCGTGTGCTAGTGTGCGAATATCAGCCATCAGATCAAGATGAGAAGAGAGAGAATAAAGAAGATACCATTTCAATGGTCAAGATGAAAGATCCTTCTCAACAACCTCACGAAGAAGGTTGGGGGTTAGCCTATAAAAACCCTCCCATATTTCTGTATTTTTCATCCCTTTTTATATTCTAATGTTATTATGCTAGATTAGTTTTAGGAAAATTGTAATTTCTTTTCAAGTATTGTAATCATTTAAGTTGATTAATAAAAGTGAGTTTGATTTAATTAAATTCGTGTTGTTTTTTTTACCTTCCTGTTGAAATTTAATATTGCGATTTACTCTTTAAAACTGTTTGGTGATAATAATAATAAAATAATTTGATTTAAGCTTAAACATAGCTTTTGTTAAATAATTAGAATAAATATTGTGGAATAAACTTTCCTACTGAAAGTTTAATTAATAAAACTGGTTCGAAAGATGATATTGGTGGTTCGAGTTTGTTCCATGGTGTTCGGATGATGGTGGAGTCGTTTAGGATTTAAGCCAGCTCAGCGCTGCGTTTCTTCCCAAAGGAAATCTTCAAAAAGGTTCATTTTCATTTTATTTTTAAGCTGTTAAAATTAGTTTGATTAATCTGCTAAGATGTTTGATGAGATGGCATTTATACATGATCTCATCGTTCTTTTCGGGTTTTAAATGCATAAAAATGCAATAAAATACCATATACATGCTTGTGTTTGTTTACTTGTGTATTTTAGGTATGGATATCGTGAAAAAGACAAAAGATCACAAGAAACAAGGAAAAACGGACACGAGAAACGAAGCCGTACAAAGAACCGGGCCCTAGTTCATGATTTATCCAACATTTACCCTTGAAGACTTAAAGATATGCAAGATTGATCCTCAAACAATGAAGAAATAACACTTAAAACCCTTGTGAATTCATAATTACAATTTTGGTCCCTTAAGTTTGTCAAAATTGCAAAAAGGTCCCTCAACTTTGAAGAAATGGCAAGATTAGTCCCTCATCAACTCTAATTTGTCATTAATGGTCCCTCATGAAGTAAAAGTTACATTGAAAACCTTTGAAGATCAAGAATGTCCAAGATCAGTCCCTCAATTATGGAAAAATGGCAAAAAAAACCCTTTAAACCTTTTCACCCAAGTTTTGTGGCAAAAGTATAAACTTGGAAAGTTTATTAACAAAGGAAAACAGATTTGAAGGCTTAAAAACTTGTTTTACCACCTTTCTGAAAACACAAGGGCCAAAGGTGTTAACTTGAAAGATTCAAACTCAAAATGCGCCAAACACCTTGCAACTCCTACAAAAACGGATCAAAAAGGTTACTATTCATCTTTCACCACCAGTTACCATTCCACTTAAAACAAAGGGTAAATCCCAATTACCCACACCCACGTGTGATTCACACATGCAGAATCCCATCCTACACACAAAACCCTCAATCCCATTTCCCAAAGGACCCCACACTCAACCTCCTCAACCAATGAAAACGCAACGTACTCCCCAAGGCAAATGACGTGGTCAAATCAACAGCCCAGACTCTCTGCTTAACTAGCAAGCTAAAATGAACGTCCAAGATGCATTTGGACAACTCATTCCATCAAATGATCTAGAAGACTTCAAGGGCATTTTGAGAATTCAGTTCTAGGGTTTGTGAATAGTGTTAGCATAACATTTGCCTATAAAAGGAGACCTCAACCTGTGAGAGTCCCTTTGTTCCAGTTTTAGGCTATCAATCTTTGTAATCCCTTTTTAAGTTAATAAAATTTGATTTTCTGAAATTTATGAAATCTCTTTTATGTTTATTAAAAGTTGGTGTTAGAATATCCTAAATCTGAGTTCCATTTTTATGTTTGAAGGTTTTTGAGGCAAGGTTTTAATCAATAAGACTTGTGTTTCAAAAATCAGAAAGTGTTTGATATTTGTTCATCACTTTGGTTTGTTCTTCTTAGCAGGTACATTGGAAGCTGGTACTTGTTTTGCTAGTACCTCAGCTCAAACAATCCAGGGCCTGGATGTAGGTCTTGGAGGTTTTCACCATTCTCCTTTTTCATTTTCTCTTTATTTTTTTGAATTTTGGTGATATTGCATGATTGTTCTTGAATCTGTTTTATTGTTGTTAAATCTTGTTTGTCTGTGTTGGTTTGATGTTAATGAGTTGTTATTGACCTGATTTGTGGGTTGAATCTGGATTATGCTTTGATAATTTGTCAAAACAGATTATTAAGGGGTATTTGGGTTAACTGCATAAGCAGGATTTGTGGATTGTTGAGTGGTTGTTTATTGTTGCTATCTGTTGGTACTTGTTTATCTAATATACTTGGTCACTTATTTGCAGATTTTGTGGTTTGAAACACCTAGATTCCATAAAAGGGCTATAAAATCTTTGTTACTTGATAAAATTGGCTTAGGTTTAAGGGACACCTAGATCTAATCATAGACTAGGGCTAACAAGTGATTAAACATAGTTAATATCACCAGGGAAAGAGATTTGGATGCTTGAAATTGGATCTGTGGTCAATTAGATCAGCAAAGTGTGCTTATGTTCTTGTAGTTCATATCAGAAGGTTTAATCTGCTTTGATCTTGTTCTATACCTTGTTTCAGTGCTTGTTTTAAGTTTGTTTATGCTTATTCATTGTTTGTATAGCTTGTGTATGCATCTGGTTGAATTTGGAGTGCTTATTCATGCTTAAAACTGCTTAAGTGTTCATAACAGCTTATTTTCTATATCTGTGCTATATATGTGGACTGTTTGATTAATCTGGGCTTATTGTGTGAACCAAATTGTGATTTCTTTGTTGATATTGACTCCTTGTTATTCACTGATCACAAGGGTGCCCTTGTTCCCATTTGAATCCAACTGGATCTCTCTAAAAAGCTTGGTCAAATAGTCAAAGCAGTGGGAACTCCTTTCCCCTGCTGCTAGCCACTGCTAGTGTATTTTGGGTTTTAGCTTATACAAAACGCTATAATAGCTTATTTTAACCAGCAACAACTTGGATTTTGTAATAGTTGCTCATTATTTGACCCATTTGTTCATACTGGAGCATTTGGTGGGTTGACTTTTAGGTTTGACTAGAAAACCAACTTAATTGACTTTTTCATAAGTGCTTATTGGTTCATTCTGGCTTATTGGTGTTGCTTATTGGATTTTTATTGATTGATTTGGCTTATTGAGTTCATTTGTGACATTTTTCAAGTTGAATCAAGTCCTGAGGTACCCTAAATCTCAAACCCGACTATTTTGTCTTTTAGTGGATTTGTACTTTGCTTATTTCTGGCTTATTGAGTGTGCTTTTTCAAAATTTCTTTTTACAGATCTCTTTAGCATCCCAAAAGAAGGTTGTGTGTCAAATCAGAGCTTATGGCATTTGCTCATTACTTAATGGGCTAAAAAGCCCAATAAGGATAAGCTGTTCGCTTAATAAGTTATGATAAGCTCACTTTCAGCTTTTGGGCCTTCAGAGTTTTGTGTTTAGAATTAAATTTTGAGTCAGATTGGGCTTTTCCAAGTCAATTGGGCCAAGTTTGACTTTTTGGGCTAAAAAGCCCATTAGTTTTGACTGTTTTTGGTTTTGGCCCATTTGAGGGCTCAATAGGGGTATTCTGGTCATTTCACTTTCATTTTCTGTTTAATTAGGTTAAAATAAACTAATTTGCAAGTTTAGAGAATTTTTTATAATTTTTGGATTTTTAATATTATTTTAATATTCTTTTTCAAATTTCACATTTTTGCACTTTTTACGTTTTTCTTAGCTTAAATACATTAAAATAGGATTTTTGCAACTTTTAGATTAATTTTATCATCTTTAGATAAATTTTTATAATTATTTTAAGTTTTAATAGTTTTTAAATCATTTTAAATAGTTTTTCTTAGTTTATAAATTTCTAAAAATAGTTTTTAATCTTTTTAGGTCATTTTAGAGGTTTACTAATTGAAAAATCTTTATTTAGGCTTTTTGATAATTAATTTGATTTTTAGGGCTTTAATTAGCATTGAAAAATTGAATATTTAATTAATTAAAAGGTTTGAAAATTTTTTGATCATTGGTAAACTCTTAGATTATTTATTTTGATTTTTGGTGAATTTTTGATAATTTTTAGAATTAATTTTTATTTTAGCTTATTTTACGGTTTTACGTTAAGTCGTTGTAGTAATTAATTTCACGTCTTACTCATTCTCTTTTCTCATCCCCTTCTAACCAATATTAATCTCAAATCATTTACGAATTATTCACACACATAAACCTCCTTGGGAAACGAACTTGGACATCACCTTAGGGTCATTTGTACACGGTTTTCCTAAACCGTCGTATTTAATACTATTACCCTATTTACCTTCCTTTTCATAAAGGTGTGGTAAAACACTACAATCATTTTGGCGTCGCTGCCGGGGATAATTAACATTGAGGGGATCGAGTCGAGCTCATGACTCGATAATCAAAAATGAGGTGCCTCGTGGGGGAGATCCCATGCTTATCCTTTTATGCTTACTAACCACTAATGAGGGGACTTGTACCCTTCCAACTCGTTGTCTCGTGGTTGTTTGTGATTATGTTATCAAGATCATCATTATCATCTACGATTGAAGACTCTCGTGTTCGTTTACGTGAGCCTCCATCGTTTGCTTGAATAAGTTTTTCACGAATCCATTGACATATCCTTTATTGTTCTAACAATTATCTTTTAGCATACTTAATAAACGGCTTTAGATATATTGTTGATCACCCTTTCCAAGCTAGATCCTAAGCATTCGATTCTTCGTCTCTAGTATGAGGGTGCTCCACCTTCAGACTCGAAACATTGAGGACAATGTTTACTTTTAGTATGGGGGGTGAATAGATAATTGCTTTGCTACGCCACGTTTTCCAACTTTCAATGTTTTTTTTGTTGCTAATAAGGCTAAAAATGGCCAAATTTTAAAATTTTTCTTAAGTTTCATAAGTGTTTTTAAGACACGAATGTATATTTTCCGATGGGTAGAATGAGAGCTAATTTTTGAATTGATGGGCATTTGGAGCCATTTACATTCCTTAACCCGCTCAATTCAAGTTTTGCTAGACTTTTATATAGGGAACTTTAAAACGCCAAAGTCTTAGCTCATTCAGGTTAAGAACAAGAACTTTTCGCAAGTTCCTATAATTGATCCTAGAAAGTCACTTATCAAGGGAACTATAAAATGCATTCTCAAACTTGAAAAGGTCCAAGAAAGTGCAAGATCCTATAGGTGGTTTGAAAACCCAAAACTTTGATTTGATATAGTCTTAATGAAAGCTAATCCAAATTTAGCTTAATTTTGACTTGCATGGCTAAGTATTCACGAGTCTCTTTAATTAGAGGTCTTTATATAGTGAAGAACGAGAAGTGATAGAGTTTAGACAAGTGATCATGCTAAACGTAGAACATGAAAATGTTCTTTCAAAAACTCATATGTTTTTAATTGTGGCTTTTTCTTCCCATAAGATCAATGCATTATGAATAAAAATAATTGCAATAAGTAAGGTCGTACGATTTGAAAGGTTACTTAGCCTCTAGCGCAAGATCGTTTAAAAGTTGCTCGGGGTTGAATAGAGTTCATAGCCAAGGCATAACTTATTGAAGCGGGACACGAAGATTGGCGATTATCCAAAAAGGCCCTAACAAGGCATGAGGAGCCCTATTTTGTTGCTAAAGATCCAAGATGATGTGAAGTATCATTATTCCTAAATCAATACGAAGGATCGAGACACACGATGAAAAGCAATTACTCCCCTAAAGATCATGGAGAAAGTCTATCCAAAAAGACCCTTACAAGGTATGAGGATAAATATATCCAAGTCCGGAAAGGAGGCGGATCGTTGTATATCAAAGTCCAAAATAAAGATTGAAGAAAAATGATGAAGTCGTGGTCCAAATATGAAGAATCTCTCAAAAACGTCAAGTGAAGAAATTCCAAATATATGAAGAGAAGACCATAATTTCAAGAACTTCTTCCCAAGATTTGAAGTATGAAGTACATGCCAAATATCGGTCTGAGAAAGGTCTCAAATCGTGAAACGAGTTATGCCAAGATATGAACTTAAGGAGATACACGAGAAGCCGTTTTAAAAGATTTTGTCCTTCGGCTAACTATCGATTAAATCGTGCTACTTTGCTTTCGGACTAATAACTACTAAAATAAGTCAATATGAATCACTTGTGATCCATGACAAATAGTTAAAAAATTCTAGTAACCCATTTCCTTTTATAATAACTAGGATTGCGGGGAGAAAAAGTATTACACAATTTGGACGTATGAGTAGTGTTAGCATTGTGACTTGTACCAACAATGATCTCGTTTTTGCACTTAGCATGGAATGTATGACAATCAAGGATGAAGAAATTTACTCTAAGGGACACTTACTTGTTTCTATTCTTTAACCCTAAAAGTCACATTCGTGATGAAAATCATACATTATGTCTTTACACATCTTCATAGTATTGTTGCAAGTCTTTTACTTTTCAATAAAGGTTAATAAAATTTAACTTTGGTGATGCTTAGATACTTTATTCTAGCATTGCGTGAGGGCACGACAATGGCTTAGTATGGGGGAGTGATGAGATGGCATTTATACATGATCTCATCGTTCTTTTCGGGCTTTAAATGCATAAAAATGTCATAAAATACCATATATATGCTTGTGTTTGTTTACTTGTGTATTTTAGGTAGGATATCGTGAAAAAGACAAAAGATCACAAGAAACAAGGAAAAACGGACACGAGAAACGAAGTCGTACAAAGAACCGGGCCCCAGTTCATGATTTATCCAACATTTACCCTTGAAGACTTGAAGATATGCAAGATTGATCCTCAAACAATGAAGAAATAACAGTTAAAACTGTGACAATCTAACATTTTCAGGTAGTGAATTATTTTCTCGTATAATATTTTGAAACTTATTTTTGTGTTGGTTGATGAACTCACAATTTACGGATTTAAATTTGGGCTTACGTGCATAATTTAGCGTCCTTTACGATTAAACCAGAAACCTTAGGATTACGTATTTACGTTTTTGAACTCCGTTTTTGATGAGACAATTTTTATTGGATTCGTTTGTGCCGTTGATTCATAATTTATAAAAACGTTTTTTGTGAAACGACCCGAGGGTACGCAAATCAAGGAAACTAGAATCGAGGAATACCCGTAAAATAGTGAGGTGGGACAAAATAATTTATTCCACCCCACTACACATGGGACGGCCCAAACATGACACCACATCAAAGATGTGGCATCATGTAAACATTAAGCTAACAAGTGTAAGTTAGCCTTACACTTAAGCTACCACTAACTCAAAAACCATCAACCTTCACACATACCACCATTCACTCATGCAAAACCAACTAAAAACTCTCTGAACATCACCACCATTGCCGTCCCACTTCAAAGAACAAACACCCCTTTTGATCTTTTCTAGCCACAAAATACTTGTTATCTAGCTATATCATAGAGTTACCTTGAAGCCTTGATCACTTGGTGGCCATTTTAACAACAAAGGAGGTGATTTGCTTGTGTCCTAGGGCTGATTTCTCAACATACTTTCTTGGTGTTTGATGATCTTGGGGTTACATTTGGTGTTCATCAAGTTCTTGTCTTCCAAAAACAAGATATACTCTTGGTTGGTAAAGAAGATCATCCTTTCCATTTTCTCTTGTTATTTTTGTAAAGATCAAATGTATTTTATTTCTTGTTGTATATGTATATGATGAATATATGATGATAAAAATGTTGTGTGGGGATCAAGTGTTGATAAATATGCTTAAAAAGATTAATAACCATAAGAAACAAGGCTAAAATCATGCTTAATTTGTTGGCTGTATAAAAACAGTATGTAACCAAAACTTGAACTGGTAAACTTGCATGTTAGAATCCATTTACAGTAAGTACAAGCTGTCATACACATGTGAGAGTTGGTCATGCAATGGAATCATTAAAATGAGTGAGATATGATCAAAACAAGATGAGTGTGCTAATCTGAATAAGCTGTTTTGTAGGGACTATTAAGGATAGTTAAACTTAAAATGAGTAGTATCTATAACTAAGTTAATTGTAGCACATAATATGAAGTTCATGCCATCCAAAAATGAGCTTCTAATTCATTGTAGAACTCTAGATATGATAAAAATGGTGAAGATGAAAATAAAAATCAGATTTTGAAGAATTAATGTTTATTACTATTATATAAGCACTCAAATTATATAGTATAAAATGTGAAATTAAAACCCACTAACTTATGAATTTCATTTATATAAATATGTATAAGGTTTACTAAATGGAAAATTTATAAAAATGGTAGTTGAATAAGATTTATAAGTTATAAAAACTATAAACTTGATTTTTACGACTTTTTCGGCTATTACCGTAAAATTAACGTTTTTCGCCAATTAAAACTTAGACGATCAAACCCGTCTAATGTAAAGTTTTTAAAAGTCATATACTGATATATAAGTATCTAATACAAGTAAAAACCGATAAAACCTGAACTATAGGACATACGGACATTAACGAGCTAAGTAAGCATATAGGACTAATAATTGGACTAAATAAGTTAAACACTTATAAAAAGAACTTATTGGGCTTAACCCATTTGGGCCCAACATGTAAAGTGTGAATACTGATAATATAAGTATAAAATGAATTAATACAAGTTAAAGAACTTATAATAAGCTTATTAGACTTAAAATAGGTAAATAGGTAAAACTAGTAAACTAGTAAAAAGTTACCAATACGTAAACACTAAAATGAGTAAACAAGGATATATAAACCCACTTGATCATCATCATATGTACAAAAATCATCATATGTATATTGTTATTTTGATAAATTCATTGGACAAGAGTCTAAGACCGATTATTATTTATATAGGTTTCCGTGACCGAAGCACGCCCGTAGCCGATAATCCGCCTTTCATTATCAACGTGAGTTCATAGCCTCGCACTCTTTTAAATGTTTTATAAAATGATTTGTAAACCCGCGAGGGAGATAACATGCTAGTTTTTGATAAAAATAGAACACAAGTAGTCCCGATGGTATGCTTAATGATATGGACCCGAATGATGCTATGACCCTATAAACGAGACAAAAAGGATTATTAGTAGTTAGGTTATGTCACTTAAAGTCCCATTAGTATGAATTGTGAACTACCAGGATTTGGTAGACGCTTATGCATTTGATAGTACTATTTGGGGACGATCACCCCAGTTCACGCCTTGACGGTTGATCCCCATCGTACCACATTGATTGGTAAGCAAATTTATGTATGAGAAGATTTCATAGCGTGATTTTTGTGACGACATGCTAACTTAGATGGGCAAATTGTTTGTCGGGTTCGCGGCCCGTTGTTTTCACAGTAAGGTAACAATGTCATGCGGCTAATAATAATCCAAAAATGTATCCTATATAATCTAAATATCCGATATGATACGACGCTAATAACGATAATAATATTACCTATTATGGTAATATTGAGGCTACGGTCTCATGGACGGTTTAAGATGTATGCTTGATTTATATATTGCCTGACTAGCAATACGAGGACTTACTTCTGATATTATACTTGTGTTCTAATTTTAACGATTGTTTTATATAACGGTTTTTATTAAACTCTATGAATTCACTCGGCATTCGCTGATATGATTTTTGCATGTTTTTATCTCAGGTGCTTGAAGGTAATCTGGATGGAGATCGACTCTGATGGCCCACATAATATTTAAATGTTCATTCGATCTATGTTTTGTAAACTTAATGACCTGTATAATTTGGGACCTGTTGTACACTTTAAAACTTTTTATCGAATGAATGTATGTTGAACCTTGTACAACCATTTTTATGTGTTGTCTATGATTGGAGTTATTGTGCTATCCCGTAACACTCTGAAAGACCCTTCCGCTGTACCGATACGAAAATTGAGAGTGTTACAGTTTGGTACCAGAGCTCTCGTTATAGAGAACAAAAGATTTTAAAAACTAAGGCTTTGAACAAAACTTTTCAAAATCTTTTGACAATGAACATTTGAGAAAATATTTGAAAAATCTTTTGACTATAACGGTGCCAGAGATCTCCGACGTTACCAACAAGCCCTATTGAGAAGATATATATATATTTTGATATATATAATTTAATTTATATATATGTATATATCGTGGTTTCAGTATGTGATTGTTTAAATAGTATGTTATCCTAATACGAGTTATATATATAAATGCAGATTGTCATGGCTGACCCTAATATTCCTGTAGAGAACCATGCTATTCTCGAACCTAATGTAGATGATGATCCTTATTTAGACTTAGTAGATTATGATATGGATGATGAGGAGGAACCATTTGAGGATCTCGAGCCCGAGTTAGGACTAGGAGATCATATTGCCCCTCAGGTTGATATGGTAGAGAATGAGATTGATAATGTTGATATAGAAAATGATGAGGAGACTGGGTTAGATAATTTAGATGATGAGATTGACGATGAGGATGTCGAGGAGGATGTAGGTATAGACGTTGAGGTCGATGAAGATGAGGAAGCTGAGCTTATTTACCCTTATGATGTTCCAAAGGGCGAGCCTTTACCCCCACCAGTTTATTTGTCTGATTCTGAGGTTGAGCTACCTAGGGATGAAATGTCTGAATCGTCTGATTCTTATTCTGAATCAGAGGAGGATGAGGATGACAATGCACCTGACGGTACTGATGGTATTGATACTCGTAGACGTGTGATAGGAGAGTCGTCTAGTACTCGAGAGGCTACTCATATTGATGGTCTTGCACATGGGCCTTGAGACGTGATCTAGATGCTTCCTGTGTTAAGAGTAGTATGACAGAGATTGGATTAGGTGTTATTCAGACTCAAGTTGCTTATTTGGAGCCGAAGACTAAGGTTGGTGAGAAAGAGCGGGAATTGCTTAGTTTGGATTTGACTGATGTAGAGCGTGGTTTGAATGAGGCTTTTAGGAGGTTATCGGTGTTAGAAAGTGGTGAGTTTGCTGAAATGAAGAAAAAGGTGAATTCTTTGGAGATTCAGTTGAGTGTAGCTCGTGCGATGCGTGAGAAAGCTGAGAAGGAGTTGAATATATATATGTGGGATGGAATAGTAGATTTTATGCTGACATGGTTGAAAGAGGAGTGATCCGGACAAAGATACAGAAGACGATGGATGATGGACAATCTGGCGGTTCTCAGTAGACCAGTCTGTATTCAGTAGTGACCTTTGTATCTTTTGTACTTTTGTAGCTTTGACTGAACCGACTTGTTAATAGTAGATTTGGCACGAATTTTGAGTATATATAGTGCTAGAACTTTGATATGGGATGTAATTAAGACAATGGTTTTGTTTCAAATCGAACGATATATGTATCTTGTCTTGAATTCCATATTGTGCCTTATTTGTATCTTGATTATGAATTCAATCCATATTATATGAATCCTTTGTTGGGTGAATGCTTAATACTTTAAAATTGTGAAATTATAGAACTATGCCACCCAAGAAGGATGTGACTAAGGATGATGTACGTAGGATTATTACAGAGCAAGTTATCGCATCTATGACTGAATTTATGGCAAATGCTAGAAATGGAGCTGGCGGTAGTGGAGCTGGCGGTAATGGAGCTGGCGGTAGTAGAGCTGGCGGTAGTGGAATTGGCGGTACTAATGTGAATGTGAATGCTAATAATGTGAATGCCAATGCTGGAGGAAATGTAGGAGGACTTGGAACCAATGCACCTGAAGTTGGTGGCTGTACTTATGTGGCGTTCATGAAGTGTGAACCTCTACCTTTTAATGGAACTGAAGGTGCTGTAGGATTAAGCCAGTGGATTGAGAAGATTGAGTCGGTGTTTCGGATTAGTAAGTGTAAGGAGGAAGATAAGGTGACTTTTGCTATGGCTACTCTTAAAGGTCGTGCGTTGACTTGGTGGAACGGGAGAATTGCTTTCATGGGTCTTGATGCTGCTAATGCTACTCCTTGGGCTGAAATTAAGAAGTGGAAGACGTTGTAGTTTTGTCCTCGTAGTGTGATCATTAGGTTAGAACAAGAGTTGATTCATTTGAGAATGAAAGGTGTGGACATTGATAGTTAAACAAACTGATTCCATGAGTTGGCCTTGCTATGTCCTCGATTGGTGGAACCCGAAGAGATCCGAATTGAGAAATATACTAAAGGGTTGACCAGGAATATCCGGGGGGACGTGACATCATCTAAACCACTGACCATTGATGATGCTGTTCGAATGGCTTACCAACTCATTAGACAGATAATTCAGGATAGGGAAGATGAAGCCCGTGTTGGTGAGAAAAGAAAGGGAGACGGTGATCGTGTAGATAGAGGTGATAATAGGAAGAATTTCAATCGCCGTCAGAACCAAAGAAAGGGGAATGCAAATGCTCTTACCAACAACACACCGCGCAACGATGATAGATGTCCTAAGTGTGGCAACAAGAGGCATGCTGGCGACTGCTGGAAGTGCCGAAATTGCGGAAAGCTTGGACACAAGGTTGAAAGGTGTAAGAAGGGAACCATTTGCTTCAACTGTAATTAAGAAGGTCATAGAAAATCGGAATGCCCCAAGTTGAAAGCGATTGTATCTGGAAGAAACCCCCAGGGTGGTGTCTATCAACTTGGAACAATTGAGGTGAAGAAAGAGGATCCGAATGTCGTTACCGGTACGTTTATACTCAACAATCATTATGTTGTTGCTTTATTTGATTCGGGTGCTGATAGGAGCTTTGTATCCACTAAATTTAGTGCCCTTATTGACATTGAACCTGTTGAGATAAATACCAGTTATGAGGTGGAATTGGCTATGGTAAATTAGTGAAAACTAATAAGCTATTAGAAGGATGCTCTCTAAATCTCTTGAACTATTCCTTTCTGATTGATTTGATGTTGATAGAATTAGGTAGTTTTGATATTATTATTGGTATGGATTGGTTGTCGTTGAATAATGCTACTATTTTATGTGGAGAGAAGAAAGTTAAGATTCCTCTTAGGAATAGGACGTTAGTAATTGATGGTAATCGAGGTGAATCCCGTTTGAAAATCGTTTCATGTATTAAAGTCCAAAAGTACATCAGGAACAGTTGTGAGTTATTCTTAGCTCAAGTGACCGGGAATGAGTCTAGGGAGAAACGATTGGAAGATGTACCTATTATTTGTGAATTTCCTGAGGTATTTCTTAAAGATTTACCCTGACTTCCACCGATAAGGCAAGTAGAGTTTCGAATCGATTTAATTCCTGGTGCTGCACCGGTGGCACGTGCGCCTTACCGATTAGCCCCTTCCGAATTAAAGGAGTTATCTGAGCAACTTAAGGAGTTGTATGATAAAGGTTTTATTCGACCGAGCTCGTCGCCTTGGGGAGCTCCAGTCTTGTTCGTTAAGAAGAAGGATGGATCTTTCCGTATGTGCATTGATTATAGGGAACTGAATAAGTTGACAATTAAAAATCGATATCCTTTACCTAGGATTGATGATTTGTTTGATCAACTACAAGGATCTAGTGTGTATTCTAAGATAGATTTGCGGTCAGGATATCACCAACTTCGCGTCCGTGAAGAATATATTCCTATAACTGCATTTAGAACTCGTTATGGACACTATGAATTTCAAGTAATGCCATTTGGGTTAACTAACGCACCTGCGATTTTCATGGATTTAATGAATCGAGTGTGCAAGCCCTACTTGGATAAATTTGTGATTGTGTTTATTGACGATATTCTAATCTATTCTAAGAATGAAGATGAACATAGAGAACATTTAAGGATTGTTTTGAATTTGTTGAAGGATGAAAAGTTGTATGCTAAGTTTTTGAAATGTGATTTCTAGTTAGATTCTGTGCAATTTCTTGGTCATGTGATTAACAAAGATGGAATTCATGTTGATCCTGCAAAGGTTGAAGCCATTAAGAATTGGTCTGCACCGACAACGCCAACGGAAGTGCGACAGTTCTTAGGTTTGGCTGGCTATTATAGGCGATTCATTAAAGAATTTTCTTTGATAGATAAACCCTTGACTAAGCTTACCCAGAAGAATAAACCTTTCATTTAGGGAAGTGATGAAGATGGAGCATTTCAGACATTGAAGTAAAAATTATGTAGTGCGCCAATTTTATCGTTACCCGACGGGAGTGAAGATTTTGTAGTGTACTGTGATGCATCTCTTAGAGGCTATGGAGCTGTTTTGATGCATCGAGAGAAAGTGATAGCTTATGCTTCTAGGCAATTAAGTAAGAATGAGGAAAAATTATACTACTCATGATCTTGAGTTAGGAGCTGTAGTCTTTGCTCTTAGGTTGTGGAGACATTATTTGTATGGCACCAAGTGTACGGTATTCACCGATCACAAAAGCTTACAATATATTCTCGATCAGAAGGAATTGAACATGAGGCAACGAAGATGGATAGAGTTGTTAAGTAATTATGATTGTGATATAAAATATCACCCAGGAAAAGCCAATGTTGTTGCTGATGCGTTAAGCAGGAAAGATAGAGAGCCCATCAAGGTACGTTCTCTAGTCTTGACCGTGCACAATAATTTGCCTGAGAAAATTAGAAATGCGCAAATAGAAGCTTGTAAGAAGGGAAATTTTATTAATGAAGGATTCAGAGGAGAAGGAGATCCTTTAGAGGTTAGAGCTGATGGAGTGAAATGCTTAAGAGGTCGTATGTGGATACCTAAGTTTGGAGGCTTACGAGACTTGATTATGTTAGAATCCCATAAATCTAAGTATTCCATTCATCCAGGATCTGATAAGATGTACCATGATTTGAAGAAGTTGTACTGGTGGCCAAATATGAAAGCTGACATAGCTATGTATGTTCTTCAATGCTTGACTTGTGCTAGAGTCAAAGCTGAACATCAAAAGCCATCAGGACTACTTCAACAGCCTAAGATTCCTGAATGGAAGTGGGAGCGAATTACGATGGACTCTATCACCAAGCTTCCTAGAACATCATCTGGAAACAACTCGATTTGGGTTATTATCGACAAACTGACCAAATCAGCACACTTCATTCCGGTTAAAGAGCAGTTCTCATTGGAGAAGCTGACTCGTATATACCTTGAGAATGTCGTATGCAAGCATGGAGTGCCTGTATCGATCATTTCAGATCGAGATCCTAGATTCGCATCGAATTTTTGGAAATCTCTCCAAAGATCTTTGGGAACAAATCTTGACATGAGCACTGCTTATCACCCCCAGACTGATGGGCAGAGTGAAAGGACGATACAAACACTAGAAGATATGTTGAGAGCTTGTGTGTTATATTTTGGTAAGAATTGGGATAAACATTTGCCGTTAGCAGAGTTTTCGTATAACAATAGTTACCATTCTAGTATTAAGGCTGCACCGTTTGAAGCTTTGTATGGTAGGAAGTGTAGATCTCCTGTATGTTGGAGTGAAGTTGGGGATACCCAGCTCACGGGACCGGAATTGATCCGGGAGACTACGGAGATGATAGTTCAGATTAAGAATAGGTTGTTGACTGCCCGTAGTAGACAGAAAAGTTACGCGGATGTGCGGCGGAAGCCAATGGAGTTTAAAGTGGGTGACCAAGTAATGTTGAAAGTATCGCCATGGAAAGGCGTTATAAGATTCAGAAAGCGAGGAAAATTGAATCCCCGTTATTTTGGACCCGTTAAGATTTTATCTAGAGTAGGTCCGGTGGATAACAAACTAGAGTTACCCCCAGAACTTCATGGTGTTCACAACACATTCCATGTATCTAATCTGAAGAAATGTATAGCAGTGAGTGATGAGAAAATTTCATTAGATAAGGTTCGAATAGATGGGAATTTACATTTTACCGAAGAACCCGTAGAGGTTATGGATCGTGAGGTAAAGCAACTGAAACAAAGTCGGATACCTATTGTCAAGATCCGATGGAGTTCAAAGCATGGACCGGAATATACTTGGGAACGAGAGGATGAAATGTGGAAGAAATATCCGCACCTCTTCGATTTCATTAAGAAACGGACATCAAAATGAAATGGATCACGAGGACGTTGATCCCTTTTACGAGGAAAAGCTGTGACAATCTAACATTTTCAGGTAGTGAATTATTTTCTCGTATAATATTTTGAAACTTATTTTTGTGTTGGTTGATGAACTCACAATTTACGGATTTAAATTTGGGCTTACGTGCATAATTTAGCGTCCTTTACGATTAAACCGGAAACCTTAGGATTACGTATTTACGTTTTTGAACTCCGTTTTTGATGAGACAATTTTTATTGGATTCGTTTTGTGCCGTTGATTCATAATTTATAAAAACGTTTTTCGTGAAACGACCCGAGGGCACGCAAATCAAGGAAACTAGAATCGAGGAATACCCGTAAAATAGTGAGGTGGGACAAAATAATTTATCCCACCCCACTACACATGGGACGACCCAAACATGACACCACATCAAAGATGTGGCATCATGTAAACATTAAGCTAACAAGTGTAAGTTAGCCTTACACTTAAGCTACCACTAACTCAAAAACCATCAACCTTCACACATACCATCATTTACTCATGCAAAACCAACTAAAAACTCTCTCAACATCACCACCATTTCCGTCCCACTTCAAAGAACAAACACCCCTTTTGATCTTTTCTAGCCACAAAATACTTGTTATCTAGCTATATCATGGAGTTACCTTGAAGCCTTGATCACTTGGTGGCTATTTTAACAACAAAGGAGGTGATTTGCTTGTGTCCTAGGGCTGATTGCTCAACATACTTTCTTGTTGTTTGATGATCTTGGGGTTACATTTGGTGTTCATCAAGTTCTTGTCTTCCAAAAACAAGATATACTCTTGATTGGTAAAGAAGATCATCCTTTCCATTTTCTCTTGTTATTTTTGTAAAGATCAAATGTATTTTCTTTATTGTTGTATATTTATATGATGAATATATGATGATAAAAATGTTGTGTGGGGATCAAGTATTGATAAATATGCTTAAAAAGATTAATAACCATAAGAAACAAGGCTAAAATCATGCTTAATTTGTTGGCTGTATAAAAACAGTATGTAACCAAAACTTGAACTGGTAAACTTGCATGGTAGAATCCATTTACAGTAAATACAAGGTGTCATACACATGTGAGAGTTGGCCATGCAATGGAATCATTAAAATGAGTGAGATATGATCAAAACAAGATGAGTGTGCTAATCTGAATAAGCTATTTTGTAGGGACTGTTAAGGATAGTTAAACTTAAAATGAGCAGTAGCTATAACTAATTTAATTGTAGCACATAATATGAAGTTCATGCCATCCAAATATGAGCTTCTAATTCATTCTAGAACTCTAGATATGATAAAAATGGTGAAGATGAAAATAAAAATCAGATTTTGAAGAATTAATGTTTATTACTATTATATAAGCACTCAAATTATATAGTATAAAATGTGAAATTAAAACCCACTAACTTATGAATTTCATTTATATAAATATTTATAAGGTTTAGTAAATGGAAAATTTATAAAAATGGTAGTTGAATAAGATTTATAAGTTATAAAAACTATAAACTTGATTTTTACGACTTTTTCGGCTATTACCGTAAAATTAACGTTTTTCGCCAAGTAAAACTTAGACGATCAAACCCGTCTAATGTAAAGTTTTTAAAAGTCATATACTGATATATAAGTATCTAATACAAGTAAAAACCGATAGAACTCGAACTATAGGACATACAGACATTAACGAGCTAAGTAAGCATATAGGACTAATAATTGGACTAAATAAGTTAAACACTTATAAAAAGAACTTATTGGGCTTAACCCATTTGGGCCCAACATTTAAAGTGTGAATACTGATAATATAAGTATAAAATGAATTAATACAAGTTAAAGAACTTATAATAAGCTTATTGGACTTAAAATAGGTAAATAGGTAAAACTAGTAAACTAGTAAAAAGTTACCAATACGTAAACACTAAAATGAGTAAACAAGGATATATAAACCCACTTAATCATCATCATATGTACAAAAATCATCATATGTATATTGTTATTTTGATAAAGTCATTGGACAAGAGTCTAAGACCGATTATTATTTATATAGGTTTCCGTGACCGAAGCACGCCCGTAGCCGATAATCCGCCTTTCATTATCAACGTGAGTTCATAGCCTCGCACTCTTTTAAATGTTTTATAAAATGATTTGTAAACCCGCGAGGGAGATAACATGCTAGTTTTTGATAAAAATAGAACACAAGTACTCCCGATGGTATGCTTAATGATATGGACCCGAATGATGCCATGACCCTATAAACGAGACAAAAGGATTATTAGTAGTTAGGTTATGTCACTTAAAGTCCCATTAGCATGAATTGTGAACTACCGGGATTTGGTAGACGCTTATGCATTTGATAGTACTATTTGGGGACGATCACCCCAGTTCGCGCCTTGACGGTTGATCCCCGTCGTACCACATTGATTGGTAAGCGAATTTATGTATGAGAAGATTTCATAGCGTGATTTTTGTGACGACACGCTAACTTAGATGGGCAAATTGTTTGTCGGGTTCGCGGCCCGTTGTGTTCACAGTAAGGTAACAATGTCATGCGGCTAATAATAATCCAAAAATGTATCATATATAATCTAAATATCCGATATGATACGACGCTAATAACGATAATAATATTACCTATTATGGTAATATTGAGGCTACGGTCTCATGGACGGTTTAAGATGTATGCTTGATTTATATATTGCCTGACTAGCAATACGAGGACTTACTTCTGATATTATACTTGTGTTCTGATTTTAACGATTGTTTTATATAACGGTTTTTATTAAACTCTATGAATTCACTCGGCATTCGCTGATATGATTTTTGCATGTTTTTATCTCAGGTGCTTGAAGGTAATCCGGATGGAGATCGACTCTGATGGCCCACATAATATTAAAATGTTCATTCGATCTATGTTTTGTAAACTTAATGACCTGTATAATTTGGGACCTGTTGTACACTTTAAAACTTCTTATCGAATGAATGTATGTTGAACCTTGTACAACCATTTTTATGTGTTGTCTATGATTGGAGTTATTGTGCTATCCAGTAACACTCTGAAAGACCCTTCCGCTGTACCGATACGAAAATTGCGAGTGTTACAAAAACCATTGTGAGTTCATAATTACAAGTTTTGTCCCTTAAGTTTTTCAAAATTGCAAAAAGGTCCCTCAACTTTGAAGAAATGGCAAGATTAGTCCCTCATCAACTCTAATTTGTCATTAATGGTCCCTCATGAAGTCAAAGTTACATTGAAGACCTTTGAAGATCAAGAATGTCCAAGATCAGTCCCTCAATTATGGAAAAATGGCAAAAACAACCCTTTAAACCTTTTCACCAAAGTTTTGTGGCAAAAGTATAAACTTGGAAAGTTTATTAACAAAGGAAAACGGATTTGAAGGCTTAAAAACTTGTTTTACCACCTTTCTGAAAACACAAGGGCCAAAGGTGTTAACTTGAAAGATTCAAACTCAAAATGCGCCAAACACCTTGCAACTCCTACAAAAACGGATCAAAAAGGTTACTATTCACCTTTCACCACCAGTTACCATTCCACTTAAAACAAAGAGTAAATCCCAATTACCCACACCCACGTGTGATTCACACATGCAGAATCCCATCCTACACACAAAACCCTCAATCCCATTTCCCAAAGGACCCCACACTCAACCTCCTCAACCAATGAAAACGCAACTTACTCCCCAAGGCAAATGACGTGGCCAAATAAACAGCCTAGACTCTCTACTTAACTAGCAAGCTAAAATGAACGTCCAAGATATATTTGGACAGCTCATTCCATCAAATGATCTAGAAGACTTCAAGGGCATTTTTGAGAATTCAGTTCTAGGGTTTGTGAATAGTGTTAGCATAGCATTTTCCTATAAAAGGAGACCTCAACCTGTGAGAGTCCCTTTGTTCCAGTTTTAGGCTATCAGTCTTTGTAATCCCTTTTTAAGTTAATAAAATTTGATTTTCTGAAATTTATGAAATCTCTTTTATGTTTATTAAAAGTTGGTGTTAGAATAGCCTAAATCTGAGTTCCATTTTTATGTTTGAAGGTTTTTGAGGCAAGGTTTTAATCAATAAGACTTATGTTTCAAAAATCAGAAAGTGTTTGATATTTGTTCATCACTTTGGTTTGTTCTTCTTAGCAGGTACATTGGAAGCTGGTACTTGTTTTGCTAGTACCTCAGCTCAAACAATCCAGGGCCTGGATGTAGGTCTTGGAGGTTTGCACCATTCTCCTTTTTCATTTTCTCTTTATTTTTCTGAATTTTGGTGATATTGCATGATTGTTCTTGAATCTGTGTTATTGTTGTTAAATCTTGTTTGTCTGTGTTGGTTTGATGTTAATGAGTTGTTATTGACCTGATTTGTGGGTTGAATCTGGATTATCCTTTGATAATTTGTCAAAATAGATTATTAAGGGGTGTTTGGGTTAACTGCATAAGCAGGATTTGTGGATTGTTGAGTGGTTGTTTATTGTTGCTATCTGTTGGTACTTGTTTATCTGATATACTTGGTCACTTATTTGCAGATTTTGTGATTTGAAACACCTAGATTCCATAAAAGGGCTATAAAATCTTTGTTACTTGATAAAATTGGCTTAGGTTTAAGGGACACCTAGATCTAATCATAGACTAGGGCTAACAAGTGATTAAACCTAGTTAATATCACCAGGGAAAGAGATTTGGATGCTTAAAATTGGATCTGTGGTCAATTAGATCAGCAAAGTGTGCTTATGTTCTTGTAGTTCATATCAGAAGGTTTAATCTGCTTTGATCTTGTTCTATACCTTGTTTCAGTGCTTGTTTTAAGTTTGTTTGTGCTTATTCATAGTTTGTATAGCTTGTGTATGCATCTGGTTGAATTTGGAGTGCTTATTCATGCTTAAAACTGCTTAAGTGTTCAAAACAGCTTATTTTCCATATCTGTGCTATATTTGTGGACTGTTTGATTAATCTGGGCTTATTGTGTGAACCAAATTGTGATTTCTTTGTTGATTTTGACTCCTTGTGATTCACTGATCACAAGGGTGCCCTTGTTCCCATTTGAATCCAACTGGATCTCTCTAAAAAGCTTGGTCAAATAGTCAAAGCAATGGGAACTCCTTTCCCCTGCTGCTAGCCACTGCTAGTGTATTTTGGGTTTCAGCTTATCAAAAAGCTATAATAGATTATTTTAACCAGAAACAACTTTGATTTGGTAATAGGTGCTCATTATTTGACCCATTTGTTCATACTAGAGCATTTGGTGGGTTGACTTTTAGGTTTGACTAGAAAACCAACTTAATTGACTTTTGCATAAGTGCTTATTGGTTCATTCTGGCTTATTGATGTTGCTTATTGGATTTTTATTGATTGATTTGGATTATTGAGTTCATTTGTGACATTTTTTAAGTTGAATCAAGTCCTGAGGTGCCCTAAATCTCAAACCTGACTATTATGTCTTTTAGTGGATTTGTACTTTGCTTATTTCTGGCTTATTGAGTGTGCTTTTTCAAAATTTCTTTTTACAGATCTCTTTAGCATCCCAAAAGAAGGTTGTGTGTCAAATTAGAGCTTATGGCATTAGCTCATTGCTTAATGGGCTAAAAAGCCCAATAAGGATAAGTTGTTTGCTTAATAAGCTGTGATAAGCTCACTTTAAGCTTTTGGGCCTTCAGAGTTTTGTGTTTAGAATTAAATTTTGAGTCAGATTAGGCTTTTCCAAGTCAATTGGGCCAAGTTTGACTTTTTGGGCTAAAAAGCCCATTAGTGTTGACTGTTTTTGGTTTTGGCCTATTTGAGGGCCCAATAGGGGTATTCTGGTCATTTCACTTTCATTTTCTGTTTAATTAGGTTAAAATAAACTAGTTTTCAAGTTTTGAGAATTTTTTATAATTTTTGGATTTTTAATATTATTTTAATGTTATTTCAAATTTCACATTTTTGCACTTTTTACATTTTTCTTAGCTTAAATACATTAACATAGGATTTTTGCAACTTTTAGATTAATTTTATCATCTTTAGGTAAATTTTTATAATTATTTTAAGTTTTAATAGTTTTTAAATTATTTTAAATAGTTTTTCTTAGTTAAAAATTTCTAAAAATAGTTTTTAATATTTTTAGGTCATTTTAGAGGTTTACCAATTGAAAAATCTTTATTTGGGCTTTTTGATAAATAATTTGACTTTTAGGGCTTTAATTAGCATTGAAAAATTGAATATTTAATTAATTAAAAGGTTTGAAAAAGTTTTGATCATTGGTAAACTCTTAGTTTATTTATTTTGATTTTTGGTGAATTTTGGATAATTTTTAGAATTAATTTTTATTTTAGCTTATTTTACGGTTTTACGTTAAGTCGTTGTAATTATTAATTTCACGTCTTCGTCATCCTCTTTTCTCATCCCCTTCTAACCAATATTAATCTCAAATCATTTACGAATTATTCACACACATAAACCTCCGTCGTATTTAATACTTTTACCCTATTTACCCTCCTAAACCGTCGTATTTAATACTTTTACCCTATTTACCCTCCTTTTCATAAAGATGTGGTAAAACACTACAATCAATGTTTTATCGAATTATATGTTAGATGAATTAGAATTGTATGGTATTGATTATTGTATCAATGTTTCTGAATGACTAAAAGTTTGTATCTGACTGATTGATTGCTGATAAATTTAGATATATTCTGCTTTTAATCTGTTTGGATAACATGTTTAGGATTTAGTCAGTAATTGCTATAAGGATTTTTTATATCTACTTGTTTGGGTTCTAATTGGGCTGTGAATCTGGGATAGATTTTTGCAAATTTTGAGGGTTTGCGTTGAATCTGATAAGCTGATATGGTTTAGAACACAAATGACTTTGAACTGATTTATTCTGTTTCACTTATAAGACGTGAGTTGATATTCTGCTTTAGTTAGAATACTATTTGCTTCGACATGGTCATTTTTAAGTAAACATAATGATTAATGAAATTTATCTGTTCATTGTGATCTCTGAGTTTGGATTGAATTGTTGTTTTGGTGATTTATTAATTGATCTGTTTCTTTCACTTGACTGCACATTTTAAATTGCTTGGTTTGTAGTCATTTATCTTTTCTTATTTTCTGTTTAGATTTAATCTAGTTATTTGTATTTTACTGAAAATATTTAGATTTGCTGATAATTGTTGAGTTGGTTTAATTTGCTGATATATTGTTGTAGCTGATATTTGTTTATCTTTGCTATTTATATTGTTTTGCTGTATCTCAAATAGACTAGCAGACTGAATTGGTCTGCTAGTGTTAAACTGATCCCTATCAGTTCCCAAAAATAAGCATTTCCAAATAAGTCACTCCTGTGACTCTAATCTTTTCATTTTATGTCCAAAAATTAAATCACCCAAAAATTATGTCCCCAAAGGGATTCGAACCCATGACCTCATGGTTATCAGTCATGCATGTTTACCATCTGCTCTAGGTGTCTGTTTTGTTAAATAGTTTGATTCAGTAATTAATAAACCTAGTTAGCGGATGGAAACTTTTTTTAAGTAGTGTTTTAACTAATTTTCGTTTAGATAAATTTTAATTAATATTTTTATTAAATTAACTTTTAGTTTTAAAAATAATAAATAGTTTCAAAATAAAATAAAAATTGTTTAGTAATTTAGAAATTTAATTAGATTTAAAAAAATAGTTATATAAAAAATAGGGTACGATTCATGCACTTAGGGTTAATTAGTTTTAAATTGGTAGAATTAATTTTAGTTTTTAAAACCGAAACCAATTCGAATCAATTATCCAAATCGATACAAAACGTCTCAAATTCATAAGATCTTCGTGTACAACGAACTTGGTTCACCAACGTGTTTAATTGAATCCGTCTTTGGTAATTTTAGTCTATTACCTTTTCCTAAAGGTAATTTTCTAATTTACCCTATAACGTATCTTAATTATACTATCCACCTCACGACATCAACATCAAAAACCAATCATGACTATCATGAAAGCATGATTAAATGAAATCCATCAATATCTAGCATGAAAGCATAATCAACTAAAGAACATAAAAACATAATCAACATAAGGGAGCATGAAACAAAATCAGCATGAAAACGAAATCAATCATGAAAGTATGAAAACATGGTTGACATAAAGAAACATTAAATATTAATGAGGGAACATGAAAGGTGTATGACAGTATTACAATAAAATCCGATAACAATCGGTGTGGGCGACTATGGTTCAGCCCACAAAATTCGAAAGGAAAGACATGTGACTATGTATGGACGACTATGGTTTAACCCATACAAGTCTAAAATTTAAACAAACGACAGACTAAGTATGAACGACTATGGTTCAATTCATATTAGTCAAAGTTCAAACAAATGACATGCGACTAAGTATGAACGACTATGGTTCAATTCATACTAGTCAAAATTTAAAGAAACCGAATTAAACATGTAACTAGGTATGGACGACTATGGTTCAACCTATACAAGTCTAAAATTCAGGGGAAAACATCATGAGTAAAGACTAAAAACATGTGACTAAGTATGGACGACTATGGATCGATCCATACTAGTCAAACTACAAAAGAAAACCTCGTGAGTAAGAATCAACAATACTTAGAAAATATAAGTACATGGAATATAACAAACGTCATTTTAGGAAGAGCCTGGTGACTACCCACTAGTCACAAGTAAAGTTTTAGAGTATATAGGTCGAAACCTTGGGGACTGATACCATAATTGTAACATCCCACTTTGATTAGTGGACCGTTACATGATAATTATGGCGTGTCGTCAAAGCATGAAGGTAATATGTCTTAAAAACATAAATGACCAAAAAGGAAAACAGGAATCAAACATCAGCTCCCAAACATAAGCCCAAAGCATGCATAAAGTAAATGAAGTAGAAAAGACTAAAAAAGTGTCCAAGCAAGCATAAGTATATGAAGTGCAAAAGGGTAACAAGTCTAAGGTAGCTCTCATCCTATACACGTCCTCTCAATGCTCAAGTCCGTCCTTGGGTACTAGCCGTTTGGGTCATGGAAAGAAAATACGGCTGAGCAATACGCTCAGTGAACAGATATATGACATGATAGGAATAACTGAAACATAAGTAAATGACATGAAGGCAACAGAATATGTGTAAGTCCAGGAAAACCTGGAACATGTTTTATAAACTGGTTTATAACTGAAAAGTCTTGTGTTTATACATGCAAATGTAATATATATGCTAAAGAGCTCATATAGGTCATGATATATATCAACGTGCATGAATACATAGAGGGGTGACCTCGTCATGCAATTAGAAGTGTGACCTCTAATTATATAAGTCTGGGTGGAGGGATCAACTCCAATGTGACGGATGTAGAGCACACACCACAGTCACCTTGTAAACCTGCAAAACATGTACTAGGATGAACCCATACTCCCAACATGATAATAATAATAATAATTGCCAAAGCAACTGAAGGGACGCCACGAGAAATTACTCTCGTCGCGAAAGAGTCATGACACCGGTGCCTCAAGTGTCATGGTTATGGTACCTCCATAACTAGGTGGACATGGTCATGCATGTATATATATCTCAGGCAATTTAAAATGAAAGCATGGAAAACAATGAAAAGTTTTATGATCTGATAATAATGGGTAAAACAGATTGCAGCAAACGGGTAATCCTATCATGCATAGAAAGAGAATATCCTTACTGAAGGACGGAATATCCCTTTTGTCTAGTAAACGGCAAAAGAGATGAACAGCGTAAAAGTCCTACTCCGACTTCACGTAAGCTACATAATAGAGGACGTGTATGCGTGGCTTGTTCATGTATAACTTACTGATTCTTAGTCTACTTTTTCTTGACTTGTTTTACTTGTTCTTGACTTGATTTACTTGTTCATGTTTTATCGTGTCTTTCTTAGTATTATATTGTTCATGTGTTCTTGATTAATGTATTACATGTTTCAAGTGTTATTATACTTGATGTTTCATAATTGATAACTTTCTAAAAATAACAGGTTTCTATATATAGTAACTTTTGAAATATAGTAAGTTTCCATAAATAGTAAGTTTCCAAAAATAGTAAGTTTACATACATAGTAAGTTTCCAAAAACAGAAGGTTTCCATAAATAGTAATAAGCTTGTTTAATAAGCATATAATATAAGCCGAAGCTTAACGAACATATTTTATAAGTCATGATCTATTAAATGATATAATAGTAAAGTTTATTTTAAATAAAAACTTTAACATGTCATAATCTTATAAATAATTATTAATTAATAATGTGTCATGTTTATACTTGATTATTAATTAATAGTATATCATGAATTATAATTTAACTATAATTAATATTATGTCATGGATTATAATTAATTTTTAAATAATAACATGCCATGTATTTTATAATTAATTATTAGATTATAATATGTCATGAATTATACCTTCTTATAGGGGTGAGCATGGGACGGTTTGGGGCGGTTTTTAGCTAAAACCAATTCTCAAACCGAAAACTTCGGTTTTTAAGAATAACAAACCGTTTAGTTTTGGTTTTTTCGGTTTTGGTTTTTTGGTTTCTCTTACTAAATCGGTTTGGTTTCGGTTTTATTTTCGATTTATTTTATTCCTTAATATTTACCAACTTGTTACCTTAAAACTAATGATCCATACTTTAATTGGTTTCGTCTTTAAATAAAACGAGCAACTAATGTTTTTATATCACTCTTAACAACATGTTCTTTATTTAACATGTTCACCATTCAAATCAAAAACGTCTTCGTCTCTTTTATTGTTAACCTCATCCTCGTTGAGGATTTGAGGTGCATAGCTAAAAAGAAACAAGATAATTAATTTATACATAGAAAATATAAATCACATAAGCAACACTCATTAACAACAAATACTCCACTAATTCAATTATTAGTAATAACTACGACGAGTTATGATACAAGGCTTTTGCCCGTATAAAAAGTTAAAGATTAAAGTTCGTGTTCTCGGTATCTTAACGAATTGATCTAGGCCCTATGTGTGACTCAGTTGATCTCTGGTGAAAAAGAATATTTTTGGTTGTTTTTAATTAAATGTACAAAGACTTAAAAGTATATGGGTGCGTTAAAGTAAATCTAAGTCTATTAAAATAAAAGTGCAAGTATTTAAAAAGCAAGGCTGAAATTAAAGGGCACTAAAGTAAAGACGAAAACTTAAATCTATCTAAGGCAAACTTAAACGCAACTTAAACTAAGGCAAAAACTAAAATTAAGCTAAGGCAAATAAACTTAAAGTGCAATTAAAATAAAAGCGGGAAAAGTAAGCTTGAAAATAAAAATCAAAGACAAAAGCTAATAAGAACCTGAATACAGCTCATTCGGAATAGACCTTCGTTTGGAACAATCACTCGTCCTAAATGTCACCTTCAGTTGAAATGATTCTTCTTCACTTGGAATATTACCAAAATCTTTGATCCGGAACAAATTGATCTGAATATGTCACTTATCCAAAGCAATGCTTCGTTCGGAACTTTACTGATTCGGAACTTGTAAATTTTGCCCTTGATTCGGAAGTTTCCGAATGAAGCCCCTTGGTTCGGAAGTTTAGAACTTCCGAATGAACACCTCTTGAGTCGGAAGTTGCCCCTTGATTCGGAACTTTTAAGAAGTTCCGAATGAAGCTTGATCCGGAAGTTTAAGACTTCCGAATGAAAAGCCTTGATTCGGAACTTGCTCCTTGATTCGGAACTTTGAGTTGATTCGGAACTTTTGAGAAGTTCCGGATGAAACCCTTGATTCGGAACTTTGGAGTTCCGAACGAACACTCTTGACTCGGAAGTTTTCACTTCGTCCGGAACTTTGAAAGTTCCGGATGAACAAGTTTGGCTCGGAATTTTTGTTGATCCCAAATCTTCCGGATGAACACTTGATTCGGAACTTTGGAAGTTCCGAATGAACAAACTCCCTTTCTTGGTTCGGAAGTTTTCACCCTGAAAGATCAGAAACACAAACAACTTTCCCGAAGAACAAGGGATACAGTAACAGCAGAATAATAACAAAGATTAACCAAAATCAACACAAACAATTTAATAAATCTACCCACGAATCAACAGTAACTTAAACGAACAATTTAAAACACGAAATCAAACAACTTTATCCACAATAATCAAAAACCACTTGGATCAAAATAAAAGCATGAACATGAACATAAACATAAACACATAAATCAAAGATTAAGAAAGGTAGATAAGAGATTGACAAGATAAAGTAAAGATTGACAATAATTAAATGAAAACTTACTTGAATTTAAATGAATTTAAGGTGCAAGACAAGGTATTTAAATTTGACAAGAAATTAAATGACAAGGTATTTAAATGGTGGAAGAGCTAATTGTCACACTTAGCCAACAAAATGAAATGTTTACATCTAATAACTATTTATAGGGGAGGATTAGGAAGCTTCCTCCCCTCCTTCATTTCTTGTTAATTGCAAGATTAAGTCCCTTTCTTCTTAATTCTTCATTAATTGCGTCATTAGTCCTTTTCTTCTAATCTTCTTTAAACTTGGACTTAAGGGACTTTTGGCTTCGGGATTTCTTTGAACTCGTCTTTAAATTCTTCAATAAAATAGACTTGAATTCTTCGGCTTCTGATAAACTTCCGTCTTTTGACTTTTTCTTCGATAAATCTTCAGAATTGGTCGTGGACTTCCGTTCTTTTTGCACTCTTGACTTCTTGACTTCGTCTTTCATCCTATTCTTCAATAAAAGTCCGTAAATGCCCGTGAATGTCCGTGTTTTCTCCACTTTTCACCCTTTCATCCTAAATCACAACAAAAACACAAACCACGCATAATTCCGACATAAAAGACATAAAATACACGTTTTGGTCCGGTTATTATTGTAATTAAGTGGTAGAAAAGATGGGTGTTTACACACCTATCAAATCCCCTACACTTGACCATTGCAATGTCCTCATGCAATGCATTAGTTACAAAGCAAGAATACACTTTTCATCATAATCAATCCACGTTGGCCTTCATTAAAGAGATAGAAAATTAAAATCATACAAAATAAAGAAATCAAAAGCATACCTTGGGTTTTGAAAATGTTATGAATAATCATCATCCTCAAGTTTTCACTTTCTCCAAACCAAGCTTAAAAACGAGATCATTGTTATTATAAGTTAGTAGACTAACACGAACTCATGTGGGCCAATTATTTACTTAGACTCCCTTATTCCTAGGGGTATCTCTTATATTTTATTGTTGTCTTGAATGATCACGAGGATGCATTGTTTGACTTATTTCGATAGTTATTTAGTCTGAAAATAAAGTGCACGATTTAATCAATAGTTAGCTAAAGGACCAAATCTTTTAAAACTGCTTCTCGGGACCTCATAAAGTTCATATCTTGGCATAACTCGCTTCGCGATTTGAGACCTTTCTCGGACCGATATTTGGCAGCGACTTCATACTTCAAATCTTTGAGAGACGTTCATGAAATAATGGTCTTCTCTTCATACAGGAATTTCTTCACTTGAAGTTTTGAGAGATTCATACATGGACCACGACTTCTTCATTTTTCTCCAATCTTTAATTTGGACTTTGATATACAACGATCCGCCTCCTTTTATGACTTGGATCTATTTATCCTCATACCTTGTTAGGGTCTTTTCGGATACACTTCTCCATGACTTTTGGGGAGTTTTGTTTTACGTCGTGTGTCTCGATCCTTCATATTGATTTTTGATAAATGATTCTTCACATCACTTTGGATCTTTAGCAACAAAATATAGCCCTCATGCCTTGTTAGGGCCTTTTCGGACTCGCCAATCTTCGCGTCCCTCTTCAATAAGTTATGCCTTGGCTATGAACTCTAATCCATACCGAGCAACTTTTAAACGATCTGGGGCTAGAAGCCAAGTAACCTTTCAAATCGTACAACCTTATTTATTAGCAGATAAGTTATTAGCAAGCGATGGGAGAATAGGCTCATAATTAACTCACATAAATTCACGAAAGAATACCGGACTTATAATTGGCTCTATCATCTCTCGTTCTCCACAGTTTAAAATCTCAAGTAATGAGACTCATGGATGCTTAGCCTATTAAATCAAAGTTTTGGGTTTTCGAGTCGCCTATAGGATCTTGCAAATTCTTAGACTTTTTCAAGTTTAGAAATCGCATTTTAAAGTTCCCTTGATAAACGACTCTCTAGGATCAATTATAGGAACTTGCGAAAAGTTCTTGTTCTTAACCCGTGAGAGTTAAGACTTTCGCGTTTTATAGCTCCCTATATAAAAGGCTAGAAAAACTTGACTTAAACACGTTAAGGATACTAGCTAGAGTAAACTAGAATTGAGTCAAAAGATTCACAACGTTTGAAAATTAAAACCACTTATTAAACATTTATTCTAATAAGGAAAGAAAAATAACTATACAAAGGGAAAAACTAATAGGCCAAAATAGATTAAAAATTTTGAAAAATGTCGAAAAATTGATTTTCCGGTTAAAATGAGGACAAATACAAGGAAAAGACCACTTAAATTCGATAGAAGTCCCCCCTACACTTAAGATAAACATTGTCCTCAATGTTTAAGCATGTGGGAGTAAACTCCCCTACACTTAGGACATTGTGCACTTTGTTTAAATCTTGTTAAGGAAAAGACAACTAAAGAGATTCCTATTTTAATATTGAGAAAATATAAAATAGTGAATCGAAAAGAGTTTAGGATAGAACCGGGAAGAAGTAGAACACGGAATTACGGGTTGTCAAGAATCATCAAGAGTGGATCATTGAAGCTCGAATCCCTGATTAAGAAGTGAGGAGAGGAAATAGCAAACCAAAGGGTCCCCCATACACTTATGATAAAGAAAGCGAAAAGATAGATGCATGGGTTGCCTCCCAAGAAGCGCTTGATTTTTGTTAACCGAGTCATTAGCCTGACTCGACCTTGATCATCAACGGAAGAAGCGTGAAACATATCCACCAGGATCAAAGACATAGTTTTCATCCATCAATAAGCAAGAGCTTAAGGCGAACAAGACAAGCCAAAGAAGAGTAGGTAAGGTTCCCTTAAGCAGTGATGGAGCACAGTGGAAGCAAGGGTGAAGTGCAAGCTTGTCTTCAAGATTTCCAAAGATTTTTCCTTTTATTTCATCAGGTGGATACTGAGATGGCTTAAAGACTTCAATACCGGGGTCGAACACCTTTTCCTTTAAGGGAAAATAGCACTCAGGCTCAGCCGAATGTGAAGAAGATCCGCAAAGAAGCACAACCTCGTCCTCAGAAGTGGGACAAAGAGGTGTCAAATCATACGTGCAACGGATATTGGTGTCAACCGGTTTATTCTCCTTTGACAGAATGTGCTTCAAATCCAAAGTAGGATCAAGACGATAATCTTCAAAGTCGTAAGGAGGAGCATCACTCTCATGAGGGAAGTACGTGTTGAGAAATTCAGAGAAGTCTTCCTCAAATGAGTAATCGTCCAAAGTAGGATCGAGTGGTGGTGGAGTATCTTCATCATGTGAAGAATCGCTTGAGAGAGTATCAGCCTCATCGAAATCATCGAAAGTGGGCAGCCTGGGATACTCAGAAATACAATCAAAATTATCCGAGTCTGACCTAGAATCATCATCATCATAAGCATCGAAGACCGGTGGAGAATCATAATTGGGAGAAGGTTCCAAAGTAGGGAGAGAATCATCCACATTATCTTCAAAGAGTGGATTATCAGTGGAAGACTCGAATAAAGGATTGTCGTAGACGGTAAAGTCATCGAGCACATTTATCATATTCACTGATTCTCGGCCTCCAAAGGATTTGCCTGTAAGCTTCCCCATTTTAAAAACTTTTGAATCATCCCCGACCCGTAAGATTAACTCACCTTCGGCCACATCCACTAAAGCTCGTCCGGTTCTCAAGAATGGCCGACCAAGTATTAAAGGAATACGAGGGTCCATTTCATAATCAACTACGACAAAATCGACCGGGAAAGTAAATGTGCCAACTTTGATAAACACGTCTTCGGCTATACCAACGGGGTAAGCGAGAGTGCGGTTTGCAAGTTCAAGAGTCATCTTTGTTGGAATGAGGTCGGGCAATGATAGTGTTTTCCAAACACTGAGTGGCATCAAATTAATACTAGCCCCGAGATCAGCAAGGGCAGTAAATTCTTCAGTTTTGTTGAACACGCAAGGCAACACAAAACGACCCGGATCTCCAAGATTTTCCGGAAGTTCTCTAAGAAGAACTGCAGAGCAGTTTTCATTTTAGCGTGTGTTGGCGAGTTCAATCAGCTTCTCCTTCTTGCTAAGCAATTCCTTGAATGCTTTGACAAATTTCGGCATGTGGCAAAGTGCTTCAACAAGGCTAATGTTGATGGTCATTTTAGATAGCATATCCACATATTTCGATACTTGACAGTCATTCTTGGTTAGCTCGTTGGTCTTGCCTATGCGAGAAGGGTATGGGATTCTGGGTTGATAGGGAGACGGTGAAGGTGTAGTTGGTGAAGGTTGTGATGTTGAAGGGTCCTTCCGAGATACATCGTCATGACGAGGCGGAGACGGTAATGGTGCACTACTAGTAGGTGTAGGAGGAGTAGGGATACATGGTGGTGGAGGAGGTGTAGATGATGGTGGTGGGATAGGTGGATCGACAATGGTAATTCCACTACGCGTAGTTATAGCACTCACATTAGCTCGCGGATTAGTGACGGTGTTTGAAGGTAGAGAACCCGAAGAAGAAGAAGGTTGAGCTTCGGGCAAGAAACTAGCCAGCAGATTCTTTAATTCAGTTGTTTGAGTGATGAAGGAGGATTGAAGATTATCACGAATCTCGGTTCTGATGTCATTACCTTGCTTCAAGATATCTCCTTTCAAATTGATTATTTGGATCTGTAGATTCTTGATTTGCTCACCTTGAGTTCTCATGATGGTGTCGACATCGGGATTAATGGGTGGGTGTTGTTGGGTGGGTGGTTGATAAGGGTTAGAAGCTCTTGGTGGGATTTGGTTGCTTCTATTTTAGTTGTTGGCGGGATTTTGGTTTTGAGGAGAAAAACCAGGGGAAAGGTAGTTGTTGGAACGGTAGCTCAGCAGATTTCTATCCCCTTGTTGTCTAGCTTGGTAATTTTCCGATGAATAATTACCGTAAGCTGCATACACATTTTCTGGATTTCCTTGTGTCGAAGGACAATCGGTGTATGAGTGAGGACCGCCACATGTTTCACAAGGATTAGCAACCGCTTTAACTTGTTGTTGTTGTTGGTTTGAAGCGAGAAGCGTAATACTTTTGCTCATTTCAGCCATCATGCGGGTGAGTTCGGTCATCTCAGGGTTTGCTGAGGTTGAGGAAACATTGACTCTCGGGTTGTTCCTTGAAGAAGCAGAGGAATCCTAGTTCTTGTGGTGAGTAGTCATGTTCTCAATTAACTCTCTACACTCCTCGGGTCTCCTTTTCATGAATGTGCCACCGGCGGCTGCATTAATCGTATCACGATCTCGAAAAGTCAATCCGTTGTAGAAAGTATCGATCAATGTGACGGGAAGCATGTTGTGGTTTGGACAACGGTCGATCAAGACATTATATCTCTCCCAAGCGTCAAAAAGAGATTCATCGGAATCTTGCATGAAACCGCTGATCTGATTGTGAAGGCTCGTGACCATGGATGGTGGAAAGTAGCGCGAAAGAAAGCGTTGAGTCATATCATCCCAAGTGTGAATAGAATTCTTCGGGAGACGATCAAACCATTTCTCGGCATGATGCGATAAAGTATGTGGAAAGAGTTGTAGGCGAAGTACATCCATTGTGGCCCCAGGCAACTTCATGCTTTGGGTGATTGTAATGAACTTGTCGAGGTGTTTGTTGGCATCATCATCAGGCAATCCTCTAAATGGGTTTGTTTGCACTTGCTGAATCATGTGGTGCTTCAACGAAAACTCAGGAGCGTTGATTTGCATCGGCGCAATCGGTCCTCCTCGTCCAAACATGGTTGGTTGACAAAGTTCCTCCATAGTCCGAAGATCGGGCTGTGGAAGAGCATTGTTGTTATTGTTATTATTATTGAGGTGCGGTGGAATGTTGTTGTTGACACCTGACATAGCTAAATCTTCTTGAGGCTCGGGCTCTTGATAGTTAGAAGATCTAGTACGCATACACCTGAAAATGCAAAAGAAAAGGAAACCAAACACAAAGACAATATATATACACAATAAAGATAAAATCTTTTTGGATTTTTGAAATTTTTAATTTTTATGGATTTTTAACAATTTTCTAATTTTTATGATTTTTTTTTGAATTTTTTATGCAAGAAAAGTATCGTTCACAAGTGAACGGATCCCAAAAGCAACGTGTCTCTCACAGAAAACTATTGATCTTAACGTAAAGAGCCGGCAGCGGCGCCATTTGATACAAGGTTTTTGCCCGTATAAAAAGTTAAAGATTAAAGTTCGTGTTCTCGGTATCTTAACGAATTGATCTAGGCCCTATGTGTGACTCAGTTGATCTTTGGTGAAAAAGAATATTTTTGGTTGTTTTTAATTAAATGTACAAATACTTAAAAGTAAATGGGTGCGTTAAAGTAAATCTAAGTCTATTAAAATAAAAGTGCAAGTATTTAAAAAGCAAGGCTGAAATTAAAGGGCACTAAAGTAAAGACGAAAACTTAAATCTATCTAAGGCAAACTTAAACGCAACTTAAACTAAGGCAAAAACTAAAATTAAGCTAAGGCAAATAAACTTAAATTGCAATTAAAATAAAAGCGGGAAAAGTAAGCTTGAAAATAAAAATCAAAGACAAAAGCTAATAAGAACCTGAATACAGCTCATTCGGAATAAACCTTCGTTTGGAACAATCACTCGTCCTAAATGTCACCTTCAGTTGAAATGATTCTTCTTCACTTGGAATATTACCAAAATCCTTGATCCGGAACAAATTGATCTGAATATGTCACTTATCCAAAGCAATGCTTCGTTCGGAACTTTACTGATTCGGAACTTGTAAAATTTGCCCTTGATTCGGAACTATTAGGTCACCCTTGATTCGGAAGTTTCCGAATGAAGCCCCTTGGTTCGGAAGTTTAGAACTTCTGAATGAACACCTCTTGAGTCGGAAGTTGCCCCTTGATTCGGAACTTATAAGAAGTTCCGAATGAAGCTTGATCCGGAAGTTTAAGACTTCCGAATGAAAAGCCTTGATTCGGAACTTGCTCCTTGATTCGGAACTTTGAGTTGATTCGGAACTTTTGAGAAGTTCCGGATGAAACCCTTGATTCGGAACTTTGTAGTTCCGAACGAACACTCTTGACTCGGAAGTTTTCACTTCGTCCGGAACTTTGAAAGTTCCGGATGAACAAGTTTGGCTCGGAAGTCTTGTTGATCCCAAATCTTCCGGATGAACACTTGATTCGGAACTTTGGAAGTTCCGAATGAACGAACTCCCTTTCTTGGTTCGGAAGTTTTCACCCTGAAAGATCAGAAACACAAACAACTTTCCCGAAGAACAAGGGATACAGTAACAACAGAATAATAACAAAGATTAACCAAAATCAACACAAACAATTTAATAAATCTACCCACGAATCAACAGTAACTTAAACGAACAATTTAAAACACGAAATCAAACAACTTTATCCACAATAATCAAAAACCACTTGGATCAAAATAAAAGCATGAACATGAACATAAACATAAACACATAAATCAAAGATTAAGAAAGGTAGATAAGAGATTGACAAGATAAAGTAAAGATTGACAATAATTAAATGAAAACTTACTTGAATTTAAATGAATTTAAGGTGCAAGACAAGGTATTTAAATTTGACAAGAAATTAAATGACAAGGTATTTAAATGGTGGAAGAGCTAATTGTCACACTTAGCCAACAAAATAAAATGTTTACATCTAATGACTATTTATAGGGGAGGATTAGGAAGCTTCCTCCCCTCCTTCATTTCTTGTTAATTGCAAGATTAAGTCCCTTTCTTCTTAATTCTTCATTAATTGCGTCATTAGTCCTTTTCTTCTAATCTTCTTTAAACTTGGACTTAAGGGACTTTTGGCTTCGGGATTTCTTTGAACTCGTCTTTAAATTCTTCAATAAAATAGACTTGAATTCTTCGGCTTTTGATAAACTTCCGTCTTTTGACTTTTTCTTCGATAAATCTTCAGAATTGGTCGTGGACTTCCGTTCTTTTTGCACTCTTGACTTCTTGACTTCGTCTTTCATCCTATTCTTCAATAAAAGTCCGTAAATGCCCGTGAATGTCCGTGTTTTCTCCACTTTTCACCTTTTCATCCTAAATCACAACAAAAACACAAACCACACATAATTCTGACATAAAAGACATAAAATATACGTTTTGGTCCGGTTATTATTGTAATTAAGTGGTAGAAAAGATGGGTGTTTACACACCTATCAAGTTTCAGAAATTAAAATAAAAGAATAATGCATTAAGATATTAGGCCACAAGTTAGAATCAACATCCTTGTTTTTCTTGTTTATATGCAAACGTTTTATACGTATATATAACAGACTTCTAACAATAATGACGTAAACTATAGCTGGGTTAAGAAACCAAATGTGATTATTAGATTATTACATCAATATTCATGGCCAAAACACAGTCATCGTTATGTATACAAATCAATCACTATCAATGAGAAGAAATAAGAAGTGATAACTAATCAGCTAATACTTGCATTACAATAAATCTAATTAAACATAAAATAACTAATAAGTTTATATATATAATAAAAGAAATCAACATATTATTGGTATATTTATTTTAATTACATACTAATAAACTATGAGTAAAAAGAAATAAAATGTTCATGATTTATGACCAGACATATAACAGTATTACTTGTCAAAAAAGACTTCAAATAAGAGATTAAAATCTTTGCTATAAATAGTTTAACATCAATGTTTTTTATAAATATATAAATGTTTTTGTAAAATTTAAAAGATATATAATGGTGGGGCGGGGCGGTTTTTTTGTTTCAGTTTTTTGTATGCAACCAAACACCGCCCCTAACATTCGGTTTTTCTAAAAATCAAAACCGTTCACATTGGTTTTTCAAATGGTTCAGTTTTCAGTGCGGGGTTTTCGGTTTTTGATTTCGATTCGGTTTTTCGGTTTTTGTGCTCACCCCTAACTTCTTATAGTTAATAATACATCATGGTTTATAATTAATTATTATATATATACTTTGTCATGGATTTATAATTAATTATAACTTAGTATTTCATGGATTATAATTAAATATAAATAAAGCCTTTAACTTGATAATAATTATTAATTATAAATAATAATAATAATTCCATGTTAATTAAGTCGAATTAATAAGTCGTAACATAAGCCGGTTCATAAGTTCATGAAAAAGGTCGAACTAAACCGGTTCGTAATAAGCCCAAATTTAATTAATCGGTTCATGATAAATTTCCAAGATAAACAAACCGATTCATGATAAATTCCATAGATTAAATTAAACTGGTTCAATAAGTCGTGATTAATGATACCCATACTTTAATTAGTTAAACTTTTAATAAGCCCTAAATCAAATAAGACGAAACATAATCCAAACACCCCTTTTTGTCCTACGGTTTAACCAAGCCTAAACAAACACCCACTAAGACCCTTTGGGTCTCGGCTGCCAAACAACAACCACCCACTGCCTCCCCATGGTTGCGGCTGTCCAGCCGGGTTTACCCACCGACAGCAGCAGCTTTGGCTGCCACTGTATCGTAGCTCGCTCCGACTGCAGTGCTGCTGCTTGCCACTGATAAGCCACAACAGCCACTGGCTGCTGTTGCTTGGTGTTTCTGTCCCACCGGCAGCACACCACCAGCCACCGTGACCCTATGGGTTCCGGCTGGTTAGGCGCAGCAGCCACCGAGAGCACCCACAAGGTGGGTTCTCGGTTTCCGTGACATTAAAACAAAACCAACCAGATTCCAATCCGTGATAAATCATAATAACATGTTTTTATCCCATTCTTGATTTAATTCGTATAAATCAATTAATAATAAAGAAGATGAAGGTTTTGATGTTACCGAATATATAATGGATCAAGGGTGAACAATCACAAATAATACCCGAATACTTAAGTGTTGGGTCAAAAAGTTGATGTGGTAGAAACTAAAAAATGAAGATAACATGAAGATTTTGTCCAAGCGTTGTCAAGAGTTAATCAAGCGTTGATAAGAGTTAATTAGGCGTTGTTAGCTCAAGAGTTATCGTGTGCAATCTAAGCATTGTCACATGCAATTCAAGCATTGACAAAACGTAGACAAAGAAGCTTATGGAAGCTTCTATTTAGATAAACATGCAAAGATATTCTGCATAAGTTTATTTAAATAGAAGATTTACTTGTTTATTCATTCTTATCTCTTGTAAACCCTAATCCTTACATTATAAAAGGAACCAAGGGTCTTAGGTTTTATTCATATTATTTCATTCACAATGTAAACCTAAACGTGTGTGTGCACTAGACGTGGGATTCAATGTATACACGTCTAGTGGATGTTTGTTATTAATATAATGAACATCCCTATTGTTTTAATTCATGTTATTGTGTCTAAACACCTTGTTAATGTGTTATGTTCTTATTCCGCTTTGATTATTTAATCATATGAACATGATGCATTCCTAGTTGCTTCAAAGATCCGGAAACCAAGGTTTCTACAATCTGGGAGATCCTCAGAGTGTGTAGTCATAGATCCTCAGAGCTTGTTGAGGAACTTTTGATCTTTAAAGAACACCAGAACCCTAAAGACACCAAAACCCTAATTTTCTAACAACATCATGTCTGAAGCAATAACCTCCTCCTCCTCAGCCTTACCAAACATCAAGATTCCCATGCTTGATGCAACCAACTTTGACTTATGGAAGTTCAACTTTGAACAATATCTGGGGATCTATGACTACACACTCTGGGAGATTATTGAATATGGAAACACATTCAATAAAGCTCAAAAGATTCTTGATGCCATTAGTCAAAGAACAGCTGTTGAAGGATGCCCTGAAGAGGATAAGAAAGAAAAACCTGGAGATGGTAGAGCTGTAGCTGCTGATGATATTGCAAAGAAAAGGGTTGACATGAAAGCCCTAAATATTCTGAAAGTCTCTTTGGGACAAGAAAACCAACATAAATATAGAGGCTATGAATCTGCTAAGGATCTTTGGGAAGCTCTTGAAGTTGCATATGGTGGCAATGCAGACACTAAGGAAGAAAAGAAAAAGCAACTTCTGCATGATTATGCTGTCTTCAAAGCTCAACCCAATGAGAAACTGAGTAGTGTGAGAAGCAGATTGCTTGACATCACAAGTAAGTTGTCCTTCATGGGGACACAAGTTGGTGATGTTGACACCAATGCTACCTTTCTTAAAAGTCTTGGTGACGCATGGAAGATTGAGGCAAGATCTATTCTTGCCAACAATACTTACAAGAGCTCCTCGTTTGATGACATCTACAACAAACTAAGAATTTTGGAAGATGAAACTCTTTCAGAGCATGGAAGCAAATCTACCACCAGCAACATGGCCTTCTTCTCTCATAGTGAAGGTCAATTTAATCAGAAGGACTCTTATATGCATCCAGTTACTGGATCATCATATGTCAGCGCTGGAACAAGTCCTATCAACGTCTCCTTTTCAGACGCTGACACATTCAAGAATGACTCCCCAAGAGTTAAACCTGCTGGTTTGGATTTGGATACTGTTTGTGCTTACATTGCTTCTTTGCCTAATGGTTCAGTGATTACATATGAGGACCTTGAGCTGATAAGTGATGAGCACTTAGAAGAGATGGACATCAAGTGGAACATGGCTCTTGCAAGTATAAGAGCAAATAGGTGGAACAAAAGGTTTAAAAAGAAGATGACCTTCAATGCTAAAGACACAGCTGGATTTGATAAATCCAAAGTTGAATGCTACAACTGTCATCGTATGGGGCACTTCATGAGGGAATGCAGATCTCCTAGAAGATCTGATGCTGATAAACCCTCAAGTCAGGTTGTTAAAGCTCAGGATTCCAAAGCTATGGTTGCAGTTCAAGGAATTGATGGTACAGGATGGGATTGGAGCTATCTGGCTAAGAATGTTGAAGACGATAAAGCTTTGGTTGCTGATATTGAAGAAAAAGAGCATGTTGAATATGCTCTCATGGCACACTCCTCTTCTTCATCTGATAATGAAGTATATGATGATGCTTTTTGTAGCAAAGGTTGTAGGTTAAATACTGAAAGACTTAACAAAGAGGTGTTGAAACTAAAAGATGACATGAGTACTGAAAGATGTAAATTGTCTAATTACCAACTAGCTCTTACTGAAACTGAGAAAACCGTTTCTGAATACAAGAAAATGGAATTTGACTTAAAAGATAAGATCAATATCTTAAAATATGAGTTAGAGGGTAGTATGGATATTAGAAACATCATGAAAAAGGTTAATAGTGATTTACAGGCTAAGTTAGATGAGGCCATTAAGAATAAAGATAATGTTGACCTCAAAATTCAAAGATTTGATAGAGCTACCCAAACCCTAGGAGACTGTGTAGCTAAACAAAGGGATCCTAAGGACATGACTGGGATTGGGATGAATGATTACTCTCTGGTTCCACCACCAGCTGGTGACTTCTATGGTGTCCAACGAAGGAACTTATCTTGGACTGGTTTACTAGAGCTTCAAGAGGAGGAATTCATTCCTCCACCAAGAGTTGTCACTCTAGTGGAAGAGTATCAACAAAAATTGACTGACCTAAATGATTGGAAGAAAGCTAACCCTACTTTATTTGTTAAGGGAGGTTTGCTATGTGAAAGTCCCAATGAATCACCACCCATTAAGGTTACTAACCCAATCACTGGTAAAGCTGTTGACCTAGGCTCAAACACTGTTAGAAGACCTACCATTAAATATGCAGAGATGTATAGGAATAATAGGTCACCCAAGAGCCAAGTTAGCAATCATGGAACAGGCTTCTTCTCTTCTAGACCTAAGGTTGTGTCTAAGAAAGCCTGTTACACTTGTGGTAGCTTTTCACATTTGGCATACAAGTGTGTCAACGCTCCCAAAGCCAGCGCTGACAGGAACAATTTCAGCGCTGACAGGAAGAAAGTCAACGTTGTTAGAAAGTCAAACGCTGTCAGACCCAAACCTTGTGTGCAGCAAAGTCCACAAGTGATTAGACTTGCCCCATTTTTTTCTAGAAGGTCTAACACTCATGGACAAAGACCATTTCAAAAGACAAACACCTGGTCAAATAGGCAATGGGTTTTTGTAGCAAACCCTAGGTTCAACGCTGACAAGGGTAATTTCAGCGTTGACAGGACAAATTCTAACGCTGACAAAAACGTGACCAAACCTAAATATTTGCAGCCACAAGGTAAGGGATCTAAAGCTTCTTCAAGCTTAACATGGAGACCCAAGAAAGATCAAAACCCTAATGATAATGGGATTTCAATGACTTACAATAGATTTAATTACATTTCAAAGGTCATTACAAAACCTATTGGGGTTAACTGGGTATTTCATCCTAAAAAAGGATGAGAATGGGGTTGTTGTGAGAACTAAGTCTGTTCTTATTGAACAACCAGATGAATCAAAGTCTTTTGAGACTTGGGTTCCCAAAGAAAACTAATTTGTTTTCTTTATGTGCAGGGCATTCAAAGACAGATCAATGATTATGGATATTGGGATAGTGGATGCTCAAGGCACATGACGGGGAAGGAAGACTATCTGACGAATTTCACCCCTATTAAAGATGGTGACAAGGTATACTTTGGAGGTGGTTATGGTACCATCACAGGCAAATGAACCCTTCTCACCAATAATCTGCGTTTTGAGAACGTCTTCCTGGTAAAAGAACTTGATTATAATCTGTTTAGTGTATCACAAGTATGTGATAACAAAAATAAAGTTCTTTTTACCGATACTGAGTGTTTGGTGTTAAGCAAGGATTTTAAGATTCCTGATGAGAAATATATTGAGTATAGAACACCTAGGCATAAGGACATATATAATGTGAATTTAAATGGGATTAAAATGAATACCAATATGTCTTGTTTTTATGCTAAGGCCTCAGTAGTTGATAGTAATTTGTGGCACAGGAGACTAGGGCACATAAATTTTAAAAATATAAATAGACTTGTGAGGCTTGGTTTAGTTGATGGTTTGCCTGAGAAGGCCTTCCACAATGACCACTCTTGGGTTGCATGTCTTAAAGGCAAGCAGCACAAGGTCTCATTCAAGTCCAAACAGGTGCATACTAGTTCCAGACCTCTTAGTATGCTTCACATGGACCTCTTTGGTCCAACAAATATAGAAAGTTTGAATGGTAAGTCGTATTGCTTTGTTGTCACAGATGACTTCTCTAGATTTACTTGGACATTCTTTCTAGCTATGAAGAGTGACACAGCTGATGTTCTTATTGATTTTATCACTCAAATTGAGAAAAGGTCTGGCAATGAGGTTAAAATGCTTAGGAGTGATAATGGTGGAGAATTTAGGAACAAGAAGCTAGATGATTTATGTGCCAGGAAAGGAATTACTAGACAATTTAGTATTGCTAGAACCCCACAACAAAATGGGGTTACTGAGAGGAAAAATAGAACCCTAATTGAAGCAGCCAGAACAATGTTGGCTGATGCTCACTTTCCAATAGCCTTTTGGGCTGAGGGTGTTAATACAGCATGCTATGTGCAAAATAGAGCATTGGTTAACAAAATTCAGAACAAAACACCTTATGAGTTACTTTGGGGAAGAAAACCTAATATTGGTTTTCTCAGACCTTTTGGTTGTCATGTAGTAGTGTTGGATACTAGTGATGCCTTAGGGAAATTTAGTGCAAAAGGTGATGAGGGCTATTTCATGGGGTATTCAGTCCAGAGCAAAGGTTATAGGGTTTATCTTAGAGATGAGTTGGCCAAAGAAAAGTTGAGAGAATTGAAATTGCAGGTTGACTTTGTCTTGCCAGAGGTGGTTCAAATGCACAATGCTTGGGAAGAAAGATGCATGGATAATCCAGACTTGACCATTTCAGATCAAATATGGGGTTTGGAGCTTCTTCTTAGAGTTCAGAAGGATTGCCAGGTAATTTTGAAACACAAGGCAAGCAATATTCTCTCAGAGTTAAAAAGGGATAGAAGGGAGCTCTACTTTATGTTGCTCAGATGTCATGGAGTTGGATGGACATATCAGAAGTTGAAAGCTTTGACATTTGATGAGTTGGAAAACAAGGCTTATCCCATTTGGGTGAGAGTGCAGGAAGCAAACACTCTCAGACTTCTTTCAGATGAAAGAAAGGAGCAACTTGCAGAAGAAATGTAAATCAAGAAAGCTATGATGGTTCCCAGGCCAGTGAAGAAGGGAATTAAATTTGAGTTTCCAAAAGATATGGATCCACTATATCCAAGTGAAGCAGTTATAAGAAAGAGCCTCAAGCTCTCCCCATTAGAAGCTTCAGATATGGTGCAAGTGTTACCATTAGATTCCAGGAATCCAATTGTGAGCTATGAAGAAGATGAATGTGGGTTCTGGAAGATTGGCAGATTTGGCAAAGAGGTACACACTTTTACCACTCTCATATCTTTGTTTGCAAGTTGTGATAGAGAAGACTTGGTGGACCTTTGGAGGTTGCTGGAGACCAAGTATGAGGCCTTTGGAGGTTGCTGGAGACCAAGTATGAGGCTGAAGCACCAACTTCAGCTAATGGAATCAAACTTTGGACCACATTCAAAAGAATGTGTGGACCAAAAGATGAGGATCCTGCAATATGGAAGGATCTTGAAGATGACCTCAGTGGTCTTCAATGGAGGTTATATTCAGCTGCTGGTGTATACCATTTGAGTTCTACAAAGTTTGCTGAGTATCTACTTGTGGATGCTCAGTATTTCATATCCAAGGCTATTTTGGAAAAGATGAAGGACACTCAGCTGGAAATAGATTATTCAAGTGACGTGGCAAAAGATTTGATCAGATTTATTCATTACCAATATGAGAAGGTTTGGAAGACTCCTCCTAGTCCTTAATGCTTATTCAGAAACTTGATCATAAGAGTGGATATCAAGTTTAGGGGAGGATTGTTGGGAATAAATTAAGACCAGATCACTTGAGCGCTGACAAGAACAAATCAAGCGTTGACAAGAACAAAACAAGCGCTGACAGCTCAAGCGTTGACAAGTTAAAGTCAAGCGTTGAAACATTGAAGACAAGCACTGATGGAAGATATATTCTACACGTGTATTATATTCTAGAATACTTCTAGTAAAGATAAGAACAACAATGTATTTTCTATATTTATCTTTACCTAGAATAGTTGATACGTAGATTATTGTACAAGGCTTCTTATGTCTATAAAAGAAGGCCTTTAGGTTAATGTTCAATATAAGTTTTTATATAAGTTTTCGTTCGTAAAAATCTTTCATTGTAAGCAAGTTTGATATTGATAATCAAAGTGAAAGTTTGTTTACATCATTGTGTGTTCTTGTTTAAGTGTTAAATTCCGCATAACACTTAGATTCATAAAGCATATACAAAGGTTTCTCTACGTGTATTACTTGATCTAATCTCGTATACACAAAGCTAATCGATCTAAGTTCGGGATCCACAATTGGTATCAGAGCCTCGTGGCTCGTGATGCTAGGACCAACAAGGTGTTCGTGTATGGTGAAGAAAAGAAAAATCCGTCTAGGGTTTTTTTGGACATTTTTGTGTGCGCAGCAGCATTCAGAAGGGCATAACTTTTGATTGAACCGTTGGATCGTCACGAAATTTTATATGTGTGTTCTACATACATAGATCTAAACATCCACCAGAGGGATTGTCGTGTTTTATCCCCAACCAAAAGTTATTAGGCGTCAAAGTTGGCTGATAAGGTGATTTTCAGATTTTCTGTTTCACATAAAATAATGAATTAGGGTTTATGTCAAAACCTAGGATCATTTATAAACAGAAAAAGAATGAGGTTGTGTGATTGTTTCAGTAGAGATGACAACGTGCTGTCATGGATCTCATACATAATTTTCGTTTTTAGGGTTTCGTAAAATCAAACCCTAGATCTATGACTATGAAGATATGTTGTTGGACGTTTTTTTTTTTTTGAATCAGGTCTGCTATTCATTGTGCATAGCGTGGATATGTTGCTTCTTGTTTGCTTCGTGGGATCCCAAGTAGAATAGACAAAGCAACGTGAGCAGAATCACGTCAAAAGGGCTTGGGCTACTCGTTTTTATTAGAGGATGAATTATGTGTTCACACGATGCAATGTTGTTGTGTTCACATGGTTTCTCAAAGATGATTGGACAAAATCATATGTGTTCACACGGTTCAAAAGATGTGATTGGAGAATAGAAGCAGGTTGACAGAATACAATGCAGATCATGTTTACGTGGGGTCGTGTATACCTTTGGTATTGTGATTTAGGAAAAGACGTACATATTCACAAACATGGCATGGATCTCAATTTATTTTATTATTTTGAGAAGATATCAATATTACTTGGGTATTGTTTCAGAAAGTATGGGCCAAGTCAACTAAGCCAGATAGGTATTGAGACTAAAAAGGAAGATATGGAACGAATATTCTTATACGCTGGTTTTCAGGAAATTAGTTTATGGCTGATTTTTTGTGACTTACTCAAAATATTCTTTTCATTGTTATCATGTGATACAGTAATTCAGACAAAGAAAGGACACGTGAAATCAAAGAAAAAGGGTCTGACGTATCCTAGATGACGTCAGCAGTAGGAGACGCTGACAAGAGTAACGTTGATGCTGACGTTTGGAATTTTGACGCTGACAGAATAAGTCAACGCTGATAGGTTGACAGTGTTGTCCGATATATTGTATTTCAAGCACTGATAAGTATTGTCTGATATCGGACAATACAACTGATAGAGATATTGGACAGAAGAGGATGTTGGACAACACAATGATTGCTGTTGTTTGAGAAAATTGCTACACAAAAAGGAGGATTATACACACGAAGGTACATGGAATCTCCGTTTTAATCTAGAATATCATGTTGATATTTATGGCTCGGATATTTTTCAGAGGAATTAATGATCTTAAAGCGAGTTAACAACTATTTGTGGGAATTTGATGGGTATTTTAAACTATGTAATTAGGATGGCCTTGAGAGTGGCTTTTACATATGGTATGAAGATGTTACTCCATTAAATTCATCATGAAGAGGTGTTGGCTTAAGGGGAAGAATTCTTATTGTAAGTTTGATGATTGAAGAAGATTTTCGTGAGTTTGTGTTCTATCATATCTTAAAGTCATGCACTTGCGACTTTAAAGGTAACTTGTTCGTGCTTTACATGGTTGGGGATGAAGACTTGTCATAACACTTGAAGGAGTTACATTATCGTGCTCAGTGTCTCACAAAGGATGAGAATATTGACAAGAGATCGAGGTCTGCTTATAATGCTAAAGGTATAAGTTCTTTATCACGTGGATAGTACAAGACATGGAACACAAGGTTGGGTTATTCTACTTCTACATCAAACATATTATACTAATTGTTCTTCAAGATCATTACATAGAGCTACATTTGGAGAATCTTCAAAGATTGCAACACTGTTTACTTTCCTGTTGATGTGACAAAAAGGGGAAGAAATACGTGCTACACTTGAGGGGAAGCAATTTGAAGATCATGTACAACTTACAAGAGATACACATAGAGTTTTTCCACCATCAACTAGGGGAAGATTGTTGGGTCAAAAAGTTGATGTGGTAGAAACTCAAAAATGAAGATAACATGAAGATTTTGTCCAAGCGTTCTCAAGAGTTAATCAAGCGTTGATAAGAGTTAATTAGGCGTTGTTAGCTCAAGAGTTGTCGTGTACAATCTAAGCATTGTCACATGCAATTCAAGCATTGTCAAAACGTAGACAAAGAAGCTTATGGAAGCTTCTATTTATATAAACATGCAAAGATATTCTGCATAAGTTTATTTAAATAGAAGATTTACTTGTTTATTCATTCTTATCTCTTGTAAACCCTAATCCTTACATTATAAAAGGAACCAAGGGTCTTAGGTTTTATTCATATTATTTCATTCACAATGTAAACCTAAACGTGTGTGTGCACTAGACGTGGGATTCAATGTATACACGTCTAGTGGATGTTTGTTATTAATATAATGAACATCCCTATTGTTTTAATTCATGTTATTGTGTCTAAACACCTTGTTAATGTGTTATGTTCTTATTCCGCTTTGATTATTTAATCATATGAACATGATGCATTCCTAGTTGCTTCAAAGATCCGGAAACCAAGGTTTCCACATTAAGATCAAAAACCCTTTTCTCCTTGTTCTCTTTTCCTTGCCGGCGGCCAACCACCAAACCCCTAGGGTTTTATTTATTTTTCTGAAATCTTGACAAATGAATTCACTGGGAGTATTTTTGTTACAAGTTAATTGGTTAGCGGGCCGGGCCATGGGCCCTCTCTTGTTTCTTCTATTATAGCCGGCCATAACACCCCTTACAATATATTTTTTTCGTTTTTTTAATAATTCCGTGTATCGAGTATTCATAACTTAAGTTCGTGTTAAGTCTTGTCGTGCATTATTTATTATACGTAAATACTTGTCATTAAATAAATAATATACGTAATACTTTTCGTGCATTAATTAATATAAAGTTTTAATTAATCCGTATTTTAATGTATTTAATATTTTCATGTATTTTATGCGAGTTTTACAACTCTTCCCCTCTAAAAAGAATAATTCGTCCTCGAATTAGAATCGTGAAGTAACTGAAAAGAATATACTTGGGTCGTGGAAGGAAATGAGGATAAGAAGTCCGGATTGACTCCACCGCTTCCCAAGTGGCTTCCCGCTCGGGATGGTTCCTCCAAAAGATCTTGATGAGAGGAACAGTCTAGTTCCTCATGTCCATGTCTTAACGATCTAGAAAAGATTTTGGTTCCTCAACGTAAGATATATCCTCACGAATCCGATCGAGTGGATAAGAAAATAACGTGCAATATACATGAAACGACATTATATGAAATGATGTGACGAGAACAATGCTATTAACCTCTGAGTAATGATACGAGAGACATTTAGGAATCGTAATACATGAACAATTATGAATGTAATACGTGAACAATTGTGAACGTGATACGTGGACATATGGTGAATGTAATATGTGAAACATATGGTGAACGTGATACGTGAAACATATCGTGAACGTGATACGAGAAACATAGGGTGAACGTGATACGTGTAACATATCGTGAACATGTGATAAATGAGGAGGTAACGCCCAATGATATGAGATGATACATGAAATCTGACGTAAAACGTCTGTCTGAGAATGGAAAGTTGTGCTAAACTTGAGTTTGGTCTCGTAAATTTCTACAAACCTTCCAGAATGAGACGTGAAATGTGAATCGTGAGATTAACGTGAACGTGAACGCAAACAAGGTCGCGATCGCGAACGTGGGACGTAAATGTGAACGTGGACGTAAACGTGAACGTGAACATAAATTCCTATCTGATATGATTGTTGATGGAATACAATTAAATCGTACGATCTCTTGTTGAAATATCCATGTCAACTGGTTAACTGCATAATTCTTACGGATAAGAAGGAAATGTGTAGACTTGGTCAACGATTGACACGACCCAGGTAGCATCATGCTTCCCCTGAGTCTGTGCTAGTCCGGTAGCAAAATCCATGGAGATCTTGTCCCGCTTCCATTCGAAAATTTTTAATGGTTGTCTAACGACGATTCCGGCTAAACCTTTTGAAATTCTATCATCTTGTAACCATTTCTCTGATTGTCTTATCTATTACTCTTTATTACTCTCGTGTAACCCACTCGCTATTTTATAAGATATTATCATGTCAAGATATAAACTTAAACTGGTATTGTATGCGAATCATTTTACAAAATGTTCTACATTAGTCTTATAAAGAATTCTTGTAATATTAAAAATTTTGATTTAAATATCTAGCCAATTACTTACTTGCGAAAAGTTTTATAAATCATATTAAAATTCTATTTTACATTTGGCATTATATACATATTTTATAACATATGACATGTAATACTAGTTTGACAAAACTAAGCATCGCATTTCTAGTCCTAAATTATGCATGGCTTGATCACCTATGCGTAATTTGGAAAGAGCCATGCGAGGCAATCACCTTAAAATTAATCTAGATAAAATAAAGTTTTGAAAAGTTTTACATATAATGCAAGTAGCGCCCGTTCATTACATATGAATATGTTTTCTTATCTTTTATTGAACGAATTATGAGTCTGCGAGTACATTTTCTTTACTCAACGATCTTTGTTCTACTTATTACCTTAATTTCTCTTATGATATAATTCTCTTTATAGTTCGTCTAATTACCGACCATTTATACCAGACTTGTAAGTTTCAATGTTTTTATGCTTCCTCATCGACCAACCTTTTTATCTACTTTGGTAGACCTTCTAAATGTCTCCGGACGCGAATAATGATTTATGACTAGACGTGAACGATGATTTCGTATATCCGTCATGATGTGTACTAGACTCTACCGTCTCGAAATTTATTCATGTGAACCATGTGTTGACTTCGCTCTGTCATTTCTAATGTTGTTCATTTTACTGAAATTACTCACAAGTGACTTCTTAAGAATTTTATTTGATTCGAAAATTTGTTGTGTGGTTTTTCTCTTTCGATCGTGTATCACCTAGAACTTAATAAGCCGTTGTTGGTGACACCAACCACACTCGAGAATTGATTACTTGCTAAACCTTTGGTTTCTTATTGTCTCATCATCGACACTTATATTTCGTCGTATCCTTTGAAGAATTCTTCCGACATTTGCTTCGTTTCCTTATATAATTGCTTACATATAATTGGTTATATATTCGTTTACTATCTTGTCACCTTCTGAAAAACCGACCCCTGTTTACTATTTGATGCATTATACACCTTTATGGATTTCTATAAATTATTATAAATTTTAAGAACGTTTTACACATTTTACTAGGTATTTAAATTACCAGAATACCCGTTTCAAATTTAATGTCGGATCTATACATCGTCTTTTGAATATTTAACTAGTGTTTAAAAGGACGTCATGCCTTATCTTTTAAACTATTTGATTTTATCATATCGATTTAAATTATATTTCTATCAATGATTCTAAATAATTTAGAAATTTAATTTTTTCTAATCATAAAAATAAACCCGATTCTTAATAATAATTCCATACAATCTTCCAAAGTTCTTAAGTCGATCAAAATGATTATTGAATCTAGTTTGCTTCTATTTTCAACACCATCTTGATCAAGAAAGATTTATCGATTTTTACTCACTAAACATGAAATTTCGCCTTAATCCCTATATAACATAGTTAAAATTCTCCTTACTACTAGTAGTTTTGATTTTAAATCACCAAACACCTTGATAAGCAATTATAACTATATTAACACTATTTTGAAAGTGTCGTAACATTTTAACGCCATAAACGATCAGACCGTGTATTTTTAGAATCAAGAAAGTACCTAAGCTGAGTTTTAAAGTAATACCAAATATGAGACGGATAATTGTGACAACCTGCATTTTAAATATATATATATGTAACTCGTATTTCTCCTTAATTTCTCTAGTAAAGTGTATTATTGTGTTTTACGGTTTACGCGATTCACAAATTCCTCTTCGATCATTAATCTTAATCCATTTTAGCGCATCTTGTCCGTTTAAACATTTATCGTATTCATTATATATCTTAATAATTTTTCTCGTATTGAAAGGTCATTATTTTATTGTGAGTTTTAAATAAATTTCGAAAAGGAGTTAAGAAGTTGAAGCATAGTTGGATTCCAATTGTTAAGGTTCTTTGGGATTCATGTCGGGGTGCTGAGTTTACCTGGGAAAGAAAATATCAGTTCTAGGCTAAGTGTAAATCTTGGAGGGAATTCCGGGCTGCTACTACCAACCGACTTATCTTTGCACTCCGTTCGTTTCTCTTTGCTGAATAGCCCATATATGTCGAAAGGGTCTGTAGATTTGGTTTCTTCATGTTCCACTGAATTGTTGAATACAATTTTGGGGACATCTTCTACATCAGACGTGTCCCCCATATCATCTAAGTTCAAAGCCCCTCCACCATTACTTTTGACGACATCCTCCGACGAGTTATCATCATCAGAGTCATTGGGGTAAGTCGGCACCCATCCAACAACTTCTTTAGCGCTAACAAAGAATGATTTCCCATGTAACATAACCTTCTGAGATTCAAAAATGTTATGTGGTAAAGTAGTGGAGATACACAACCGCTTAGAGTACAAACTAGATTCCTCATTGTCATCAAAATCCAACAAGCAGCCTCACTTCGCCGCAATTTTCTTAAAAGTGTTGACTGTCCAATATTTCAATGGGACTCCCTCAATTTCTAACCATGTTATTCTACCCTCAACAGAAAAATCAGTTGAAGCAAATTGTAGGGCAGAGAAGTATGAAGACACCCCCATATTTTCCAAAAAGGCATCACGAGAAGATGTATCCACAAAATCAATTATTAACCTCAGTTCCCCCAAATACCGAACAGAGATATCACGAAATCCCTCGTCCCCAAACACGTTGTCAATGTTGGATAATGAATCAACCTCTTTAACTCTACCAATAAGGGATAAAGACAAATCCCTCTTGTTTAAGCACTCCTCATCAAGCACAATAGTCGAAGTAGACTCATTAGAACCAATATGATTATTACACAGAACGTTAGCGAACGACCTACCATTAAACAAAAACCCATCAGCAGTCTTACACGTCTTCCCAATCTAATTAACCGACTTATCCTTCTTCACCTCTTGAGTAAGCACCTTAGACACTAAAGGTCGTTGAAATCTAGCCACATTCACGTGGAGTTTAAGATGTCCCACTCAAATCATACCAAGTTATTGACCAATCGATCAACATTATATACGTTAATGAATCGAATAAACCCAAACCTTTTACCTCCCTTAGATTTCTTATTTGCGATAAACGAGTCCACAATATGCTCATAAACCTTACACGTGTGAAAGAGATCTTTAGCAGTGAACGAGACTGAGTTCCTTAATTGGAGCATCACTCGATATCTGACAACATTGTCTGTTGTATGTCAGATATCATGTATTAGTATAAATTGTGTCTGCTTATTATTTAAGGTGTCTGGGTGACTAAAGTGTGCTTTTCTTGGCTTATTTATATTTGTTTGAGCTTATATTTTACTTCCCAATAGACAACTGCTATTGGGGGTGCCTTGTGTTCCATAAAAAATAAAAAAGAAGAAGCAAAAAGTTCATGGTCTGGCTCGAACATGCGACCCCCGTGTGGGACTAGCATGCTTTACCAGTGTGCCAATGCTTATTACTTGTTATATCACTTGGTATTTAATACCAACTTCATTATCAACTCTTTAAATAAGTCGTGGCTTATGCTAAGCTTTTAGGCTTATTCCTTCTATCTTTTTCACTATTTTTATTTTTCCTTGGTTTTAATATCAGTTTAGGATTTTTCTGAGCAAAAATTAGATTTCTCCCTTTTCCCATTTAATTTTTATGATTATTTTATTTTCTATTTGTAGTTAATGATTTAAAAATATCAAAATTAAGTTATAATTTTCCAAAAAATACTTTTTACCCTTAGATTAATATATTTTACATTTGAAAAAATTTTGGTTTTGACTTTTTTCTAATTATTTTGATTTTTAGGTTTTTAATTAAACTTTAAAATTAACTAATAATTAATTAAACTGTTTTCACAAAGTTTTGTTCATTTTTAGGATTTATTTGTAAGTTTTCAAATTTTTTTAATTTTAGTCGAATTTTACGTCTCGTTTTACGTTTTTACGTTTTACGACGTAATTTATTTTTAGCGTAATCCGTCTTTCCTTTTCTTTTTTTCTCTTTCCAAAAGCGTAATCAACTCAAAAATGTCTTTAATATTTGTTTAACACTCATACCTCCTCCGAGAACAAACTCAACGACGAGTATTTATGTTTTCCTAAACATAATACTTAATACTTACCGCGATTTTTATTTTTCCTAAAACAAGACACTAAAAACTACTACATCAAAATGGTGTCGCTGCCGGGGAGATATGTTTTTCCATATTTATTATCTTGTTTTTGTGAGTGATTACGTTTTTGACCTTCTATTTTTGGGAAGCGTAGAAATTGTAATTATTCGTTTTTTATTATTGTATATACAGTATCCATAAAATAAATAGTGTTAAGTAGAACCCTATTAACACAAAAATCTTTTTTTCGTTTTTCTTGTGAATAATATATTGTAATACGTAGCACAAATAAAATACAATATCTCCAAATACGCGTGAAAATGCACCCCATTAATTGGCGTTCCGGTAATTTTTAGGTGTATCGATCAAAGAAAGAAAAAAGCAAAATAGATAAATACTCTTAGTTGGTTTAATCTCGATAAATACAAACTATAAGGTGAGTATAAGGAGGTTGTATTTCACGACCTAAAGAAAAAAAACTCTTAAGTGCTTCGCACCGCCTCGTTTTCTCCGCTCGCTTGTGCGTATTTTGAGAGTGGCGATTAATTAAGGGTTTGCCAAAATCAAGTATTAATAATCTATTTTTGTTTCTTATATTATTAAACCCTCGAAATGTTTTGGTGTTCCACCAACGTTTCAAAGTCGAACGAAGGTTTTCACTTCACGTGATTACTTTCATTCCTTTAGATTCTCTAATCGAAGATCTTTGATTTGAGGATGTTTTTGTAGATTTATTATCTATGTAATACACAAAAATTCAAAAACAAATTGAAAAACCAAAAACACAAAAATAATCTTCTACTTTCCCTTCTATTTTTATAATTATTTTTCTAACCCTCTAAATCGTTTAATTCTCATAGCGACGTTCTTGTTGCATCATGTCCGATGCTGGTGTATATTTTCGTGTCCATATTATAGAGGTCCGCCCAATGGTGGAAATTGTTTTAATTGCGAGATTATTGGAGGAAGGGAGGGGTATATCTACAACTCTCCTCAAAACAATTATGGTTACGAATTCCAATCATATGACCATACTCCACAACCGCCTTCGTCTTGTTCGTGTGATTTTTGCGGTTTGGAGCACGATTTCGGATTTACTTGTACAATTAATTATAATGACCCCGAACTGAATCCTAATTTGTTTAACTAATCTTCGCAATATCCACCGTCAAATTCATGTGAGTTTTGTGGAAACGAACCTGATTATGGGTATGATTGTCAACCAATGAATCAAAATACGTCTTTCGACAATCAATTCTCCGGTTTTTGACCAATCACCTCCACAACATATTTTTGATGATGATCTCGGTTTTAGCCGCATCAACGAAAGTTTTAGTCGCGTCAACGAAAAATATGAATGAATGGGAATGCTCTTTCAACTACTTTTGGAAAGAGAGGGTACCTCAATTGTTTAAGAAGTTGAAAAGAGCATCGAAGATAAGGAAATGAGGGCGTCAACGAACGGGGTTTTTGAAAATGTTTTTGAAAAGAAACACCAAGAAGAACTCGTAGGAAACGTGCCATCAATGTCAATTGTTGAAACACCTTTACCTTTGAAAACCAATTTTTCTAATGAAGAGGAAATTATCGAGGATTTTCTAAATTAATATACACCATATTTGGACGAAGAGATTCATTTAAATGATTTCAAAAAAGAAGAATATGATAAGGTTTTAAGGAAAATCGTTGACCCCTCAGGCAAACTCAAGCACCTCGCTAGGGATTTAAAGGATGGGAGAGACAACAAGAGAAACGATAAGAAAGACTAACTGAAAGATGAGCCCACGACCATATTCATGGTATAGTCGTGGCAACGCAGGACCAGACAAAACTTCGGCCAAAAATTCTGTCGTAGTAAGGAGCTCTCGTTTCCACACTTAACCGTAAGCAACATAGCCGAAGGACCTCTCACGATCGAGGTAAACATGGGAGATCACATAGTCTGTCGCATGTACGTCGATGGGGGATCGTCAACAGAAGTTCTCTATGAGCACTTCTTCATACGGCTACGTCCAAAGGTCAAAAGCCTGTTGATGTCGGCCATGTCGCCGCTCACAGGCTTCACCGGTGAAACTATTTGGCGATTAGGTCAACTACGACTTTTGGTAACAATTTGGGTCAGAGAGAACTCTACCATGTCATGGATGAACTTCATGGTAATACGCTCACCATTGCCATATAATGACATTATCGAAAGACCAGGAATCCTGGCCATATGAGCCATGCTATCCACAGCCTATGGTATGCTCAAATACCCTGTGGAAGGTGGTGGTGTTACTATATTCAATACAACGATACCACCAGGAGAATGCCACACGATAGCAGCCCCGTCGCAACCAGCCACACAAGATAAGGGGACATCACGAACAAATCTAAAGGTGGCGATTCATCCGGACTACCCGGGGCAAGAAGTCGCAATCGATGGAACGTAGTCTGAAAAAGGTAGAGCTGCTATGTGCACTCTCTTAAAAATATACTTGATGTGTGTAAAACCCGCAAAAATAAGGTCATTACTTAATTCTATCTTTCAAGTATTTTTGAAACATTTAATGGCATTAAATACCATTATGTTTAACGATTTAAGTTGAAACCGATATTTAATATTTTAATTTTATGTTTTGACGAGTAACGAGGACTATTAGTGATCGCGATACCGACGGATGCCCAAAATTTTACATTTTATTATCGATAGTTTCGATATTTAATATTTTCTATTGTTATCGTTTAATTTTTATTTTAAAAGTATTTTTCGTAATTTACGTTAAACTTTTATGTGTCATTCGTTCATTCGACACATTAATTATTTTAAGTCATTTATATATCAAAATATATATATTCTCTGAATATTGATGTTTTTATTTTATATTGAGCGTTTATTTTTGGAGTATAACGTGTATCTTTCAAATCGTGTAACTTTTTAAAATATCGGGCTTCGACAATACCCGCTTATATCCATATAAAACTATTAATTTCTTTTTCCTGCTTATCCAACCACACCACATGATAAAAATATCATTCTATGCATAAAATAAAAGCTATGTATTCCCTCTAGTCTAATAACATTTTCTGTATGTGGCTATATGTCAATTTCACATATTCGACAATTTCATTTCATTCAATATGTATTTATTGTCATCTCTTTAGAGGACAAAAATACTCTTATCTTTAGCCACGTCTTTTGTCAAAACTTTGGCTCTAAGATTTGTTACTATACAAATCATACACTCTTCTCACTATAAATCTCGGTGAATAGCACAACACATACTTTAAAACTCCCAATCTCCCTCAAATAGTGTGGTAGTAACAAAGGAAGCTCTAAGCCAAGGACCAAACCGTTTAGGAGCCAAAGAAGAGAAAAGACGAGGTGTTGATCAAGTAGTCGTGCATCCATCACCTTTTACTTTCGCATCATCTCGATCTGTTTCGACATCTTTTGTTTCGTTTCAAGTTTCTGTAAGGTTCCATTTCATTTATGCACTCTTCTATATCTATATTACTAGTAAATAATCTGGTGTTAATCATTTTGGAACCTCAACCCACGCTAAACATATTTTAGGTTCAAATCAAAAATGCGAAACCGTAGCCTAACCATCCAACTTTAATCCCCAACAACTTTTTATTCTTCTTAACAACCTATGCTAATTTTTATATATGTTTTAGACCTTCTATAGGTCTATAATCTCCATGAATATCAGAACTTGAATCGATATATAGATCGAGTTATTACTTATGCGAATTCTGTCCCCAAATAGGATTTGAACATGACATGATGATCGTGAATGGGGACACCTTTTCATACCATCAAAACTCACAATTTCTAAAGTTAACCTATACAAATCTTTACATCTGGTAAATTACCATACTAGAGACTAGAACGTGTCTGAGTTTCAGCCTCTAGGTCGACCTCTAGCCTAGATAAAAGTCGAGACAAAAGTCGCCCCACAACATGAAATTTTATAATGTAAATTTAAGTGTTTTAATCTCTAAAAACTAAAGGGACTATTTTGTCAATATGTAATACTTACTAATCAGTGATTAAACTTTTAAGATTCTTAAAGTTATGTTTAGGGACTAAACTTGCCACTTTTGAAACTACAAGGACTAATTTTGCCATTTTTAAAACTAGAAGGACTAAAGTGTAAATATCCTTAAATATAAAAATATAAACTATAAAAATGTATTTTAAATTGTAATAACTAATTTTGTTAATTATTTAAACTCGACCTGCATACCGTTCATATTCGATGAAAACATTATAAAACTTATTTGAATTTTGTACGTTGTCGTATATATTTCTAAGAGGCATCTCGTCAGTATAGGTCTCGTTCGGTCATATGTCAACTGTTGGGCATCTAGTTCTTGATCAATGAGCGATTGATATCTCGTGAAGTCGTGTATTGACTATTAGACGTTTGTTCCTTATACGTGTAATAGCTATATCAGGTGAGTCTATAGCCTTGTTTGCGCAATTATATGATTTTAAAAACCCGCGAGGGGGAATACATGTTTTATAAACATAGAACACAAGATTTTTATGGTATGCTTGTCCGTATCTGAATAGACCCATGGTTGCCTTAAATTGCACTAAGTAGATTACCATTGTTAACGCCTCAATTATAGACCGTGAACTAGCTTATGATGGGCTAGCCGCTGGTACAATTAATAGATCTATGAGGGAAGCCGCCTCGGTTTGGTTTGTGGGTGATGTCCCTCGTGCTTAGGCCTGGACGCCTAGTGTACGGACATATTGCATTGAGAAGTCAGGTATACGGCAATGTACCAATAATCTGGAGGTAAACGACAATTAATAAATCTCTTGTCTTATTAGACCTAACAGAGTGTCTAAGGGCTCCGTTCCATGAGCTTAATGCAATTTTTGCTATATACAATTATATTTGTTGATGAAAATATTCGATGCTTGTTGCCTTCAAGTATGCCACAAAATTATAACTTTTGCTTGTGTTCAAAATGATTATATAAACCTATAGATTTCGCTCAGCATTTTTGTTGATGATTTTACTCACATGTATTTCAGGTAATCAAGGAGTGTGATGCTTGGAGGTCACGGGAATGAAGTTGTGCACTGCTTTTATTGTTCAAACTCTTTGAATGTTTATCGTTCCTTTCCTTAAAAAAATATAAATCTTTTGTTTTAGTTTTACTTTGGTTATGATGTCTTGGGACTACGCTACTCTGACAAATGTTTTAGGAACGGTAAATTTAAAACGTCTCTTTTCGAGTCGTTCTTTATAAATTATGTGTTATTGTACCATTGTTTAGCACCCAAAGATATATTCTGCAGCGTGTAAATTTGGGGGTGTTAAAGATTGGTATCAAAGCCATGAGTTATAGAGAACTAGGTCGTTTTTCTGAAAACCTAAACTATAACTGTTAGTTTTTATTTTTCAAAGAGTCGGTGCACATGAATTCGCGTGACTTCAGGTTCAAGCTACTTCTGAAATTACAATTTTAGTATGCGTTATTTCGTATACCTTATTGTCAAGTATTTATAAATAAATACTATGATCCCTTTATTAATATATGAGTATATCTAGGATCCTTTTATTATGTCGTTAAACTTTTCGATAAAAGTTTATCATTTATCTATGGTTAATTTAAATAAATACAATGAATTTTCAAGATCTTTCTATATTTATTTTGAAGTATTCAAATTGCTTTTATTGCAATTTTTTTTATATTGTGACCTTACATACCTTCATATGCGCGTGTTACTTTCATTATTTAACCCTTTGAGATACCTATATAAATATCCAAATCGCTTTCCGGCTGTTTGTGCTTGGACGTCTTTAAAAGTAGTCTCCAGACCATTGTCTAACTCAATGTGTCCTTGGAATAGACTAACCGCCATCGTGTGAGTCAGACATCTTGAAACATTTCTTAAAATCGTGTGGAATAATATCATGGTTTTCATAACATATTGTTGATTTTTATATCATCTTTTTACACGGCATGCGAATATTTAATTCTTTGACCATTATATGTATCGATTACGAATTGTATTGTTCGCCTATACCTCGGGAACATCAACGTCATTTTGTAACTCATCGTCTAGATTATGACGCTAGATTGGAATACGATTTTACTTCTATAAAATTGTATCATCTTTTTTTCATTAACCTTCTTGCTCCTGGAATGAAACTTGTGAATGTTCCATTCTTTTCACGTTATGTTTTTTGTTTTTGGAGAATCGTTCCACCAAGGAGATTTGCCTACTTTGCACCTTGAAACTTATATTATGAACGTCATGAACTGTTTTGGCTTTCTAATTTCTTGTTGGCATTCTTGCATTTTTATGCAATATTTTCATTATATGCTCATTATAGAAATTATTTTTCGTTGTTGAAAAATACACAAGACATGATGTGTGTGCATATATTTTGAGTCGTTAGGAAGGGTTGGTAAAATATATTAAATTATGGTGAATAGAAATTTTGTTATAATTGAAAATTTTAATAAAGTTTGATTGAACTTTCAGATGTGTCGGAAAATGCATTTTATGCAGAAATTTTGAATGAGACTTAAGGTTGTCTAGAAAATATTCTTATAAACATTAGACTTAAAACTAAAAATTTGGGTCCGAATCATGCAAACATATATCATGAATGTATAAAATGGAGCATTTGAGTAAAATATTGGAGAATTAATTTTGTCAACAGTTAACATTTTATAAGTAATATTAACGACTTATATTTTAAAGCTTTCCTAAGTAAAAAACTATCCTAGTATAGAAACTTTCTAAAAATAGAAAACTTTCAAAAACCAAAAATTTTATGGTTAGTTGTATTATCCGAAAACTTATATTATACTTTCTTCAAAGCATATTTGTGTCAGATAGCTTAGGACGAGTACACATGTGGATTGCTTTATCTTTTTATATATATATGACTCATTTGTCATTCGGTTTTATTCTTAAATTATTCTAACCTACTACTGATTTGGGTTGAGATTTGTAGTTTTATCTTCACATTCTTCGTTGACATTTTTATCACGTGTCTCATGGTGATTCCGTCTAAACCTTGTAACCTCTTGAAACCCTATCCATTCGTAACCATTTCTTTTGTTGTTTTATGAGCTACTACTTGCTCTCTTTTGCAAAGCCATTGGCTACTTTATATGTCGCCAAATCTCACCTTATAAATTAATTTGGTACTGTTTTACGATTTATTTTCACAAATTGTTTTTACTTTGGTCTTATAAAATACTTTTTGTAACATTAAAAGTTTCTTATTAAGTATCTCACAAATTACTTGCATCCTATAAATTTATAAAATATTTTTAAATTCTATTTTACAAATGGCATGGTTTATATATAAACATAAGAAACATAATCTAGTTCGACGAAATTGAGCACTGCATTGCTAGTCCTAAATTATACATGGCCTAATCACCTATGTCTAATTTAGAAGGAGCCATGCGATGCTGAATAATAGTAAGCTTAAAAATCTTGATAATAATCAAAATTTTACGTGTATTTATGATAAAGTTAAATAAAATGAAATAAAGTGAAAAGTAGTTTTGAAAATGTTTATATTTTATGCAAGTAGCACAATTTAGAGACATCCGCATATGTTTTCTTACCTTTTCTTGAGCGAATTACGTGCTTACGAGTACGTTCTTAGATAACGATCGTTTTTTTACTTGTTACTTCATTTTATCTCGTAACTGAATTCTTTTGACCGTTCGTCTAATTACTAGCTATTGATAATTGATTTAAAGTCTCGATTTTTTATCCTTCAATCTCGACCAATCTTCTTTATGCGATTGGGTAGATCTTCGAAATGTCTCCGCACGTGAATAATGAATTATCACTAGAGGTATTTCCGTATATCCGGGATGACGTCCGTCACTCTCGTTTGTTTCGAAGTCCACTCGTGTGAACCGTGTATTGACTTCTCTCTTTAATTGCTAACATTGTTCATTTGATTTATTTTAATTACAAGTGATTATTCAGAATTTTCTTTGATTCAAAACTTTTTTGTGTGGATCTTATTTCAATCGTGTATCAATCACCGCGAACTTAATGAAACTAACAAAATTGACAACTTATTAAATCTATTGTTTCTATTTTTCTTATCATCAACGCCTCTATTTTATCATTCTCTTTAAGAATTCATACGACATTTTCTTCGTCCCCTTTTGTACCGTTGATTTCGTACTAATTGTTGATCATTATTTCCCATTTATTCGTTTGTTATCTTGTCACATATTGAAACCCAAATATGTCCCATGTTATTTTGACATATTATACACCTTTAGGTATTTCTACAACACATTATAAAATTTTTATGGAACTTGCATACATTTTTCAATAAATTTTAATAACTATCACAAGTAAAAGATCAAATCTATACACCATCTTTTTTATAATTATAATTAATGTTTTAAATGAAATTATGCCCTATCTTTTGAACTACTTGACTTTTATCATACTGTACTTTTAATGTAATGAAATTACCTGTTTAATTTATATTCCTAATAATGATTTAAAATAATTTGGAAATTATATTTTCTAATTGTAACTATCAATACGAGTTTAATTAATAAATTCATGTCATTATATCAAATTTTCTTAAACGACAAAAATAAATTTTGAAGTTATTTTACTTCTATTTTTAATATATCATCTTTGTCAAGAAAGTACCTCAATCGAGTTTTAAGATAATACCAAATCTGGACGGATAATTGTGACAAACGTTATCTTAATGTTAATATTCAATTATTTCTTCACCCTCATTTTCCTATTAATGTGAATTATTATGTTTTACGGTTACGTGATTCGAGATCCCTCCTCGATCGTTAACCTTAAATCATTTTAGCACAGCGTTTTCGTTTATTCGTTTATGAATTCTTTCTATCTCGTTATTTTTCTCGTATTAAGGATCACTATTTTATTCTGAGTATTAAAATAAATTTCAAAAAGGATCCTATAAGGAGAAACGAGCCCCGGGACGGTGCTCTCCTAAGGTGGTGAGGATGTAAAACCCGCAAAAATAAGGTCACTACTTAATTCTATCTTTCAAGTATTTTTGAAACATTTAATGTCATTAAATACCATTATGTTTAACGGTTTAAGTTAAAACTGATATTTAATATTTTATTTTTATGTTTTGACGAGTAACGAGGACTATTAGTGATCGCGATACCGACGGATGCCCAAAATTTTACACTTTATTATCGATAGTTTCGATATTTAATATTTTCTATTGTTGTCGTTTTATTTTTATTTTAAAAGTATTTTTCGTAATTTACGTTAAACTTTTATGTGTCATTCGTTCATTCGACACATTAACTATTTTAGGTCATTTATATATCAAAATATAAATATTCTCTGAATGTCGATGTTTTTATTTTATATTGAGCGTCATTTTTCGAGTCTAACGTGTATCTTTCCAGTCGTGTAACTTTTTAACATATCGGGCTTCGACAATACCCGCTTATATCCATATAAAACTATTAATTTCTTTTTCCATATAAAACTATTAATTTCTTTTTCCAGCTTATCCAACCACACCACATGATAAAAATATCATTCTATGCATAAAATAAAAGCTATGTATTCCCTCTAATCTAATATCATTCTCTGTATGTGGCTATATGTCAATTTCACATATCGACAATTTCATTTCATTCAATATGTTTTCATTGTCATCTCTTTAGAGGAAAAAAGTACTCTTATCTTTAGCCACGTCTTTTGTCAAAACTTTGGCTCTAAGATTTGTTACTATACAAATCATACACTCTTCTCACTATAAATCTCGGTGAATAACACAACACATACTTTAAAACTCCCAATCTCCCTCGAATGGTGTGGTAGCAGCAAAGGAAGCTCTAAGCCAAGGACCAAACCGTTTAGGAGCCAAGGAAGAGAAAAGACGAGGTGTTGATCAAGTAGTCGTGCAACCATCCCCTTTTACTTTCGCATCATCTCGATCTGTTTCGACATCTTTTGTTTTGTTTCAAGTTTCTGTAAGGTTCCATTTCATTTATGCACTCTTCTATATCTATATTACTAGTAAATAATCTGGTGTTAATCATTTTGGAACCTCAACCCACGCTGAACATATTTTAGGTTCAAATCGAAAATGCGAAACCGTAGCCTAACCATCCAACTTTAATCCCCGACAACTTTTTATTTTTCTTAACAACCTATGCTGATTTTTATATATGTTTTAGACCTCTATAGGTCTCTAATCTCCATGAATATCAGAACTTGAATCGAAATATAGATCGAGTTATTGCTTTTGCGAATTCTGTCCCCAAATAGGATTTGAACATGACATGATGATCGTGAATGGGGACACCTTTTCACACCATCAAAAATCACAATTTCTGAACTTAACCTATACAAATCTTTACATCTGGTAAATTACCATACTAGAGACTAGAACATGTCCGAGTTTCAGCCTCTAGGTCGACCTCTAGCCTTGATAAAAGTCGAGACAAAAGTCGCCCCACAACATGAAATTTTATAATGTAAATTTAAGTGTTTTAATCTTTAATAACTAAAGGGACTATTTTGTCAATATGTAATACTTACTAATCAGTGATTAAACTTTTAAGATTCTTAAAGTTATGTTTAGGGACTAAACTTGCCAGTTTTGAAACTATAGGGACGAATTTTGCCATTTTTAAAACTAGAAGGACTAAAGTGTAAATATCCTTAAATATAAAAATATAAATTATAAAAATGTATTTTAAATTGTAATAACTAGTTTTGTTAAATATTTAAACTCGACCTGATTAACGTTCATATTCGATGAAAACATTATAAAAGTTATTCAATTTTGTACATTGTCGTATATATTTCTATGAGGCATCTCATCATTATAGGTCTCGTTCGGTCATATGTCGACTGTTGGGCATCTCGTTCTCGATCAATGAGCGATTGATATCTCGTGAAGTCGTGTATTGACTATTAGACGTTTGTTCCTTCTACGTGTAATAGCTATATCAGGTGAGTCTATAGCCTCGTTTGCGCAATTATATGATTTTAAAAACCCGCGAGGGGGAATACATGTTTTATAAACTTTAAACACAAGATTTTTATGGTATGCTTGTCCCTATCTGAATAGACCCGTGGTTGCCTTAAATTGCATTAAGTAGATTGCCATTGTCAAAGCCTCAGTTATGGACCGTTAACTAGCTTATGATGGGCTAGCCGCTGGTACAATTAATAGATCTATGAGGGAAGCCGCCTCATTTCGGCTTGTGGGTGATGGCCCTCGTGCTTAGGCCTGGACGCCCACTGTACGGACATATTGTATTGAGAAGTCAGGTATAGGGAAATGTACCAATAATTTGGAGGTAAGCGATAATTAATAAATCTCTTGTCTTATTAGACCTAACGGAGTGTCTAAGGGCTCGGCTCCATGAGCTTAATGCAATTTTTGCTATATACAACTATATTTGTTGATGCAAATTATTCGATGCTTGTTGCCTTCAAGTATGCCACCAAATTATAACTTTTGCTTGTGTTCAAAATGATTATATAAACCTATATATTTCACTCAGCATTTTTGTTGATGATTTTACTCACATGTATTTCAGGTAATCAAGGAGTGTGATGCTTGGAGGTCACGGGAATGAAGTTGTGCATTGCTTTTGTTGTTCAAACTCTTGTTTATCGTTCCTTTCCTTAAAACAATATAAGTCTTTTGTTTTAGTTTTACTTTGGTTATGATGTCTTGGGACTATGCTACTCTGACAAATGTTTTAGGAACGGTAAATTTAAAACGTCTCTTTTCGTGTCGTTCTTTATAAATTATGTGTTATTGTACCATTGTTTAACACCCAAAGATATATTCCGCTGCGTGTAAATTTGGGGGTGTTAAAATGTGTTCGCCTAGGAACCCAAGGGCATGACTGGAGTACCTCGGTCGATCATGGAGCATAGGCTACAAATCCGCGCGGGATATCCCTCGATAAAACAAAAGAAGCGCGAGCAAGCCCCCGAGCGGAGCAAGGTAATACTCGAAGAAGTTAAAAAGTTGGTTGACGCGTGCATTATGCGAGAAGTCTACTACCATGACTGGCTATCCAACCCAGTTATGGTCAAAAAAACATGACGGTAGTTGGCGCATGTCTGTGGACTTCACGGATCTCAATAAAGCTTGTCCACAGGACTGTTATCCACTACCGGAAATTGATTGGAAGGTCGAGTCTTTATGTGGGTATCCCTTTAAATGCTTTCTAGACGCATACAAATGATACCATAAGATTCAGATGGAAAAGGAGAACGAGGAAAAAACAACGTTCCATACAAGCTAGGGGGTCTATTGTAATACCAAAATGTCATTTGGCTTAAAAAAATGCGGACGCCACCTATCAGCTTTAATCGACAAAGCCTTCGACGACCAAATCTGGCGTAACTTGGAAGTCTACATAGACGACTTGGTTATAAAAAGCCACACAAAGGAAGAACTTATCAGGTACATTGAGGAAACCTTTGGGACGCTGAGGAATATCAACATGAAGTTGAATCCCCAAAAATGCATGTTCGAAGGGACTAAATGGATGTTTTTAGGGTACATGATAGATACTAATGGTATCAAGCCATGCCCTGATAAGATCGACGCAGTCATACAGCTGCCATCCCCAAGGACATTGAAGGAAGTGCAATCCCTAATTGGAAAGCTAGCATGGCTGAACCGGTTCTTGTCCAAATCCGCTGAAAAATCCTTACCCCTATTCAAGACACTCAAGAAGTGCATGAAAAAAGGAGATTTCCGTTGGACAAAGGAGACCGAAGAGTCATTTGATCAACTCAAGAAACACCTGGCTGCTCTCCTAATGTTGGTCGCACCACGACCTAAAACAGAATTGATTATTTAATTATCAGCCACATATGGCCCGATCAGCGCAGTTATAATAACTGACATAAATTATGTTTACATTCCGATATAATTTATGAGTAGAGCATTGCAGGGGCCAGAGTTGAATTATACTTCGATGAAGAAGCTGGTCTTGTCTCTAGTATACACTGCAAAAATGTTACGCCGTTACTTCCAGGCGCATCCTATTATAGTAATCACATATCAGCCAATCAAGCAGATAATGTCAAAGTCGGATGCAGCGAGAAGGCTATAGAAGTGGAGTGTTCTGTTGGGAGAACACAACATTTTGTACAGACCGCGTGCGACAGTCAAAGGACAAATCCTGACAAATTTCATCATAGAAAAACTAGAAGAGGAGTTTAACACCCCCAAATTTACACGCAGCGGAATACATCTTTGGGTGCTAAACAATGATACAACAACACATAATTTATAAAGAACGACTCGAAAAGAGACGTTTTAGATTTATCGTTCCTAAAACATTTGTCAGAGTAGCGTAGTCCCAAGACATCGTAACCAAAGTACAACCAAAACAAAAGATTTAAATTGTTTTGAACAAAAGGAACGACAAACATTCAAAGAGTTTATATTACAAAGTAGTGCACAACATTCATTCCCGTGGCCTCCAAGCTTCACCCTTCCTGATTACTTGAAATACATGTGAGAGAATCATCAGCAAAAATGCCGAGTGAATCTATAGTTTTATATAATCATTTTGAACACAAGCAAAGATTATAAGTCTGTGGCATGCTTAATAAGCATCGAATAATAATTTGCATCAACAATGATAATTGTATATAGCATAAATTGCAATAAGCTCATGGAACCGAGCCCTTAGACACTCCCTTTAGAGGTCTGATAAGACAGGAGATTTATTAATTGTCGGTTACCTCCAGATTAGTGGTACATTGCCGTATACCTGACTTCTTAATACAATATGTTCAAACAGTGTGGAGGTCGGGCCTAAGCTTCTATGACAAGTCCACACAAACTAAACTGGGGCGGCTTCCCCCATAGAACTATTAATTGTACTAGCGGCTAGCCCATCATAAGCTAGTTAACGGTCCAAAATTGAGGCTTTAACAAGGCAATCACTTAATGCAATTTAAAGGCAACCACGGGTCCATTCATAGAGGGACAAGCATACCATAAAAATCTTGTGTTCTAAGTTTACAAAACATGTATTCCCCCTCGCGGGTTTTAAAATATTTGAATGAGCTCAAACGAGGCTATAGACTCACCTTAAGTAGTAGAAGTAGTTGAAAACGATCACCGACGATAGTAGATGCCCGATAAACACGACAACCGCAACCTAGCAAATAAGGTGCGTATATTAATAATAAACTCGAGAAATAAATCATACATAATAACGTCAAACTCAAACTCACAAAACCACAATACACTCGAGAGTAACGATATAAATAACTCCATTATACTTTACTACTCATTTACTTTAACATTTTACACTTTTAACAAAATCCGCGGGTACATACTACATGTACTAGCTTATTTACCCCTTTTTAAACTTGTCAACCGTTTATGAAACGACTCGATAAACCAACTTAATATATATATAAAGTCCTCCTACAAGTTTATCAAATGAAATTACTTTTAAAGTCCTTTACCCGACTCATTTTCAAACTACAAAATCCGGACAGATTTAAGTTAATTTTTCATACGACCGTTTTAACTTATTTAAACGACTCCGTTTACAAAACCTACACTCGGGTTTTAAATTAAACTCAACCTATAAAGTAAATACCTCATTATCAGCAGGTTACTTATTTCAAAACTTCCATTTAGAGTCCCCGAGATTCGATCCAAATATCGACAACAACTATTTGTAGTGTCGATACTCGTCTCCCGGTACACGATCATTCAAAACATCATAACTTCGCGCTCGTTTGGAGCTAGAAGCTCTACCTTATATCAAATCGAAGCTAATAAACTAATATACAACCCTAGGCTATAAGTTAAGCCATTTTCAAAACATAAAAATTCGGATTTTACAGTTTACTTACTGTTATAAAATGGTCATTAAAATCTTGTACAAAATCAACTTTTTGATCAAAACCAACCATAGAAATGATCATTTCTATACTCTAATATCATCATACATCCACCATAACATCAAAATCATAATAAAAATAAAAATCTTTAGATCAAAATGAAGTTTTTAACAAGATTTCTAGCAAGAACCACCATGGATCATGCTAAAAACACCATGCATGCTCATGGCTTCTACCTACCAACATCAAGAAAATAAAAAGTACTTGCATGTGTAAAATTCTTATACCAATATGATCCTTGATCAAAAATAAGAATGGGTCTATGCTTGGTTTAGTTTAAATCATCCTCAAACTCAAGATAAATTGAAAATTGTATGTGTTTGGGGTGTGGTGTGGTGTTTCGGCAAACAAGAGAGAGGGAGAAAGGAGGAGTGGGTGAAATTTTGGAAGTGAAAAATGATTTGTGTGTGTTTATTTTGGGTTTTTATATAGTGGGGTAGGGACCATAGTTGCAATTTGGCAATAGTTGTGGCTAAAAATGTAAATAGTTAGCTAAAAAGCGGGAAATAATTATTAGTCAATTTTGAAAATATTTACGGGGCTCGGGTTTCGTAAAAATACTTAAAAGTTTAAACGCACACGAAAAATAATAATATAACGATTCGATACGTAATTAAAATGATATCGTCGAAAGTATTAGATATCGAAACGATCGATAATAAAATATAAAATTGTGGGCATCCGTCGGTATCGCGATCACTAGTAGTCCTCGTTGCTCGTCAAAATATTAAAATAAAATATTTAATATCGGTTTCAACTTAAACCGTTAAACATAATAATATTTAATATTATAAAATACTTCAAAATATTTGAAAAGTAAGAATTAAGTAATGACCATATTTTGTGGGTTTTACATCCTCACCACCTTAGGAGAGCACCATCCCGGGGCTTACTTCTCCTTAGGTCCGTCTACGAATAATTGTGGAAACTTGTTCTTGAAGTAGTCCTCTCGCTCCCAAGTGTATTCGGGTCCACGTCGGGAATTCCATCGCACCTTCACTATCGGGATCCGACTTTGCTTAAGCCGTTTCACCTCTCGATCCATAATCTCCACCGGTTCCTCAATAAAATGCAGCTTGTCGTCCAATTGAATCTCCTCAAGTTGAATTATCAAATTCTCATCCGCCAAACACCAATTAAGATTAGAAACGTGAAAAGTATTGTGAATAGCACTTAACTTCTCTGGCAATTCCAACTTGTATGCCACAGGGCCAACTCGATCAATAATCTTGAATGGACCTATATAGCGTGGACTAAGCTTTCCTCGCTTGCCAAATTGAATTACTCCTTTCCAAGGTGATACTTTCAACATAACCATATCGCCAATATCAAACTCCAAGGGTTTTCTTCTCTTATCCGCATAACTCTTCTGCCTACTACGAGATGTCAATAAACGATTCTTGATTTGCACGATCTTCTTAGTCGTTTCTCTAATCAATTCAGGACCCGTCAACTGACTTTCTCCAAACTCACACCAACCAACTGGTGATCTACACTTTCGCCCGTAAAGTGCTTCAAAAGGCGCAGCCTTGATACTTGCATGATAACTGTTATTGTATGAGAACTCCACCAATGGTAAGTGCCGATCCCAACTACCTCCAAAATCCATTACACACGCTCGTAACATATCCTCCAAGGTCTGAATAGTCCTTTCACTTTGTCCGTCCGTTTCCGGATGATACGCAGTGCTCAAGCCCAACTGAGTCCCCAAAGCTCGCTGAAGCGATTTCCAAAACTCAGATGTGAACCGACTATCTCGATCAGAAATAATTGACAAAGGAACTCCATGTCTACAAACAACTTCCTTCAAATACAACCGAGTAAGTTTGTCTAAGTCATCAGTTTTCTTTATCGGCAAGAAATGAGCCGACTTAGTCAACCGATCAACAATCACCCAAATCGTATCATAACCACTAGAAGTTCTCAGAAGTCCCAAAACAAAGTCCATTGTGATCTTCTCCCATTTCCATTCTGGGATTTCAGGTTGTTGCAGTAAACCCGAAGGTCTCTTGTGCTCAAACTTCACCTTGGCACACGTCAAGCATTTATTAACATAAGTAGCAATGTTAGCCTTCATATTCGGCCACCAGTAGCATTTCTTCAAGTCTTGGTACATTTTATCCGATCCTGGGTGAATCAAATTTTAGACTTATGAGATTCGTGCATAATTAGATCTCTCAATCCTCCATACACCGGTAACTGATACGTGTGAAAACACCCATCCCTTTTACCACTTAATTACAATAATAACCGAGCCAAAACGTGTATTTTATGTCATTTATGTCGGAATTATGCGTGGTTTGTGTTTTTGTTGTGATTTAGGATGAAAAGGTGAAAAGTGGAGAAAACACGGGCATTCACGGGCTTTTATAGAAGAAAAAGTCGAAAGACAAAGTCAAGAAATCAAGAGTGCAAAAAGAACGGAAGTCCAAGACCAATTCTGAAGATTTATCGAAGAAAAAGTCAAAAGACGGAAGTTTACTAAAAGCCGAAGAACTCAAGTCTAATTTATTGAAGAATTACAAGACGAGTTTGAAGAGATCCCGAGACAAAGTCATTAAAGTCAAAAGATTAAGAAGATTAAGGACTTAATGATGCAATTAGATAAAGAAGAAAGAGGGAGAAAGCTTCCACTAAGCACCTCCCTAATCCACTATAAATAGATGATTAGTAGCTTCATTTGTAGTTGTTGGGTGGCTTGACAAACCACCTCTTCCACCATTTTCATTTACTTGCACAATTTAATTTCTTGCACTTTAATTTCTTGTATCGCACCCTTTAATTATCAAGTAAGTTTTATTTAATTGTTGTTGAATCTTTACTTTTCTTGTTTAATCTCTCATCTACCTTTCTTGTTTGTGTTTAATCTTTGTGTTCATGTTCTTGAGTTTCATAGTTTTGATTAAGTGGGTTTTGATCATTTTGATTATTATTGTTAGTTTTGTTGATTTGTTTTGAATGGTATTGATTAGTTGTTCATTTGTGGTTAGTTTGATTTAATCTTTTGGTTAATCTGGATTGATTTTGGTTAAATTCGTGCCTTTTTCTTCAACCCCTGTTGTTCGTGTTCATGCTTACTGTTTCTTTCCCCAGATATTCTGGATCAACCACTTTCTTCTCAATTGTTCCGAATCAAGATTGTTCATCCGGAATATTTTATATTCCGGATCAATGCCTTTCATTCGGAATACTTGATTATTCCGGATCAATCTCTTTATTCGGAATGTTTGTTATTCCGGATCAATCACTTCATTCGGAATACTTTGTTATTACGGATCAAGTCTTTCATCCGGAATATTGATTATTCCGGATCAAGTCTTTCATCCGGAATAATATTCCGGATCAAGGTCCATATTCCGAATCAACCTCTTTTCCCTTTTTTATTCCGGATCAAAACCTTATTCCGAATCAACTAATTTATTCCGGATAAGTGACATATTCCGGATGAACTGTTTTATTCAGAATGAGTGTTTTCCAGTTTTTAGTTTTAAGCTTTACTTTTCCCGCCCTTTTCCTTATTTGCATTTTTATTTGCCTTCCTTTTAGTTTAAGTTTTAGTTTGTGTCATTTACCTTTATTCCTTTTAATTTCTCGTCATTTATTTTCCGTCAAGTTTTAATCTTTCATTGTTTCTTTTTACCATCTTTATTTTCATCGTTTCGAGTCTTTATTTTCCATTAGTTTTAGACAACGACACCCTTTCCTTCTTTTCCACCAAGAACAACTGAGTCGCACTTTGAACCGTGATCAATTCGAGAAGATTCCGAGAAACGAACTTTTCAACCTAGCAAAACCCGTACATTAAAATGGCGCCGCTGCCGGCTCTTTTTGTGAAGATTAACAGTTTTTGTGAGAGACGCGTTGGCTTTTGGGATCCGTTCACTCGTGAACGTTATTTTTCGTGTCAAAAATTTCCAAAAATCCCAAAAACATTTGAAAAATCATAAAAAGCATTTCTTTTTCAAAGTTTTGCACCAAAAATATTCTTCTTGCTTATCTATTTTTCTTTATGGATTCTTATGTCCATTGCGTCGGGTGTGGAAGACGATTATACGGGAATGACTCATGTCAATGGTGTACTTGTGAGCGTTGCGGAAACGATATCGACAACACACAATTCAGATTTTGTCCATTGTGCAACTCGACTAATTCGTCCTTATTGAATCCACCTCCTGTTCCCATGTGCATCTATTGTGGAAGCGATTCTCATTGGTATGTTTCGTGTCCAATTCGATACCCGCCTCATGGCGAGCAAGAACTGGATTACAATTATGACAATGGTAATAGTTATCTACAAGAAGCACCGGATTTTTCTCCATACACTTGTTGCCAAAATTATGAGGGCCCTCATGATACTTCTTATTGTCAGCCAATGGATTATTATGAGCCAGATCCGTGTCCTCAATTTTCCTCACCGATGGATTATTATGAACCAAATCCGTGTTATAATTCTTCTCAACCGATGACTTACTATGAGCCACATCCGTGCTATAATTCTGGTTTTCATAACTGTGAGCCCCCACACCCCAACCTCAATCATCAATCCTCTTAGAGAATTCAACAACTCACTACTCTGAATGAAGAAAGACAAACCATTATTTTGAAACTTCAAGAGGCCGTTGTTCAGCTAAAAGAAGCATGGGAGGAAGAAAAGCGACAGCAACAAGAACAAGTATCTAATCTTAGTGATTATACCCCTCCTCTTGCGCGTCCATACTATTATGATGATGATGACGATGAGCCTACTATTTCTTGGAATGATCTTGTTGCTCAATGTCCTAGTGCAATTGTCATCCCTTCTCTCAAAATCCCAAACGAGTCTAAGGATTGTGATACATTGAGTGAGCCTAGTGATTTTGGTCTTGATAAATTCTTTGATGAGGTGTGTGTCATACCGACTGCTATAGAGTCTGAGGACGACGTTGCTCTTACGGAAGAGGTCGATCCTAATGATGACAATTTTTCTCCTCGCTATGAGAATTTCACTTTTGAAATTTCTCAATCTCCACCGGGAGATGCGGGCGATGACGATTTATTCTCTCCGGCTTACGAGAAGTTCACCGATGAACTTGCTCTTGAAGATGAGGTGGAAGACGTGATTCTCCGTGATAGATTACGGAAAGTGCATCTTCTTATTGCTCAAATCGAAGAGTTGACTTCTCCTCCTCTTTCCGAGTCTTTATCTCCGTCTATTCCTCCCGTTGAAGATAATGACCCATTGCTGGAAGAAATCGACATTCACTCCATACCTCCAGGTATTGATGACGATGACATGGAGGGGGATATTATTCTTGATAATTTGTTGCAGGAAGGTATTGACCCAAGTCCCCCTCCCGAGCACCTTTCATCCTCCCCTTTAGCCACTATTACGGAGGATGAGTGCTTTGACCCGTGAGGTGACATTCAATATGTCATGATTGATAATATTACGACTTTGCCGAATGCTCAGCCTCCATTGTCTTTGGGGGATGACAATGTGCTTACTTTACCCACCCCACCTCCCGTGGATCTTGATTTCACATACTTTTCGTATGTTGAAAGGACTTTTCTCCCATTCAAGACTTATCCCCCCGCCTCTCCTTTATTGATGTCAACCGGGAACGAGGACAAGGTCTTTGATCCCGGTATTTCATTTGAGGCTTCCCCATGGACCATTTAATTTGGGGACGAGTCAGGCTCGTGACTCGGTTAATATAAACAAGCGCTTTTTGGGAGGCAACCCAATTATCTATCTTTACTTGTTTTCACCATAAGTGTAGGGGGGAGCCCCGTTGGTGTTTCTTGTTTTCTTTCTTATCATGTGCAGGGATTAGAGCTTCAAATACACACTCTTGATGACTTTTGACGAACCGTGATTCCGTGTTCCCATCTTCCCGGTTCTATCCCAAACTCTTTTTGATTCACTATTTTATATTTCTCAATATTAAAATAGGAATCTCTTTAGTTGTCTCTTTCTTAGCGAGATTTAAACAAAGTGCACAATGTCCTAAGTGTAGGCACTAGTACAAAAAAGTCCATGGAGAGTGGTCCAAAAAGGCAATGGAGACTGGTTTTGTAGGACGTCTCTATGTGGAGGATCTCCTTGCTCGAAACATAAAGAGAGTGGTTTTTAAACCAGTCTCTATTAAAAGAATCGACACCGGTTATCTACATAAAAAAAAGTCTCTTTAGAGATTGGTCTCCATACTAATCTCCAGAAAGCAGTCTTTTTAAGAGCATCTAACCAGTCTTTTTATGTAGTAAAAAAATGTGTTTTTTTTCTAAAAACCAGTCTCTTTTTAGTTAATATTTTATAAAAAAAAAACTTGGAATTTTTATTAAATTCCAAATTTTACAAATTTAACCCTCTACAATGAAATAATGTAAATACAAGAATTTTATAAAAAGACAAAATTAAAAGACTTGAATTGTCATAAACAACAAATGTATGTAAATAAAGACAACTTTATTAATTGAAAGGATTAAAATTGTTAAATACATATTTTGAATCAAATTTGTTTTTATTTAACTTGTCGCCACAATGTAAACCAAGCTCCAAAAATCGCGTTCAACTCTTTCTTATCCAACGTACGCTCGTTATTCCACGGTACCTACAAGTAATTTATTCAAATTAACACAATAAGGTAGATAAAAGCAACATACAAATCAGACCAACGAAAGGAATTAAAAGCTAAAACATTAGCTTGTGTAAAAGAGTTGTTAAGGCTACTAACGGATACTAACACAACTACTATAGCTTATTGATACTAATTTTTATCACTGTTAAAACTAGGGGTGTCATTCGGGTCGACCCGACCCGATCCAAACCCGAACCCGATAAGGCCTTATAGGGTCGGGTTAATTCGGGTCAAATCAATCTTATCGGGTTCATCGGGTCAACCCGATAGCCTTATAGGGTCGGGTTAGGGTTGAAATTAATTTGTTATCGGGTTATCGGGTTAACCAGCTAAACCTTATAAGACTTGTGCAAAATCAAATATTTGTTTAAATATAAACTGAAGTTTATTAATTACTTGTAAGCCCACTTAACAAATTATATTAAGTTGTAAGCCCACTTAAAAGCTCACCTAACTTTGCACTTATCCTAATCTATTTAATCAGTGGTCATTGACGATTCATTTTAAGTTTTTCACAATGTCAAAACAAAAACCCTCCTCACAATGTCAAAACATTAAGACATTAAGGCCCCGTTTGGTTCGTTGTAATTGGATGTAATTTGATGTAATTGTAATTCAATTACATTACATAACCTGTTTGGTTCACAGAATGATGAGAAAGTAATTCACTTTACATTCTATATGGTGTTTGGTATACTACGTAATTGTAATTGGGACGTTACAATTACATCAAATGATGTATTTCAGATTACATAGGAACTTGGATGGAATGTTTTGAATTACGTCGTAATTCGTAATTTTATACTTTAAACCACTATTATTATTATTATTAATTATTAATAATCAACTTTATTATTATTATTATTATTAATATATTATTATTATATTAAAATAATATAATAATAATAAATTTATTTTTATTATTATATTATTATATTAAAATAATATAATAAAAATAAATTTATTTTTATTATTATATAATAAAAAATTAAAAAGTAATAATAATAATTTTTTATTATTAATTATTATTATTTTTATATTATTATTTATAAATTTATAAATTTTTAATTTATATTTTTTTTAATTTTGAATTTATTTTATATAATATTTATTTATTATTAACTTATTTTTTATTTTTTATTATTTTTTATTTTTATTATTTTCATTATTATTTTTTATAATTTTATAATTTTATATTTTAATTAAATATTTTTATTTTTTAATTCTTGTTATTATTATTTATTTTAATATTTTATTAATATAAATATTTCTTATTATTATACTTTTGAAATATTAAAATAATATAAATTATTATTATTTTATTTTAATAAAAAATAATATTTTTTATTAAATTCATAGTTTTTATTAAATTAATAGTTTTTATTAAATTAATATTTTTTATTAAATTAATATTTTTTATTAAATTAATATTTTTTATTAAAATAATAAATTTTATTAAAATGATAGTTTTTACTAAAATAATAATTTTATAAAAATAATAATTTTTATTAAAATAATATTTTTTTTAGAATAACAAGTTTATTTTATTTTAAATTATTTATGTTTTTCTTATTTTATTTTAATTATTATTTTTTATTTATTTTTTATGTTTTATAAAAAGAGTTGAATTACATTACGGTGAGACTCAACCAAACACATCTCAGATTATATACATTACAATTCTACAACATTACAATTCCAACACATTCCCAATCTTTCAATTACAATTACATCATATTACAATTCCTTCCAAAGATAACAATTCCCTTAAAAACATTCTGCGAACCAAACGGGACCTAAGTTTCTACTTGAATTAAAATGTCTTTAGTTTTCAAGATATTTTTTCAAGCTTACTGTGACTTTATTATGGTTTTTATACATGTAGAAATAATCACTCATGACATACTTGTTCCACCCGTAAGCCTAACGAACATGAATTGTTATTTTTCAATAAAGTTTCTAGTAGATTTTCGTTGCAAATTAGGGTGCAAATTACATCTTCGTTTGATATACATAAAGTATCAAAGTATGAACTTTGTTGTCTAATACAGTATTAGTTTGTGACTGATAATATGTATGACCCGATAACCCGATAAGCTTGACCCTATATACCCGATAACCTGATAGACCCAAACCCGATAACCCGAATCCTTATAGGGTCAGGTTGCGGGTAAGTTTTTGTTTTATGAAAACCCGATAGAACCCGATCCGATAAGGCTCAAATCCGACCCGATAACCCGAATGACACCCCTAGTTAAAACCCAAATCCAAACACCCAAAATGACAGTTTTAAAACCTGTATCCAAACATACTCTAAAGTCTGGATCTATACCAAAATCGATAATAATATGCACAAAAATACCACGAGCCCGACCCGATTTGGGTGTGGCTGTGGTGACGTCATGACATCCGAACCACCACCCCAACGGTGGTTTTCAGTGGTGAACCACAACAAACAAGAAATAACAAACACTATATGGTGGCTACTGGTGGTAGATTACGGGTGGCAGAAAAACGACAACAACCAGCCATGTTGACGATTTATCAAGATCAGTATACTACCTAAAACAACATAACATCCTCATAAAAAAATTACAATATAAGTTAAAACATATGTGCAACTCCTTGTAACATTTATCCATAAAAAATTACAACATAACATATGTTGCACATAACGTTTATCCTAAAATAACATAACATCCTCATAAAAACGTTTATCCATCATGTAAATATTATCAATGGATCTCAAGTTTAGAAAAAGTAGCCGTACCCGAGACCCTTTTTTCATGTTTTATAAGATACGAATGAATGAAATAATATATAATATTAGGGGTTTTCAAAATTATTAGATGTGTAAAAAAATTATTTACGTAACTTGATTAGCTTATCTTTTATGAAGCACGTGATGATGGTGGTCGTGGTGATGGATGGCGGCCGCGGGTGACGCTGGTGGTTATTCGTGGTGCGGGTAGCAGCAGATCTGTTATGGTGGTGATTATAGAGGGATAGACGTTGGTGGTGGCTGAATAGAGCAGCGGTGATGATGGAGAGAGTGATGATGATAGAGATGGATGGCTTCGATGGAGGTTAGGACCAGAAAAAATATTCCGACGGCCAGAAAAATAAATGGAGGCGCCGGAGAATAAGATGAGAGGAGGGAGTGAAATTGTATGTGTGTTTTTGGTATTAGGGTTAGGGTTTTTGAAAAATGAATATAGAACATGACTTTTTTTTATATTAAAGTAAAAGTGTAAAATGGATATAACTTATGGTTAAAACTGTAATTTTTATTATAACTTTCATAGTTTAATGGTTCGGGGCTCGTTTATGATAGATAACGAATAATTCAAGACACGAAACTTTCGCCATTGCGTTCCAAATATTTATAAAAACAAGTATGTACCGTTTAGTCCTTATGATTTTAAGTTTAAAAAAAAATTAACCACAATCTATTAAAATAAAACAAGACTGGTTTTTTAAAAACCAATGTCTTATAATGTGTAAAAACATTGGTTTTTTATAAAAAATGGTGTCCATAAAACAAACACATAAAGACATGTTGTTACGTAAAAACCAGTGTCTTTACTTTTATAAAAAAGACTGGTTGCATCTTAAAAACTGGTTTCTTTAGAATTCACATTATGGAGACTGTTTTTTTTTTCAAGAAAACCAGTTTTCATGCATTCCCTTCCCACCATTTTTGGTCATAGAGACATGTTTTTTCATAACCAGTCTTTTTAAGGGGTCTCTTTAGCGTTTTGTGTAGTAGTGAGGGGAGTTTACTCCCACATGCTTAAACATTGAGGAAAATGTATATATTAAGTGTAGGGGGACTTCTATCGAAGTTAAGTGGTCTTTTCCTTGTATTTGTCCTCATTTTAACCGGAAAATCATTTTTTCGACATTTTTCAAAATTTTTGATCTATTTTGGCCTATTAGTTTTTACCTTTAGTAGAATAAATTTTGAATAAAGTGGTTTTAATTTTCAAACGTTGTGAATATTTTGAATAAAGTGGTTTACTTATCTAAGTTTACTTTAGCTAGTATCCTTAACGTGTTTAAGTCAAGTTTTGCTAGGCTTTTATATAGGGAGCTATAAAACGCGAAAGTCTTAACTCTCACGGGTTAAGAACAAGAACTTTTCGCAAGTTCCTATAATTGATCCTAGAGAGTATCAAGGGAACTTTAAAATGCGATTTCTAAACTTGAAAGAGTCTAAGAATTTGCAAGATCCTATAGGCGACTCGAAAACCCAAAACTTTGATTTAATAGGTTAAGCATCCATAAGTCTCATTTTTGAGATTTTAAACTGTGGAGAATGAGAGATGATAGAGTCAATTATAAGTTTGGTATTTTTTCGTGAATTTATGTGAGTTAATTATAAGCCTATTCTCCCATCGCTTGCTAATAAATGTATCTGTAATAAATAAGGTTGTACGATTTGAAAAGTTACTTAGCTTCTAGCCCAAGATCGTTTAAAAGTTGCTCGGTATGGATTAGAGTTCATAGCCAAGGCATAACTTATTGAAGCGGGACGCGAAGATTAGCGAGTCCAAAAAGGTCCTAACAAGGCATGAGGGCTACATTTTGTTGCTAAAGATCCAAAAGTGATTTGAAGAATCATTTATCAAAAATCAATATGAAGGATCGAGACACACGACAAAAAGAAAATACTCCCCAAAAGATCATGGAGAAGTCTATCCAAAAAGGCCCTAACAAGGTATGAGGATAAATAGATCCAAGTCCAAAAAGGAGGCGGATCGTTGTATATCAAAATCCCAAATAAAGATTGGAGAAAAATGAAGAAGTCGTGGTCCAAATATGAAGAATCTCTCAAAACTTCAAGTGAAGAAATTCCTATTATGAAGAGAAGACCATTATTTCATGAACGTCTCTCAAGATTTGAAGTATGAAGTCGCTGCCAAATATCGGTCCGAGAAAGGTCTCAAATCGCGAAGCGAGTTATGCCAAGATATGAACTTTATGAGGTCCCGAGAAGCAGTTTTAAAAGATTTTGTCCTTTAGCTAACTATTGATTAAACCATTCCACTTTATTTTCAGCCTAAATAACTATCGTAATAAGTCAACAATGCATCCTCGTGATCATTCAAGACAACAATAAAATATAAGAGATACACCTAGGAATAAGGGAGTCTAAGTGAATAATTGGCGCACATGAGTTCGTGTTAGTTTGCTAACTTATAATAACAATGATCTCGTTTTTAAGCTTGGTTTGGAGAAAGTGAAAACTTGAGGATGATGATCATTCATGACATTTTCAAAACCCTAAGGTATGTTTTTGATTTCTTTACTTTCTTCCTTTGAATGTTTATGATTTTCTATCTCTTTAATAAAGGCCAAGACGGATTGATTATGATGAAAAGTGTAATCATGCTTTGTAACTAAAGCATTGCATGAGGACATTGCAATGGTTAAGTGTAGGGGATTTGATAGGTGTGAAAACACCCATCCCTTTTACCACTTAATTACAATAATAACCGAGCCAAAACATGTATTTTATGTCATTTATGTCAGAATTATGCGTGGTTTGTGTTTTTGTTGTGATTTAGGATGAAAAGGTGAAAATTGGAGAAAACACGGACATTCACGTGATAATATGTATGACCCGATAACCCGATAAGCTTGACCCTATATACCCGATAACCTGATAGACCCAAACCCGATAACCCTAATCCTTATAGGGTCAGGTTGCGGGTAAGTTTTTGTTTTATGAAAACCCGATAAAACCCGATCCGATAAGGCTCAAATCCGACCCGATAACCCGAATGACACCCCTAGTTAAAACCCAAATCCAAACACCCAAAATGACAGTTTTAAAACCTGTATCCAAACATACTCTAAAGTCCGGATCTATACCAAAATCGATAATAATATGCACAAAAATACCACGAGCCCGACCCGATTTGGGTGTGGCTGTGGTGACGTCATGACATCCGAACCACCACCCCAACGGTGGTTTTCAGTGGTGAACCACAACAAACAAGAAATAACAAACACTATATGGTGGCTACTGGTGGTAGATTACGGGTGGCAGAAAAACGACAACAACCAGCCATGTTGACTATTTATCAAGATCAGTATACTACCTAAAACAACATAACATCCTCATAAAAAATTACAATATAAGTTAAAACATATGTGCAACTCCTTGTAACATTTATCCATAAAAAATTACAACATAACATATGTTGCACATAAAGTTTATCCTAAAATAACATAACATCCTCATAAAAACGTTTATCCATCATGTAAATATTATCAATGGATCTCAAGTTTAGAAAAAGTAGCCGTACCCGAGACCCTTTTTTCATGTTTTATAAGATACGAATGAATGAAATAATATATAATATTAGGGGTTTTCAAAATTATTAGATGTGTAAAAAAATTATTTACGTAACTTGATTAGCTTATCTTTTATGAAGCACGTGATAATGGTGGTCGTGGTGATGGATGGCGGCCGCGGGTGACGTTGGTGGTTATTCGTGGTGCGGGTAGCAGTAGATCTGTTATGGTGGTGATTATAGAGGGATAGACGGTGGTGGTGGCTGAATAGGGCAGCGGTGATGATGGAGAGAGTGATGATGATAGAGATGGAGGGCTTCGATGGAGGTTAGGACCAGAAAAAATATTCCGACGGCCGGAAAAATAAATGGAGGCGCCGGAGAATAAGATGAGAGGAGGGAGTGAAATTGTATGTGTGTTTTTGGTATTAGGGTTAGGGTTTTTGAAAAATGAATATAGAACATGATTTTTTTTTATATTAAAGTAAAAGTGTAAAATGGATATAACTTATGGTTAAAACTGTAATTTTTATTATAACTTTCATAGTTTAATGGTTCGGGGCTCGTTTATGATAGATAACGAATAATTCAAGACACGAAACTTTCGCCATTGCGTTCCAAATGTTTATAAAAACAAGTATGTACCGTTTAGTCCTTATGATTTTAAGTTTAAAAAAAAATAACCACAATCTATTAAAATAAAACAAGACTGGTTTTTTAAAAACCAATGTCTTATAATGTGTAAAAACATTGGTTTTTTATAAAAAATGGTGTCCATAAAACAAACACATAAAGACATGTTGTTACGTAAAAACGAGTGTCTTTACTTTTATAAAAAAGACTGGTTGCATCGTAAAAACCGGTTTCTTTAGAATTCACATTATGGAGACTGTTTTTTTTTCAAGAAAACCAGTTTTCATGCATTCCCTTCCCACCATTTTTTGTCATAGAGACATGTTTTTTCATAACCAGTCTTTTTAAGGGGGTCTCTTTAGCGTTTTGTGTAGTAGTGAGGAAAGTTTACTCCCACATGCTTAAACATTGAGGAAAATGTATATATTAAGTGTAGGGGGACTTCTATCGAAGTTAAGTGGTCTTTTCCTTGTATTTGTCCTCATTTTAACCAGAAAATCAATTTTTCGACATTTTTCAAAATTTTTGATCTATTTTGGCCTATTAGTTTTTACCTTTAGTAGAATAAATTTTGAATAAAGTGGTTTTAATTTTCAAACGTTGTGAATATTTTGAATAAAGTGGTTTACTTATCTAAGTTTACTTTAGCTAGTATCCTTAACGTGTTTAAGTCAAGTTTTGCTAGGCTTTTATATAGGGAGCTATAAAACGCGAAAGTCTTAACTCTCACGGGTTAAGAACAAGAACTTTTCGCAAGTTCCTATAATTGATCCTAGAGAGTATCAAGGGAACTTTAAAATGCGATTTCTAAACTTGAAAGAGTCTAAGAATTTGCAAGATCCTATAGGCGACTCGAAAACCCAAAACTTTGATTTAATTGGCTAAGCATCCATAAGTCTCATTCTTTGAGATTTTAAACTGTGGAGAACGAGAGATGATAGAGTCAATTATAAGTTTGGTATTTTTTCGTGAATTTATGTGAGTTAATTATAAGCCTATTCTCCCATCGCTTGCTAATAAATGTATCTGTAATAAATAAGGTTGTACGATTTGAAAAGTTACTTAGCTTCTAGCCCAAGATCGTTTAAAAGTTGCTCGGTATGGATTAGAGTTCATAGCCAAGGCATAACTTATTGAAGCGGGACGCGAAGATTGGCGAGTCCAAAAAGGTCCTAACAAGGCATGAGGGCTACATTTTGTTGCTAAAGATCCAAAAGTGATTTGAAGAATCATTTATCAAAAATCAATATGAAGGATCGAGACACACGACAAAAAGAAAATACTCCCCAAAAGATCATGGAGAAGTCTATCCAAAAAGGCCCTAACAAGGTATGAGGATAAATAGATCCAAGTCCAAAAAGGAGGCGGATCGTTGTATATCAAAATCCCAAATAAAGATTGGAGAAAAATGAAGAAGTCGTGGTCCAAATATGAAGAATCTCTCAAAACTTCAAGTGAAGAAATTCCTATTATGAAGAGAAGACCATTATTTCATGAACATCTCTCAAGATTTGAAGTATGAAGTCGCTGCCAAATATCGGTCCGAGAAAGGTATCAAATCGCGAAGCGAGTTATGCCAAGATATGAACTTTATGAGGTCCCGAGAAGCAGTTTTAAAAGATTTTGTCCTTTAGCTAACTATTGATTAAACCATTCCACTTTATTTTCAGCCTAAATAACTATCGTAATAAGTCAATAATGCATCCTCGTGATCATTCAAGACAACAATAAAATATAAGAGATACACCTAGGAATAAGGGAGTCTAAGTGAATAATTGGCCCACATGAGTTCGTGTTAGTTTGCTAACTTATAATAACAATGATCTCGTTTTTAAGCTTGGTTTGGAGAAAGTGAAAACTTGAGGATGATGATCATTCATGACATTTTCAAAACCCTAAGGTATGTTTTTGATTTCTTTACTTTCTTCCTTTGAATGTTTATGATTTTCTATCTCTTTAATAAAGGCCAAGACGGATTGATTATGATGAAAAGTGTAATCATGCTTTGTAACTAATGCATTGCATGAGGACATTGCAATGGTTAAGTGTAGGGGATTTGATAGGTGTGAAAACACCCATCCCTTTTACCACTTAATTACAATAATAACCGAGCCAAAACATGTATTTTATGTCATTTATGTCAGAATTATGCGTGGTTTGTGTTTTTGTTGTGATTTAGGATGAAAAGGTGAAAATTGGAGAAAACACGGACATTCACGTGCTTTTATCGAAGAAAAAGACGAAAGACGAAGTCAAAAAATCAAGAGTGCAAAAAGAACGGAAGTCCAAGACCAATTCCAAAGATTTCTCGAAGAAAAAGTCAAAAGACGGAAGTTTACTAAAAGCCGAAGAACTCAAGTCTAATTTATTGAAGAATTACAAGACGAGTTTGAAGAGATCCCGAGACAAAGTCATTAAAGTCAAAAGATTAAGAAGATTAAGGACTTAATGATGCAATTAGAGAAAGAAGAAAGAGGGAGGAAGCTTCCACTAAGCACCTCCCTAATCCACTATAAATAGATGATTAGTAGCTTTATTTTTAGTTGTTGGGTGGCTTGACAAACCACCTCTTCCACCATTTTCATTTACTTGCACAATTTAATTTCTTGCACTTTAATTTCTTGTATCGCACCCTTTAATTATCAAGTAAGTTTTATTTAATTGTTGTTGAATCTTTAATTTTCTTGTTTAATCTCTCATCTACCTTTCTTGTTTGTGTTTAATCTTTGTGTTCATGTTCTTGAGTTTCATAGTTTTGATTAAGTGGGTTTTGATCATTTTTATTATTATTGTTAGTTTTGTTGATTTGTTTTGATTGGTATTGATTATTTGTTCATTTGTGGTTAGTTTGATTTAATCTTTTGGTTAATCTGGATTGATTTTGGTTAAATTCGTGCCTTTTTCTTCAACCCCTGTTCTTCGTGTTCATGCTTACTGTTTCTTTCCCCAGATATTCCGGATCAACCACTTTCTTCTCAATTGTTCCGAATCAAGATTGTTCATCCGGAATATTTTATATTCCGGATCAATGCCTTTCATTCGGAATACTTGATTATTCCGGATCAATCTCTTTATTCGGAATGTTTGTTATTCCGGATCAGTCACTTCATTCGGAATACTTTGTTATTCTGGATCAAGTCTTTCATCCGGAATATTGATTATTCCGGATCAAGTCTTTCATCCAGAATAATATTCTGGATCAAGGTCCGTATTCCGAATCAACCTCTTTTCCCTTTTTTATTCCGGATCAAAACCTTATTCCGAATCAACTAGTTTATTCCGGATAAGTGACATATTCCGGATGAACTGTTTTATTCAGAATGAGTGTTTTCCAGTTTTTAGTTTTAAGCTTTACTTTTCCCGCCTTTTTCCTTATTTGCATTTTTACTTGCCTTCCTTTTAGTTTAAGTTTTAGTTTGTGTCATTTACCTTTATTCCTTTTAATTTATCGTCATTTATTTTCCATCAAGTTTTAATCTTTCATTGTTTCTTTTTACCATCTTTATTTTCATCGTTTCGAGTGTTTATTTTCCATTAGTTTTAGACAACGACACCCTTTCCTTCTTTTCCACCAAGAACAACTGAGTCGCACTTTGAACCGTGATCAATTCGAGAAGATTCCGAGAAACAAACTTTTCAACCTAGCAAAACCCGTACATTAGTAACCATACACGATTCTCGAAATACCGGATTCCGTCATCATGAATTTCGAATATAGGTGTCATCCTTCTACCCAAGTCTTCATTTCTCACATTCTCTTCCCTCATCGCCTTCGTTTGAGCTTTAAGTATTCGATTAGATAAATCAGAATAAGTTTTCATGGCTAAAGCTCTAACCCTTTTGGTTATTTCTCTGTCCTTCCTACTAAGAGCATCGGCAACTACATTCGCCTTGCCGGGATGGTAGCAAACTTGGATGTCGTAATCACTCAACAATTCTACCCATCTTCTCTGCCTCATATTGAGCTCCTTCTGATCCAAAATATGTAGCAGGCTTTTATGATCGATATATACCACACTCTTTGTACCGTAGAGATAGTGTCTCCAAAGTCTAAGAGCAAAGACAACAACTCCTAATTCCAAATCATGTGTAGTATAATTCTCCTCATGCTTCCTCAATTGACGAGATGCATACGCGATCACTTTCTCCCTCTACATCAACACAGCACCAAAACCCTTACGTGATGCGTCACAATATACCACAAAGTCTTCAGCTCCGTCGGGCAAAGCCAAAATTGGTGTAGAACACAGCTTCCGCTTCAAAGTTTGGAATGCTTCTTCTTCTTCTGAACCCCACTCATACTTCTTGTATTTCTGTGTAAGTTTAGTAAGAGGTTTAGAAGTTAAAGAGAATCCTTATATGAATCGCCGGTAGTACCCAGCTAATCCCAAGAATTGTCTAACTTTAGTCGGGGTCGTAGGCCTAGCCCAATCTCTAATAGCTTCAATCTTGGAAGGATCAACATGAACACCGCTACTATCGATCAAGTGCCCAAGGAATTGGACTGAATCCAACCAAAATTCACACTTGGATAATTTCGCATACAACTTCTCCTTCTTCACCCTCCAAAATAATCCTCAGATGACCTTCATGCTCCTCCCGACTTTTGGAATAAATCAGGATATCGTCGATAAATACAATCACAAACTTGTCGAGGTATGGTTTACACACACGATTCATTAAGTCCATGAATACCGCAGGTGCGTTAGTTAACCCAAACGGCATCACTTGAAATTCAAAGTGTCCATAACGCGTCCGAAAAGCTGTAATAGGTATGTCCTTATCTTTAACATGAAGTTGATGATAACCCGACTTCAAGTCGATCTTCGAGTACACACACGAACCTTGAAGTTGATCGAACAAATCATCGATCCTGAGAAGTTGATAACGATTTTTAATAGTTAACTTGTTCAACTCTCGGTAGTCTATGCACATTCTGAACGATCCGTCCTTCTTTTTCACGAACAATACTGGAGCTCCCCAAGGTGACGAACTTGGTCTAATGAACCCCTTCTCCATTAACTCCTTCAACTGATCTGCCAACTCCTTCATCTCAGACGGTGCCAAACGATAAGGTGCACGCGCCACCGGTGCAGCTCCAGGCACTAGATCAATCTTGAATTCGACTTCTCGCTGAGGCGGAAGCCCTGGCAAGTCATCGGGAAGTACTTTAGGAAAATCACGAATAACTGGAACATCTTCCATACGCCTAACCGATAGTTCTTTCCCCACTACTTGAGCCAAGAACAGGTGACAACCTCTTTCTACATATTTCCTCGCCTTGATACAAGATATCACCGTCAGACTGTAACACCCCACTTGGATAAGTGGACCATTACGTTTATTTATGGCGTGTCATCAAAGCATAAGGTAAATGTCCTAAAACATTAACTGACCATAAAAGAAAATACCAGAATCAAACATCGGCAATCCAAACATAAGCCCAAAACATGAAAAATAAAATACTGAAGGAAAGGACCAAACAATGTCCAAATAAGCAGAATAATGTAAGAATGCATAAGTAAGAAGTCTGGATAGCTTCCATCCAAATGCACATGCTCTCAGAATCCTAAAAGCGTCCTGGTGTACCTGCCGTTAGAACATGAAAGGAACTACGGCTGAGCATAACGCTCAGTGAACGGATATAAAGCATGATAGGGAAATACTAAAATGAAACAAATGATAAAATACTGGAGCTGCAAGACTGATAAGTAAAGTTGCAGCGGAAATCTGTGTATAATCTGTAAAGCCTGATTTATAAATAATAGAGCTGAACTGTTATCTGTTAAATCTGAAAACATGCATTTACTGTAATTTAATTGCCAGAGCTTATATAGGTCATGTGATGTAACAACGTTGCATGAATAACTGGAGGGGTGACCTCGTCATGCTGTAGAGGGGTGACCTCTAAATAACTGTACTGGGTGGAGGGATCAGCTCCAATGTGAAGGATGTAGAGCACACACCACATTCACCTGCTAAACTGTAAACTGTAGCCTATGATGCATCCATACGCCCCACTAATAATACTGATAGAATGGCCAAGCTGAGCTGAGTGGGACGATGCAGGATATCACTCTCCTGCATGTGAGTCACGACACCGGTGCCTCTAGTGCCGTGGTTACGGTACCTCCGTAACTAGTACATAAACTAATCATGCTTGTATATAATGCTCAGGCAATTTCTTTAATTCTTAACATGATCACTGATAAGTTTAAACATATACTGGGGAAAACATTTGGCTGCAGACGGGGAATCCTAATCATACATAGAAAGGAAGTCCTTACTGAAAGGACGGAAAATCCGTACCTCGTGTCAAGTCATGAAATCAGAATGAAAGCTGAAGGATCGACTCTGACTTTACGAATACTACATAAATAACGGACGCGAATGAGTTAACTGATTACTGTTTTCTATTACTGAGTCTCATCTGCTCTTAGTTTAATTTATTTTATTCTTGTATTACCGTTTATGTATAATCTGACTAATCTGATTGTCCGGCGTAATTATGATAAGTCTGACTGTTCTTTAAATGTTTACCGATTAGTATATATCATGTATGTCTAGTTACTGTCTATTATACTGTACCCTGATATGGTATTAACTGTATTGAGTAACCTGTTAAAAATAGGAAGTTTTCCCGAAATAGAAAGTTTCTAAAATTAGAAGTTTCCTAAAATAGAAAGGTCTCTCTAATTGGTTTCAAAAAGGAAAATAAATCATTTAATAATTACCATACCTTTTTATTTAACTAGTTAGCATTATTTATCTAATATATATTTAAAATAAACAACATTTTTAACGCGTATAATTTAAGGTATAAAAACGTAATTAATTAAATGATTTAAATTAAAACGTTCTTCAAGAATTATTTGAAAAAATATAAACCCGATAACCCCGAGTCAAAGACTCCCCGAGACACTTTGTCTCGGGTCAACCGTGAACCAAAACCCACAACCGCTCGGTTGTGGTCCTGCTGGCAAACCCACAGCAGCCACTGTTGCCGTTTCCATGGTTCCCCCCGCTTGATTAGTTCCCACTGCTTGTGTACGTTCCCCCTGCTAACTGTACGTTCCCACTGTTTTTGTTTTCTGACAGACCCAAACACCCCCTTTCTGCGAGTAACCCCAAACACCCCCTGCTGAGTCAATTTCCCACTGTTTTCCAAACAAACACCCCTGGTGGGTTCGTTTACCCATGTTTGGGGTTCGGGGCTGGCAAAACAAAACACCACGACCCTTGATTGGTCACGGTTAGGGCTGCGAATCGTGTCGAACCCACCTGCTGCCGTCACACACTAAACCCACCGGCCCCTTGTGGGTCACGGCTGTCCCAAACAGCAACCACACCGAGACTATTATGGTCTCGGTTTTCGTGCAGCGGCACAACCCGACGCCCCTTTATCTTTCTAAAAACTTATTTGTTAATTACCCACGTGTTTTTTGTTATAAAACCATGATCTTATGATCTGTTTAAAGATGGAAACAAATGATTACCTTTGAGGGATTTCAAGAATGGGAGGCGAGTACACGTTGATCAATGAGGAAGGAACAATACTCGATCCTTTTCCTTTTTTTGTTCTTTTTGTCTTATCTGACGGCAGGAACAAAAGGGCAGCAACCCTAATCTTTTTTTTTGTTTCTGTTTTCTGTTTTGACAAAGGGGAACTCCCGTGTTTTTTTTTTCTTTACAACAAAACCAACCGGGCCTAAGCCCATTACACCCCTCTTGTTTTTTTTTAAAATAACCGGCCCCCTATACTATATTGTTTTTTTTTAACTCTCGACATTTATATTTAATTCACGAACAATCGTATTTAATTCTCGCGTTTTATATTTATTTTCCTGACTAACTGCATATAGTTTATATAATTAAAACTACGTATTTAATATTTTAAAATTTTAAATACGGGTTTTACAATTCTTCCCCTCTAAAAACAATAATTCGTCCCTGAATTAAAGATACGACTATACTGGGTTTTACAATTCTTCCCTTCTAAAAAGGAGAAATTCGTCCTTGAATTAAAGGTAATAAGCTGATGCAGTTATATAAATTGAAGGAACACGTAGACCGAAAGGACAATTAAGCTGAAGGATAAATTGTCTTCTAGTTAAGACATAATGCTGCTGATAGGTATAAACCTGACATGACTGAAATGATCATGCAACGTGACATGGCTGAAGGGGACATGGAACGTAACCTGACTGAAAGAACTTAACTGGATTTATTGAAGAAAAGGATGAGAGGTCCGGATGGACTCCTCCGTTTCGAGTGGTCTCCCGCTCGAAACGATTCCTTCAAGGTCTAAACATAATGAAAATCTTGGTCCTGACGACCCTGTCCTAATGATGCTGAATAGTTTCTGGTTCCACACACAGGATGGATTTTCTGAATCTGATAGAATGAATAAGGTATAGCATGTAGTATACATGAAACGGTACGTATAAATATCCAGAAAGATACCATTTATATATCTGAGCAAGCTGCTGAAATTATATAGGGAGGAACTACGTGAACAATTGTGAACGTGCTACGTGAGCAATTATGAATGTGGTTCACGATTATATGAGGAATGTTGGGCATGGAATATATTGTGCACGGTGATACATGAAACATACTGTGAACGTGATACTAGAACACATCATGAAAGTATGCTGACTGAGGGAGGAATGCCAAACGATAAGGTCTGAGATGTGAAACATCTGCCTGGTTATTGGAAAGTTGTGCTAAATTTGAGTCTGGTTTCTCAAGATTTCTGTAACCGTATTCGATAATAAACTGTGAAACGTGTATCGCGAAATGGCACGCGAACTTGAACGTGAACAATGTTATGAACGCTAACGTGAGCTTAAATCATGAGATAGTACAAAGATGAACTGAAACAGCATCATACTGCCAATGAGACGTAAACGTGAAAGTGAAAATAACCGCGAACTTAAAGTGGGCGTAAACATACACTTGATCGTGAACATGAATTCTGTCTGATATGATGGTCGATGGAATGCCTTGAATTCGTACGATTTACTGCTGAATTTCAAAATTTTCTGCAGATCTGCTACTGCATGATCCCTTCGGATAAAAGAAACGCGCAGGCTGATTACATGGTTGACGATAACTTAGATAGTATCATACTTTCTCTGAGCCTGTGGTAGCTGATAGCAATTTCATGGAATTTCGTCTCATTTCTGTTCAGAAATTTCTAAGGGTTGTAGTAACTCACTAACATGACGGCGTTCTATCTTGAACCTGCGGTATGTCAGGCATCTAGATATGAACATAGCTGTATCAATGTGTGATACGGTTTCTATCAAAATTCTGCCTAGGCTTATGGAACATTCTGGTGGCAATTCGGTTGAATAGTCATAGAAGAATTTCTGCGTTAGCCTAGGCTTTAGTGATGATTGTCAGCAATTTCTGCGTGAGCAGTCAATCGAGTTCTAGAAAAATTTGTACTTCGTTCACAGGCGTCGGTCGGGGCCATCAGGTGATGGCCTTCACCTTCACAGGGTTGTCTGAAATTTCTTTCTGCTGAAATAGGGTGGTTCAGAAATGCCACTTTGTTCAAGTGAGATTTATATCTGGATAGCTGAGTATAAAATTTTTTTCCCATCGAAGATTCTGTACAAGTGTGAGAAGATGATTCTCGTGTTCTATAGAATTTAGCACATCAAAATGTGATCCATGAATATACTGACGATTTTGTCTAAAAATTCATGGGACAAATTTTATTCATAATTTTCATACTATAGCTGGGCATTAGGGAGCTCAGACGTATAAGTCACAATTTTAGAGAGACTATGACATGTTCAACAGCAATCTGGAAAACATCATGTTCTTCTCTCACCACTGTTGGTGGCATGATCGCGAATTGTTCTGAAAAATATTTAAGACATCGTAGCAGGTCAGGTAACCTCCTATTCGTGGAATGATTATCGTTTTATGAATGGCGATCTCGTAAATTTTCGGTGATCGATACATGATCTCATGGTACCGGCCTTCTTTCTGATAGACAGAAATGATACACCTCCTGGTGGTGCGTTAGGGCGAATAAAGCCTCGTTCCGGTAATTCTTGCAGCAATTGTTGCAACTCTTTTAACTTAGCTGAAGCCCTGTGATCAAGAGTTCTGAACACAGGTTCTGTTCTTGAGACTAGCTCGGTGATAAACTCTTGTTCGTGGTTAGGAAGAAATTTCTTGAAACTCCCTGGAGTGACATCTGGAAACTCTAGTATAATCTGCTGATCATGAATTTAAAGAATTTAAGAAGTGGATTATAACTGGTGGCTGGAAAATCTTCGTAGCTACGGACTGATAAGTCACACGCTTGTAAGGCAGAACAACTTGTACCGATTTTTCTGGCAGGAAATATAATGATTATATTCGTTATTTAGTAAGATGGATCTCATCGTTAACTGAAAAGAAACCTTAATAAGTATAGGTGATTCCGTGGAGTTCTTTCGGCTAGGAGGTAGGTAAATACCTGATTTACATAAAGCTGACATAGGAATACGTGGAGTAATGTGGCGACTTCCACCGAGTGGGTTCGTCTGTAACCTTACAGAATGAATACTGCGTGTCTAGCCTGAATAATACTCCAGTGGTGGTAGCTGAATTTTTAATGGTCCGATTTATGCATGGCATGATAAAATGGGTAAACTCCTTTGGAGGATACACTGAATTTCTGAGTGCATGGTTTAGTAAACATACGGAGTTATGAGTTATGACTCGTACTTTGAGAAGATATTCGTATGACGTGTACCATGGCTGGTGTCATGGTGTGCGTCTTCCGAAATGATACTTGAGACCCATGTCCTGACTGGTGTTTGAACATGTATTTTAATGGGTGAGTCTGAATGAGATTAAGAATTTCTGGTAACTGCTAGGGTTGGCATACCGGTTAGACTACTGACCTCTTGTATTTCCGATCACGTCCGTGCCGGAGTTCCGATGTTACTGACTGACTAATTATAAGCATGGCGGTTGTCAATACTGCTTGTCTGTCAATTTACGTTCATTATCATGACCGTGATTCATGCAACTATTCCGACTGAAAGACTACCTGAGTAACGTGTGACATCTAACTGAGAAAGTATAGAATGGTAGTGTCTGATGGTTGAAATTTATTCTTGTCAGGAATTTCAAGTTTATAGTTTTCGTCCTTGTTTGCAGAGTCTTCATATTATAGACGGCATCAGCATCTTGAGAAATCTCCAAAGTTCAGCAGTATCCGCATTTGTGATGTCTTCAAAGTGTTAGCGGCATCAGCATCTAGCAAAATCTTCAACTCACGAGCAGCATCAGCAACTGATAAAATATCGACAAGTGAAAACGCCTGAGATAACTAAGGATCGATTTGCAATACCCATGGAGTAGGGTACCTGGAATACACCTGGACTACTGTACATGAAGTATAAAATGAATACTGCACATGGTGCATATCTGAGACACTGTACGTGGAGTACACATGACGTACTGTATATGGAGTATAACTGAGACACTGTACATGGGGTACATATGGAATACTGTACATGGCACTGGTGGAAATTTCATGGGATGATCGATACTGGTGTTGCTTGTCTGACATGATCAAGGAAATAAATTGATTTAAACGGTAGTAAACTGATCTGAAATAAATAACATGATAGGCTGACGATTCCTGCGTCGACTTAATGCTGGTTGTATAGAGGCTGAAAAGTATGATAAAAAGGAATTTCATCAATGTTCGGTATAAAAACATGATTGATGAAAACCAGAACATGATTTATCATGAAATAGGATGATACTGTAATCCTTCTGTATTTTAGCATGAAACATTATCATTCTGCTTAACATAAAACCCTCGTAAGTAGACATGAAACTGAATCAGCATGAAGACGTCACCAACGTGAGGGTATGAAAATTTAACTGTTACAAAGAAAATAAAAGTCTAATCAACCGAGGTTTAAAAATCAACTGATGTGGGTGGCTATGGTTCAAACCATAGAATCCAAGGAAGAAAACATGTGACCAAGTATGGGCGATTCTTGTTCGATCCATATTTGTCAAACTTTCATTAGAACTGCCAAGTATAGAAATTTATAATCTGGGACTAAATATGGTTGGTTGTAGTCCAATTCATACTTGTCAATATTTATAAGATGTCATGATATGAAAAGGTGAACAACTATGAATCGGTTCACAAAACAACCTTCGGCTGAATAGCATGAAATTTGACCTGAACAATGATGAACGTTTATGGCTGGTTCGCCAAGTAATACTTGACTGAAAACATGAATCTGTCATGAGTAAGGATAAACGCATATGGTCAGTTTACCAATACAAAATCTGAACGGACAAGGGTGTCGCCTATGGGTCGGTTCACCGAAACAAAATTCGCAGAAAAGCACATGCGACTAAAATGGCCAGTCCTGTACCAACCTTTTACTTAGTCAAAAACTTTAAGAAAACTGACTGGTAAATGAAGAAAACTGACTGATAAATGCATGAGAAACATGAAAGATAACAACGCTAAAATCTGGGAAGTTCCTGGTGACTACCCACTAGTCACAGGTCAAGTTTTAGAGCCTACAGGTCGAACCTTGCGCTCTGATACCATAATTGTAACACCCCACTTGGATAAGTGGACCATTACGTGTATTTATGGCGTGTCATCAAAGCATAAGGTAAATGTCCTAAAACATTAACTGACCATAAAGGAAATACCGGAATCAAACATCGGCAATCCAAACATAAGCCCAAAACATGAAAAATAAAATACTGAAGGAAAGGACCAAACAATGTCCAAATAAGCAGAATAATGTAAGAATGCATAAGTAAGAAGTCTGGATAGCTTCCATCCAAATGCACATGCTCTCAGAATCCTAAAAGCGTCCTGGTGTACCTGCCGTTAGAACATGAAAAGAACTACGGCTGAGCATAACGCTCAGTGAACGGATATAAAGCATGATAGGGAAATACTAAAATGAAACAGATGATAAAATACTGGAGCTGCAAGACTGATAAGTAAAGTTGCAGCGGAAATCTGTGTATAATCTATAAAGCCTGATTTATAAATAATAGAGCTGAACTGTTATCTGTTAAATCTGAAAACATGCATTTACTGTAATTTAATTGCCAGAGCTTATATAGGTCATGTGATGTAACAAAGTTGCATGAATAACTAGAGGGGTGACCTCGTCATGCTGTAGAGGGGTGACCTCTAAATAACTGTACTGGGTGGAGGGATCAGCTCCAATGTGAAGGATGTAGAGCACACACCACATTCACCTGCTAAACTGTAAAGTGTAGCCTAGGATGCATCCATACGTCCCACTAATAATACTGATAAAATGGCCAAGCTGAGCTGAGTGGGACGATGCAGGATATAACTCTCCTGCATGTGAGTCACGACACCGGTGCCTCTAGTGCCGTGGTTACGGTACCTCCGTAACTAGTACATAAACTAATCATGCTTGTATATAATGCTCAGGCAATTTCTTTAATTCTTAACATGATCACTGATAAGTTTAAACATATACTGGGGAAAACATTTGGCTGCAGACGGGGAATCCTAATCATACATAGAAAGGAAGTCCTTACTGAAAGGACAGAAAATCCGTACCTCGTGTCCAGTCATGAAATCAGAATGAAAGCTGAAGGATCGACTCTGACTTCACGGATACTACATAAATAACGGACGCGAATGAGTTAACTGATTACTGTTTTCTATTACTGAGTCTCATCTGCTCTTAGTTTAATTTATTTTATTCTTGTATTACTGTTTATGTATAATCTGACTAATCTGATTGTCCGGCGTAATTATGATAAGTCTGACTGTTCTTTAAATGTTTACCGATTAGTATATATCATGTATGTCTAGTTACTGTCTATTATACTGTACCCTGATATGGTATTAACTGTATTGAGTAACCTGTTAAAAATAGGAAGTTTTCCCGAAATAGAAAGTTTCTAAAATTAGAAGTTTCCTAAAATAGAAAGGTCTCTCTAATTGGTTTCAAAAAGGAAAATAAATCATTTAATAATTACCATACCTTTTTATTTATAAAACTAGTTAACATTATTTATCTAATATATATTTAAAATAAACAACATTTATAACGCGTATAATTTAAGGTATAAAAACGTAATTAATTAAATGATTTAAACTAAAACGTTCTTCAAGAATTATTTGAAAAAATATAAACCCGATAACCCTGAGTCAAAGACTCCCCGAGACACTTTGTCTCGGGTCAACCGTGAACCAAAACCCACAACCGCTCGGTTGTGGTCCTGCTGCCAAACCCACAGCAGCCACTGCTGCCGTTTCCATGGTTCCCCCCGCTTGATTAGTTCCCACTGCTTGTGTACGTTCCCCCTGCTAACTGTACGTTCCCACTGTTTTTGTTTTCTGACAGACCTAAACACCCCCTTTCTGCGAGTAACCCCAAACACCCCCTGCTGAGTCAATTTCCCACTGTTTTCCAAACAAACACCCCTGGTGGGTTCGTTTACCCATGTTTGGGGTTCGGGGCTGGCAAAACAAAACACCACGACCATTGATTGGTCACGGTTAGGGCTGCGAATCGTGTCAAACCCACCTGCTGCCGTCACACACTAAACCCATCGGCCCCTTGTGGGTCACGGCTGTCCCAAACAGCAACCACACCGAGACTATTATGGTCTCGGTTTTCGTGCAGCGGCACAACCCGACGCCCCTTTATCTTTCTAAAACTTATTTGTTAATTACCCACGTGTTTTTTGTTATAAAACCATGATCTTATGATCTGTTTAAAGATGGAAACAAATGATTACCTTTGAGGGATTTCAAGAATGGGAGGCGAGTACACGAAGATCAATGAGGAAGGAACAATACTCGATCCTTTTCCTTTTTCTTTTTTTTTTGTCTTATCTGACGGCAGGAACAAAAGGGCAGCAACCCTAATCTTTTTTTTTTGTTTCTGTTTTCTGTTTTGACAAAGGGGAACTCCCGTGTTTTTTTTCTTTACAACAAAACCAACCGGGCCTAAGCCCATTACACCCCTCTTGTTTTTTTTTAAAAATAACCGGCCCCCTATACTATATTGTTTTTTTTTAACTCTCGACATTTATATTTAATTCACGAACAATCGTATTTAATTCTCGCGTTTTATATTTATTTTCCTGACTAACTGCATATAGTTCATATAATTAAAACTACGTATTTAATATTTTAAAAATTTAAATACGGGTTTTACACAGACGAGATCTACCGACATCACCTTTAACTACTAACACCTTGCCCTTCACCGGTATGTGAACAACTCTCTCCCCACATACAATCACCGCATCATGTGCAACCAACCAATCCATACCAAGAATCACATCAAACGAACCCAAATCAATCGGCATCAAATCAATTTCAAACAAATGATTTGCTAATTTCAAAGGACACTTCTTAAAGACAGTGGTAGTACTAACTAATTGTCCATAAGCTAACTCGACCTCATAACTAGTATTTAGGCTTGTTGGCTCAACATCAATTAAACGACTAAAGGAAGTGCTTATAAAGCTCCTATCAGATCCTGAGTCAAACAACACACTAGCATAACGATGGCTGAGTAAGAACGTACCTGTCACCACATTTAGACCTTGTGCCTGATCAGCATCCTTAACAACATAAACTGCCCCAGCAGCTTCACCTGCTTTCTTGTTCTTCCACTTTGGACATTGAGGACGAAGATGATCACGTTCTCCACATTCAAAACAAGTCCTGATCGGAATAGCATTCGCTCCAGTGGCAGGGACCCTTGTCTTACATTTCTCCACAACATGCCCAACCTTTCCACATTTAGTGCACCTTGGTGGACAATCACCAAAGTGACAAGCACCACAGCTCCTACATTTCTAGGCTGGTCCCCCTTGGTCAACATTATCATTCTTGTTAGTTGCAGCTCTAGCCCCATCATTTCTCTTCTGATTGTACTGCCTATGGCGGTTACTACTTTGATTACCACTCTGCGAATTCTCCCATTTCCTTTTACTACCTTCAGCATCTCTCTCAGCCCTATCTTGAACCTTCTGCCCCATCAGTGTATGAGCCATTGATAGGTGTGAAAACACCCATCTTTTCTACCACTTAATTACAATAATAACCGGACCAAAACGTGTATTTTATGTCAGAATTATGCGTGGTTTGTGTTTTTGTTGTGATTTAGGACGAAAAGGTGAAAAATGGAGAAAACACGGGAATTCACGGGCATTTACGGACTTTTATTGAAGAAAAAGATGAAAGACGAAGTCAAGAAGTCAAGAGTGCAAAAAGAACGGAACTCCAAGACCAATTCTGAAGATTTATCGAAGAAAAAGTCAAAAGACGGAAGTTTACTTAAAGCCGAGGAACTCAAATCTTATTTATCGAAGAATTAAAAGACGAGTCCAAAGAAATCCCGAGCCAAAAGTCATCAAAGTCCAAGATTAACAAAAAGATTAAGAAGGAAGGACTTAAGGGCGCAATTAAGAAGAAAGGAAGGAGGGGAGGAAGCTTCCTCCAACCACTCTCCTAATCTCCTATAAATAGTCATTAGCTAATCATTTTTACACTTGTTGACTAATCGTGACAATTAGTTCTTCCACCTTTACTTTTATGCACCTTTAATTACTTGCACCTTTAATTACATGTCTTGCACCTTATTTACCATTTAATTTCAAGTAAGTTTTTCTTTTAATTCTCGCACCTTTACTTTATCTTGTTGATCTCATTCTACCTTTCTTTAATCTTTAATTTATATGCTTTTCGTCTTGTTTATTTGTTTAAAGATTACATTTTTAAGCTTGTGATTGTTTTAAATCATTTATTTTCATACCTTATTTTGTTTATTTTCAAGTTTATAAAGTTTTTATAAAAGTTATTTTTTATATAAAAGATTGTTTTTCGTAAAGCTTATCCTTTTCGTGTTTTAAAAGTCTTTAAATATCTGTTTATTAGCTTTTTCTTAATCGGTTTGCCTTAGGATTTTCGTGATTTGCTTATTAGAGTTTTAGCTTATTTTTCTAGATTATTTTGTGTACTTTCCTTCGTATTCCGATTGGCAAATCGGAAAAGGGTTTATTATTCCGACCAGCGTTCCTTGCTTGGCCGGAAAAGGGTTTACATATTCCGACGAGAGGGACTCAATATTCCGATTGGGGAGTTTAGTGATATTCCGATTGGAGCTAAGTGACAGGTATTCCGATCAGATATCTTCTATACATTCCGATTGGTTATTCCGATCTATCATTCCGATCAGGTGGTTGAGTGTATTCCGATTGGGAAGTAAGTTTGGTATTCCGATAGGTAGAGGTGACATTATTCCGATCCGGGGTTCCAATCTACATTCCGACCAGGGTCCCTTGCTTATTCCGATCTGAGGTAAGACAATCATTCCGATCAAAGTGTTTTGGTTATTTCGATCAGTTATAGGTGACAGCATTCCGATTGGGTTCCGACCAACATTCCGATCTAAGGTGATTGATGACTGATCGGAATATATTCCGATTGGAGTGGTTTTTCACTTATTTTGTCTTGTTTAATTTTTACATTCTCACTTTAATACTTGTCTAATTTTAATTCCCGTCACGCTTTAATTTTAAGACATTTAATTATTTTACTTTCCGTCACGTTTTTAAATATTGCACCTTTCGTTTAATTAGACTTAGATTTATTTTAACGCCATTTTATTTTAACGCATTTTAATTTTATGTCATTTACATTTAAGTCTTTGCACTTTTTAATATACTACAACGACACACTTTTGTTCCACCAAAGAACGACTGAGTCGCACATAGAACCTAGATCAATTCGATTAGACCAAGACACAACGAACTTAATTTTCTTACTAGGTAAAAGCCTTATATTAAATGGCGCCGCTGCCGGCTCTTTTCGTAAAGATTAACGGTTTTCTGTGAGAGACGCGTTGCTTTCTGGGATCCGTTCACTTGTGAGCGTTATTTTTCTTGCCTAAAAAATTCAAAAATCCATAAAAATTAAAATTTTCAAAAATCCAATAAGATTTTATCTTTATCGTGTATATATATTGTCTTTGTGTTTGGTTTTGTTTTCTTTTGCATTTTTAGGTGTATGCGTACTAGATCTTCTAATTATCAAGAGTCCGAGACTCAAGAAGATTTAGCTACGTCAGGTGTAAACAACAATAATCCACCGCACCTCAATAATAACAACAATTTTCTTCCACAGCCCGATCTTCGGACCATGGAGGAGCTTTGTCAATCCACCATGTTTGGACGAGGAGGACCGATTGCGCCGATGCAAATCAACGCTCCTGAGTTTTCGTTGAAGCACCACATGATTCAGCAAGTGCAAACAAATCCTTTTAGAGTATTGCCTGATGATGATGCCAACAAACACCTCGACAAGTTCATTACAATCACCCAAAGCATGAAGTTGGCTGGTGCCACAATGGATGAACTTCGCCTACAACTCTTTCCACATACTTTATTACATCATGCCGAGAAATGGTTTGATCGTCTTCCAAAGAATTCTATTCACACTTGGGATGACATGACTCAACTCTTTTTGTCACGCTACTTTCCACCATCCATGGTCACGAGCCTTCGCAATCAAATCAGCGGTTTCATGCAAGATCCCGATGAATCTCTTTTTGATGCTTGGGAGAGATATAATGTCTTAATTGATCGATGTACAAACCACAACATGCTACCTGTGACCTTAATTGATACTTTCTACAACGGTTTGACTTTTCGTGATCGGGATACGATCAATGCAGCAGCCGGTGGCACATTCATGAAAAGGAGACCCGAGGAGTGTAGAGAGCTAATTGAGAACATGACTACTCACCAAAAAAACTGGGATTCCTCCGCTTCTTCAAGGAACCACCCGAGAGTCAATGTTTCCTCTACTTCAGCAAACCCTGATATGACCGAACTCACACGCGTGTTGACCGAAATGAGCAGAAGTATGCAACTCTTGGCTTCAAACCAACAACAACAAGTTAAAGCTGTTGCTACTCCTTGTGAAACATGCGGCGGTCCACACCCATACACCGATTGTCCTTCGACACAAGGAAATCCGGAAAATGTGTATGCAGCTTATGGTAATTATTCACCGGAAAATTACCAAGCTCGACCTCAAGGGGATAGAAATCTGCTGAGCTACCGATCAAACAACTACCTTTCACCCGGTTTTTCTCCTCAAAACCAAAACTCCGCCAACAACTACACTAGAAGCAACCAAATCCCACCAAGAGCTTCTAATCCTTATCACCCACCCGCTCAACAACTCCCACCCATTAACCCCGATGTTGACACCATCATGAGAACCCACGGTGAGCAAATCAAGAACCTGCAGAGACAAATTATCAATCTGAAAGGAGATATTACCAAGCAAGGAAATGAGATTAGATCCAAACTTCGAGATAATCTTCAATCCTCCATCAGCACTCAAACGAATGATATAAAGAATATGCTGGCTAGTTTCTTGCCCCCTGCTCAACCTTCTTCTTCGAGTTCTCTACCTTCAAACACCGTCACTAATCCACGAGTAAATGTGAGTGCTATTACTACCCGTAGTGGAGTCACCATCGTAGGACCACCAATCACACCACCATCATCTACACCTCCTCCACCACCATTTATCCCTACTCCTCCTACACCTAGTATTAGTGCACCATTACCGTCTCCGCCTCGTCATGACGATGTACCTAGGAAGGACCCTTCAACATCTCAACCTTTACCTACACATGCACCTTCCCCACCCAAACCCAATATCCCTTATCCCTCTCGTTTAGGCAAGACCAAAATGCTAACCAAGGAGGACTCCGAAGTGACACGCTATGTGAAGATGATTTCTCAAATGAACTTCAACATCAGCTTTCTAGAAGCACTTGTCCACATGCCCAAATTTGTTAAAGCATTTAAGGAATTGCTTAACAAGAAGGAGAAGCTGATTGAGCTCGCCAACACACGCTTAAATGAAAACTGCTCTGCCGTTATTCTTAAATAACTTCCGGAAAAACTTGGAGATCCCGGTCGTTTTGTGTTGCCTTGCGTGTTCAACAAAACTGAAGAATTTACTCCCCTTGCTGATCTCGGGGCCAGTATTAATCTTATGCCTTTGAGTGTTTGGAAAACACTATCATTACCCGACCTCACTCCAACAAAGATGACTCTTGAGCTTGCTAATCGCACTCTCGCTTACCCCGTTGGTATAGCCGAAGATGTGTTCATTAAAGTTGGCACATTTACTTTCCCGGTCGATTTTGTCGTTGTTGATTATGAAATGGACCCTCGTATTCCGTTAATACTTGGTCGGCCATTTTTGAGAAACGGACGAGCTTTAGTGGATGTGGCCGAAGGTGAGTTAATCTTAAGAGTCGGGGATGATGCACAAGTTTTTAAAATGGGGAAGCTTACAAGTACAACCTTTGGAGGCCGTGAATCAGTGAATATGATTAATGTGCTCGATGACTTTACCATCTACAACAATCCTCTATTCGAGTCTTGCAATGATAATCCACTCTTTCATGATGATGTGGATGATTCTCGCTCCACTTTGGAACCTTCTCCCATTTATGATTCTCCACCGGTCTTTGATGCTTATGATGATGATTCTAGCTCAGACTCGGATGATTATGATGACCTTACTTCTGAGTATCTCGATCTGCCCACGTATGATGATTTCGATGAGGCTAATACTCTTTCGAGCGATTCTTCACATAATGAAGATCCTCCGCCATCACTCGATCCTGCTTTAGACGATTACTCATTCGAGGAAGACTTCTCTACATTTCTTAACACTTACTTCCCTCATGAGAGTGATGCACCTCCTTTGGACTTTGAAGATTATCGTCTTGATCCTACTTTGGATTTGAAGAACATTCTTTCTAAGGAGAAGAAACCGGTCGACACCAATATCCGCAACACATATGATTTAACACCTCTTTGTCCATCTTCTGAGGACGAGGTTGTGCTTCTTCGAGGATCTTCTTCACACTCTGCTGAGCCTGAGTGCTATTTTCCCCTAAAGGAAAAGGTGTTCGACCCCGGTATTGAAATCTTTAAGCCATCTCAGTATCCACCTGATGAAATAAAAGGAAAAATCTTTGGAACTTATGGAAATCTGCTTGCACCACTTCACCCTTGCTTCCATCGTGCTCCATCGCTGCTTAAGGGAACCTTGCCTACTCTTCTTTGGCTTGCCTTGTTCGCCTTAAGCCTCTGCTATTTGATGGACGAAAAATATGTCTTTGATCCTGGTGTATATGTTTCATGCTTCATCCGTTGATAATCAAGGTCGAGTCAGGCTCACGACTCGGTAATCAAAAACCAAGCGCTTCTTGGGAGGCAACCCATGCATCTATCTTTTAGCTTTCTTTATCATAAGTGTAGGGGAGACCCGTTGGTTTGCTATTTCCTTCCCTCACTTCTTAATCAGGGATTCGAGCGCTCATGATCCACTCTTGATGATTCTTGACAACCCGTGATTCCGTGTTCACTTCTTCCCGGTTCTATCCTAAACTCTTTTCGATTCACTATTTTATATTTTCTCAATATTAATATAGGAATCTCTTTAGTTGTCCTTTCCTCAGCGAGATTTAAACAAAGTGTACAATGTCCTAAGTGTAGGGGAGTTTACTCCTACATGCTTAAACATTGAGGACAATGTTTATCTTAAGTGTAGGGGGGACTTCTATCGAAGTTAAGTGGCCTTTTCCTTGTATTTGTCCTTATTTTAACCGGAAAATCAATTTTTTCGACAGTTTTCAAAATTTTTGATCTATTTTGGCCTATTAGTTTACCCTTTTATATAGTTATTTTCATGCCTTATTAGAATAAATCTTTAATAAAGTGGTTTTAATTTTCAAACGTTGTGAATCTTTTGACTCAACCCGAGTTTACTTATCTAAGTTACTCTAGCTAGTATACTTAACATGTTTAAGTCAAGTTTTGCTAGGCTTTTATATAGGGAGCTATAAAACGCGAAAGTCTTAACTCTCACGGGTTAAGAACAAGAACTTTTCGCAAGTTCCTATAATTGATCCTAGAGAGTCGTTTATCAAGGGAACTTTAAAATGCGATTTCTAAACTTGAAAGAGTCTAAGAGTTTGCAAGATCCTATAGGCGACTCGAAAACCCAAAGCTTTGATTTAATAGGCTAAGCATCCACGAGTCTCATTCTTTGAGATTTTAAACTGTGGAGAACGAGAGATGATAGAGCCAATTATAAGTTTGGTATTCTTTCGTGAAATTATGTGAGTTAATTATAAGCCTATTCTCCCATCGCCTGCTAATAAATTTATCTGCAATAAATAAGGTTGTACGATTTGAAAAGTTACTTAGCTTCTAGCCCAAGATCGTTTAAAAGTTGCTCGGTATGGATTAGAGTTCATAGCCAAGGCATAACTTATTGAAGCGGGATGCGAAGATTGGCGAGTCCGAAAAGGCCCTAACAAGGCATGAGGGCTATATTTTGTTGCTAAAGATCCAAAAGTGATGTGAAGAATTATTTATCGAAAATCAATATGAAGGATCGAGACACACGACGAAAAGCAAATACTCCCCAAAAGTCATGGAGAATTGCATCCGAAAAGACCCTAACAAGGTATGAGGATAAATAGATCCAAGTCATAAAAGGAGGCGGATCGTTGTATATCAAAGTCCAAAATAAAGATTGGAGAAAAATGAAGAAGTCGTGGTCCAAGTATGAATCTCTCAAAACATCAAGTGAAGAAATTCCTATATGAAGAGAAGACCATAATTTCATGAACGTCTCTCAAGGTTTGAAGTATGAAGTCACTGCCAAATATCGGTCCGAGAAAGGTCTCAAATCGCGAAGCGAGTTATGCCAAGATATGAACTTTATGTGGTCCCGAGAAGCAGTTTTAAAAGATTTTGTCCTTTAGCTAACTATTGATTAAATCGTTCACTTTATTTTCAGACTTAATAACTATCAAAATAAGTCAAAAATGCTTCCTCGTGATCATTCAAGACAATAATAAAATATAAGAGATACACCTAGGAATAAGGGAGTCTAAGTGAGTAATTGGCCCACATGAGTTCGTGATAGTTTACTAACTTATAATAACAATGATCTCGTTTTTAAGCTTGGTTTGGAGAAAGTGAAAACTTGAGGATGATGATCATTCATAACATTTCCAAAACCCAAGGTATGCTTTTGATTTCTTTACTTTAATGTTTATAGTCTTCTATCTCTTTAATAAAGGCCACTATGGATTGATTATGATGAAAAGTGTAAACGTGCTTTGTAACTAATGCATTGCATGAGGACATTGCAATGGTTAAGTGTATGAGATTTGATAGGTGTGAAGACACCCATCTTTTCTACCACTTAATTACAATAATAACCGGACCAAAACGTGTATTTTATGTATTTTATGTCAGAATTATGCGTGGTTTGTGTTTTTGTTGTGATTTAGGACGAAAAGGTGAAAAGTGGAGAAAACACGGGAATTCACGGGCATTTACGGACTTTTATTGAAGAAAAAGATGAAAGACGAAGTCAAGAGTGCAAAAAGAACGGAAGTCCAAGACCAATTCTGAAGATTTATCGAAGAAAAAGTCAAAAGACGGAAGTTTACTTAAAGCCGAGGAACTCAAATCTTATTTATCGAAGAATTAAAAGACGAGTCCAAAGAAATCCCGAGCCAAAAGTCATCAAAGTCCAAGATTAACAAAAAGATTAAGAAGGAAGGACTTATGGGTGCAATTAAGAAGAAAGGAAGGAGGGGAGGAAGCTTCCTCCAACCACTCTCCTAATCTCCTATAAATAGTCATTAGCTAATCATTTTTACACTTGTTGACTAATCGTGACAATTAGTTCTTCCACCTTTACTTTTATGCACCTTTAATTACTTGCACCTTTAATTACATGTCTTGCACCTTATTTACCATTTAATTTCAAGTAAGTTTTTCTTTTAATTCTCGCACCTTTACTTTATCTTGTTGATCTCATTCTACCTTTCTTTAATCTTTGATTTATATGCTTTTCGTCTTGTTTATTTGTTTAAAGATTACATTTTTATGCTTTTGATTGTTTTAAATCATTTATTTTCATAGCTTATTTTGTTTATTTTCAAGTTTATAAAGTTTTTATAAAAGTTATTTTTTATATAAAAGATTGTTTTTCGTAAAGCTTATCCTTTTCGTGTTTTAAAAGTCTTTAAATATCTGTTTATTAGCTTTTTCTTAATCGGTTTGCCTTAGGATTTTCGTGATTTTCTTATTAGAGTTTTAGCTTATTTTTCTAGCTTATTTTGTGTACTTTCCTTCGTATTCCGATTGGCAAATCGGAAAAGGGTTTATTATTCCGACCATCGTTCCTTGCTTGGTCGGAAAAGGGTTTACATATTCCGACGAGAGGGACTCAATATTCCGATTGGGGAGTTTAGTGATATTCCGATTGGAGCTAAGTGACAGGTATTCCGATCAGATATCTTCTATACATTCCGATTGGTTATTTCGATCGATCATTCCGATCAGGTGGGTGAGTGTATTCCGATTGGGAAGTAAGTTTGGTATTCCGATAGGTAGAGGTGACATTATTCCGATCCGGGGTTCCGATCTACATTCCGACCAGGGTCCCTTGCTTATTCCGATCTGAGGTAAGACAATCATTCCGATCAGAGTGTTTTGGTTATTCCGATCAGTTATAGGTGACAGCATTCCGATTGGGTTACGACCAACATTCCGATCTAAGGTGATTGTTGACTGATCGGAATATATTCCGATTGGAGTGGTTTTTCACTTATTTTGTCTTGTTTAATTTTTACATTCTCACTTTAATACTTGTCTAATTTTAATTCCCGTCACGCTTTAATTTTAAGTCATTTAATTATTTTACTTTCCGTCACGTTTTTAAATATTGCACCTTTCGTTTAATTAGACTTAGATTTATTTTAACGCCATTTTATTTTAACGCATTTTAATTTTAAGTCATTTACATTTAAGTCTTTGCACTTTTTAATATACTACAACGACACACTTTTGTTCCACCAAAGAACGACTGAGTCGCACATAGAACCTAGATCAATTCGATTAGACCAAGACACAACGAACTTAATTTTCTTACTAGGTAAAAGCCTTGTATTAGCCATTCTTACAGTTTCAACAAAGTTCTTGGGTCGAGATGAAATTGTCTCACCTTTAATGTACCCAGGCAACCCTTTAATGTATTGGTCCATCTTTTTCTTCTCAGTAACAAAAGCATCTGGACACAACAAAACCAACTCATTGAATCGGCTAGTGTATGCAACAATGTTATTATCCTTCAGCTTCAGGTGCCTCAACTCATCCTCCAAAGCAGATAACTCTTTTTCTGGACATAACTCTTCTTTTAGCAACCTTTTAATTTCATCCCAAGGTTTCCTGTTTGCAGCTTCTAAACCAACTGTAGCAACTTGAGTCTTCCACCAGCTAAAAGCTCGATCCTTAAAAGTAGCAACTGTGAACTTAACCTTGTTCCTTTCTGAGCAATCACTAATCTCAAATGTTGTTTCTGTTTTCTCAATCCACCTGAATAATTCCAGTGCTCCACCAGTTCCTTGAAATATAGTAGGTCCACACATCATGTATCCAGCAAAAGTACACTCTTTAACCGTAGCAGCAACCGGAGCAACCTCATCTATAGGATTCTCAGCTACACCTGCTCCTCCAACAGCTTCTGGTCCAGCAGGTTCACCTTCACCTTCAGCACCCGCACCTCCAGAGCCACCTGCTCCTTTAGTGTTAACACGTGCAACTCTATCCGTAGCTAATGCTTTCGCAACCTCTTCAGCAACTAGCCTTGCAATGGCATCATTTTTCATTCTCCTAGGTGGCATGATTCTGTCACATCACAAAGAGAAGATAAAATGAATGAGTTAATTGTAATCATGGTATAGTCATATCATGTACAAAATCAATCATAAAATGCATACACATTCTTGATACAAGAAATCACAATCATTATAAGGATCAAAGGAAACTATTATCATAGATCAACAAGGAATGATCTTAAGGACAAATAGAGTACAATGACACAAAATAATAGACACTAGTCACGTGGGGATCCACATGGCTTAGTTGACTGTGACTCGCTTGCAGCAGTGGAACCTGCTTCCTCCTCATCGAAGACGTAAATTTGACGGTGGTAAATTCACAAAATAGGTATAAGGTCATAATAAAATGAAATAGGATAATTTCCAAAAAATTAAATAAATATAGAGAATCCTTCAAAATAATTACAAGAAAAATTCCAGAAATTTATTTAAATAAATCATTAATAAATGATAACTTTTATCGAAGAGTTTAGCGATATCAATATATCGATCAAGGTTTATAGTATTTATTTATAAATACTTAGTAATAAGGCATACATAATAATGTATACTAAAGTTGTAATCCTAGAAGTAGCTTGAACCTGAAGTCACGCGAAATCATGTACACTGACTCTTTGAAAAATAAACCGACAGTTATAGTTTAGGTTTTTAAAAAAAGACCTAGTTCTCTATAACTCATGGCTCTGGTACCAATCTTTAACACCCCCAAATTTACACGTAGCGGAATACATCTTTGGGTGCTAAACAATGATACAACAACACATAATTTATAAAGAACGACTCGAAAAGAGACGTTTTAGATTTATCGTTCCTAAAACATTTATCAGAGTAGCGTAGTACCAACACATCGTAACCAAAGTACAACCAAAACAAAAGATTTAAATTGTTTTGAACAAACGGAACGACAAACATTCAAAGAGTTTATATTATAAAGTTGTGCACAACATTCATTCCCGTGGCTTCCAAGCTTCACCCTTCCTGATTACCTGAAATACATGTGAGAAAATCATCAGCAAAAATGCCGAGTGAATCTATAGGTTTATATAATCATTTTGAACACAAGCAAAGATTATAAGTTTGTGGCATGCTTAATAAGCATCGAATAATAATTTGCATCAACAATGATAATTGTATATAGCATAAATTGCAATAAGCTCATAGAACCGATCCCTTAGACACTCCCTTTAGAGGTTTGATAAGACAGGAGATTTATTAATTGTCGGTTACCTCCAGATTAGTGGTACATTGCCGTATACCTGACTTCTCAATACAATATGTTCAAACAGTGTGGAGATCGGGCCTAAGCTTCTATGACAAGTCCACACAAACCAAACTGGGTCGGCTTCCCCCATAGATCTATTAATTGTACTAGCGGCTAGCCCATCATAAGCTAGTTAACGGTCCAAAATTGAGGCTTTAACAAGGCAATCACTTAATGCAATTTAAAGGCAACCACGGGTCCATTCATAGAGGGACAAGCATACCATAAAAATCTTGTGTTCTAAGTTTACAAAACATGTATTCCCCCTCGCGGGTTTTAAAATATTTGAATGAGCTCAAACGAGGCTATAGACTCACCTTAAGTAGTAGAAGTAGTTGAAGATGATCACCGACGATAGTAGATGCCCGATAAACACGACAACCGCAACCTAGCAAATAAGGTGCGTATATTAATAATAAACTCGAGAAATATATCATACATAACAACGTCAAACTCAAACTCACAAAACCACAATACACTCGAGAGTAACGATATAAATAACTCCATTATACTTTACTACTCATTTACTTTACCATTTTACACTTTTAACAAAATCCGCCGGTACATACTACATGTACTAGCTTATTTACCCCTTTTTAAACTTGTCAACCGTTTATGAAACGACTCGATAAACCAACTTACTATATATAGAAAGTCATCCTACAAGTTTATCAAATGAAATTACTTTTAAAGTCCTTTACCCGACTCATTTTCAAACTACAAAATCCGGACAGATTTACGTTAATTTTTCATACGACCGTTTTAACTTATTTAAACGACTCCGTTTACAAAACCGACACTAGGGTTTTAAATTAAACTCAACCTATAAAGTAAAAAACTCATTATCAGTAGGTTACTTATTTCAAAACTTCCATTTAGAGTCCCCGAGATTCGATCCAAATATCGACAACAACTATTTGTAGTGTCGATACTCGTCTCCCGGTACACGATCATTCAAAACATCATAACTTCGCGCTCGTTTGGAGCTAGAAGCTCTACCTTATATCAAATCGAAGCTAATAAACTAATCTACAACCCTAGGCTATAAGTTAAGCCATTTTCAAAACATAAGAATTCGGATTTTACAGTTTACTTACTGTTATAAAATGGTCATTAAAATCTTGTACAAAATCAACTTTTTGATCAAAACCAACCATAGTAATGATCATTTCTATACTCTAATATCATCATACATCAACCATAACATCAAAATCATAATAAAAATAAAAATCTTTAGATCAAAATGAAGTTTTTAACAAGATTTCTAGCAAGAACCACCATGGATCATGCTAAAAACACCATGCATGATCATGGCTTCTACCTATCAACATCAAGAAAATAAAAAGTACTTGCATGTGTAAAATTCTTATACCAATATGATCCTTGATCAAAAATAAGAATGGGTCTATTCTTGGTTTAGTTCAAATCATCCTCAAACTCAAGATAAATTGAAAATTGTATGTGTTTGGGGTGTGGTGTGATGTTTCAGCAAACAAGAGAGAGAGAGGAGGAGTGGGTGAAATTTTGGAAGTGAAAAATGATTTGTGTGTGTTTATTTTGGGTTTTTATATAGTGGGGTAGGGACCATAGTTGCAATTTGGCAATAGTTGTGGCTAAAAATGTAAATAGTTAGCTAAAAAGCGGGAAATAATTATTAGTCAATTTTGAAAATATTTACGGGGCTCGGGTTTCGTAAAAATACTTAAAAGTTTAAACGCACACGAAAAATAATAATATAACGACTCGATACGTAATTAAAATGATATCCTCGAAAGTATTAAATATTGAAACGATCGATAATAAAATATAAAACTGTGGGCATCCGTTCGGTATCACGATCACTAGTAGTCCTCGTTGCTCGTCAAAATATTAAAATAAATTATTTAATATCGGTTTCAACTTAAACCGATAAACATAATAATATTTAATATTATAAAATACTTCAAAAATATTTGAAAAGTAAGAATTAAGTAATGACCTTATTTTATGGGTTTTACAAGGAGACCGCATGTGCGCAAAAAATAGAAGCCCCCAGGAGCCATGGATTCTGTTTACGGATGGATCCTCGTGCATTGACGGGTCGAGGCATGCCTCATTATGACAAACCCAGAAGGTATGGAGTTCACTTATGCTTTGCGCGTTGAGTTTACAGATACAAACAACAAGACAGAGTACGAGGCATTAGTTGTGGGTCTAAGGATAGCAGCTCGGATGGGTGTACACAACATAGAAGCGTACGTTGACTCTTGGCTTGTAGCGAACCATATCTGTAGATCTACGCAATCTTTAGATTATAGAAACCTTGATGATCTAAAGAGAGAGAGAGAGAGAGATAGATGAAGATCTAGAGAGAGAAAGTAGTTAGAGAAAGGAGAGAATGAGAGAAAAGATGTATATTGAATAATGAAAATGAGAACCAACCCCTCCTAACATGCTAGGAGGGGGTATATTTATCCCACCCTAAATGTGGGCTTTGTGGGTTATATTGTTACATTACTAGATCACGAGCCCATACTTGATGTATCTCATTGGAGTGACCGATCCTTTCTAAATACGTAATAACGTATTCCTAACAATCTCCCCCTAAGGGAGGTCACTCCAAGTTACAAAGTCCTAAATAGTCTATAGCTCGTGATCTATGCTAACTATGATGTGACCGAGACTTTCTTTGGAATTTCGTATTTCCAAGAATCTCCCCCTAAGGGAGGTCACACCATTTTACAAAATCTTAAACCTAGCATACTATGCTTGAGTCTTCGATCTTGTTCTTGTGAATATGCTGATGTGATCTTTGACTTTAGTCTTGAGCATGTTTCCTTTCCTTGTCCTTATGCATTCATCACTTGTGATATTCGCCTCCTCGTGACTTCATGTTCCACATACTTATACCTTTATAAATTCATGACAGCTTCAGGGTTTGATACAGCGGAAGACTTGACTTTTAGGCTTTCTTGAATTTGTTGAAGTATTAAGTGCAGAAAGTATAAGCATGCGGGGACAACTTCTTCTCGGACACCGCAATGCCACCTTCTTGTTGCGCTGCATAAGACAATTAGCAACAAAACATAGACACAGATGAAATGGCTTTGAACATTTCAACCTAATTAGGTAGCATTTTACCTCCGGTCGGTGAAGACCGTTGGACGATATTAAATATCGTACTTGTGGCAGGAAGTTTCAATTAACAACCTCCTTTACAAGATTTCGCGGGTAAACTTGTAACAACCCAAAATCGTGGTCATTATTTAATTATATTTTTACGTATATTTTTGAAATTTTTGACGAGGTTGATTATTATGACGATTGGTGATTTGATTTGGTTTATGTTGAAATTTTATTTTCACGTTTTGACGAGTTGCGAGGATTATTAGTGATGACGATATCGACGGATGCCCGAGAAATTTTACATTTTATTTTAAACATGTCGATGTTTAATATTTTGACGTTTTTATTTTAATGTCGTATTAAGTCGTGCCGGGACTATATAATATCATATTTTGTGTGCGTTTTAAGTTTTGAGAAGAATTTTTATGAAACCCGAGACCCGTAAAAATTTTCAAAAGTGACTAATAGTCATTTCCGGCTTTTTAACAAAGTATTTGCACTTTGGTCCAAAATAATCACAATTGGCAAAAACTACCCTAAACTTTCCCCATATAAAATGTAAAAATAACACACAAACACACACAAAATTCCACTCACCACAAAATCACTCTCTCTCTCTCCTCTCCCCTTGGATTTTAATTTTGAGGTTGAATCCATCTAAACTAACAAAGACCCATCTTAACCTCTTCATTCTCTATCCATTGGTATCAAATTTAGCTACATGCATGAACATTTTTATAAAACCCATTTTTGGATGAAAATCATGTTGTTTGATCTTATATTGTTGTTGTATGTAGGTGTTTATGCTTATATATATATATATATGTATTTATGATTGCATGTTATTATTTTTGAGTTGGATTTTTATGATTTGATCATCTAGGATGATTTAGCATGATATGATATGAACTAGTAGTGTAGGAATGATTATAGTGGTAAAAATGGGGTTAAAATGCGGTGAAAAATTAATTTTGAGTGATATTTAAATATATATTTTTAAGCAGATTATTAAAAGTAATATTCTGAAAATATGAGTTTGAGATGAACTAATTAGATATTTTTGTAGAGGATGTTTTTACCTTCGTTTTGGTATAAGGTAGGACTTGTAGCTCCAAACGAGCGAAAAGTTACGTTAGTTTGATTATTTCGTGTATCGGGAGACGAGTACCGACACAATATATAATTGTTGTCGATATTTGGATCGAATCTCGGGGACTATAAAATGGATTTTCAAATATGTCAAGGACTGATTTTTAAGGTTAAGTATGAGGATGTAGAGTTATTTTCAAAGTTGAGTGTTGGTTTCATAAACGGAGAAAAATAAATGTGTTAAAAGACTATAAGTGTTGTTGACGTAAAACTGTCCGGTTTTTGTAGTTCAAAGATGAGTCGGGCAGGGAACTTTAAATGTGAAATCTTTTGATAAGTTTTTAACAGGGCTTTCGATATATAGTAAGTAAAGTTTCTGATTAGTATCATAAGGATTTGACGAGTTTAAGTGAGGTAAATGAGATTGTACATTTGGTGTGTACCGGCAGATTTTTATCGAAGGAATTAACAAAATAAATATATAGAATGAAGTAAAAAGGGCACTTGTATTATTTTTATTTTGGATTGATTTTGATTTTATGATTTTGAGTTTGGTATTACTAAGTATGGATTTTATTCGATTTATTATTGATGAACGCGCCTTATTTGATAGGTTGCGGTTTTTGTGTTTACCGGGCATCAACTATCGTCGAAGATCGTCATACTACTGCTATTACTTCAGGTGAGTCTATAGCCTCGCTTTCTACTTGTTTTAATGATTTTAAAACCCTCGAGGGGGATACATGCTATTTGAAGCAAAATGAACACATGTCATGAGTAATTGTTGGACCCGATGTTGCCTTTGATGAAATGAATTATATAAGTACCTAATTGCATAAGACCCTAAATTCATGAGCCGTTAACTATCTTCTAACTTGATGTTGCGAGTTGGGAATAGCCGCTTATTCTAATAATAGTACTATTGGGCTGACAACCCTATCTGAGACCAGGGCTTTACGCTGAGTAACCCGCTGGGAAGGATAATTTTACGTGAATGAGAATTGGTATTCGTGCAATTAATACCCTAGTAGGGGCACTGGTAATTTTTCTAGTCATGCTGGCATTTGGCGTGAGTGACTAAGTTAAGGGGTCGGTGTCATGAGCTTAATACAATTCGATAGCTATTGCTATATATGTTATACCTGATTGATAGGCCACAATTCTATTAAACAATTGTGAATGATTTTTTTTACGATGTGTTCAATTATGTTTTGTAAAACCTATAGATTTGCTCAACCTTTGTGTTGATGATTTTAAGCATGTATTTCAGGTACTTGAAGTTGTTGAATTGCGGAGCTGGCTGGAGAAGGATTGCGGAATTTCTTTTGTAGTAATTTGGTCTAAAACAGATTTCTTTCCCTATTGTCATAAACATATAGTAAATGGTCAAGTATTTTGGTAAAAGGTTTGTTGTTTTGATTAAGATCCTAGGGGAACCTGTAAGCTACTCTGATATATTTTAAACTGATTTTGTTTGCGATTGAAGGTTTTAGACATTGATTTAAATTATTTCCATATTTATTCTTAAATATACTATTTTTGGGTCATTTAAAGAGTTGTAAAATGAAGTTTATGAATAACACCCAATTGTGTATTTTCCGCTACGCAATGTAAAAATTGGGGGTGTCCAAGATTGGTAACCAGAGCTTTTTAGTTATAGCGAATTAGGTCGATTTTTGAAAAATGTCCTAAACTATAACTTTGGTGTCGAAAGTATTTTATAAAAGCAACGCAACTTCTCTGCAAGGCTCTGGTAAGATTATTTATTTTTGTTATGCTTTGTTATTATAGATGTATCCCTTATAATTGTTGTGAATTCTTGAGTATTTATTAAGTAAATACTGCAATGAGGTATCGGTAGTAATGAAAGGACGTAGAGTGCTTTCACCATAATTTCATCATAATTTCATTTTTATGAGTATTGTATAATTATCATTTGCATTGCATTCCATTGCATCGCATACATATATATTTGGCATACGTAATTTATTTGCATTTGCATGATTATGCATTGCATATATATTTTTGAATAATGACCTTATTTACTTTTGAATTTTCTGTGATTTCAGAAAATGTCTGACATACCATATTACGTCAAGAGTGGGGGATTTGCTGTAGGTCAATGGAGTTTGCAGAATCAGTATGTAGGTGATCATAAGATTTCAGGTGGATGGTTAGATTACGAGGATGATACGAATGATAAGAAAAATGTTGTAGAATCTGATAGTGATAATTATATGACTAAGAGTGAGGTTGGAAGAACTAAGGTTAGAACTGAAGTGAGAAGTTATGGGACTGATTTTGAGAAGTATCAGAAAGATATAGATAGTCTTTGCAGGTTAAGTGAATATGTAGATCATGTTGGGCCGTATCTTGAGCCACATTGGAAGTTTCAGGATAGTGAGGTGTATGCTAATTCTCATTATATGATAGATCCGCCGTGTCAAGGAGGGATTTTGTAGTATGGATTTAGGAACCCACCGTGTTTAGATCCAAAAGGGAGGTGCTGCAAGTTAGGACCGGATGAAGATGAAGCAGGAACGAGCCAAGTTGGAGAAAGTGATGGACCATATCCTATGGAGTGATGTAGTGAGGAATTGTTGTTGTATTTCAGTTTATGTATTGTTGTGTTGTACTTGGATTATCTAGATGTTGTGAGGTAGTATTGTGATGGATTATTATTGTTGTTGTTGTTTAGGATGGTAAGGGTAAGTGACATTAGTTACAAGGTTTTGTTGCGATTTTCTCGGATTTATGGATGATATCTACTATTACCCTTTAGTATTTTGATGTGTCTTTGTATCTTTTCTTTTGAGATGATTGTGGAATTTAGGTAGTATTGTGTTGTTGGCGTATGCAGTATTCATGTTATATCTTGATGAAAAGATCCTATTCTTTCTATCTTGATGTGTATACTTATTAAGTTTCTTTCTACTGTTATAACAATGGAAAGAGTATAAGATATGTTTCTGTCATTAGCAGGGATTCCTGTGTCTATGTGACTGAGTATCTTGAAATATGTCTCCAAAGGTTGCCAACCATTAGGGTAGATTATATGATTGTGGGAATAGTTGTTAGATTGTTTGAAGCTGATAGTGTTGAGAGGAAATTGAAGATGCTGCTGAGATTGAAAATCCTATTGTTTTAGCTGAAGATGCTGCTGAAACTGAAGATGCTGCTGAAATTGGAGATGCTGCTGAGACTGAAGATGCTGCTGTTCCAGTTAGAGATGTTGCTGTTATTCTGCAAGATTTTAAAAGGATGTTTGTGTATTGGATTATTAGGAATGAGAAGAGATGCGGTGAAGAGTGCTGTACGACTATTGATTGTAATTGGAAAGGTGCAACTATATGGATAAGTTCGAGTAACTGATGGATGTTTAATATATCAATGGTCATTTGGGAATGTTCAACTAGACGAAAAGCGATGGTAATTTAAAGATTGATCCTGGTTTGAAATTAAGTGTGGCAGAAAAGGGTAAAGGAATGGTATTCTTGCGTATGACAATAAGGAATAGGAATTTATTTCCTCTAATATAAGGTAAACTTGGAATTTAATAGTCTAAGATAAGAAGATATGGTGTTCAAGCAGTTGCTATGAATCAGGTAAGCAGGAGGAAGTATGATGTGTAGATCACATGTATTTTATACCACTTAAGTAATTATCTATTTACTTAATGTAAGTACGGACTAGCTGGGGGTCGAGCTGCTAAAGGAATAACAAGGAATGTGGTATAAAAATTAGTAATTCTGTGGTAATGAAATGTTTTCATTTCGGTAAAGGATATTGAATAAAGGAATTATTCAGATAATGGAAGATCAATATGAAGGGAATGTTGCTGCTATTACAGCCTATATTTTGGAAATGTTGATAAGATTTGAGATTTAGATGAAGTAAATTGTGTGTTCTTATTTGGTAATCATTGAGTTAGAATTTTATTGAAATTCTGAAAGTGTTATTGATGGTGTATTAAATTCTGAAGGTGTTATTGAGGATATATTGAGATTTGAAGATGTTAGATTTTAGCAGAACTGAGGACGAGAAATCAACGAGAGTTTGCGATTGGTTGAAATGAGAAATTCACCGATGGAAGAATAATAAATGTATATATATTAAGGAAATATTTTCTGAGCTTATGGAATTAAGAAGTATAGCGTAATTAATTGAACTAGAGTTGTGAGAAAGTTAACCAGGACAAGGATGAATATCATAGGATATGATAAATAAAGGTGGAAAGAATTAAATTGGAATGTTGTTGAACATTGAGTACTGATTTCAGGGAGTAATCAGTGGAATTTCTATTTGACGATTTTATTGGTCAATGATGAGAAGGTATGTAGTAGGAAACTACAATAAGTCAAATTTTCTGTGCGCTTTACTAGTAGTAGTCAGAAAAGAATGAGAAGATGAGTTAGTACTTGAGGATACTATGTGATTGTTCTGCGGAATCGTAGAGTTCACTGTCGTCTTGGGAAAAAGGAAGCTTTGTGTTAGCTTGGTGATAGGAGTTATGCAATCTGATTGTATATTTTATTATATGGCATTATCAGGAAGTTGAGAATGGTAATATGTTTGATTGTAAGGATTGGCAGATGAGACAATAAGGATAATCTGATTTGACTGGAAGGGTAAGTCGTCAGAGAAGTAATAATGTAAGTAAGTAAAGAAGCTGGATGTTCTGTGAATAAGATGATTGCTGTGAGGTTGAACAAACTGAGCACCAGAAATCGGTGTCCATTATTGATTGTGAATGTTTAGTGTGATGAATAGATGATTGAAGGAAAGAAAAGTATTCTCTAACAATTGGAAAATTGTTATTAAAAGGAGGAATGGTGTGTAAAAATTCTTTGGATAAGAATTTTAGTTGGAGTAATATAGATGTTTTAGAATGTGCGATCTATGGCTGAAGTGATCGTGAAAATCTGACTAGATTGAAACGATTGAGGCTTTGTCGATAGCGATGAAACTGACTAAAGCTTGTCAATTCCTTTGTGTAAGCTGAATATTTTCGGAGGTTTATCGAGAGGTTTTCACTGATTGTTGAACCATTGATAAAGCTGACAAAGAAGAACTAAATGCGTGAAATCCATTCATATATTTAAGTTGTAGTTGTGAGATCTGAATATGTAGTTGAGGAAGTTGTTTATGAATGCTGAGGATAGATTGAGGTTCTGTGCCTGTATAATTACTATTGGAGGAATCTGAAGGAATTATAGAGCTGCGATGATGATATTTGGATAATATCAAGTGGAAATGAAAGCAATAGTAGTGTGTTTACTTGAATAAAGAAGTGTAACGGGGTTTATATGATCATGAGATTTTGCATTGTGGTATTTGTTATGGGATTGAAAAGTATTACTTGTATGGAATCAGGTATGAAGAAAATAATAATAAGAAAGACTTGTGTATAAATGCCATTCGGGGATTTTAAAGGAAGAGGAGTTAAGGATTACTTAATGATGAAGGGGAAATAATAATCGGTAAATTTTAGACGGGATATGTTATAGTTCTGTATTATGAAGTATGTTTCAGATTATGAAGGATAAGCGTGGATACTGTCACTATCAACTAGTGAGTATTTAGTAAGGAGAATAAGGAAAAAGAGCTTATAAAATTTCTGAAGTAATTGAGAATTGACTCTTAAGTTTTGAGATAATTGGAATATCGGTAACAACAAGCAGAATGGATAGAATGGAAAGAAAGTTAGAATCAAGGTAATAAACCAACGGAAAAGGAATATCAAAGAAAGAAGATCAACAGATTGTTGGGAATTTTGAAATAGAATGGTAATAGAAATGTAAGAGTTGAGATGTATGTTTTTGTGGGACAAAAACGGTTATTGTGATTATTTAATTTTTCTCCTATTAGATCAGAGAGTGTGTTAAGAATGCAAGGACCAGTGGTGAATGATATGTTCAGATTAAAAAGAGAATTTAATTATTCTTAGAGTGCTGAGAGTGTCGCATGTAGTATTGAAGGGATTTTACAAATTGAAGTATTGATACAGAATGGTTGGAATAAAATATATTACGATGTCAGGAAGTGATTTGACCATTATACATTTCAGATTTGAATATATGAGACTAACGGAGTTATTTAAACAGTATATGATACGAGGAATATGTAATAATGTACTATGGAAGGTACAGTAATTTAGTGATCTAGCAAGCACTACGCTTGGGACATAGAAATCGTTAGAATTAATGAAAGTGGAAAATGAGTATGGAAAGTATATAAGTGACTGGTTAGACATTATGGATAATCTCATTGTATTTAGTTTGAGTTTAACCTCAGGACATAGAGGCAGAGTAAATTTTTGAATACTAGAAATCGCTGTGATAAAGTATGAGAATTGATTAAGGTTTGAACATAATATATGGGAACAAGAGATTGAGACTGACTTTTGAATATTAGAGATTTCTACTAAAAGTGTGAAGAATTGAGTTAAGAAGGAATATTGCGTATTTTCGGAAAGCAATGATCAGAGTGAAAGGATGATGATATCTTAATATTTTACTATGAGGACTAATGAAAACTAGTGAAGATGGAATCTTTATGCGATGATAATCGTCATACCAGTAGTTAAGAAGTGTAATTTGAGAATTTACCTAGTCGTGGGTCATGTTGTCAGAGTATTGGGGCAGGAATGAAACTGAGAAAGTAATGCAGAAGAGTATGAATGATGAAGGGATATTAGCATAATAGAAGGTGAAATTGGAAGTTGGAATATAGTAATAGTTGTGGATATGGTGATATTATAAGAATTGAGTTGGACTGGTGTGAAAGATGTTGAGTCATAGGATCTAGACTCATCTGGGATATATAACAATGATTGTAATGCACAGCGGAACATAATAAAGAACACAATAAAAGTTATAAACAAGGCTTTCTTATTCATAAAATACTAATAAGCTACTACTACTAGCTCCTGGTGCCTTATAGGCTTGACACCAGGAGAACGCACACACACCTTTAGTTTACATTGTATATCAAATGGATGCTCAACATGTGTGTCTAACCCTCTTTATATAATAGAGGGACTAGGGTTTACAAGCCAAACCCTAGCTTACTAACTAAGCTAACCTAATATTACATATTAGGTCCTTATTGTTTCTTCTGTCTTCATCTCTGCCTATAGGTTTTGTAATCATCAAATATGTATGTCCCAACAATCTTCCCCTATTTGATATTACAAAACAATGTGCATGAAGAAACAATGCTCGAACATGTCATCACGATAATAAGCTGCACATCTAACTATTCTTCCCCTTTTTGTAATCAGCAAATAGGGTCTTGTGCAACTCGTAGACGCTTCCCCTTAAGTGATACATGTAGATGGTTAAGTATATAAACAATCATACTAACCATCTCTTGAATCTTGAACTCAGTGGCATAGATCATTTCTTCCTTCAGTATGAAAAAGACATGCTTATTACAATATCATGTAATAAAATGTCTTTGAATAATTCTTGTAGTCAATATATGCATGGAGATCACATGCAATGGCCGATAGTCTCAGTGAGCTCTGACGGATCAACCAGAAACCACTCGATGCTTATGATCATGCTGCTAATTTTGTGATGATCATATCATGAACTGTATGGTATCATATGCCCCCCAAATATTTGTAAAAGAGCGTGTAACTGTTCCAATTAAGAATTATAGAATAAACTGAATCTCCGAAACGATCTATACCCCTCGTCAAGATGAACTCCCTTTTTTTTTTTTTATAAACGAACAGCAGGAACCAACACAAACCACCAGAAGAAACCATAACGTACCAGTAGAAACGACCAGTAGAAACGACCAGTAGGAACGACCAGTAGGAACGACCAGTAGTAACGACCAGTAGGAACGACCAGTAGGAACGACCAGTAGGAACGACCAGTAGGAAGCCACTATGAAGGCTAAGCTTCCCCTCGATCCATCTATGCTTCCCCTGAAGAAGTGCATGTCCAATCCGATAGGTTCCTTGGAGTGATCATTGATGAAGGAAAGCAAGTATAACCAATTTGATGAAGAAGTGGAACCTCCCAAACTTGTGTCTTATATCATGCATTTTACCCAGTTTTTGGTACACGGGAACTGATAACCTTCACAACTATGAGCCAGCTGTTAGCTATAACAATATATTTAGTCAAAATGATATATTTTTGATCAAAATGACAAGGTGTATTGCTCACCAACAGTTTTTGGTACATGGGAACTGCTAACCTTCACAACTATGAGCCAGTTGTTAGCTATAACAATATATTTAGTCAAAAGACAAGGTGTATTGCTCACCTAAATGCTGATATAATAAGAAACAAATTTGTGAAACTCAACTACAACATCAAATAAATAATCAAGCATCAACATCAATGACCAGAAGGAACCATAGCTCACCAGTAGGAATGACCATCAGTAACGAAAATCTACCAGTAGCATCTCGAACCCCGTTCTTCTTCTCTTTTTTTTTTCACATGCCGTCACCACTGTCGCCAAGCTGTTACTATTGCCGTCCAAAGGTACTTAGACAATTATAGACGGTAGTTGCATTAGCCCAAATATTAAACGAATGTAACATCCAGCCCATAAATAAAGTTCTGATCAAATAAAAGTGAGAGATATAAGTAGCATGCAATATACCTCCAACCCACGTAAAATGTTATGACCCATATAGTAGCGTAAATTGTTTAGGAAGTTACATAAGGAATTAACAATAATCCCTACAAATCAGGCAACTCCCATGCATGCTTCCAAAAATACATCTGCGTCCAATGGAAAGTCAAATAAAATCCCATATTTCACTCCCTTGTATCACGTAGGGGAAAAACCAGCTATCACATCATACCGTGTGATATGAATCAACAAGAACATCTTCCTTAAATACATTGTCAACCAAAAATTTCGTCCAAAATAATAGAGATATGTACATATCCCTAACATCCAGGAAGTAAAAGCTGTTTTTATAAGAAAATGTTGGGACCACCATCAAAACTAACAACCCACGTGGGAACCAACATTTTATTCGATGTCTTATCAAGAGAAATTGATCAGTACCTTGCCCAATAGCAATCGACATCTAGTAGTCCTACGTTTGAATATATCACACAAATATTTCGCACATATCCCGTTCCTACAAATCACAAACTTACAAAGCACCAAACGTGTGATCCCATGTTGCTCTTAATCCCAATCCCACGTCTTTATCCCACATAGTATGTCCACAATTTTAGGAACCTACTGCCTCCATATACACGGTTTACTATTTTAGAAGGAAACCATCTACATCCCGAAAAATCAGCAGCTTTATTGACCATATTAAAATGTGTATATTATTCCCACGTGATTGTCCATAATACCAGGGATAGCAAGATATTTTCACACATCTTGGACTTTATCAAAAATCCACATATCGTCCAAATATAGATCAACTATTATTTTAAGGAACATTAAAGAAAATCCCTGAAGCATAGCATCACCATGATCACGTACCTTAACTGAATCCCTGAATAAGAGCATATCACGAAATCCATACTACATTTGTGATGATTCAGCAGATAACCACAAATTCTCACGTAGCTTTCCTGAAAACCAGCAACTCATTCGTCCTTGACAGAAGTAATTATCTCCTGCCACATGCTTCTGATGCTCACGTGAATACCCCTTTGCATGTCTCTTTCATTCTCATGTCTCTTTCATTTTGTCAGCATATGAGAACAAGTACACGCCTTAAAGCCTGCCTTCATATCAATGATATAGGGATTTAATTTTACACAACCCTTGGAATGAAAATTACAGTAGCAACATGGCAATAATGGCAGCAAGTATATTTGGTTAGAATTCTGCTAGGGTTCATCATTGATCAAAGATCAATTCACCAAGGCTAGCAGAATCAAGCACACAAACATGAACACAACAACAACTATTAGCAGCAGTAACATGGTAGTACCAGCAGCAACACGAATCTAGGGTTTGTTGGGAGAAACCCTTGATCAGGAGGAACACCATTATTTATTTATAAACAGAAAATAAGATAACATGAAAACCTTGTAGATCAACCAGATCGAGAGCCAACAAGCTCTGATACCACTTGTTGAGTCATAGGATCTAGACTCATCTGGGATATATAACAATGATTGTAATGCACTGCGGAACATAATAAAGAACACAATCAAAGTTATGAACAAGGCTTTCTTATTCATAAAATACTAATAAGCTACTACTACTAGCTCCTGGTGCCTTATAGGCTTGACACCAGGAGAACGCACACATACCTTTAGTTTACATTGTATATCAAATGGATGCTCAACATGTGTGTCTAACCCTCTTTTTATAATAGAGGGACTAGGGTTTACAAGCCAAACCCTAGCTTACTAACTAAGCTAACCTAACATTACATATTAGGTCCTTATTGTTTCTTCTGTCTTCATCTCTGCCTATAGGTTTTGTAATCATCAAATCTGTATGTCCCAACAATCTTCCCCTATTTGATATTACAAAACAATGTGCATGAAGAAACAATGCTCGAACATGTCATCACGATAATAAGCTGCACATCTAACTATTCCTCCCCTTTTTGTAATCAGCAAATAGGGTCTTGTGCAACTCGTAGACGCTTCCCCTTAAGTGATGCATGTAGATGGTTAAGTATATAATCAATCATACTAACCATCTCTTGAATCTTGAACTCAGTGGCATAGATCATTTCTTCCTTCAGTATGAAAAAGACATGCTTATTAAAATATCATGTAATAAAATGTCTTTGAATAATTCTTGTAGTCAAAATATGCATGGAGATCACATGCAATGGCCGATAGTCTCAGTGAGCTCTGACGGATCAACCAGAAACCACTCGATGCTTATGATCATGCTGCTAATTTTGTGATGATCATATCATGAACTGTATGGTATCATATGCCCCCCAAATATTTGTAAAAGAGCGTGTAACTGTTCCAATTAAGAATTATAGAATAAACTGAATCTCCAAAACGATCTATACCCCTCGTCAAGATGAACTCCCTTTTTTTTTAAACGAACAGCAGGAACCAGCAAAAACCACCAGAAGAAACCATAACGTACCAGTAGGAACGACCAGTAGGAACGACCAGTAGGAACGACCAGTAGTAACGACCAGTAGGAACGACCAGTAGGAACGATTAGTAGGAACCGACTAGTAGGAATCCATCATGAAGGCTAAGCTTCCCCTCGATCCATGTATGCTTCCCCTGAAGAAGTGCATGTCCAATCCGATAGGTTCCTTGGAGTGATCACTGATGAAGAAAATCAAGTATAACGAATTTGATGTCAAGAATCAACATGTGTCATTCATACGTGATAACAAGCAAATGTTTAGTCCAATCAAACGCACCTGTCCCTTTCAAGCGTCCCATATACGAACATAAATATGAATCATTTGTATTCCAATTCATGTGACGACAAGAATAAATACCTGTTTGATTGTTATGCTTCCAACGACGAGAGTACCCCACTTGATCCTTAGCGTCTGACCAATAATAAAAGATATCCATTTTTGTATAGTCATCACGATCATACGTCGACAACAACACACCAATTTACTTTGTTCTCTGCCTGGGCCCACAAAAGATGTATACAGCCTTTTGCTTTGACTCATGTCCCACATGATACTTTTTGTTCTTTGTTTCTTCTGTCGGCAACATTAAAATACAAGGGAAACCATGTATTTAATTCACAATGAAGGGACATTGGGACTACAGCTGCTTCACCTGACCATAGTTAACACACAATGATTACCGTAGACTCTTTTATTTTATTCTTCGAATACAACAGCAACAAATGTGGAGACCATTAATAATCATCACGTGAATCAAGAATCACACGTAAGTAATTATTGTAATGGAAAACAAATACATAGTGCTGTTGTGTACGGGGTGCACCATTCTCGTCTTTCCACAACAGCAAATAACAATTAATTATCTAGGGTTTTGTCATAAACCCTAGATCTTCACAGCAACAAACACGAACCCGAAAAACACCTTGATTCTCCTAGATATCGAGCCACCCGCTCTGATACCACATGTTGAATCCAGGATCGTTAGACTCAAATAGTAAAAACCATTTTATCTAGGATGATTAACAATCATATGAATTAACATAGCGGAATAAAATGATAATCATGAACAAGATGTTTAACAAAGATGAATAATTCCCAAAGGGTTTGTATTATATATGATTAACACAAACCACTCTAGGCATGTATACATTGAATCCCATGCCTAGAGATCAAAGACTCTGTAGGTTACATTTGAGTAGTATGAATTGATGATTAAACCTATGGTCTGGTGGTTCCTTTTATAACATAAGGAAACAAAATATACATGGAAACTAAATAAGATAATAATGACTAAATCAAAACAGAAATATTCATTCCTATCCTATATTTGACCAAATCTTTCATTCTTATCATATATGGCAGGGGGAACTCCAGCAGTGGAAACTCCAGCAGGGGAATCTTCAAGCAGTGCGATGTTTCACTAGCAGGGGAAACTCTCTTGTATTTTGTCCGCCAGCTTGAAGTTTCTCCTAATGCCATATTTGGTCCTTCTTGTTTCCATAGTGATTTGACTCATCAACTTTTGACCCAACAAATTCATATCTTGTTAAGGACTTTGATGCACTATTTGATTTGGAGACATGTTGTAAACCATCTTGTTTAGGTTTCCAAACCCACCTAGCTAAAGCATTAACAATATCAAGTTTTGCTTTTGATCGTGTAGACTCAACCCTTGTACCCTTAATATTGTTAAAGCATCTTGGTTGTGGAATTATGTTACTTTTTGTATTTGGGTGAATATTTATACCAAAGTTCTTGTGATTCACCCGTCTTGAGTTATTCCACACTGGTTTAACTATTTGTTGATCATTAATCTTTCTCTTGTGTTTACAAGTATATTGCATGTGATCAAAACTACCACACACATAGCAAGCCTTACTTTTGAACTCAAAGTTATCATCTAATTGCTGAGTCATCATGCCATTCCAACCTCTTTGATTACCTCTAGGTCTCTTATTATTTTTCCTAGGGTTATCTAATTTCCTATTACTTTCATTTTTAGCACAAACAGATTGAGGATAGAACTTAGGTGATTTAGCACTTAAGGTAGACTTACATGAGGCATATTTACTAGTAATGGGTTCAACTATAACAGGTTCAGGCACGGAATCAAGTGTTTCAACACTAGAGTCGGACTCACAAGAGTCAAGGTCACTAGTCTTAGGTTCTAAAGACTTGTCACTAGAGTTACAAGAGGCAAAGTCATTAGACACAGAAATAGTTTCAATTGAGCTAGTGGACCTTATACCATATGTCATTTGTGATTCATCAAAGTCAAAATGGTCTAAGGTAGGCATGAATGTCCCTGTGAGAGGTGGAGGAACAGCATGTATTTCTACAGCTGGTTTATACCTATTGAAAACAGGCCTACCTTCCATATCTTCAGGGGTAGTGTCAAACACACTAGACAAAGAGGAGTCAAAAACATCATTTGGCCCAATATAGTTTTTAAATCCTAAGCCAATTTTGGTTCTACCAGACATAGAGCTATCTACTAATTTGACTAAGTTTTTAGATGAATTTTTCCATTTATCAAACCTAGCCAAAGCATTATCTAATTTAGTTTGTAGCTCCTGCTTCTCTTTATTTACCTCAGTATTAAGCTTTTCAGAATATGTCAATAGATTAGTTGTATTTTCTAAGTCAATACTTAATATCCTAATCTTATCTTCATACTCTAATTGGGTATTTTGAAGCCACTTTTTCTGTTCTTCTAATGTTTTTAGAGAACTTTTGTATGACTGAACTTCTAGATAATATTTATCATTTTCAGCATTCAGATCAGCACATTGTTTTTGAAGTTCTAGAAATTTTTGTTCATATGTTTCTACGCAACTAATTGCTAAGTCAGAGTTATTATAAACATGAATTTTATTCTTTAATTTAGCATTATATTCTCTAACTTCAGATTCAGTCATAAGAATTACCTCATTGTCTGGAATTGAAGTTCTGCACGCCATGTCTTCTGTCACAAAACTGGCAAACCGTCGCTAATCTGTTGTTAAACTGTCACGAATTCTGACCAGAAACTTCACTTCACAGCAATACGGATGTAGAGATCTTGTTCTTCTCAATCAAAGCTTCTCAACGAGGCACTGATACCACTTGTTGAGTCATAGGATCTAGACTCATCTGGGATATATAACAATGATTGTAATGCACAGCGGAACATAATAAAGAACACAATCAAAGTTATGAACAAGGCTTTCTTATTCATAAAATACTAATAAGCTACTACTACTAGCTCCTGGTGCCTTATAGGCTTGACACCAGGAGAACGCACACACACCTTTAGTTTACATTGTATATCAAATGGATGCTCAACATGTGTGTCTAACCCTCTTTATATAATAGAGGGACTAGGGTTTACAAGCCAAACCCTAGCTTACTAACTAAGCTAACCTAATATTACATATTAGGTCCTTATTGTTTCTTCTGTCTTCATCTCTGCCTATAGGTTTTGTAATCATCAAATCTGTATGTCCCAACAAAAGACGTGAGTATCTCTTGAGGATAAGAGGTCACGTTGACTCTAGAAGTGAGGAAGTGCGAATGTGAGGCGGGTTGAGCGCCGGGACGTCGCTCTCTTTTAGGAGGGTAGGATGTAACAACCCAAAATCGTGGTCATTATTTAACTATATTTTTACGTATATTTTTGAAATTTTTGACGAGGTTGATTATTATGACGATTGGTGATTTGATTTTGGATGATGTTGAAATTTTATTTTCACGTTTTGACGAGTTGCGAGGATTATTTGTGATGACGATATCGACGGATGCCCGAGAAATTTTACATTTTATTTTAAACATGTCGATGTTTAATATTTTGATGTTTTTATTTTAATGTCGTATTAAGTCGTGTCGGGACTATATAATATCATATTTTGTGTGCGTTTTAAGTTTTGAGAAGCATTTTTATGAAACCCGAGACCCGTAAAATTTTTTAAAAGTGACTAATAGTCATTTCCCGCTTTTTAACAAAGTATTTGCACTTTGGTCCAAAATAATCACAATTGGCAAAAACTACCCTAAACTTTCCCCATATAAAATGGAAAAATAACACACAAACACACACAAAATTCCACTCACCACAAAATCACTCTCCCTCCCTCCTCTCCCCTTTTCTTCCCGTCACCCCCAACCAACACAAACACCCATTGGATTTTAATTTTGAGGTTGAATCCATCTAAACTAATCAAAGACCCATCTTAATCTCTTCATTCTCTATCCATTGGTATGAAATTTAGCTACATGCATGAACATTTTTATAAAACCCATTTTTGGATGAAAATCATGTTGTTTGATCTTATATTGTTGTTGTATGTAGGTGTTTATGCTTATATATATATATATATATATATATATATATATATATATATATATATATATATATATATATATATATATATATATATATATATATATATATATATATATATATATATATATATATATATATATATATATATATATATATATATATATGTTTTTATGATTGCATGTTATTATTTTTGAGTTGGATTTTTATGATTTGATAATCTAGGATGATTTAGCATGATATGATATGAACTAGTAGTGTAGGAAGGATTATAGTGGTAAAAATGGGGTTAAAATGTGGTAAAAAATTAATTTTGAGTGATATTTAAATATATATTTTTAAGAAGATTATTAAAAGTAATTTTCTGAAAACATGAGTTTGAGTTTGAGATGAACCAATTAGATATTGTTGTAGAGGATGTTTTTTCCTTCGTTTTGGTATAAGGTAGGACTTGTAGCTCCAAACGAGCGAAAAGTTACGTTAGTTTGATTATTTCGTGTACCGGGAGACGAGTACCGACACAATATATAATTGTTGTCAATATTTGGATTGAATCTCGGGGACTATAAAATGGATTTTCAAATATGTCAAGGACTGATTTTTAAGTTTAAGTATGAGGATGTCGAGTTATTTTCAAAGTTGAGTGCCGGTTTCATAAACGGAGAAAAATAAATGTGTTAAAAGACTATAAGTGTTGTTGACGTAAAACTGTCCGGTTTTTGTATTTCAAAGATGAGTCGGGCAGGGAACTATAAATGTGAAATCTTTTGATGAGTTTTTAACAGGGATTTCTATATATAGTAAGTGAAGTTTCTGATTAGTATCATAAAAATTTGACGAGTTTAAGTGGGGTAAATGAGCTTGTACATTTGGTGTGTACCGGCAGATTTTTATCGAAGGAATTAACTAATAAAATAAATATATAAAATGAAGTAAAAAGGGCACTTGTATTATTTTTATTTTGGATTGATTTTGATTTTATGATTTTGAGTTTGGTATTACTAAGTATGGATTTTATTCGAGTTATTATTGATGAACCCGCCTTATTTGATAGGTTGCGGTTTTTGTGTTTACCAGGCATCAACTATCGTCGAAGATCGTCATACTACTGTTATTACTTCAGGTGAGTCTATAGCCTCGCTTTCTACTTGTTTTAATGACTTTAAAACCCGCGAGGGGGATACATGCTATTTGAAGTAAAATGAACACATGTCATGAGTAATTGTTGGACCCGATGTTGCCTTTGATGAAATGAATTGTATAAGTACCTAATTGCATAAGACCCTAAATTCATGAGCCATTAACTATCTTCTGACTTGATGTTGCGAGTTGGGAATAGCCGCTTATTCTAATAATAGTACTATTGGGCTGACAACCCTATCTGAGACCAGGGCTTTAACGCTGAGTAACCCGCTGGGAAGGATAATTTTACGTGAATGAGAATTGGTATTCTTGCAATTAATACCCTAGTAGGGGCACTGGTAATTTTTCTAATCATGCTGGCGTTTGGCGTGGGTGACTAAGTTAAGGGGTCGGTGTCATGAACTTAATACAATTCGATAGCTATTGCTATATATGTTATACCTGATTAATAGATTGTATGGCCACAATTCTATTAAACAATTGTGAATGATTTTTTTACGATGTGTTCAATTATGTTTTGTAAAACCTATAGACTTGCTCAACCTTTGTGTTGATGATTTTAAGCATGTATTTCAGGTACTTGAAGTTGTTGAATTGCGGAGCTTGCTGGAGAAGGATTGCGGAATTGCTTTTGTAGTAATTTGGTCTAAAACAGATTTCTTTCCCTATTGTCATAAACATATAGTAAATGGTCAAGTATTTTGGTAAAAGGTTTGTTGTTTTGATTAAGATCCTAGGGGAACCTGTACGCTACTCTGATATATTTTAAACTGATTTTATTTGGGATTGAAGGTTTTAGACATTGATTTAAAATATTTCCATATTTATTCTTAAATATACTGTTTTTGGGTCATTTAAAGAGTTGTAAAATGAAGTTTGTGAATAACACCTAATTATGTATTTTCCGCTGTGCAATGTAAAAATTGGGGGTGTTAAAAAACCCGTTCCCTTTACTCGACCGTCCAAAGCTGACTGCGAACATAAAGAGTGAATCATTTGGATAAAATTATCCGCATGATTGAATCCGTCAATTCATATATCTGGAACAAGTGAAATTCAATTAAGAACCGCACCATCATTGCTTTCCAGTTGTCACAAGCTTGATTCATATAGAATCTTACTAGTTACCTACCAAGTGCTGTTTGATGTTAACACTAGAAGGATTTCCATTGGTCAATGTAAATACTTAATCGTATTACTCTGAATGTTCTGGCAAGATCACTGAGATTTTGCATAGAGGCATGCAACGAGTTTGAATTCATTTAAGAATTAAATGACTGTTGCTTTCCAGTTATCACAAGTTTGATTCATAAAGAATCACACAAGTCACCTACCATGAGCTTTTTGATGTTCTCTTAAGAAGGATTTCCATCTTCATTGTAAATACTTTCGTATTACTCGGATGTGTAGGCAAGATCATGAAGATTTTGCGTAGGACTCTTAAGATCTTTCTTACTTTTCATAGTGTGTGAAGAAGCAAGTAAATATGAAAGTGTGTCCTAATGAGATATTTGATTATCTCAAATTGCTCTAGACTCGATCGTGCACTTTGGATATTATTAGTGATTGGAGGCTGGAGAGGAGTCCCACCATCTCAATACCAATATATTCGGAGTGAATAAATCGATAGATAATGCGTTGTCTCTGTGTGATTAAAACAAATACCTTTTGAGAGATATCTGAGTTAGCTGAGATGGGTTGTGCATTGCATCACTGGGTCCATGATGTCTATCTTCTATAGCATATGTGTAGACCCGGTTTCTGCCTAAGTTGTAAGGAGGGCTTCTTTCTTTTCACCCTTTTATCTTTACAATTCTTTTTCATTTTTCAACCCTTTCAATGCTTACCAATACGTCATAACTAGCACCGGCATTCAGCTACGTTCACAATCTTTCCCTATCTTTCCTAAGGACTACTATTTCTAGCTATGGAATGTCCTTGGGAAGATTCCTTCAGTTATGGATGAATCATTGGACTTAACGTATCTTACCATCCCTTTGTCACCACAATCTTCATCGTCGTGAAATAAATGGGTTGTGGGTAAGTATAAATCACCATGAAATCCATTTTTGATATCCAAATCCATTTTGATCCCCCTTAACATATGCCACGATATTCGAAAACATTTCGCATATGTTGGGATGAGCCAAAACATTAAGTCAAACCATTGAATTAATTGATCTCAATATTAAATCACATTTTCTCCCCCATATTAAAAATATTAACCCAATCGATGTTTTTAATATCAATTGATTTAATGAAATTTGAAGAAAAATTGTGAAGAAAAATGCAAATCCAATTATCTTCAAGATTTTCACAAGCTCTCAAATTAATGAGGGTGTAATTGAAACGTAAATTAAATACCTTTTAAACACAAGTGTAAGGTATTTATCACGTGCAAAGATCATATATGATAATGTATTCACAAAATTGATAATTTACGAGGTTAGATCTGAATGATGAGAACATCATATGATAGAATCACGTGGTTCTTGTTCACGAATGTTGGTCTCCCCCTACACGTCTGAAGTTATCTCTTGACACCATGTGTACAATTGATATCATTATCTTGACACCAATTTGTGAACTAGGCACTTTCGGCATCGAAGATTCTGAACGCTTGACAATTGCTCCCCCTCACCTGTTGACCCGTGTTCTATCTAAAGAGTTGTAGTCGTCGTTTGAGTAGTCGCATCGTCGAGTATGTAAATATCAATTGCAAATTGCTATGGTATGTGGAGATAATAACTTCATAAAAACAAGATTTCTCTTGTTTTAACAAATAAATGCACTGAAGCGTACATATGTTCGTGTTAGATTGTGTTATTACGTAGACACAATCCCTTACATGGTTATAAAATAAACCATACCCGAGAAAATTAATTCCCGTTGTTGAGTCAAAGCTTTCCGGTGAAATGCTTGACTTAAATATGAAAAATGGGTTACTATCTTAAATAATAGCAAGCCATATTGAGCATGTTTTAAAACATTTAAACTTCTGCTCGAACTTTATTTACAACCCTGTGTCTTTATTGAACGACATTTCTAGGATCGTAAATATTATCGATTTCAGAAGACATGCCCTTTTTATCAAAACATTGTTGAACACACAATTTTGAAAGATTTAGAAAAACCTTTCGAAAATTTCTTGAAAAATTGTGTTCAACGGTTTTAATAAACCAATTACTTGGGCTTAAGATTTTGAATATCTTACTAAACGAGCTCAAGTCCGAGAAGTTGTAAACTTCCCGTTGTGAGGATAAGTTTATCATCGGCGATAAACTTTCATTTTAATTGAAGAACGAGTCCTAAGTTGACATTTACTTAGAAGTCGTTTTCATGAGCTTGAAAAACTTTTGACTGTTTTAACAGAAAGCTCATGACCTAGAAAGATGAATTTCTCGTTATGAGGAAAAGTTCTCTTATTTAAAAGATACACTTTCCTTTCTGAGCTTAAAACTTGGAATGTTTTAATACAAGCTCATGACCGAGAAAAATAAATTTCTGGTTACGAGGATAAGTTATCATGAAAGATAATCTTTCTTAAAATTGAAGTCCGAGTTACAGTCTGATATATAACTGTAAGTCATTGTGCATGAGCTTAAAACTTCAAATGTTATTAATATAAGCTCATGCCCGAGAAAAATTAATTTCTCGTTGTGAGGATAAGTTTATCATCAACGATAAACTTTCCTTTCTTTGAAGCGTGGGTTACAATCTGTCATGTGACTGCAAACCGTATACACGAGCTTAAAACCTTTGAATAGTTTTAATGTAAGCTCGTGACCGAGAAAATTTAATTTCTCGTTTTGAGGGTAAGTTATCGTTGACGAGATAAACTTCCCTTTATTTGATGTCCGTGTCATCGTCTGTCATTTAACAATGAACCATTTTGTAAGCTTAACTGCAAATCCCCTGAGACACTTGGTTCATAGATTTCGAGTGCTTTTTCAGCCGAGATTTGGAACGGTATACAATAAGACTACTGCCTCATTTTTGTTGATCCTTGATCTCGGTACCTGCACTTGCATCAACGATTTGCATACTTTCACATGGGTTAGCGATATCTATTTTAGAACCATGCGGGGTTCACAGTCAACCTTGGTAGTGCTAGAGGGAAACAACCTTCTTGTAGGAACCCATTGAAGATTACCTGAACTGATAATCCTACCCGTGGGTTGCCACCTAAGGTTGGATCTAGGCGACATAGTTTTCTTATGCACAACAGAAGAATTATATGTAGAAAACCTTTTTCCTTTGGGATTCCCTCTTTTAGCACGGGAGCTCAGCTCCTTCAAGACTTTAGTTACACAAGCGCATGATTTTTCGTGAAGACACTCTTCATTCATACGGAACAAACACCGTGTTTGGGGTCCGAATGAGATCTAGAAATCCTAGTTCTAGCTTGTGTCCTTTTCTTAGATGCATCTACACAGTGATATTCGACCTATGTTGTGGCATATTCTTAGAACTATACCTAGAATCACTAGTAGCAGTCTTGTTTGTAGGTTTTGCATAGGATGATATGATCACATTAGGCCTAGATAGTGGAGTGACTGGTCTAGAAAGATGAACCATATCAACTTGGGAGGCAAACCGCGGTCTCGAGGATTTAAGTCGCTCAGATCGAAATGCAGTCGGTTGTCTAAGGGACTGATTTTTAGGCGGTTTCCCCAAGATTGATGGTTTTTCAAGCTTAGTATCCACACTGATGCCCTTAATTTTCCTTAGCTCGTTTTTTAGAGCAGCTATAGTAAAAACCTTTTTCTGAACTTGGGCCTTTAAATCAGCATTTTTGGTAGTTAACAAGGTCGTTGACTCTATAGTTTTAGATCTCATTTCTACGATAAGTTTATTTAACTCATTACAACGTTGTTTTAAGGTCTCGGTTTCCGTTTGTAAGATGTCTTGTGATGCCAACTTAGATTCTAGCAAAGTAATTTGTTTCACAAAAATATCTTTTTCGGCTGTAGAATCTTGGATTTTTTGATTTAATTTTCGTTCAAGAACAACTTTTGAATTTTCAAGTTTTTTCAAAATACTTTTCAAATTTATCCGTTTTCTTAGAAAATTCAATTTTGGCATCCTCAAGAGCTTTAGATTGTTGAACTAAAATCATTTCAAGCTATTTAATCTTGGAATCAGAATCGGTTAGTGAAGCAGTCATAAAGCATTTATCATGATTTACTATAGCATTCTGAATAATCTCTCCCTCATTATGACTCACATCAGATGAATCAGAAATGGTATGACTATCACCCTTTTCCATCCCATGTTTGTCATAAATATGTTTAGAATGCTCAACATGCTGTATTTGTACCGTATTTGTAGGCTCTTCGTCACATACGGGTATGGTGTCATCATAAGAGGTGTCTATAACATTCCCTGACGTGTTGCTAGTATCATGTTGTCCTCCTGATTCCATGCTCTTGCAATCTTTAGTTTCCAAATTGTCATCCGTATGACCATTCTCCTCTTGCATCTGCAACGTAGATTCTTGCACTCCACTACCATATGCTAGTTGAAGTTGTGATCTTTTATAAATCGAAGACGACACCGATGTCATGAATTTGCATAGTGAACTACGAAAATATTGAGCTTCGGTATGTGTGTCTCGAAGAAGTGACTGGCAGATCTCCGAATCTTCACATTTAAGGATATTGAATAAGATGAAGTGCGTAAATGGTCTCACAAGAGCTTGATATGCAGATTTGGATGCAGATTGATTAAAGTCTTCTTTGTGGAGTTGCTCTGCTAGTTGGTTCAAGTTGACGAGCATTGAGTCGATGAATGTGTTACGATCTTTACCAAAGAGTGTCACAAATGCTTTTCCTTCTTAAAGCCATGAAAGAGTGACTAGATGAGACTGAAGTAGTCGAAATGAAGTTATACCACCTTCTATAGCTTTGTCTTGCATTTGACGCAATTCTCCCTCTTGAGACAATGAATTCAACGGTTCCATTGAAGTTCGATGTGAAGATGAATGTAAGGATTACTTATCGATCGAGAAATGAAAGAAAGTAATTGTGTTTATTGATGTCGATTGAATCCCTTGAGTAGTGAAGAAAAATGATTAAATCCCCTAAGTATGTGTACTCGAGAAACCAAAAATTCTCCAAGACCAAAAAAACACACGAATTTTTTAAATCATGTTTTTGAATTTTTTGAATTCGCAAAATTTTGCAAATGATTTTCGGAATAGTCGAAGATTTTCGGAATACTTTAAAAATTTTCAGAATACTTGAAGGATTTTCGGAATATGGGTATGATTTTTGGAATATTGGTTTGATTTTCGGAATATCTTACAAATTTTCGGAATGATTTTCAGAATAAAATATTATTCAAGGATTTTCGAAATATACAAATATTCTGAAAATGAAAATGAAAAAGGTTGTTGTTTTTCGGAATATGACAAAAGTTTTTTTCGGGATAATATGGATTCCTAAAATGAAGTGAAGAAGGATTTCGAAAACAAAAACAAAAACTTTGTACAAATATATTCTGAAAACAAAAAGATGGTACAAATGGATTTCGAAAACAAAAACAATATCCTACAAGGTGAAGGATTCCGAAAATAAAAACAAAAAGATAGAATGGATCTACAGATCTTCGGAATATAGGCACTCTGTTTTTCAGAATATTAGCAAAACACAAAGGATTTTCGGAATAGTAATCTCCTAATAATTCTCGCAATAAAAAGATAGATATTTTCGGAATTTGATATCCTTTGGTATTTTCGGAATATGGAGGTTGGTCTTTATTTTGGGAATAATACTACTTTTGCTTCTTCGGAATATGAAACCTTTGGTGTTTATTTTCGGAATAATAAAACCCTAATAAGAACTTCGGAATAAACCGACCTTATCCGACTTTTTTGCGATTCGATATCACTGTGACTCGAAAAAACACCCCGAAAATTACCCAAATGACCAAAAATTTTGTGATTTTCACCAAATCAAGTAACCCAAATCACTACCACATCTATGTCGTCGATTTGTCTACAAACTTAAACCACAAAAACACAAAATTTTTTCAAGATTTGAGCTTGATTATGTCAAAACCCAAGAAAATCAATCAAAACAAACACAAGAACAAACCAATCATCCCATGGCTCTTGATACCAATTGTAGGTCTACGAAATCCTTGGATTATACAAACCTTGATGATTTAAAGAGAGAGAGATAGATGAAGATCTAGAGAGAGAAAGTAGAGAGAGAAAGGAGAGAATGAAAGAAAAGATGTATATTGAATAATCAAAATGAGAACCAACCCCTCCTAACATGCTAGGAGGGGGTATATATAGCCCACCCTACATGTGAGCTTTGTGGGTTATATTGTTACATTACTAGATCACGAGCCCATACTAGATGTATCGGTTGGAGTGACCGATCTTTTCTAAATACGTAAAAATGTATTTCCAACAATATCCTAGGGGAATACGAGGCCAAAGAAGACAACATGATCCAATACCTTGAGAAAAATAAGTCACTCATCGAAGGCTTCAGCAAGTTCACCATACGACAGGTTCCGACAGGGGAAAACAAAAAAACAGATGCTCTGAGAAAGATAACATCCACTAGCTTCGCTCATTTATCAAAACAGGTGGTGCAAAACCTTAAATTTTAGTCAATTATAGACAAGGAAGTCTCTACGATTGTGGATGAAGAGGGGCCTACATGTATGACTTCAATCATCGAGTACTTGACTAATGAGACTCTCCCTGATAATGAAAAGGACGCGCGTCACATTCGGAGGAAGTCACACCATTATGAGGTTCATGACGGAATCCTCTACAAGCGGTCGTTTCTACAGGCCTGACTGCGGTGTGTGGGACCGCATCAATCTAGTTACGTGATAAGCGAAATTCATGAAGGGTCACGCAGTATACATTCGGGGCCTAGGTATATAGTGGCAAGAGCTTTGCGAACAGGGTACTATTGGCCAACTACGCACATGGACACACAAAATCTGACCCTCAAATGCAATGACAGCCATGTCCATAGGCCAGTACCGCATCACCTACAACATGAGTTGACACCCATTACGTCCCCATGTCCATTCTATAAGTGGGGAACTGATATCACAGGTCCCTTTCCTGTAGCGTCCAAAGGCGTCAAATTCTTAATTGTAGCCATGGACTATTTCACTCGGTGGATTGAAGCTAAGGCAGTAGCAACCATCACAGGAAAGCAGGTAAAAAATTTTGTTTGTGAAAATATTGTATGTCGTTTTGGTTTGCCACGGGAGATAGTCTCTGACAATGGAAAGCAGTTCGTGAACAACCCTTTCAAAGATTGGTGCGCAACATTGAACATCACCGCAACGCTTCACATCAGTCAAATATCCACATACCAATGTATTAGTAGAGCGGGCTAATAGAAGCCTGGGAGAAGGAATTAAGGCGCGCTTAGCTAGAAAAAGTGCTAAACGGGTGGATGATTTGCCTCATGTCCTATGGGCGCATAGGACAATGATTAAAACGGCTAATGGAGACACTCCATTCGTGTTAGACTTCGACACGGAATGTGACAATCCTCAAATTTCACATATATTTTATGTGTTATTATTGTATGAATATGAAAATTTGACAGGAAATTTTTGATTCTATGCCTTACTTGGTAAGATGAATTGGTTCTCACAACCTTAAGTGCCATATCAACATATTCCTATATGTTGAAAACACAATATATATATCAAGTCTAAGTTCTAAAAGTAATATAATAAGTACATCATGAGTAAGAACATCTCAATTATAACTATGATACCCTAAATTCCCTTAGAAACCCTAAAATCCCTATAAATGAGTTGTAAACTCTAAATTATGAACTATGAATGTATAAAACATATGAATAAGTAATCAAAGATTATAAACAAGTTGTATACTATCATTTGGAAGTATAACTTTATCTAATAATGGTAATTACAAACCATACAACGCTAAGTACAAGTAAATGTACATAATAGTCTAGATCACCACCTAGAATCCATTTCATGTTGAATTAAAGTCTAATATTTTGCAACCAATTTTGAAACTCAACTAAGTATCATAGTAAGACTATATTCTTACCTCAAGTCAATGTACAAATAATTAAAGCACAAAGTACAATTTATCAAATCGTAGAATTCTAATTAAACCTATTACCTCCTAGGATATGATTAACCTATGAAACTTATTAAACCAAGTGTGTAGAATCTTTAGAAACCTTAAACACAATATATAAGCCCTAGAATAAGCTAAGAAAATGATGTAAACACAAATGACCCAAGGTACAAATCATTCAGGCATAATGACCTAAAAACCCCTATATTACCCATTTTACTTAGAATCAATGCATAGTCTTTTAAGACAACTGTACAAACACCAATAGAATTACATTTAGGTTATAATATCATCATAAGATAAGTTACAAGTACCCGAATTCACAATGTACAACATTCAATGCATGATTTATAAATTAGGTCAGAATAGGTATTTTCACACTTTAGACATTCTTACTTGGAGTAACTTAGTAAAACCAATGTAGAGAATACATGAACACATTAAGGAAAATTTAGGTAGTATAAATTAATTTTACATCTGTAGCTAAACCAAGAATAATGTCTTTAACAAGGATTGAACCCTAGATTACTAGAAACACTAACCTGTCTAGGTTTTCTTCCTAATTTCACTTCAATCCTACGTTAAACTTCAAAAAATGACCCAAAATTCTTAATTAAGATGTTTAAATCCTAATTATACCATAATCCATCACTAATCACATTCTTAAACACTTAATTATAAGAAGTACAAAGTTACAAACCCTAGTTTCCTACCCGACTACATTTTTCCCTCCAAAAACCATTCAAAAGCCTTTACCTCTAAAATTCAAACTTAGGATCACAAATAATAGATATTTTGAGATTTTTTTTAAGTAGGTGCATCACCTACTTATAGAAAAAAAATCTTCATTCTTAGACCTCCTTAGTCAATCCTACATTCGATTAGTCACTACTCTCCCGCTATTACACGTTTAGATGAAAAACTTGGAGGTTAAGGCTTGAAAGTAGTATAAATAGAGACCGTATGCTTCATTTCTAGATCATCCCTTACTTTTACTTTTAAACGCCTATACAACTGTTCCTATAACACTATTGAAGCCTTAAGAAGTCCCTAAGATCAGTAGCAAGCTTTGGCAGAAGTTCTAAGAGTTCTTGAAGAGTTGTAAAGAAGATATAGTCCATATGCCCCATTAGGAGCCCTAGAATTCTGATTTTCTTATTTGTAAGTATCCGCCCTTTTCAATAAGCTCTTTTGATGTTATAAGTCTTTAATAAGTTTATTTATAATCTAAATAAGCTATTCCAAAAAGTCTTAGTTCATATGATCATCTAAAATGGAATTTATAAGCTAAAGATGTATAAAACCCTAGTTTTGTAACCTACATGAAATAATGAGTTAAAATCCATTTCAAAAGCTATAAATCTGGAAAAGTATTTTTATTATGGTTAGAAATGTTGTTATAAACTTTTTTTAAGTTCCTAGATCTTTTTGTACAATTTTGACGTTGTTATGTAATTTTAAGCAAGTTTGGGGACTAAAACTGTCATTTTGAGATATAAACATTTTGGGGCCAAAAGTGTTATTTTACTAAAGTTAAAATATAAGGATTAATATTTTTAAGTTTGAAACATTGAGGTTAATATTAGAAGGTTGAAATTGTAATTACTTAAACTATATACTATAAGGATTAAAAGTGTAATTAAGCTAAATTTATAATAAAAGGGATAATTTTTGCCAACTTTGAAACTAAAGGATATAAAGTATCTATTATACTATACTTATTATTTGAAGAAATTAATAATGTACCATGTTAGTAGGGAATTTTGTACAAAGATGTTCCATCTTGATATTACGTTCTGACTGAGTGGTTGGGTTTATGATTTAAAGTGCCCTCGCTCCTCAAACGTTTATAGAATGGCTTCTGATTATGATGGACCGAACAATGATGCTATAATTACAACATTTATAAATCGAAGAATACCTTATTAATACTTAAAATTATTAAACTCAAGTTCAAAGACTTGATTGATACTATACAAAATGTGTTAATCCAGGTTTGTTTGAGACCAAGTTGTTCTTTGTTAGACCAAGTTGTTCTCTTCGAATGAAATATATTTGATTACAGCTTAGAATCTATGGAAATAAGGTGAGTTCATAGCCTCACTTTTGAAAGTTTATAAATTATTTGAAAACCCGTGAGGGGGATATATGCTAAAACTGGAATACAAGTGTTTTTGTATGCTGCTTGATATGATTATTGACACTATGTTTACTACTGCCTTAAGTCCCTTTTTAATCATGGACCGCTAATCATTTCTAGAAAATGAGCGCAATTATTATGAATAGTACTATTTGGGGGTTGACATCCCCTATCTGGGCAAGTCACGCTTGCTAGCAGCTGAAGGTTCCTACCTAGGTTAAACAGATACACCTTATTTTGCTAAACTAAGGTTAGTTGGAAGACTACCTTCTTATAAGGGCAGTTTGTTGATTATGATAATGTCCAACAGCGGGGTCATGAGCATAGTGCAGTAAGACATTTATTTTATATGGGTGTATAACAACGTAGCCCTGAAGATATACTTGTGTTCAAATTATGTTTAAACCTATGAATTCACTCAACCTTTGTGTTGACTTTTAAGCATATAAATCAGATAATTGTGACTGATAGCATGGAGCATCACAAGGATGGCATGCTGAGGCACGAGCTTGAAATTATTCTTATAGATTTTGGGAACCTCATATTATAAAACTCTAATTTTAAATGATATATAAAGAAAGTTGATTTAATCAATCATTTGAGTTGTTTAATAATCATTATGACTTGTGTTCTATGAAGTAGTGCCCCAAATCAATGCTTTGTTGCGTTAAGGTAAAAATCAGGATGTTATAGAGTGGTACTCAGAGCCATGGTTATAGAGAACAAGAATTAAAATCTTGACTATAACTACTTTTAAAATAATTTCAAGAAAGTCCTATGTGCCAATGCCAATGCTGCTACAAGAATGATGTTAATACTGCTACAAGAATGATGTTAACACTGCTAAAAGAATGATGTTAATACTGCTACAAGAATGATGTGATATTATGCCAATATCAGTACTGGTACCCTTCAGAACAATGTGTAAATGATCTTATGTTTATGTGTACGTAATATAATGTGACTATTATAAATAAGTTATGTTATTTATTGACGTCTCCAAAAATATGTATTCCTATCTTCCTCATATTATCATCCTATCGGGTTCAGAAGATTCGCGTTCTACAAGTATTCCTGACGACTTCTTAAAGTATATTTCCAAATCCTCCAATCCTTATGATACCTTAGAAAACCTATCTAAAGATCAGAAAATCCCAAGAAATGTATTTCCTTTTGATGACGACCCCTATATGCAAGTTATACAAGCATATAATGAATAAATACCTTTTAGACATCAACATCAAATTCATCCATCACCTAATCGTATATTTGAAGATTCACCTAAAAACCCCTATGAACAACAATTAAAAGATATCCTACCCTATTTGAAAGAACTTCCTACCGAGAATATTGAAGATCTTGAAGATAAAGTTGAAGGACCTAAGAATCATACAATGAGATTCTGAGAAGCTAAAAAGAGATTTCTAAGAAGCTAGAAGGATATTTTTGAGAATCTAGAAGGAGATTTTGAAGAAGCCAAGGCTAAGTTGCAGAGAAGACATGTGATACGCGATGAATAAATCGTTCAAGCTCGACTAAAGAATTTTAACCTAAAGTTAATCATTGAGGACATTCAAATTAGACATCATACGAAGTCTTTTTGATTCCATCAAAGAACTTAAGAGGAAGAGATGAAGACTTTAGACTAGAAGTTGTAAATATTTTCAACTTTCTGTCTCTACTTTTATGTTAACAATGAAGCTTGTCCTGTAAATATAAACAGACGAGTTGTTGATAAATAAAAGTTGTGTTTCTCATCAAACATTGTTATTTCATACTATTTTTGAGAAGTAAAAGATCCATATTTCTTGATTTTCTCACGAATGATTACGAATTAAATTACGTTAATTATGGAAAAAAATATATGCTTAATAAAGTATATATTTTTGGAATTTCTATAATCTTCTATGATAATATGCATTATCAGTTGAATATAACCCGCAAGTTTAAAGAAGGACTTAAGAGGATACATGATATGTACAAAGAAGTTTGCCTTATATAAGATAAGTTGTTGCATATTTTGGCTGCTTATATTACGATTATGCATGAGTCATATCTTTATAAATCCATTGTGAACTTTGGAATTTTGTTCCTCAGTTGGATTTATTAACCTCAGAATGAATGATAATCAACATGGTAAGTTTCCTATGTACCCCACCAAATAAACCCAAAAGATATACCTTATGTCCAATAAGCATTTATATGTACCCATATACATATGTGACATATGCATTCTAATATGAGTATACCTTGATTATAAATTCTTTCTCTTCTATTTATCACTCTAAACCCTAAAGGTCTTCGACGAATGATTGACGATGATGTGGCTGCAATCCTGCAATTACAAATTATCAATGAGAAGTACTATTCAAAAGAAGACTCGATGACTAGTTAGTTTTTAATATCCAAGGAAGAAAATAGTATCACCCTTTGAATTTAAAGAGCCAAATCAATTTTCTCTCGTATTAATCATATTGGGAATTGAAAAGTGAAGCTTGCTACCAGAAAATAGCACTTCGTAAGTTATCTTAGTGGATTCTTTATACTCAGCCTATTGAGATAAAAGAAGTTAATCAGATCATTTGATTAAATTTCAAATATCTCTTATACAGATAATATTATTCTCCAGTTGAAATCGAAAAGGTGAAAGAAGAACCCCGCTATCTAATGATAAAAGGAATTAACCTCGAGACATACACGAGGAGATTTCAAGAGTTAGCAGAGTTGTATCCTATTACTAATACCCAGAAAATGATAAAGGTTTATCGAGGAGTTCTATCGAAGATTTTGAAGAAATATTACCACTTCAAAATCCTAAAATATTGGAAGAAGTCATTAACGTAACCGAATAGTTGATGAACAAGGTAATTAAGCACAATCCTGTGCAAAAATTAGAATAACCTTAAGTGAAAATTTAGCAATGAAAGAATGTTCATAAATTCTAATAAACAAGAAACTACCATAACTTAGAATTATGAATTCAACCTACGGTGAATATGATGGAAATTTTATTCTGTGTAAGAAATACACCCTGCATCACATAGGACTTTGTACCCTCTGGTGTCGAAATTTTCAACATAGTAGGTCATTGGACTAGGAATTGTAAGGAAATAAAACACCGACTTCTATTTAAGTGTTATCCGTCTCAAAGGAATATTATTCTTAGATTTTATATGCATGACGTCTTACCTACACAAAAGTAAGAAGAAAATCTAGGAGTATAATGAATACGAAAAATGCTAGAATATTCGTCTTATCCTCGTTATATTTTGAAATATTGATGTTCCTTTTACAAGTCTTAAAATTTTTCAAGATATTACCACACACAAATGACTAGAAATACAAACACGAGCAAGTATACCCTATCATGTATAACATAGCTTATTGGTAAAATCTAGTTTGTTCCACGGGATTGATGCTAAAGAATTATAAAACAATTACCTCTAGAGTGTCACAAGTTCTAAAGATATACTTATCAAATGGTTTTAAAGGTGCGATTGGTTAAGATCACAAACATATGAAAGATAGATAGCAAAGATGATTATAAGCACATAAACAATGTAAGACAACATGTCGAGTACTAGTCGCACACGCAACATCTAATTAACATAACAAAAATCCGACTAAAGATCATGTTATATCAAAAGCATTAAGAATGGTTTATGTTTGAGTTCGATAACTAAAATATTAGATGAAACTAAGCAAGAGTTGTTATATGTTTTATTCTACTAATCGCGACAAAAGTAAATAACAAGATTCATTTACTAGATGACATGAAATTTATCCATTCACATGAGTACTAGTCATGGTCATGCACAAATCCAACATATAACAATGGTCTTACTTAATTTCATAAAATACAAGAGTATTAAAATCATACTTATAATCAAGAACCAAGGAGAAAGTGCGCCACACAAATCTACTTGTGCGCCGCACTTTGCCCTAGCAAAGCCGAAATTCGTATCTATCTATAAGGTTGTAAAACCTTAACAAATGTGCACAACATACTACTCCATAATAACAGTAAGTAAGTTCATTTCAACAATATGCAAATCAAAGTAAAGAAATAACATAAAGGAAATGAGAATTATACCAAAAAGTATTAATCAATGATTTCTCCAAAAGGTTATAAGTTTTGTTCCAATCTTATTACAATCACAAGCAATATTCTGAGATCCTTGCTACAACAGCAATGGTGTGAACCAACTAAAGTTACCCTTATACTAGTAACAATGATCAAGGATTTGTTAAATCCTTGGTTCTATAAGAAACTTAATAACAATGGGGTATAATGGAATGAAATATGTTTTTATGCCTGGCCTTGGGTTTCTTTTATAACCACAAAAACTTAGCTAAGAAGTCCTGGAGTATATCAAAAGGTTTCTTTCATAATAGCCATGCATAATGATACTTAAGTGTTAGAAGTATTTAAAGTGATGGTCATATAATATACCGTTGCGAAGCTCGTGGAAAATGCTACATAATGGTGTTGAGAGTTCTTGTAACACCCCCACAATTGCTATGCGCAGCGGAACTACAACAATGGGTGCTACACAGTATTCATTGCACACAAGGTATATCAAACGACGCTAAAAAGACGTCAACTTAAAACTTGAATTTAAAATTGTTAGATGATACATGTCCACGGTTTTTCCAACCCCAATTTGGTACAACAGAGTTTAGCGTTTTCGGTCCCCATGAATCTCAACCCAAAAATTTCAGTTTCACAACAACATTACATTAAACTTTAAAAAAATGTTTAAGTAGAAAAAGGAGGAAAAACAAGCGGACTCCAAGCCATACACACAACATCCATCCCATGCATGCTCCATTCTACACTTCAGCGGTTACCTGAAACACATGCCAAAATTTTGGTCAACGAAAACGTTGAGTGGAATTCATAGGTTTTACAATCCATTTGAACGTATATAAAATAAAAACCATTCGTGATCATTTATAGACTTGTCGATCAAACAATCTATATTCAGGATACTGACAATTGTGTTTAAGCTCATGACACTAATCCGTTAACTCAATCACCCGCGTAATAAATACCGGCGTGATTCAGATGAAGCCAGTGCCCCTTCTAAAGGCATCAGTTGCAATTATACCTTATTTCTCATACAAAATAATCTATCGCAGAACTTACTCAACGTACAGCTTCTCGGCTAGCATTGGGTCGTTAGCCCCGTAGTACTACAAATTGCATAAGCGGCTATTTCCCCCTACTCGAGGGCAGGACAATAGTTAATAGTTCATGAATTTAGGGTCTTTTGCAACTTTGGTACTCAACACAATTTCTAAGGCAACTTTCGGGTCTAACAATCATTCATGATATACGTTCCTTTTAAAAACTAGCATGCATTTCCCTCGCGGGTAAAACAATTTGAAATAAACATAAGCGAGGCTATAAATTCACACCTTATATCTTAAGTAGTCGGTAGTTCGAGGGATGATCACTGACGACGAAACGGATGCCCGGTTAAATCAACACCTATCACAAATAACGCGTAATGAGTAATCTCATTTTAAATACTTTACGGTACTGTATAAAATACATATATACTAGTCACTTAGGACAAGTATAACTCACGCCAAAAACAAAACAACAAGCATCACTCATTTTATACCATTCGTTCTCATTACTTACGTTGTCCATTTTTACTCATTCTCGCCGGTACTTGACTAAAGTACGGGCTGTTTTACCATATTTAACCATACTTATAAAATTTGACAAAATTCTCAAAAATCCTATAAGACCTCTAGATGACATGTTTTTAACCCCAGTAAAAGTTTTTTTACTTTTACGACTCGTTACTCGACGCTTTTCCAAAACTACATTTTACGGGCTGAAATTGCACTTCGACCAATTTTGACTTCATTGACCTATATGAAATGTACCTTTGACTTCTTTGACTCCTAAGTCAACTTATAGACTCATTTATACAGGTTTGTGACCAAATTTTGACCCTTGACCATTTACCAATTCATACTTGTGCTCCTCGGGATTTGACTAAAACTATACATAAATTTGGATTATGAAAGTCCTCGTCTCCCGGTACTCGATCTTTAAAACCTCATAACTTTTAGCTCGTTTTGAGTCACGGGCTCTACCTTATACCAAATTAAAGACAAGAAGACCCTCTATAACTACATTTAGTTTTTAAGACCTGTAGGAAAAATAAATTTTATGAAATGACCTCAAAGTTTCTGCCTAAATATGACCATACCAAAAACATGCTTAGACTCGATTTCAAACCTTCTAACCACCACTAGGCATCATCCTAAGCTTCCCTAATCACAACCAAACACAAATTTTCAGTCCTAACCCCTATTGATCAACAACCTTATGATCTAAAAATATAAAAACAAACATGCAATCACTTATACCCATTCAAACACACCCAAAACACCCTTATAAACACAAATCCATGACATTTCATCAAACACCTTGAACACACCCAAAAACCCCCAAAAATTCGTGGCTTTAGGGGCTGTGGAACACAAGAATCATATACCCCATTATGTTTTATAGGTGATTATACTTCCATTGTACATGAATTTAACATGCATTACAACAATTAGCCTCAAAAACGATTTTGGATCATCTTGAAAATTTTTGGAAAATTTTTGTTAGTGCATGTGTAATCAAACCACGGATTAACACTCACCAAGGGATTCTAAGATGTGGTCTTAAGTTAGTTTTTGTGAAAACCCAAGAAAAATGGTGGATTTGTGGTGGTGTTTGTGTTTGGCCGTCGGCCTAAGGACAAAGAGAGAGAGAGTTTGATTTGTTTTGGTGAAATGTGTTTGTGTGTTTGTGTTTGTGTATTTTTGTGTGATTGGGAGGGACCAATTTGGCAATTTTTGATTTCTTTTGGCCTTAAGTTAAAAACGCCATTAAAACTTTGCGGGTTCGACTCACTAGTCAATTTTGAAAATTTTACGGGAGTCGGAAATCATCCCGAACACTCCAAAATATTTTTGGGATACTTTATATGTACTCGGAAGGCTATAAAACTCACCCGACTCAACTTAACACGAACCGTAAGTAAAATTCTCGAAAAATTACATTATCGATAAATCGTCAATAATTATAGAAATTTGGGCATCCATCGGTATCGTAGTCGTTATCGGTTCTTCTTAAATCGTCAATCGTTAAATTACGACCGTAAACGTCGGTTTCAACTTAAACCGTCAAATATATAGCAAACGAAATTTCTTAAAAATTTCAAAAATATACGTAAAATAGGATTAATAAATGACGTTGGGCTCGGGATATCATATCCACAAGTGAGCTACAACTCAAGAGAGATGCTCACACTGAACAGCTCTTGAGACAATAACTTAGCATCATACGGCACTTTCACGGGTGTTACATCCTTCCCCCTTAATGGAGCGACGTCCCGGCGCTCTCCGGTTCTTATACTCGCATTTTGTACTACTAGGAAGATAAAGGTACTTCTTCCTAAAGAGGTCTTCATGTTCTGTTCTGGACTTCGGTTCACGTCTGGTGTTCCATCACACCTTCACCATGAGTATTATACCCTGCTTCAATCTCTTAACATCTCGAACCTTGATCTCCACTTCAATTTCTCAAACCCTTCCTTCGGTTATTGACACGTCTCTTCTCACAGCTTCTCGCGGTCAACAAGTGATTCTCAATCTACACCATCTCCTCCGGAGTCTCTCAAATCATTTCAGGTCCATTCAACTGACTTTTTCCTACTTCATTTCATCCAACTCGCGGTCTATATTTTCATCAACATAATTCTTCAAATGTCGCAGCTTCCAAGCTAACATAGTAAATGTCGTCGTACAAAGGTACTACCATCGGCAATGGTCGCTCTCAACAACTACCAAAATCAATCACACACGCTCGGAGCACGTCTTCCAACGTTCGAATCATCCTTTCACTTGGTTCGTTGTCTCATACAAACAATTAATCATAAAGAAAATCACACGGGTCGCACATAACCCCATCGGAAAATGTTCAAAATATAAAAGACGAAGTAATTAACACTAGTCATACAAAATCACCTTATCGCAATATTACGTACATACAACCCTAGCTCGTCAAAACAAATTCATCGATACGCTAACCATTCGACGTATACATAACTATCTCGAAAACGTCACAATCCAACCAAATACAAAATCCATTATGAAACACATACCACCAAATTACAACATGTTTGCAACATAGCCAAACCATGCCAAACCAATCAGTTCAATCAGTTAACCCACGCTTGCTAATCAGCCAAGCCAAGATAAAACAAGAATATTGACATAATTCTCGGATGAGTCCAGTCAAAAGAAAATTGCAAGTTAAAGAAGGTTCAAGAGCTTGCTAGCTATGGATGCATATCCAAAAAGAAATAAAATACTTACATGTCATCGTGGGGTGCTCACACACGGATCCATACCCAAAAGATACTACAAGAACACCATCTTACTTCCGACCCAAACGTGGTCAAAATCTTAATAAATATCATCGTTCTCAGTAAAAAAAATACATTACATGGCACGTGTTCTCCATGATCGGACTTCATTGGACAATGTCGTCTCAAGTTCTCACAACTTACGATCACTCGACCAGATTACTTACCACACAAATGCATAAAAGGCAATGGTTTACCACAAAGACATCAACTAGGGATATCTATCGTTTAACCATCGATAATCAAGGATGGTTGAGTCAAGCAAAGAGGATTCCTCACTTAAATAAACGAAAACGACAATGGAATTGTCTTCCAATTACTGACGCACAGTTTGTAAACTTCAACAATTTATCGTGTGTCATAAAACATATCAAAGGAACAAGAAAGAAAATATATAAGGTACGATACATTTGATGTAGGAGAAGTCTTCGTTATTTCCCTTAGAGTTATTCGAACTCTGATTTCCTCTACTTCGGCATTTTTCCATCTTTATTAAAAACTCTTCTCCCGGTGACGATACGAGCCCCTTTGGTATTACATCAACGCCCTAGCGATTCCGATGAAATTCGCACGTTACACACAACTCATAAAAACATTTCCCAAAATTACTCGGTCGCAGTGACTTACTAAGTCAACGCCAAACAGAAGAAAAGATTTCAACGAACACAAGAAAATTCAATAATTTTCTTTAAAAATCAAAGAAAATACGATTACTTGCATAAGGATCCACCATTTTTAAAAACGTCCTCTTCCAAACATTTATCGAAAACACTACCGGTTTTTAAAGACGACCAATTTATTTGAAACTACATCGCCCTTCCAAAACTATGCATAACTAGCTAGATTATGCATACTTGAGGATCAAGCAACAACAACCAACAAAACAGGACTCTTCCCGAATTATGCCTAGTTAGCTAAGCTGTGCATAATTGAGGATCGAGTGACAACACAAACATTATTATTACATACCAAACACGACTATGGAAGTTTTCGACCTAATCTTCAAAATAATTAAACCATTTGAAATGAAATTTGAAATGGGAAAATATTGTTACCACCGGTTTAAGAAACACATCCAACATTTTTCGTTCACTTTGGAAACATACCTTTTGCTTTGCCTTTTTACGAGAAAATAAATAAATAATTAAATAAATAAATCGTCACCATTTGCATTTAGTTCACCAAAACATTTGACACACTCATACCTATTTTCACAATGTACTATTCACAAAATAACGGTAAGGTGGTTCATGATTAAAGATCATTGCAAGCACAACAAGTAATAAAATTAAGATCAATGAGATCGAACGAGGTAAACGAGCAATATAATTGCCAACAGAAATTAACTACATTAGAAATGAAAATACTTCAAATATATGACGAAAGTCTCAGGATAATAACAGCGATCTACGAATACATGGAGTGAAAGTTGAATATCAACACAAGCGTCAAAAATAAAAATAAAAATAAAACAACGATCATAATTCCCATCGTCTCGAGTTGCACACACATTCCACGAAGTGTATACGGGAAGAGAAGAATAATCACTTGGTTAACTAGAAACAATTTCACCAGAAAGATCGAGTTCTTTCACCTCTACAATTTGGTAAAGCGGCTTCGCCTCCTCGCTTTTGTTCAATATAAATAAATAACCAATTTAATGAAGATTTATAGCATCATACAAGTAAATACAGAATTTTTAAGTTCCATTAACCGAAAGAAGAAAGTTACGGCGTCCATGACCATGACAAAATACACCGGGTGACATACCCTCATCATCAAGTACTAGCGATGTAGCGACACAAAAATAAATATAATAATAATGGTTTCATACCATAGACAATATTAAAATGAACAATCACATGACGACTCATGTTTAGATACAGACTCACAAAATCAAAGAAGGGATGCCGGACGATCGAACCATCGTGACTCAAAACATTATATATACATCTTTATTAAATAATATTCAAGTAGGCGTGTGTTGTATAATCCAGTTGCGTATAATAATTAGTGTTACCTTGTACATTGTAAAACCGAACATTTACACATTTTCAATTTGGGTTACATCATTAAATAATTTATACCTTTCATTTCTCAATCTATACAAAGTTTTCATTTCTGGAAAAATTTCAATCTATCGGAAATTATTAACATTAGTAGACGCGGTGACTCGGTTATCATAATTGACAAATCATTAGGTTTGAAAATCTCCATACTTGTGTCAAAACCTCATTAATGTTCATATCTTAAGTACCAAAAACATACGTAGTAAGAATTTCCCAAGTTTTACGTTTTTATTATTACGACTTATATTATCACATATATACACATATCCAACACGACTCATCCTAGTCCCATTAACTTAAAAAAAATTCAACCTTTGACTTTTATTACACACATGTTTTCCCCAAAACTGTTTTGTTAAATCATATTCGCGTAATTCGACTCAAATGATAAAGAGGTTTCACGTGGTATTATCTCGGATCCTTACTGATTTTTGTCGAGACTTAAATCTCAATAATAATAATATAAATAACAATCAAAATGCTTATCTCAATAATTTTAAAATATATAAAATTCAACTTTTAATCCTTAGCCCATTGTCAAATGATTTTTAAAATTAACACATCTTGTCGCGGAATAAAACAAAAGATTTTTTTTTTTTCAAACGATTTTAAACAAGCCTCATCAAATTACACATATTGATTCGCTATAATGACAATTAAACAAACAAATGATTTCCAATGACGTTCCATCAATGTTTAAAATTTTATTTCAAGCATTATAATTTCATACTTAAAGTGTATATTCCGATTTTATCCCAGTTTAGTTACTACAACGAGTGACGAGTTCTAGTTTACACCAATGCATACGTATACATAACCTTATGTTTAAAATAAACCAATTTTTACAAAGTTTCTACCTCCAAAATATATGACCAATTTCTACTCTATATTACAAATTATGCCAAAAGTTTGCTACATTGACCCGAAAATTAATTCATACTAAATCCGAGTTACATATACTCAATAGTCATCTCGCAAATTTTATTATAAACTCCTTTCTCGAACTAATTTAAACAAATTCTTAACAAGTCCATCACAATCTTTTAGTATCAAATTTTAACATATGAAAACAAGGATTTTACGAGTAATAATAATTACTTATTACGATTTACCAACCAAGGTTGAAGGAAAATAATTTCACAATGTCCATTTATTCTCTACACGAATTTTACTTGTTACAAAACACATCATACGTCATTTTTATCCGAAAGTTTCATTCACCAAATATTAAATATATAAAACACCTTATGTTTAAATCATTCAATCAACAAAGTTCGATGCTTACTTAACTTGCACAAATGCCGGACCTCGTCATGTAAAATATTTACTTCAAAATAATGAAATAACAAAACAAAATGAAATAAATGGAACGAGAATACGTATGTCAACTAATTGTTGTTATCGGCCTCGGATGAGTCTCGAAATCGTACTCCACAAAATTAACACAAAAACCAACCAAATTCCAAGTTATCGCGCTTGTTCACAACACTAGTCTATTTTTAAAACACATCTTTAAAATTCAAGTAGAACAGTAAACAACGATTAAATGGCAACACGCCTCAACCACGTTTCATAATATACACACATGATTCGCCACCCCAATGTACGCATCGTCGATTATACTTCGTCTATGTTATAGTTACGTGAACTAACATATCAAACCCATTAGGAATAAAGGAAATAAAGTAATACGTAAGTAAATTACGTTTCAAAAGAAAATGTCCAAAATGACACATCACGGTGCGATAGCGACAATCGAGATCGACCTAGTCGATATAAAATATGTTACGAAGCATCATTTACGTATCTAGAGTATCAAACGAGGTTCATATTCGGTTATTCGAACAATAAATTAATTATCAAGATTGATAATTTGCGGTGAGGCCGAATTCTCAACAAAACCGCATTATAACTTGTACGATAATCACTCAAGGACCATTGCTTCACGTGCAATGCCTTTAAACACCATAGTATATACATACTTTTACATAAAAATCATTCCTACATACACGTAGGATTACAACGCGATGTTGCCATGTAATGCAATGTAGCCCGTTATGCTAATTACATGCAACATATACGATAATCTTTACAGGAATTTGCAAATTACGATGATAAGTACTCAACGTACAAAAACATATATCTCAATATATATCTCAAAGTATTTACTTACTAAATACTTAGGGAATTCATATCAATTTCGAGGGATACATCTAAAATATAAAGCAATGCTAAAGAATTCTTACCGGAGCCATGCAGGATAGTTGTGTGTGCTTGGACCATTTCTTACGACACCAAAAGTTATAGTTTAGGATTTTCAAAAACGACCTAGTTCTCTATAACTCATGGCTCTGATTACCAATCTGTAACACCCCCACAATTGCTATGCGCAGCGGAACTACAACAATGGGTGCTACACAGTATTCATTGCACACAAGGTATATCAAACGACGCTAAAAAGACGTCAACTTAAAACTTGAATTTAAAATTGTTAGATGATACATGTCCACGGTTTTTCCAACCCCAATTTGGTACAACAGAGTTTAGCGTTTTCGGTCCCCATGAATCTCAACCCAAAAATTTCAGTTTCACAACAACATTACATTAAACTTTAAAAAAATGTTTAAGTAGAAAAAGGAGGAAAAACAAGCGGACTCCAAGCCATACACACAACATCTATCCCATGCATGCTCCATTCTACACTTCAGCGGTTACCTGAAACACATGCCAAAATTTTGGTCAACGAAAACGTTGAGTGGAATTCATAGGTTTTACAATCCATTTGAACGTATATAAAATAAAAACCATTCGTGATCATTTATAGACTTGTCGATCAAACAATCTATATTCAGGATACTGACAATTGTGTTTAAGCTCATGACACTAATCCGTTAACTCAATCACCCGCGTAATAAATACCGGCGTGATTCAGATGAAACCAGTGCCCCTTCTAAAGGCATCAGTTGCAATTATACCTTATTTCTCATACAAAATAATCTACCGCAGAACTTACTCAACGTACAGCTTCTCGGCTAGCATTGGGTCGTTAGCCCCGTAGTACTACAAATTGCATAAGCGGCTATTTCCCCCTACTCGAGGGCAGGACAATAGTTAATAGTTCATGAATTTAGGGTCTTTTGCAACTTTGGTACTCAACACAATTTCTAAGGCAACTTTTGGGTCTAACAATCATTCATGATATACGTTCCTTTTAAAAACTAGCATGCATTTCCCTCGCGAGTAAAACAATTTGAAATAAACATAAGCGAGGCTATAAATTCACACCTTATATCTTAAGTTGTCGGTAGTTCGAGGGATGATCACTGACGACGAAACGGATGCCCGGTTAAATCAACACCTATCACAAATAACGCGTAATGAGTAATCTCATTTTAAATACTTTACGGTACTGTATAAAATACATATATACTAGTCACTTAGGACAAGTATAACTCACGCCAAAAACAAAACAACAAGCATCACTCATTTTATACCATTCGTTCTCATTACTTACGTTGTCCATTTTTACTCATTCTCGCCGGTACTTGACTAAAGTACGGGCTGTTTTACCATATTTAACCATACTTATAAAATTTGACAAAATTCTCAAAAATCCTATAAGACCTGTAGATGACATGTTTTTAACCCCAGTAAAAGTTTTTTTTACTTTTACGACTCGTTACTCGACGCTTTTCCAAAACTACATTTTACGGGCTGAAATTGCACTTCGACCAATTTTGACTTCATTGACCTATATGAAATGTACCTTTGACTTCTTTGACTCCTAAGTCAACTTATAGACTCATTTATACAGGTTTGTGACCAAATTTTGACCCTTGACCATTTACCAATTCATACTTGTGCTCCTCGGGATTTGACTAAAACTATACATAAATTCGGATTATGAAAGTCCTCGTCTCCCGGTACTCGATCTTTAAAACCTCATAACTTTTAGCTCGTTTTGAGTCACGGGCTCTACCTTATACCAAATTAAAGACAAGAAGACCCTCTATAACTACATTTAGTTTTTAAGACCTGTAGGAAAAATAAATTTTATGAAATGACCTCAAAGTTTCTGCCTAAATATGACCATACCAAAAACATGCTTAGACTCGATTTCAAACCTTCTAACCACCACTAGGCATCATCCTAAGCTTCCCTAATCACAACCAAACACAAATTTTCAGTCCTAACCCCTATTGATCAACAACCTTATGATCTAAAAATATAAAAACAAACATGCAATCACTTATACCCATTCAAACACACCCAAAACACCCTTATAAACACAAATCCATGACATTTCATCAAACACCTTGAACACACCCAAAAACCCCCAAAAATTCGTGGCTTTAGGGGCTGTGGAACACAAGAATCATATACCCCATTATGTTTTATAGGTGATTATACTTCCATTGTACATGAATTTAACATGCATTACAACAATTAGCCTCAAAAACGATTTTGGATCATCTTGAAAATTTTTGGAAAATTTTTGTTAGTGCATGTGTAATCAAACCACGGATTAACACTCACCAAGGGATTCTAAGATGTGGTCTTAAGTTAGTTTTTGTGAAAACCCAAGAAAAATGGTGGATTTGTGGTGGTGTTTGTGTTTGGCCGTCGGCCTAAGGACAAAGAGAGAGAGAGTTTGATTTGTTTTGGTGAAATGTGTTTGTGTGTTTGTGTTTGTGTATTTTTGTGTGATTGGGAGGGACCAATTTGGCAATTTTTGATTTCTTTTGGCCTTAAGTTAAAAACGCCATTAAAACTTTGCGGGTTCGACTCACTAGTCAATTTTGAAAATTTTACGGCAGTCGGAAATCATCCCGAACACTCCAAAATATTTTTGGGATACTTTATATGTACTCGGAAGGCTATAAAACTCACCCGACTCAACTTAACACGAACCGTAAGTAAAATTCTCGAAAAATTACATTATCGATAAATCGTCAATAATTATAGAAATTTGGGCATCCATCGGTATCGTAGTCGTTATCGGTTCTTCTTAAATCGTCAATCGTTAAATTACGACCGTAAACGTCGGTTTGAACTTAAACCGTCAAATATATAGCAAACGAAATTTCTTAAAAATTTCAAAAATATACGTAAAATAGGATTAATAAATGACGTTGGGCTCGGGATATCATATCCACAAGTGAGCTACAACTCAAGAGAGATGCTCACACTGAACAGCTCTTGAGACAATAACTTAGCATCATACGGCACTTTCACGGGTGTTACAGTTCTAGTATACTGTTATGTATGTAACGTGAATTAGTCCCGTACACTCAAATGAGGAAGGCCTTCTATACTTTACACTTGTAGTATAAAAGGCCCCTAGCACCTCATTTGAGTGTGTGTGTCTTCCATTTTCATATATTGTAGGGAGAGAGAAACATATGTGTTTCTCTCACTAGGAATTCACAACCATCCCTGTTTTTTCTCTTTTTCTTCATCTAATCTAATCTTTCTTTTTTGGTTTAATCTTCATCTTTATTTCTTGTTCTTATAAGTCGTGTGTTACATCCAACAAGTGGTATCATTCGCCAAGGTATTCGTGGATTGCTATTGGGTGTTGTCTGTGTCTTTCTTGTGTTTCGTGATTCATATTTCTCCTAAGTAGTTGTAGTAGCGATTTGAGTTCATGGCTTTGGTTAAAAACTCAAAAATTTTGGGTGTTTGATCCATTTTTAGGCTTCGAATCACGAACTTGTTGTGTTCTTGTTCTATCCGAGAAAAGTGGTAACTTTGTTTCCTTAGTACGATCTGATTGTTGCGATGGCATAAACCCTGGGGGTTTCTACTTGCGATCCAAAGTCACGATCACATCCTACGATCACCACTACGATCACAATTGTGATCCCAAGTACGATCACGGTTACGATCAAGTGAGTACGATCCCAAAGTACGATCATAAGCCATGATCACGAGTACGATCGGTGAGTACGATCGGGGGAGTACGATAGGTGAGTACGATCAGTGGTTACGATAGGTGAGTACGATTGGTGAGTACGATCTTTTGGATAGGATAGGTGAGTACGATCAGTGGACACGATATGGGAGTATGATCAGTGAGTACGATAGGAGTACGGTCAGTGAGTACGATATGAGTACGATCACTTGAGTACGATCACATGATACGATAACAGAGTGCGATCACTTGAGTACGATCACTTGAGTACGATCAGGGACTACGATATGTTTTGTTAAATCTTGTTCGAGTATTTTTTAGACTTAGCCACCATCTAGACTTGTCTCGGAGCATAGTTTATACGAAGATTAAACAAAAAGAAAAAAAAGAGTTAAAATTTTTAGGTCTAGTAAAATCAATTTTTTTCCCTACTAGTTTTTGGCTATCTTGAACTAAAATTTGGCGATACACAATTTTTTCAGCTTACCGTTTTGTCGGACTGAGGAGTTTATTGTCGGACTGAGGAAAAAGTTGGATGTTTCAGAATTTCAACAACATCACACGCTTTCTATGAATTGAGATCCGGATTTTCACACGACTTCTACGATGATGTCTCAACAAGATATTTATGCTGCGGGTACTGAGAATCGTCCACCTATGCTAACCAAGGAGAACTACACTACATGGGATAGTCGTCTCCTTCGTTATGCAAAATGCAAACCTTTGGGAAAGTTGATTGTCAACTCGATTCAAAAGGGTCCGTATGTTAGAAGAACAATTATTGTGCCTGGGGACCTTACGAATGCTAACCCAATGGCTGATTCTAGTCATGAGCAAACATATGAAGAATTAACTAAAGTTGAATCCAAACAACTCGATGCTCATGATCAAGCAATTCAAGTCATTCTTATGGGACTTCCTGAAGATGTTTATGCCGCTGTCGATAGTTGTGAAACTGCACACGAGATGTGGCTTAGGATTCAAAAAATGATGAAGGGCAGTGAAATCGGTTTAGAAGAAAAGGAAACTAAGTTGCTTCGTGAATGGAAGAAATCTACGTCTACTGAAGGGGAACAAATTAAACCTTATTATCATCGGTTTTCAACCCTCATGAATCATCTTAGAAGAAACAAACATGAACCTGCACAAATTGCTGCCAACATCAAATTTCTTGATAATCTTCCTTCTGAATGGTCACGATATGTCACTCTTGTCAATCAAACCAAGGATCTTCATGTCGTGGACTACACTCAAGTATATGACTATTTGAAGATGAATCAAGATGAAGCTAACGAAGTTAGGGCAGAAAGACGTGCCAAGACACAAGATCCATTGGCTTTTAGGGCAAACTCTCCATCATCTATGTCATATCCCATGGTACCCTACCATTAACCCTCATCAAGTAACTTCATGCTACAACAACAACAACAACAACAACAACAACAACAACTCACTGCTTATGGATATCAACCTCCTGCTGCTATGAACTACTTACAACAACCCATTGTCTGTTTTGATGACATCACCGATCCTACTCATGCTATTAATATTGGTCTTGCCCTTCTTGCAAAGGCATTCAAATTCACCATTAACCCCACCAACAACAATCAGAGAATCTCCTCGAACACTAGAAATAGGCAGATAGCTCAACCTTTCATGAATGCGAATCAAGATCACCAATTGGTAGTTGCTGGAAACACGGGGACTCGGTTTCAACAATATGGTCAGAATGCTGGGCAGACCGTTGGCAATGCAGGAAATGAGTATGGTCAAAACCATGGTCAAAATCCGGGTGTTCCGAATGTGGGTAATCAGAATGGGTTAATAGTTGTGCCAGCGGTTGGTAACCAAATGGGAAACATTGTGACTGCAAGGGCTGAGAATACTGGTACGGGAAATGGAAACAACAATATTCAAGTTCAGTGCTACAACTGTAGGGGATTTGGTCATTATGCTAGAGATTGCACAGCCAAAAAGAAGAGGGATGCTGCTTATCTTTAGACTCAGCTTCTCATATCACAAAAGGAAGAGGTAGGGATTCCACTTCAAGTTGAGGAATTCGATCTTATGGCTTCTGCTGCAGATTATGACGAGGAAGAAGAGGTGAATGCCAACTACATTTTGATGGCTAACTTACAGCAAGCATCTACCTCAGGAATGCATGTTGACAGAGCTCCCATTTATGATTCAGACGGTCCCTCCGAGGTACATCCACGCTTTGATGATAATGATATATATAGTACGTCTAATCAGGAGGAGGAGTATATTGAGATGCTTGAGCCCTACACTGATACACACGGGGATCAAATGAATAATAGTAATATTAGTTCGAATGAGCCCAGCGTAGACCTTAGTGTGGATCAAGTTTCCCAGCCTACAAACCTTCCTGATGCGGCACATGCGTATTTTAAATCTCTATTTGATAAGCTTGCTAAGGATGTTGAACATGCTACGGTGGTTAATAATAAGTTTAGAGAAACTAATGCCAAATTGACCACTGAGCTTGCGAGATATAAGGAACGGGGAAAAGTTTTGAAATTCATCAGACTAAAGTTAAAGAACTTGAACAAGCTCATGCTACATCGGTTTATCAAGAAAAATGCACAACTAAGAAATTAAATGCCTTACATTTAAGTAGTGCTAAAAAGATAAGTGAATTGAATGATGAAATCACCTCTCTTAATAAATAGCTTTCAACTGAAAAATCTACTATTTTGGATTTAAAAGAAGAACGAAAAAAGCTGAAACATGATTTCAAAATTCGAGAAGATGGGCTTCTTGAGGATTTTTGCAAAGCTCAGGATAGGATTAGAGAATTAGACAACCTTTTAGTAAAACGTGGCCAAACTATGTAGACGATAAATATGCTCGCACCAAAAGTTAATGAAATAAATTACACTCGTTACAAATTGGCTTTAGGTTGTCCTCTTCCCCCTAATCCCGGATATCTTAAGCAAGTTCAGGCCACTAATGAAACTTTATATAATGGTAGTGTGCTCTTGTCGGATGAACATGATCCTCCTAGTGTGCATGACTCTAAGGAAACTACTGAACTTGAAGTAGAGACTCGTTTAAGAATGAAAAAGCTTGATAAAGAAGTGACACCCGTTTATTATCCAAAAGTTAATCCTCCAACTGTTTTTGTTCGATCTAAAACGAGTACTGAAATGCTTTTACTTCCAAGTGAGGAATTGTCTGATGACCCTCCTAAACCGAGTATCACACGTCGATTTCTAAATGAGCTTAAAGATAACTTTGTCATCCTTAAACGTGTCGTTAATTCCAAAATCACTGGAGGAAATTTTACATCACCTGTTCAAATTGAGGTTCAGAAAGTTCTTCAAAACGATATTAATCCGATTATTAATCAAGTTGATGCTCGGTTAGGCAATCTGGAAAACGCTTTTCTAAAAGAATTAGCCAACTTTGTTGAAGACTTTAAATCTTTGACGAAGGAGGCTGATGAATCTCTTGATAAAATCAAAGTTTTGGAAATCGATCTTGAACCTCTCTCTAATGCACATGAAAATGTTGATAGTAGCCCCATTGGGTTAGATACCTCTGTGTCGAATCAAGAAACCTTCCAAACAGAGCTTGAACGTATGAAAGAGAAAATGGAATCTGTTGTCACTAAAAAGGACAAAGAATTTACCGATTTATGGAATAAGTTTGTCAAAAAATGTGATGAATGCAAATATGACAAAATTTCGTATGATAAAGCCTATAATGAAATGCAACAAACTATCGCACGGTTGCAGGCTCAGTTAGGAGGGGTTAAAGAAAAGAATTTGACATCTTCAGGGTTAGAGAATATCAGTGATGGAAATGTTCAGAAGCTTAAGGCTAAAATTGCAGATTTAGAATCTGTTGTTGTTTCATATAAGCGGGCTGTTGAACAAAGTAAGTCTGTCTATCAGAAACTTATTGATAAAATCTGTGAGAACTGTAAGTTAAAAGCCTTGTTAAAAGATACGACTACTACGATTCAGACACCAGCAACCTCGGGACCCACTCGTATTGCTGTGACACCTTTTCCCAAGGTTGTTGGAACGAAAACTGCTGTGATGGACCCAGGAATGTTTCGTGTTAGCTCTCCCTCTGTGCCTAGCAAACAATGTAAAGCAAGCGTTAGGACAAAACCAATCACTATAACTCAACCACAAGTTATTGATTTAAAAAGTGCTAATTCTAATAGACGCGTGTCTTCTTCTACAAGAATAAAAAACTACACTAAGAGCAGAAGGCCACAGCCTACGAGCAATACAAGGAATGATAGGGTCCCTTTTGCCTCTAGAAGTAGTCGCCCCAAGATCAATAATGTGGAAGTAGAAGAACACCCTAGGAATTTACCGCTTTTTAATCATAATCAGAAACCTAATTCATCTGAATGTAATGACTTTAAGCTTGCTATTCAGAATGAAAAATCTGAAGTTATTTGTGCTAAATGTAATAAATTTTTCTTTACTTTTAGTCATGATGCTTGTGGTTTGACTATGAATGGTTTGAATTATGGTGGTTACACTCGAATTGACAAGCTGTCAATCAGTGAAAGACATAGCACTCCTAAGGCTAAGGTGTATGTTCCTAAAAGTACGCACATAGGAACCACATAAAGTCTTGCTAATCCTAGTAGCCCTAGAATCACTTTTAAATGGTTGCCTACTGGTAGAAATTTTGACTGTAGTGGCAAAATTATCGACACTAGTAGATCTCATACTGACAGCGAAACGTCGGTATGTGATACGGCTTAATTATCATCTAACCCTTCAGGAACCTATTTCATCGGTTGCCAAAATATTTTCTTCTCTTATCATTGGCAGGCTGTTGAAATTTGTCTCTGGTGCATGGACTCGGGCTGTTCCAAACATATGACTGGGAATCGAAGCCTTCTCAAGAACATTGTATGGCGATTCATAGGAACTGTCCGATTTGGAAATGATCATGTTGTTGTGATTCTAGGCTATGGTGATCTTCATTGGGGAAATATAATCATCACCAGAGTCTCTTTTATTGATGGCTTGGGACACAATTTATTTTTGGTTGGACAATTTTGTGATTCCGACTTGGAGGTGGCTTTCAGAAGTCATACATGTTTTGTAAGAGATCTTGAAGGAATTAATTTGTTGAAAGGAAATCGTACCACCAACCTTTACACCATTGATCTTTTTCAAATGTCAGCTGCTTCTCCAATTTGTCTCATGGCCCGGGCCACTTCAACAAAGTCATGCTTATGGAATCAAATGTTATCTCATCTCAATTTCGATGCCATCACCCAACTTGCGAAAGATGATCTCGTTATCGGTCTTCCAAAGTTTAAATATACAAAAGACCATCTTTGTCCTTCCTGTGAGCAAGGTAAAAGTAAGAAGAAACCTCACAAACCCAAACCTGTTCCCAACTTAACGAATAGGTTACATCTCTTGCATATGGACTTGTGTGGCCCAATGAGAATCTAAAGCATTAATGGAAAGCGGTATGTCCTTATAATTGTGGATGATTATTCTCGTTACACATGGGTTCATTTTCTTGCATCAAAAGATGAAGCCCCTGATGTAATTATTAACTTCTTGAAGAAAACATCAGTTCTACTGCAAGCCACTGTCATTATTGTGAGAACGGATAACGGCACAGAATTCACCAATCAGAAACTGAAAGCTTACTTTGACGAAGTTGGGATCTCTCATCAAACTTCGGCTGTAAGAACTCCAGAGCAGAATGGAGTTGTGGAACGGAGGAATCGTACGTTAGTTGAAGCTGCTCGAACGATGCTCCTCTCCTCCTGTGCACCGTTATTCCTTTGGGCCGATGCCATTGTAACTGCATGTTATACTCAAAACCGCTCCATTATTCACACCCGTTTCAACAAAACACCTTATGAGATCATTAATGGAAGAAAACCGGATATTTCATTCTAACATGTCTTCGGTGCATTATGTTATCCAAAGAATGATCATGAAGATATCGGTAAACTTGAACCTAAAGGTGATATTGGTTTTTTCATTGGTTATTCTTCAACTGCTTATGCTTACAGGGTTTATAATCGAAGGACAAGAAAGGTAATGGAGACTATGAATGTTACCTTTGATGAACTCTCGGGTATGGCCTCTCAACATAGAAGTTCACAACCCGAGCTTCAAGGTCAGACTTCTGGACACGTAAGTTCAGGACTCGCGCTTCAATTTGCACCGTCAGCAATCTCATCGTTACAACCTTCGGAACGTGACTTGGAAGTTTTATTTGGGCCAATTTATGATGAATATATGGAGGATCCTTCGTCATTTGGTGTTCCTCAAAATGCCCCGGCTGCACCTGCTACGGTAGCTCAAGAACCTCCGATTGCATCTACACCAACGGCATCTACTTCTGCACCATCTACGTCAACCTCAACCATATTGCCTCCAAACATTCCAACCACTTCTACAACTGCTGACGCAACTCAACAACATTCTCAGCAAATTCCTACTCATGTTCATCTTCAGAATGAAATAGTTGCTAAAAATGCGAACAATGTGATGCTCAACGAACACGAGTTTTTTAATCCATTTGCGGCTTCCACAAGTTCTACTAAGCCTTCAACGCCATATGTGGATCCGTCGAGCTCGCATCAACTTTCTCATACACTTCCACATGAACACAAATGGACTAAGAATCATCCTTTGGTTCAAGTGATTGGCAATCTCTCACGACCAGTCTCAACACGAAATCAGCTGCGTACCGACGGTGATATGTGTATCTATGCACTATCAGTCAGCACAATGGAACCAGCAAGTGTGAAAGAAGCAATGACCGATGCATCATGGATTGAGTCTATGCAAGAAGAACTCAATCAGTTCATCCGGCTTGATGTATGGGAGTTAGTACCTCGACCGGACAATATCGACCCCCTTACTCTGAAATGGTTATTCAAAAACAAGATGAATGAGGAGCAAACGGTCATTAGGAACAAGACTCGGTTAGTCATGAGAGGTTATAAACAACAGGAGGGAACTGATTTCACAGAATCCTTCGCCCCGGTTGCTCGAATGGAAGCTATTAGGATTTTCTTGGCATACGCAGCATACAAATCGTTCATTATGTATCAAATGGACGTGAAGACGGCTTTCTTGCATGGGCCGTTAAAAGAAGATGTGTACGTATGTCAACCTGAAGGTTTCATTAACACCGATCATCCAAGCCATGTCCACAAGTTGAAAAAGGCAATTTATGGTTGGAAACAAGCACCAAGGGCATGGTACGACGAATTATCATCATTTCTTCTCCAAAATCACTTCAGCAAAGGAACCATTGATCCAACCTTGTTTATCAAGCACTACGGCAACGACATATTGGTGGCTCAGGTCTATGTAGATGATATTATATTTGGTTCTACTAACCCAAAATATTCCATATTATTTGCCGACCCTATGAAAAGTCGATTCGAAATGTCCATGATGGGGGAAATGACGTTCTTTCTTGGTCTCCAAGTTCACCAATCCCCCCGTGGTAATTTCATAAATTAGTCCAAGTATGTGCTTGAGATTCTAACAAAATTTGGCATGGAAAACTGTGATCCTATTGGTACTCCAATGGACACTAAACACAAGCTTGATTTGGATAAGAAATGGACATTTGTAGATGCTACAAAATACCGAAGCATGATCGGGTCCCTTATGTACTTAACCTCAAGCAGACCGGACATTGTGCATGCTACTTGTTTATGTGCTCGGTACCAGGCAAATCCAACTGAGAAGCACCTCAAGGAGGTTAAAAGAATCTTTCGTTATCTCCGGGGAACCATTAACATGGGTCTCTGGTATACGAAGGATTCTGGTTTTAATCTCACTGGTTTTTCAGATGCCGATCATGCAGGGTGTCATGATACATTCAAGAGCACTTCTGGTGGAGCACAATTCTTAGACGAGAAGCTAGTGAGCTGGTCATCAAGAAAACAAGACTGTACGGCGTCATCCACCGCGGAAGTAGAATATGTGTCTCTATCCGTGTGTAGTGCTCAAGTCCTTTGGATGAGAACACAACTCACGAATTATGGCTTTTACTTTAACAAAGTTCCTATTTATTGTGATTCACAATCAACCATAGCCATATCCTGCAACCCGGTCCAACACTCCAAGACCAAGCACATAGCTGTCCGATTCCATTTCATAAAGGAGCATGTGGAAAAAGGAACGATTGAACTGTTCTTCTCAAGACGGACTACCAACTAGCAGACATCTTCACCAAAGCTCTTTCTCAAGAAAGATTTGAATTTTTGGTTCGTCGACTTGGTATGCGTAGTTTCACTCCATATGAACTTGAACGTCTTGCACATTCGCAGTAATCTTGTATATATCTATCAGAAAATCAAAATACAAAATATAAAACCTATAAAAACAAAATAAAAATGAGAAAATCTTTCAAAAATACCAAAAATATTCTTCTTCGACATGTCTCTCAGCATCGATAATATGGACGTACTTAGAAATGTCGCTCAATAACGACACTAGTACGTACATAAAGTTCGAATGAGAGTTCAAATGTGTTCAAAACATGTCTAGTCTATTTTCCTCTCATAATGGCTTATAGTCACATGTCAGACTATAACCCGGTCCCCAAAGAAAGGAAAGTCTTTGACTTATCCTCAACAACGAGAAATTAATTTTTCTCGGTCATGGGCTTATATCAAAATATTCAAAGTTTTGAGCTCATGAACACAACGAAAATGTTCATTATTCCTTAACAACGGGAAAGTAAGTTTTCTCGGGTTTTTGAGCATAATTTTTCAAAGTATTTCAAAACTATGTGCTCATATACTCCCCTAATTTTAATTAGAATATCTTTTCGATGGGGAGTACAAACTTTCATGCAACATTATTGTCTCCATGTTTTATCGCTACTTTCACAAAAATTTCAATGTTATGCAATTTTTTAGGGGGAGAATAGTGATTAAAATGTGTTATCTTGGATAAGATCTTTGATATAAGTGCTTTCTCTTCCTAATATGTGCAAAAACCTTTCCTTTTATGATGCACATATGTAGGGGGAGCGTTTTGGTGATACAAAAAACCTTCAAGAGGTTTTTCTGGTTACGATATATATACCCTTCAACACATTAATTCATGACGGTATTGGTGTCAAAAGGTGGTTAGGTATTCGTCCTATGATCCAACCAGAACCGGAGGGATCTTCCCAGGGACAATCCATTAGAATTTAGATGTCCTTAGGAAAGATGGAGTAGTTGAGTGTACGGGAAAAATGCCGAATAATGACTTAAGCTAGCACTGGAACAATCACAACAAGGTGCTAGTTATGACGTCTTGGTAAGCATTGAAGGGGTTGACGAATGAAAAAGAAATGTAAGGATAAAGGGTGTAAAGAAAGAAACCCTCCATACAACTTAGGCAGAAACCGGGTCAATACATCTATGATAAAAATCACTTTGATGATTTCTGATACTGAAGACAAAGCATCATGGACCCAGTGATGCAATGCACAACCATTGCCAGCCTACTCAAGCTTCTCTCAAAAGAAATTTGTTTTATTGCCACGGAGTTCAACTCATTTCTATCAACTTTATCACTCCGAGATAGTAGATATTGAATAGGTGGCAGTCTGCTCCAGCCTTTGATCACCAAATAAACGTGCACTTATAGAGTCTAGAGCCAACGAGATTCATCATAAAATATCATTAAGACACTTATTCCATATATCAAATGTTGTTTATCTCTAGAACACAAGCGATAATTTACAGAGTCCTACGCTCTATCATTGTGATATTGCCAGAACATTCAGAGTGATACTCTTAGTATTCACAGTGATGAATGGAAATCCTTCCAGTTTTAACATCAAACAGCACTGCGGTAGGTCATATGTACGATTCACTTGAATTGAACATATGTTAACTGGAAAGCAACAGTGGTTTAATTCTTTTGTGATTCAAACTCGTTCCAGGTCTCGACGCAATATCTTTATGATCTTGCAAGAACATTCAGAGTAATACTCCTCAGTATTTATAGTGACGAATGGAAATCCTTCCAGTGTCATCTACGTTAGGTGACTTGTGAGATTCCATACGAATCTAACTTGTGTCAACTGGAAAGCAACAATGGTTTGATTCTTAATTGATTCAAACTTGTTCCAGGAAATTGAACTGACGACTTAATCAGAAGAATGGAACTGCATGATTCACTCCTTACTATGAAGTATCTTTCGATATATTCAAGTATTGAGAACGGCTACCACAGCCGGAAACCCTGTCAAGGAAGTTCATTGAACTTACCTAATCACAGGTACAATATTCGTACTGTATAACGGGAAACCGGAGGAATGAAAACAGTGGAGTAACCTCAAGAGTCGTAATTCAAGACCACATGCTCATGTAAAAGAAGAAAGCTCAAGAAAATCTAAAGACAAAGAGTTCCGCTACTCTGATGATCAAGGGAGATTGTTTAACAAGCTTTCATATCAAATCAAAGTTCGAGTATGTGTAAAATACACAAGAACATAAGATGGCAAAGTTTTAAGATCAAGTCAAGGCAAGGATAAAAGATCCAAGATCACCAGTCATGAAAGGAACTATGAAGGAACTCTCAAGACAGTGAGCTTCAAAGTCAACAAAACCAAAGAAGTGAAGTCACATATTACATGACCACCCCTTAGGGGGAGATTGTTAGAAGTATTTAAAGTGATGATCATATAATATACCGTTGCGAAGCTCGTGGAAAATGCTACATAATGGTGTTGAGAGCTCTAGTATAATGCTATGTATGTAACGGGAATTAGTCCCATACACTCAAATGAGGAAGGCCTTCTATACTTTACACTTGTAGTATAAAAGGCCCCTAGCACCTCATTTGAGTGTGTGTGTCTTCCATTTTCATAGATTGTAGAGAGAGAGAAACATATGTGTTTCTCTCACTAGGAATTCACAACCATCCTTGTTTTTTCTCTTTTTCTTCATCTAATCTAATCTTTCTTTTTTGTTTTAATCTTCATCTTTATTTCTTGTTCTTATAAGTCGTATGTTACATCCAACATTAATGGTGTAACTGCAACAAATGTGCCCCGCACTTTGTCAAATGTGCGCCGTACTTTTATTTTGTAAATGTGCGCCGCACTTCCTCCTTTGTGCGCCGCACTTTAGGTAGTTCTCCAAAATCGTGGTTTACAGAATGTGCGCCACACTTTTATATTTGTGCGCCGCACTTTGGCTCTTTTTCAACATTCTTTATTTATCTTCTTATTTCTTCATATCTTTGTTCCATATGTTTATTCCTTCACTACAATCAAACAATACACATTATTAGTAACATTTCAACACGTAATTTATTTATTTACATAGCAAACAAGGAAAAATGCATCATTACAAACATGAATAAATGAGGCGTTATTAAATCACCCCATACTTAACTTCTTGCTTGTCCTCAAGTAAGGTCAAAATATGTTTTTAATAGGTGTCGAGAGAAATAGATAAGGCCAATAATGAAAGCAAAGTTAACGTCACAAAACACCCCATGAAGCAGATATTTTGATTTCACACACTCTCTTTATATGGGTAAATTATCGCTCAAAAAGCACGGTCATGAAAATTAAATTACCATAAGTTTGTACAAGGAAATCTAAACCAATTTGGCGTAAGCACCAAGTAAAATATCAAAAGAGGTCTTTTTCAAAAAAATTATTACCACTGCATGTTAAAAAGAGTAAATAACATATCATTTTCCACCATGTTTATTGTTTCTATACATTTGTACTTCACATTTGTAGGCTTCCTTTTTGCCTTTATTCTTTTTTCTTCTTTTCTCTCTTTTTATTCTTTTTATTCATTTGGGTTAATATGTCTTCCCCCATACTTACGATCTACTATCATCTCGCAACATGGGTTTTCCCCAATATATTATTGTCTTAAAACATCGGCAAAAACTTTCAATATTTTCTCTTTTCTTTTGCCTCCTTATCATTTAAAATACTTTTAATCATACAAGTATGATCCCACTATGGTCTCGTAAAGATTACCAAGCACAAGTTCTAGAATTTAAACTGATCATCGGCATACTCACAAATTTGATTTAGAGCGTAAGAATGCTTACGAATTATAGGCTAAAAAATCCTCACAATTGTGAATAAGATATTGTGTAAGTAACGTTATCAATTCCGAGTCAAAATAGCTTTACAATTACAAGAATTATCAATCTTTCAACAAAAGTTTTTTTTAATATATATATATACATAACACAAAATTTTCAAAAATCCTCCAGAAAGTGCGGCGCACTTTGCAATTTGTGCGGCGCACATTTTGTCATAGAAAGTACAAAAACAAATTTCAACTTAAAACGCTCTTATTTTCCATTTATCACCCCATACTTATTATGATCATTGTCCCTAATGCTAAACATAAGGAAAAAGTAAAAATAGAGGAAAATAAGAATAATACTCCCCTTTTATTCCGAGTCACGAACGAAGTCGAAATCTTCAATCTTCGCCTTATTATGCTTTGACTCGCTTATTTTCTGCAATTGAACACAAAATATATACGCAAACATATCTTACATACCAAATAAAGATTAAAACTCCACACACGAAGTATTAGTTTTGCCCTACGTGCCAACAAAGGCATATTACACAACCAAATAAATTGTTTTGAAATTGTTTCAAATTGTTTCAAATTGTGACTAACACACAAGTCACAAACACAATAGGCATCACATATCCTCTTCAGTCTCGTCATTCCTTGGAGTATTGGATGGGTGGAAGTGTGGTGGATAAGGTGGTGGTTGTTGGGTGTAGTAGAATGGCTCATGGTGATATCCAGGTGGCCCATAAGGTCCACTCATCGGAACGCTATATTGTTCTGCCATCCTCTCGAAAACCGGAGCGTATCGATCCATGCTATAACATTGTCGCTCCATCATAAACCCAAGTTGGTCTTGCCTAACCTCCATCCTTCGCATCCTATCACAAACATCTTGGATCGTTGCATGAGGAGGTCGCGGCATGCTCACACGTGGTGCTCTCACCGACGCGTCTTCTCGTAACAACCTTCCATCCGCTCTAATCTAATCTCTCAAGGTGATTTTGCCAATGGTATCACATATGATCGGCGGACTAAGATTACCCACAACTTGATCGGTTAAAAGTCTCATTCTTCGGGCTAACCTTGTAACAAATTGTACACACACAATCATACTACCCGCTTGACTACCATGACCTTTCCTTTTCATCCACTTTGCAATCACCCAAGCCACATTAGCATATTGCGCACGGTTCCTGTCCCTAAACATGCTCAACAACCATAAATCATTCTTTTGAACTTTATCATATCCCGTGGTTCGTTGGCAAACCGCGTAAGCAATTATCTTTTGAAGCACTCTCAAAAGTGGACTAGAAATCCTAGTGGTTTAGCTCCTAGATAAGCTCAAAGGATCCTCATCCGGACAAATTAATGCCCAAAACTCATTAGCATTGAATTTCCCATGATCATGTTCTCCTCCTTGAAAATACACTTCAAATCCTTCCTCATCTCGCTCCTCTCTAGTGTACAACTCCAAGTACTTAGCAAATTCCTTCAAAGTCAAAGAATGTCCTTTCCACAAGGTCTAAAACTCATGATTTTCCTAGTAAAAAGCTCATCATCATCATCAACGTCTTCATCAAGATTTAATGTCGAGAAAAACTCAAGACAAAGCTCCACATAGATCTTTTCCCTACCAGTAAAAGCACGAACCAAAGCATTGGATCAAAACAAGACTTCATTTCCTCCAACCTCTATCACAACTACTGATAGCATTTCCCTAATTTGAGCTTCACAACCAAGCTCATTCAAAACTCTAAAATCCACAATGCTCGGTGCAAAAATTTGTTTCAGCAGAAGAAGACTAAGAGCATTGTTGTAGATGATTTAAGCATCAGTTGTACATCCAGGCCAATTCAAGAATGGATGATTAGGGACCCCCATGAGTGAGGCACTCACCAACTTGATAGGCTTTTGCCTCTTCCCTCGGCTAGACGAGCTGGTCTCATAGTTTCCAGAACCTTTGTTTTGCAAAATTTATCACATAAACAAACATATATTAACATTAGATAAACATTAGGAGTCAACGGAAACCCTATGTTGGTGTTCTGAACATTCTTCTTTTTATCAGGCGAAAAGTGTAGCGCACTTCTGAGAAGTGCGGCGTACTTTCTGTGAAAAATCCGCCAAAATGCGCCGTACTTTCTAAAAAGTGCGGCGTACATTCTGCGTATATCTGCACATGTCGGGGTTCTAATAATCTAAACCAAAATCCGCAAACTAATGGCTCTAAATCAATAACAATGGATAGAGTCGAACACTAAACCATTCCCAATTCATTCTAATCCGCGACATTGCTCGATCTTAGGGTTTGATTTCAACCCCCCCCCCCCTTTTCAATTCCATCTAACAATCTAATCCTATCCTAATCATTATCCCCATTTCTAATTATAAATCCAAATGTAATTCAATTATTAATAACTAATAACCCTAATTGAAAAATTAATCAAAAATGAAACCCTAAATAAAATAAAATGTAAATGAACAAAAGATAAAAACTTACCCTAGACATGATCTCGAGTAAGAAATGAAAATACTTTTGGCGATGATTCGAAAATCGTCAGTCGTCTTTGTTGTTTTTTTTAGTTTCAAATGAGGTAAAAGGAAGTATATACAAAAAATCCGTCCAGAAGTGCGGCGCACTTTGCAAAATGTGCGGCGCACATTCTGTGCTCACAGACCATATTACTGTTTTTTACTTACTAGACACAAAATTTTCAAACAAAAACCCCTAATTAAATCGATCTCCTAAAAGAAAGATAACACGTCCTAATAGGAAAACATTTCCTTCTTCTAAGACCATCCTAAAACTTCTAGGACTCTTAGATTTCACTTTGTTTTATTTTTTTATCTACATACAAAAAGAGTAAAAATGCATAAAGTAACTAGGAGCCAATGCTCCTCAATTCTTCCATTTCCTTAGTTGTAGAAGAAGTTTAGAGGTGACATGATATCACTCTCTGTGTAACTCCCCAAGACCTCTCTATTGGTGTCTTTCGTCTCATACACTTTTTCATACCTCTTTCCACATGGATGAATAATTACCATGGCAAGATGCCACTCACTATCTCCATCATTTGCAATGTTTTCAAATTCTCGTTTGTTCCCCACTTGCCAATCTTTGTATTTCAATGAAACGGGAAGTACTCCAAGCATTCCCACAATCTTCTTGTATACAGATATGTCAAAGAAAGGGTTATGGTAGCTCCTTTCGCTTAGTGATGCGTCCAAAAGTTCTTCCGGTTCCGTCCATGGTTGCAAATGTGGATCATAAATTGGGATACCATTCTCATCTCTTTGCACGGTGTAGTGCTTATTGTCTTCATCATCACTATCAACATGTTTCTTTTGTTAGTACATTATAGTTTTGATGGACAAACCCATCAAAGCTAGTCATAATAGCTTTTCCAACATCTATGTTTGCACCAATGGTGTGCAAAAATTTTCTTCCAACCACTAATGAATATCTCGATCAATAGAAATGTCGAGAAGCATGAAATTGGCTAGTAGTGTGGTTTTCCCCACTTGGCAAAGAACTCCAAGTAAACGTCCAAATCCCTCCGCATAGGAGTGTAATAAGTGTGAAAACACTTATTCTTTTACCGCTTATTTCCAATAATAATAAGACCAAAATGTGTATTTTATGTCGTAAATGCCGGAATTATGCGTGGTTTGTGTTTTTATTGTGTTTTAGGACCAAAATATGAAAAAGGAAGAAAACATGGGCTATCACGGGCTTTTATCGAAGAAAACGAGAAAAGACGAAGACAAAAGTTCAAGAGTGCAAAAAGAACGGAAGTCCAAGGCCTATTCTGAAGATTTATCGAAGAATAAGTCTAAAGACGGAAGTTTAATGAAGTCGAAGAACTCAAGTCTAATTATAGAAGAAAATTATAAGACAAGTTCAATTTACATCGACAAATCCCGAGACGACGTCGAGAAAGACAAAGTATTTAAATCGAGTCGAGACGGAAAGAAAGAAAGAAGGAAGCACACATGCACTCCCCTCCTCCTATAAATACCCTCCTAATGACACATTAGGAGGGTGTTAGCTAGTTTATTTTTCTTTCTTTAGTTTTCATTTTAGAGAGAGAAAGTGTTTAACTTTCTCTCACTAAAACTTCATCTTTTCTTTCTTTCATGTTTAAGCTTTAATTCACATTTGTAATTTTGAATCTTTAATCTACAAGTCCAAGTTTAAGCTTTTAACCTTTAATCTTCTTCCACCTTTCTTGATTTTGATTTATCTTTGATCCGAAATGTTCTTGATTCGTGTTTGATTTTGATGTTTTTGCGATTAAAAAGTTTATCTTTTTGTTCCTTACTAAGTTTTTATACGGTTTAAGCTTTAAGCTTGTTGTGCTTATTGGCTTATTTCGTATATATAGCTTATTGTCTTTTAAGTTATCTTAAAAATTTAGTCTTTTTAAAGTTTGATTTATAAAAGTTTGTTTATTTCGTGTTTTAAAATAAAAGTTATTAAATTTTATGCTTGTTTTGATTTGGTTAAGGTTTGAACAAGTGCTTATTCGTATTTGTTTATTAGTGCTTATTGAGTTTTTAGCTTGTCTCCATTTTCGGATTAATTAGTGTTCTATCGCAATCTTAGGGGTTTACTCATTCCGACGCTACATTCTGATGGTTTTAGTGTGATCGCAATAACCTTAAGGTTTTACTTTGCGATCAAGTGTTTTTTCCCCCTTATTCCGATCATGATTGCGATCACTCATTGCGATCACACATTGCGACGGGTCTTAAGGTTTTAGTAAGACGAAACTCTGCCCAATTTTAGTTAGCCACATTCCGACAGGTTCACTATTATTCCGATCAACATTCCGATGGGGGTAGTTGTTTGTTATTCCGATACTTTGAACATTCTCAGATAGTTGATTTCTTGTATTCCGATAGACTTGTATTCCGATAGACTTACATTCCGACAGAACTGCATTCCGATAGAATTTAATTTGACATTCCGATGGATTTGTTTGCACTACATTCCGACACAATTCACTTTGTATATTCCGATGGTTTAAGTTTTTAAGTTTCAAAAAGTTTTAAGTTTTAAGTTCATTACGTTTTAATTTCTAAAAATTGCACGCTTCCCGAAATCTCTATTTTTACCAAGTGTTTTTCTAGTAATTTTTAGTTTAATTTTTAAAACTTTTATTTTACTCAACGACATTTTCATATTTACCTTTAGTTTAAAATAGATAATCAACCCATTTTATTTTCCACCAAGAACGACTGAGTCGCATTTTCTACTAGTAATCAATTCGAAAAGATCGGTTTTACGAACTTTCATACGAGGCAAAACCTAATATTAAATGGCGCCGCTGCCGGCTCTTTTCGTTAAGATTAACGGTTTTAAGTGAGAGACGCGTTGGATTTTGGGATCCGTTCATTTTTAACGTTATTTTTCTTGCTTTAAAACTTTCAAGAATCCAAAAAAATTAAATATTTTCAAAAATCCAAAAAAATAGAAAAACATAAAAAAAACAAAAACATTTCTTGTCTATTTTTCTTTTCCTTTTGTAGGTGTGTATGCGTCTCGTGCTCGTACGAAGAAAGTAGCTCAAGCCGAAGTCATTACTCCACCTATTGTCACCATGGACAATCAACCAATGATCGAGCTTTTGCAATCGCACGTAGAGGGCAACACCGATGCTATTGTCATACCCGAGATTTGAGCCAACAAGTTTGAACTCAAATCCAACTTCATTCAAATGGTCTCTGCTCTACCTTTCTTGGGGCGTTCGCTTGATGATCCTCATGACCATATAAAAAGGTTTCTTCAACTCACCAATACGGTTAAGTATAATGGGGTTTCACAAGAGGTAATTCGCTTACAACTTTTTCCTTTCTCCTTAGAGGGACAAGCCCGGAATTGGCTTGATAAGGAACCGCCACAAAGTATTCTTACGTGGACGGATTTAGAGACTAAATTCATCAACTACTTTTTCCTACCCTCACGTACTACCGCTTTGCGGAATGAAATCATTACCTTTGAACAAAAGTACTATGAGACAATTAGTGAATCTTGAGACCGTTTAAGGAACTTTTAAGAAAGTGTCCACAACATGGTTTCACAAAAGTACATCAAATTAATACTTTTTACAATGGTTTAAGCATGAATGACCAAGATCCACTAAATAGTGCCTCGGGGGGTAACATTTTGGTTAAGTCTTCTAATGCCGCATAGGACATTATTGAGAATAAGTCTAGAGTGCAAACCAAGAGTGTTTGGACTAATGTGGCTAGTGCTAGCACTAATGAGAGCGACAAGAGAATTGATAAGCTTACTTCGCTTGTTGAAACACTTTCTCTCCAAACCGCTAACAATACCAAAGCTATCAATGCACAAGTTAATGCTATGAGTCAGTCATGTGAATCTGCGGGGGATCTCATTCATACACCGATTGTCCTTCGACTCATGACAATCCGGAAAATGTGTATGCCGCTAACGGTAACTATTCCACGGGAGGCTATCAAGCACGTCCTCAAGGTGACCGCAATTTGCTCAGTTATCGTTCAAACAACTTTCTTTCACCACCCGGTTTTCCACCTCAGAAACCAAACAACCTCAATCGCAACAATCAAAATCCACCACGAGCTCCAAATCAATATCAAACCCAAAGAAACCAATATCCACCTCAAGGAAATAATCAAATTCACCAACAACCCACTTATCAACCACCTTCCTACCATGCTCTTCCTCCCACCCAACCCACCGCATTTCATCAAGACGTTGAAACTTACATGAGGACTAGTGAAGCAATAGTGATCTTCAGCGGCAAATGGCCAGCTTGAAAGGAGATATGGTGAAACAAGGGAATGATCTTCGAGCCGATATGCGAAACTCTTTGAGAAGTCAAACGAATGACTTAAGGGATAGATGGATAGTTTTTTCCAAAGTAATCAAGCCTCTGGTTCGGGTTCTCTTCCGAGTAACACCATTGCTAATCCAAGAGGGGAGATGAAAGCAATCACCACTCGCAGTGGAAAAGGTTTAAAGGAACCCAAGCTTCCTACACCTACACCGGTGATTGTGACAAAGGAAAAAGAGTCCCCTTCTCATATTCCTCCAACTTATACTTCTCCAATTCCTCCAACTTCTACTTCTACTTCTCCAATTCCTCCAACTTGCCCTTCTCCAATTCCTCCAACTTCTACTTCTCCAATTCCTCCACCTTCTACTTCCACCCCTCCACCACCCAAGGATGTGAGTGAGAATTCCATTCCAAAGCCTTCATCTCAACCCAATATACCTTATCCCTCAAGGTTGAGGAAAGAGAAATTGAAGAACAAGGATGATATTTAGGTTTCTAACTTTCTCAAAATGTTTAAACAACTGAATTTCAATATCTCCTTTGCTAAGGCTCTCGCTCACATGCCCAAATATGCTAAAATGTTTAAAGATCTTCTCAGTGATTAGGAGAAACTTCTTGACATCGCTCAGACCCAACTTAACGAGAATTGCGCCACAGTGCTCTTAAGGAAATTACCCACCAAACTTGGTGATCCGGGTCGTTTTCTCATTCCTTGCAACTTCCCCGGGGTAGAGAATTGTATGGCCCTAGCCGATCTAGGTGCTAGTATCAACTTAATGCCTCTTAGCGTTTGGAAACAATTGTCTCTACCCGAGCTAGTCCCCACACGAATGACATTGGAATTAGTTAACTGTACGGTTGCTTATCCGGTGGGGATAGCCAAAGATGTCTTCGTCGGTGTCGACAAATTCACCTTTCCGGCGGATTTTGTTGTCGTTGACTACGAGATGGACCCCCGTCTTCCATTAATCGTTGGACGTCCATTCTTGAGTACCGGTCGCACTCTCATTGATGTAGCCGTAGGCGAATTAATCATGAGAGTTGGTGACGATAAAATCGTCTTCAACATGGGTAAACTTTCTAAGCAGCCTTCTGAAAACGAGAGCGTTAATTTCATTGATGTTCTTGATGAGGCTTGTGAAGAACATTTCAAAGACGCTTGTAAAAGTGGTTCTTCTTCTCTACCCATTGTTGAGACCGCTACCTCTATTGCTCCATCACTAACTCCATTTGGAGAAAGTGATTTCATTTTGAAAGAATTTGAAGCAACTTTGGGGGATGTGGATTTACAATATGACGATTCTCCCTCCAATTGGGATGAAGATATTCGTACCATTGAGAAACTTCTCAATGAGGACCATATTTCTCCACCATCTCCTAAGGATATCTCTATGGATGAACCGAATTTGACCACGCCTTCCATCGAAAATCCTCCAGATTTAGAGCTTAAGGACCTACCGTCTCATCTCGAGTATGTTTTCCTTGAAGACAATAAGAAGTTACCCGTCATCATCGCTAAGGACTTGAAAGAAGAAGAAAAATCTCGACTTATCGCCGTGCTGAAGAATCATAAGAAAGCGATTGCTTGGAAAATCTCCGATATTCGTAGAATAGATCCTCACTTTTGCACACATAAAATTCTCATGGAGGACGACTTTAAACCCACTATTCAAAACCAAAGAAGGGTGAATCCTAAGATGCATGACGTTATCAAAAAAGAGGTTATCAAACTTCTTGATGCGGGAATGATCTACCCTATCTCCGATTCACCATGGGTTAGTCCGGTCCATTGTGTGCCTAAGAAAGGCGGAATCACCATTGTGCCCAATGAAAACAACGAGTTGATTCCTACTCATCTCGTTACAGGTTGGAGAGTTTGTATAGACTATCGCAAACACAATGATGCTACGAGAAAGGATCATTTTCCCCTTCCTTTTATGGACCAAATGCTTGAACGTCTAGCAGGTAATGACTATTACTGCTTCTTAGACGGTTCTCCGGGTATTTTCAGATTCCCATCGATCCTAAAGACCAAGAGAAAACCACATTCACTTGTCCTTATGAATCATTTGCTTACAAACGAATGCCTTTCGGCTTATGCAATGCTCCTGGGACTTTCCAAAGGTGTATGATGGCTATCTTCCATGACATGGTTGAAGAAACTATGGAAGTCTTCATGGATGATTTCTTGGTCTATGGTGATTCTTTCTCTCAGTGTGATTGGTGGTAAAATACACCTTTTAGGAAAAAGGCGTAAAAGCGGTAAGTATTGAACAAATGACTTTAGGAAAAATCAAGTGTTAATGACCCTTATGGATTCCAAGTTCGTTTCCCAAGGAGGTATATGTGTGTGAAAAACTTGCCAAATGTTTGTGATTAATGATTGGTTTAGAAGGGGATTAGAAGAGAAAATTACGAAGATGTAAAAATAAAAATTAACCAAAAATTACTATTAGAAAGTTAAAACGTAGAACCTTAAAAATCACAAAAATAAAAATAAATTCTAAAAATTACCAAAAATTCACCAAAAATCAAAAATAATAAACTAAGAGTTTACCAATGATCTAAACTTTTTCAAACCTTTTAAATAATTAAATATTCAATTTTTAAATGCTAATTAAAGCCCTAAAAATCAAATAAATTATCAAAAAGCCCAAATAAAGATTTTTCAATAGATAAACCTCTAAAATGAGCTAAAAAGATTAAAAACTATTTTTGGAAATTTTAAAACTAATAAAAACTATTTAAAATGATTTAAAAACTATTAAAACTTAAAATAAATATAAAAATTAATCTATAAGTGATAAAATTATTCTAAAAGTTGCTAAATTCCTATTTTAATGTAATTAACCTAAGAAAAATATAAAAAGTTGGAAAAAGTGAAATTTCAAAAATAATAATAAAATAATAATAAAATAATAATAAAAATCCAAAAATTATAAAAAATTCTAAAAACTTGCAAACTAGTTTATTTTAACCTAAATAATCAGAAAATCAAAGTGAAATTACCAAAATACCCCTAATGGGCCCTCAAATGGGCCAAATCCAAATTCAGTCAACACAAATGGGCTTTTGGGCCCAAAAAGTCAAACTTGGCCTAATTGACTTGGAAAAGCCCTATCTGACTTAAAATTTAATTCTAAGAACAAAACTCTAAAGGCCCAAAAGCTGAAAATGTGCTTATCACAGTTTATTGAACACAAAGCTTATTCTTATTGGGCTTTTCAGCCCATTAAGCCCTAAGCTAATGCCATAAGCTCTAATTTGACACACAACCCTCTTTTAGGATGCTTAAGAGATCTGTCAAAAGAAATTTCCAATAAGCTCACTCAATAAGCCAGAAAATAGAAAAGCAAAAATTCACTAAACGACAAAATAGTCGTTTTTTAGAAATAATGCACCTCAGAAGCTGATTCAACATGCAAAAGCTTTCAAATGGATTCAATAAGAAATATCAATCAACAAAAATCCAATAAGCACAAGAAATAAGCCAGAATAAGCACAAATGAACTTATGTAAAAGTCAAAAGACTTGGTTTTCTAGTCAAACCTAAAAGTCAACCACCCAAATGCTCCAGGATGAACAAATGGGTCAAAATATGAGCACCTATTACAAAAACAAAGTTGTTGCTGGTTAAAGTAAGCTATTATAGCTTATTGATAAGCTGACACCAAAATTGCACTAGCAGTGGCAACCAGCAGGGGAAAGGAGTTCCCACTGCTTTGACTAATTGACCAAGATTATTTGAGAGTTCTGGTTTGATTCAATTGGAAACAAAGGCACCCTTGTGATCAGTGAACCACAAGGAGTCAATAGCAACAATAAAATCACAAAATGATTCACACAATAAGCCACAATAAGCCAAACAGTCACCAGATAAGAACCAGATATGCAAATAAGCAGTTAAGCACTTAATAAGCAGATTTAAGCAAAATAAGCCCACCAATCTTAACCAGATGCACACACAAGCTATATAAACTAACAATAAACACAAAGCAACAAGAATCAAACACTGAATCAAAGTAAATAGCAAGATCAAAGCTCAAAATGTTACTGATGAACAAAGAACAATATGCAGAAACAGTTTGCTGATATACTTGACACTTGATCCAATTTCAAGCCTCAAATCCTTCTACCCTGGTGTAATTAACTATGATTTAGCACTTGTTACCCTTAACCTATGCTTAGATCTAGGTGTCCTCAAAATCCTAGCCAATTTTACCAAGTTATGAAGATTTTATAGCCAATCTATGAATCAATGTGTTCAAAGCCTCAAAACCTGCAAACAGATGAACATATGCTCCCAAATAACAGATACCAATACTTGCATACAACACACAAGCACTTAACAAACCACAAATCCAACTTATGCAGTAATCCCAAACACCATTTTAAAACTTGATTTCACAAATTTTCAAAGGATCATTAAGATTCAACCCACAAATCAGATCAATAACACCTCAATAACATCAAACCAAACCAAATCAACAATAATCAACCACAATAACACAGATTCAAGCATAAATCCACAAAAATCACAAATATTCAGAAACTTAAAGAGAAAATGAAAAGGGAAGAAGGTGCAAACCTCCAAGACCTACATCCAGGCCCTGGATTGTTTGAGCTGAGGTACTAGCAAAACAAGTACCAGCTTCCAATGCTGCTAAGATGAACAAACACAAAGTGAGATCAAAAATAATGCCAACTTTCAGATTTTTGAAACCCAAGCTTTATCAACTAAAACCTTGCCTCAAAAACCTTCAAACATATAAAAGGAACTCAGATTTTAGCTTCTCAAACACCAAACTTTTATAAATAACAGATTAGAACTCAAAATTTTAAGAAATTCAAACTTTATTTCATAAAAAGGAATTACAAAGATTAAAAGCTAAAATCTGGAACAAAGGGACTCTCACATGTTGAGGTCTCCTTTTATAGGCAAATGCCTGGCTAAACACTATTCACAAACCCTAGAAGTGATTTCTCTAAAATGCCCTTGAGTCTTCTAGACGTTTTCTGATTTTGAGCTGTCGAATTTGATCAAGGCTGTTCATTTTAGCTTTGGAATGAAGCAAATGATGTGGGCTGTTGATCTTGACACGTCACATAACTTGGAGAGTAAGTTGCAATGTGATTGGCTAAACGGGAATTGGGGGTGGGGTCCATAGTGAGTGGGATTAAGGGTTTTATGGTTTGGATGAGTTCCTGCACATGTGAATCACTCATGTGCAAAGGTAATTGTATTTTACCCTAAGTTTAAGTGGTGGTAATTCTGGGTGGGGTAAAAGATGAACAATAAGCTTTTTGATCCGAAATTGGGGGAAATGTGTTTGTTTGGCGCATTTTCGTTTCAAATGTTTCCAATGCACAAGTTTAGCCCTTCTTCTTTGGTATTTTTGGTAAACAAAGTCTTTCAGCCCTAAAACGTGTTTTTCTTTGTTAATAAGTTTCACACATTGGCAGTTTTGGCACAATACTTTGGAAAAAGGATTTCAAGGGTTATTTTTGCCATTTTGAGATATTTCAAGGGCTGATTTTGGACATTTTTGATCTTCAAAGGTCTTCAATGTATCTTTGACTTCATGAGGGACCATTATTGGCAATTTTTATTTGTTGAGGGACTATTCTTGCCATTTCTTCAAAGTTGAAGGACCTTTTGTGTAATTTTGACAAACTTAAAGGACCAAACTTGTAATTATGAATATACAAGGGTTTTAAGTGTCATTTCTTCAAATAATGAGGATCAATCTTGTTTGTCTTCAAGTCTTCAAGGGTATTTTGTTGAGAATTCCATGATTAGGGCCCGGTTCTTGTACGGCTTCGTTTCTCTTGTCCGTTTTTCCTTGTATCTTCTGATCTTTTGTCTTTTTCACGATATCCATACCTAAAATACACAAGTAAACAAACACAAGCATATATATGGTATTTTATGACATTTTTATGCATTTAAAGCCCGAAAAGAACAATGAGATCATGTATAAATGCCATCTCATCACTCCCCCATACTAAACCATTGCCGTGCCCTCACGCAATGTTAGAATAAAGTATCTAAGCATCACCACAGTTCAATTTTATTAACCTTTATTAAAAAGTAAAAACATACTACGATGATGTGTAAAGACATAATGTATGATTTTCATCACAAAAAGTGACTTTTAGGGTCAAAGAATAGAAACAAGTTAATGTTCCTTAGAGTAAACTTCGTCATCCTTGATTGTCATACATTCCATGCTAAGTGCAAAAACAAGATCATTGTTGGTACAAGTCACAATGCTAACACTACTCATACGTCCAAATTGTGTAATACTTTTTCTCCCCGCAATCCTAGTTATTATAAAAGGAAATGGGTTACTATCATTTTTTATCTATTTGTCATGGATCACAAGTGATTCATATTGACTTATTTGAGTAGTTATTAGTCCGAAAGCAAAGTAGCACGATTTGATCAATAGTTAGCCGAAGGACAAAATCTTTTAAAACGGCTTCTCGTGTATCTCCTTAAGTTCATATCTTGGCATAACTCGTTTCACGATTTGAGACCTTTCTCGGACCGATATTTGGAATGTACTTCATACTTCAAATCTTGGGAAGACGTTCTTGAAATTATGGTCTTCTCTTCATATATTTGGAATTTCTTCACTTGACGTTTTTGAGAGATTCTTCATATTGGACCACGACTTCATCATTTTTCTTCAATCTTTACTTTGGATTTTGATATACAACGATCCGCCTCCTTTTCGGACTTGGATATATTTATCCTCATACCTTGTTAGGATAGACTTTCTCCATTCTTTAGGGGAGTAATTGCTTCTCATCGTGTGTCTCGATCCTTCATATTGATTTAGGAATAATGATACTTCACATCATCTTTGGATCTTTAGCAAAAATAGAGCTCCTCATGCCTTGTTAGGGCCTTTTTGGATAATCGCCAATCTTCGCGTCCCGCTTCAATAAGTTATGCCTTGGCTATGAACTCTATTCAACCCTGAGCAACTTTTAAACGATCTTGCGCTAGAGGCTAAGTAACCTTTCAAATCGTACGACCTTACTTATTGCAATTATGATTTATTCCTAATGCATTGATCTTATGGGAAGAAAAGGCCACAATTAAAAACATATGAGTTTTTGAAAGAACATTTTCATGTTCTACGTTTAGCATGATCACTTGTCTAACTCTATCATTTCTCGTTCTTCACTATATAAAGACCTCTAATTAAAGAGACTCGTGAATACATAGCCATGCAAGTCAAAATTAAGCCAAATTTGGATTAGCTTTCATTAAGACTATATCAAATCAAAGTTTTTGGTTTTTAAGCCACCTATAGGATCTTGCACTTTCTTGGACTTTTTTCAAGTTTAGAGAATGCGTTTTAAAGTTCCCTTGATAAGTGACTTTCTAGAATCAATTATAGGAACTTGCGAAAAGTTCTTGTTCTTAACCCGTATGAATTAAGACTTTCGCGTTTTAAAGCTCCCTATATAAAAGTCTAGCAAAACTTGAATTGAGCGGGTTAAGGAATGTAAATGGCTCCAAATGCCCATCAAGTCAAAAATTAACTCTTATTCTACCCAACGGAAAATATACATTCGTGTCTTTAAAACACTTATTAAAACTAAGAAAAATTTTAAAATTTGGCCATTTTAGCCTTATTTGTGAAACAAAACATTGAAAATTGGAAAGTGTGAGGGCGTAGCAAAGCAAGTACCTATTCACCCCCCATACTAAAAGTAAACATTGTCCTCAATGTTTCGAGTCTAAAGGTGGAGCACCCCCATACTAGAGACGAAGAATCGAATGCTTAGGATCTAGCATGGAAAAGGTGATCAACAATATATCTAAAGCCGTTTATTAATTATGCTAAAAGATAATTGTTAGAACAATAAAGGATATGTCATGGATTCGTGAAAAACTTCTTCAAACGAACGATGGAGGCTCACGTAAACGAACACGAGAGTCTTCAATCGAAGATGATGATGATGATCTAGATAACACAATCACAAACAACCACGAGACAACGAGTTGAAAGGGTACAAGTCCCCTTATTAGTGAATAGTGAGCATAAAAGATAAGCATGGGATCTCCCCCACGAGGCACCTCGTTTTTGATTACCGAGTCATGAGCTCGACTCGATCCCCTCAATGTTAATTATCATTGGGGAAGGTGTCTTGGTCGGGGGCAACCATTGAAGGAATTTCCCCACCAAAGTAGTGCTTAAGCCTATGTCCATTCACCTTAAAATTAGAACCATCATCTTGAGCTAGCTCAATGGTCCCATATGGAAACACTTGTGTAATGGTGAACGGACCCGACCAACGAGATTTCAATTTCCCGGAAAATATCTTAAGACGAGAGTTAAAAAGCAACACTTGATCACCAACGTTAAAAACCCGGTTTTTAATCTTTGAATCATGAAACTTTTTAGTCTTTTCTTTAAAAATTAATGAATTTTCATAAGCATTATCCCTTAATTCATCCAATTCATTCAATTGTATTTTCCGGTGATCTCCCGCGGTCTTCAAGTCAAAATTAGCATGCTTAAGGGCCCAATATGCCTTATGCTCCAACTCAATGGGCAAATGACAATTTTTCCCATAGACTAACTTATAAGGAGTGCAACCGATAGGTGTCTTATAAGCGGTCCTAAAGGCCCATAAAGCGTCATCGAGTTTGTCGGACCATGAAGCACGGTTTTCTCCAATTGACCTTTCTAAAATCCTCTTCAAAGCTCGGTTCGAAACCTCGACTTGCCCACTCGTTTGCGGGTGATAAGCCGTAGAAAGACGATGTGTAACCCCATATTTCTTTAGAACCTTTTCGAATTGGTCATTACAAAAATGGGTTCCACGATCGCTTATAATAGCACGAGGGGTTCCGAACCGAGAGAATAGTTGCTTCAAAAACTTCACTACCACACGAGCATCATTAGTAGGCAAAGCCTTAGCTTCCACCCACTTAGAAAGGTAGTCCACCGCGACGAGGATATATTTGTTGCCATGAGACGATAGGAACGGCCCCATAAAGTCTATTCCCCATATGTCGAAAATCTCACATACTTGAATTATGTTTTGCGGCATTTCATCACGTTGAGACGATTTTCCTTGACGTTGGCACGAATCACACGACTTCACAAGTGCGTGTGCATCACGATAGATAGAAGGCCAAAAGAAACCGGCATCGAACACTTTCTTAGCCGTGAGATTAGCACCGTGGTGACCACCCGTGGGTCCCTCGTGACAAGCTCTAAGGAAATTAGAAGCTTCGGCACCAAACACACAACGTCGAACGAGTTGATCCGCACAAATCCGAAAGAGATAAGGGTCGTCCCAAAAATAGAACTTGACGTCACGAAAGAATTTTCGTTTTTGTTGTGTCGTCATACCCTTGATTATGAAATTGCCCGCATGGTAATTTGCAATGTCAGCAAACCATGGGGTGGTAGCTTTAGAATTCACTACACCGAGAGTCTCAAGAGGAAATGTTTTGGTAATTTCCTTGTTCTCGAAAACATCTTTGTGAGGATCTTCTAGACGAGAGAGATGATCGGCCGCTAGATTCTCGACTCTTTTTTTGTCAAGCACGGTGACATCAAATTCTTGGAGGAGGAGCATCCAACGAAGCAATCTCGGCTTAGCATCTTGCTTAGCTAAGAGATACTTGATAGCCGAATGGTCGGTATACACAATGCTTTTAGTTAAGACGAGATAAGGTCGGAATTTCTCAAAAGCATAGACCACGGCAAGGAATTCCTTTTCCGTTGTGGTGTACTTTAATTGAGCCTCGGTCATCGTCTTACTAGCATAGTGGATAGGACGAAAATGCTTGTCATAACGTTGCCCTAAGACGGCCCCTATAGCATAATCACTTGCATCGCACATGATTTCAAAGGGTAATTCCCAATTAGGAGCAACAAGAATGGGAGCTTCGGTAAGTTTCCTTTTTAGAGTTTCGAAAGCCTTAACACAATCCTCATTAAAGTTAAAAGGAGCATCCTTCTCGAGAAGGTGTGTCATAGGACGAGAAATCTTCGAAAAGTCCTTGATGAAACAACGATAAAAGCCCGCGTGGCCTAGGAAACTCCTAACTCCCTTAACGGTTTTAGGATGAGGTAACTTGGCGATGACGTCTACCTTAGCTTTATCGACCTCAATCCCCGCCTTCGACACCTTATGTCCTAAGACGATTCCTTGTTTACATATGAAATGACATTTCTCCCAATTAAGCACAAGATTGGTTTCTTCACAACGTTTTAACATTTTTTCGAGATTAGATAAACATGACGTGAACGAATTACCAAACACCGAGAAGTCATCCATAAACACTTCCATCGACTTCTCGATCATATCGTGAAAAATAGCCATCATACACCGTTGAAACATACCGGGTGCATTACAAAGTCCGAAAGGCATCCTACGATAAGCGAACGTTCCATAAGGACACGTGAACGTAGTCTTCTCTTGATCACGAGGGTCGATAGGGATTTGAAAGTAACCGGAAAAACCATCTAAAAAGCAATAGAATTCATTTCCCGCAAGTCGCTCCAACATTTGATCCATGAAGGGCAAAGGAAAGTGGTCTTTACGAGTGGCGTCATTTAACTTTCGGTAGTCAATACACACCCTCCAACCGGTCACAACACGAGTGGGAATTAACTCGTTGTTTTCATTAGGCACAACGGTCATTCCTCCCTTTTTAGGGACACAATGGATTGGGCTCACCCATGGTCTATCGGATATAGGATAAATCATTCCCGCGTCAAGGAGTTTAAGGACCTCCTTTTTAATGACATCGTGAATTTTGGGATTCACCCTTCTTTGACTTTGAATTGCGGGTTTGTAGTCCTCCTCCATTAAAATCTTGTGAGTACAAAATTTTGGGTCAATACCCTTAATGTCGGATATTTTCCACGCAATTGCCCCTTTGTGAGCCTTAAGAACTTTCAAGAGCTCGGTTTTTTCATCATTAGCAAGTCCTTTTGCAATAATAACCGGCAACTTGTCATCACCTTCCAAGAATGCGTATTCAAGGTGAGAAGGAAGATCTTTTAATTCAAGGATAGGTGGTTCCTCGATTGAAGATTTTGGTTCAACACTCATAACTTCCATCGGCGAAAGAAATGGTGGAATAGAAGTATCATCACTAATCAACACCTCTTCTTCATTGTCGATTTCATTTGAAGTGAAATCGCCTCCTTGGAATGGAGTGAGATTTGGTGTAGAATTAGCAAGAATCGGATCCAAAATAGTGGGATTGCCACTTGACGAGCTATCGGAAAAACCTAACACTTCTTGTGAAAACTCATCGCAAACCACATCAACGATTTCAGTGTGATTGATGGTAGCGATTGCATAAACATGAGAAGGTTTCGAGTTTTGAGTAGCGTTTATAACAAGTTCCTCTTCGTTGAATCTCAAAGTGATAGTTCTCGCATGAACATCGATAAGCGATCTCGAAGTGTCTAAAAATGATCGACCTAAAATTAGAGGAACTTGAGGATCCGCGGGGATGTCGACTACTATAAAATCAACGGGATAGTAGAACTTCCCCACTTTCACGAAAACATCTTCGGCTACTCCACATGCCATAATCGTAGAATGATCGGCCATCTCGATGGACATGTTCGAAGGAATGAGAGCCGGAAGCGAAAGCGATTTCCAAATGGAAAATGGCATCAAATTAATGCTCGCACCAAGATCGGCCAAGGCGAGGCATTCTTTCATATCTTGTATGTCACAAGGAATGAGAAACTTTCCGGGATCACCAACTTTTTCCGGTATGCGGTTGAGATAAACCGAAGAACAATTAGCAAGCTTTGAAAGCTTTTCCTTATCGCTCATCATACTTTTAAAAGTGGAAGCGAAACGAGGCATATATAACAACGCGTAGGCTAAACTCACATCAAAATGCACTTGTTGAAACATTTTTATAAAAAGCTCGATTTGTTGTTTGTTACGTTCTTGCAATTTCTCCTTGTTTCGTCTCGAAGGGTAGGGTAAAGGTGGTGTGCGTTGGTCATTAGGCAACGGCCTTGGAAACTCGGGTTCCACAATTGGTATTGGTTCAACCGTAGGTGTGGTTTGAGCGGTACTTCGTGGGATTGTAATGTGCTCCTTTTCGACCATCACCTCGGGTTCTTTCTCGATTTCCTTCTCCTTAGAAGTACTTGGACGAGAAATTGGTTCCTTGAAAGTTTTACCACTTCGTGTAGTAATAACCTTCATTTCTCCCTTCAGGTTTGCAATGGTATCACTAGGAAGACCACCCGAAGAAGAGGGCTTACACATGATTGCTTCAAACATCTTAGCCATTCGGTCCTCAAATTTTGATTGCCTAGCATCCGCTTTTAATAACTCTTGCTTAATCTCATGTTGTCCTAATTCCATCTTTTGTTGATTTTGTTGTAGACGTTGGACATTTCCTTCCATTTTGTTTGCATGAGTTTTAAGTTCATTAGCAAGTTCATTTTTTAGCTCGTTTTTCAACTCGGATCTTAAGCTAATCATCTCACGTTGCATATTATCAAATTTAGCATCATTTGCTTTAGCATAATCCAAAAATTCTCCTTGCAAATTCTTAGTGTGAGCATTTTGAAAACCTTGTGTAGTGTTTTGAAAATCACGGTTTTGGTTTTGATTAGAGATTTGTCCATTCCCACTTTGATAATTCCCCTTGTTGTAATTGCGTGTGTTGCCTTGGTAATTACCTTGTTTGTTGTTTCGATAATTGTTAACATTTTGGTTTGGTGGAGCTTGATTTGGACGGGAACCTTGACCGTTTTGGTTATAAGTTCCCGTTGCTACATAAGCACTCGAAGTGTTACCATCCCCGGTAATGCACTCGGAAAGATCATGAGCTCCCCCACAAGATAAACAACTCTTAGCAACCGCTTTAACCGAAGCGGAATTGGAAGCTTCTTGAGCCTTCCAATGGGACATTAGATTAGCAAATCTATCAAAAAACCGATTTTCCTCATTAGCTTCATCATGTAAGGCGTTAATGCTACGAGACGATTGTGACGAAGATGACGAACCCATATTGGCAACACTCAGTGTGTTACGAGGGTTATAAACCTTAGATCTATTTTCAATGATTTGTAAAGACTCATTTGTCGTCTTGCACAAAAAATTACCACCCGCGGCGGCATTCAAATAATCTCGTTCATGATCATTAAGCCCATTATAAAAAGTATCCACTTGATGCAATTCCGTAAAATCATGGTGTGGACATTCATGTAACATTTCTTTAAAGCGTTCCCATGCCATTGAAAAACTTTCATTATTTCTTTGCACAAATCGTGAAATCTCATTTTTCAAGTGTGTTGTTTTAGATGGTGGAAAAAACTTGTTCACAAACTTAGAAACGAGATCGGCCCATGTCAAAATCGAATTTGGCGGTTCTTTCTCGAGCCAAATTTTAGCGGGTCCATCCAACGAGTATGGAAACAACATCATCTTAATGGCGTCATGTGGAACATCCTTAAACTTGCTAGTAGCGGTGAGACGGTTAAAATTCCTAATATGGTAATGCGGGTTGTCTTTCTCATGACCTCTAAACTTATTTGCTTGCAACATCGACATTAAACCCGTCTTAATCTCGAAATTCTCCGCAAGGATGGCGGGAATCACAATAGCCTCTCCAAAACCCTCGGTGGGTGCTTGTAGCAACTCCATCATAGTACGATTAGCCATGACGACTTCTTGTTCTACAATAGGTTCAACAATTGGAGGTTCGTCAACAATCAACGTCTCTTGATTGGCTTGCTTTTGAAGTCGTTTACGAGCTCGTTTTGCTTGATTACGAGTGATCATAAACTTCACGAAGAATGGGAGGTGAGCAAAGAAGATTCTTTTTCGGTGTTTTGTGAATTTTCAATTTTTTATTTTTTTTATTTTTTTTATTTTTTATTTTTTTTTTTATTTTTTTTTTGTGTTTTTGATGATATTTATTTTTTTTTGGATTTTGGTGTATCTTCGTAGACAACAATCTACAAAATCTCTCCTCGAATCAAACTCTTGATTAAAGAAGCCTCAAAGGAATGAAAACGATCACGTGGAGTGAACGTCTTCCAATGACTTTAGAACTTTGGTGAAAACCAAATTGTTCAAGAGGGTTTAATCACAAAGAAACCAAGCAAATATATTATACGTAATAATACTTTGGGCGGCAAAACCCTCGATTAGCCTTCAATCTCAAAATACTCACAAGCAAGGGGGGAAACGAGGCGGCGCGAAGCACTTAAGAGCCTTTTTCCTTAGGGTATATTTTATAATACCCGCCTTATACCCACCTTATAGTTTGTATTTTTCAAAATCGAGCTTCACGAAAGTATTTATCTATTTTTGCCTTTTCTTTTTGTTTGAGATTCGAATACAATAATTAGGAGATCAAATCCCAATTAAGGTTGTGTTTTCACACTTTTGGAGATATTGTAAATTTATTGTGATACTTAATACAATATAGTAATATTTATACAAGAAAAACCAAGAAAACCGATAATACGTATTAGTAGAGTTCTACTAATACAATTACTATTTGGTTAATATTAAAAATAACAATGCAAATTAATCACGACACACCTCCCCGGCAGCGACGCCAAAGTGATTGGTGGTAAAATACACCTTTTAGGAAAAAGGCGTAAAAGCGGTAAGTATTGAACAAATGACTTTAGGAAAAATCAAGTGTTAATGACCCTTATGGATTCCAAGTTCGTTTCCCAAGGAGGTATATGTGTGTGAAAAACTTGCCAAATGTTTGTGATTAATGATTGGTTTAGAAGGGGATTAGAAGAGAAAATGACGAAGATGTAAAAATAAAAATTAACCAAAAATTACTATTAGAAAGTTAAAACGTAGAACCTTAAAAATCACAAAAATAAAAATAAATTCTAAAAATTACCAAAAATTCACCAAAAATCAAAAATAATAAACTAAGAGTTTACCAATGATCTAAACTTTTTCAAACCTTTTAAATAATTAAATATTCAATTTTTAAATGCTAATTAAAGCCCTAAAAATCAAATAAATTATCAAAAAGCCCAAATAAAGATTTTTCAATAGATAAACCTCTAAAATGACCTAAAAAGATTAAAAACTATTTTTGGAAATTTTAAAACTAATAAAAACTATTTAAAATGATTTAAAAACTATTAAAACTTAAAATAATTATAAAAATTAATATATAAGTGATAAAATTATTCTAAAAGTTGCTAAATTCCTATTTTAATGTAATTAACCTAAGAAAAATATAAAAAGTTGGAAAAAGTGAAATTTCAAAAATAATAATAAAATAATAATAAAAATCCAAAAATTATAAAAAATTCTAAAAACTTGCAAACTAGTTTATTTTAACCTAAATAATCAGAAAACCAAAGTGAAATTACCAAAATACCCCTAATGGGCCCTCAAATGGGCCAAATCCAAATTCAGTCAACACAAATGGGCTTTTGGGCCCAAAAAGTAAAACTTGGCCCAATTGACTTGGAAAAGCCCTATCTGACTTAAAATTTAATTCTAAGAACAAAACTCTAAAGGCCCAAAAGCTGAAAATGTGCTTATCACAGCTTATTGAACACAAAGCTTATTCTTATTGGGCTTTTCAGCCCATTAAGCCCTAAGCTAATGCCATAAGCTCTAATTTGACACACAATCCTCTTTTAGGATGCTTAAGAGATCTGTCAAAAGAAATTTCCAATAAGCTCACTCAATAAGCCAGAAAATAGAAAAGCAAAAATTCACTAAACGACAAAATAGTCGTTTGTGAGAAATAATGCACCTCAGAAGCTGATTCAACTTGCAAAAGCTTTCAAATGGACTCAATAAGCAATATCAATCAACAAAAATCCAATAAGCACAAGAAATAAGCCAGAATAAGCACAAATGAACTTATGTAAAAGTCAAAAGACTTGGTTTTCTAGTCAAACCTAAAAGTCAACCACCCAAATGCTCCAGGATGAACAAATGGGTCAAAATATGAGCACCTATTACAAAAACAAAGTTGTTGCTGGTTAAAATAAGCTATTATAGCTTATTGATAAGCTGACACCAAAATTGCACTAGCAGTGGCAACCAGCAGGGGAAAGGAGTTCCCACTGCTTTGACTAATTGACCAAGCTTATTTGAGAGTTCTGGTTTGATTCAATTGGAAACAAAGGCACCCTTGTGATCAGTGAACCACAAGGAGTCAATAGCAACAATAAAATCACAAAATGATTCATACAATAAGCCACAATAAGCCAAACACTCACTAGATAAGCACCAGATATGCAAATAAGCAGTTAAGCACTTAATAAGCAGATTTAAGCAAAATAAGCCCACCAATCTTAACCAGATGCACACACAAGCTATATAAACTAACAATAAACACAAAGCAACAAGAATCAAACACTGAATCAAAGTAAATAGCAAGATCAAAGCTCAAAATGTTACTGATGAACAAAGAACAATATGCAAAAACAGTTTGCTGATATACTTGACACTTGATCTAATTTCAAGCCTCAAATCCTTCTACCCTGGTGTGATTAACTATGATTTAGCACTTGTTACCCTTAACCTATGCTTAGATCTAGGTGTCCTCAAAATCCTAGCCAATTTTACCAAGTTATGAAGATTTTATAGCCAATCTATGAATCAATGTGGTCAAAGCCTCAAAACCTGCAAACAGATGAACATATGCTCCCAAATAACAGATACCAATACTTGCATACAACACACAAGCACTTAACAAACCACAAATCCAACTTATGCAGTAATCCCAAACACCATTTTAAAACTTGATTTCACAAATTTTCAAAGGATCATTAAGATTCAACCCACAAATCAGATCAATAACACCTCAATAACATCAAACCAAACCAAATCAACAATAATCAACCACAATAACACAGATTCAAGCATAAATCCACAAAAATCACAAATATTCAGAAACTAAAAGAGAAAATGAAAAGGGAAGAAGGTGCAAACCTCCAAGACCTACATCCAGGCCCTGGATTGTTTGAGCTGAGGTACTAGCAAAACAAGTACCAGCTTCCAATGCTGCTAAGATGAACAAACATAAAGGTGCAAATGCGTTTGAGTTGCGTCTGAGTTTACCACTGCTAAAGTAGGACAGCCTTGGAGAGCAATGTTGGGTATTCTCAGTAGATGTCTTACACCGAAAACAAGTGGGCATGATGCTTTGCGCAGTCCTATTATGAACATCTTCTATGGAATGTATAAAGGTGCAAATGCAGATTATGCATTATTGTTGTGGGAAGAATTCACCTTCCAACTCTTCCAAAACAAGAAGCTGAAGACAAATTTCTTTCCTTATCCTCGGTTTATCAAGCTTATCATTAATTATTGTATGAAGAATGATGTTACTATTGATAGGCGTGCAGCAAGTCGGCATTACACTGTAGAAGCTGATCATACGGTGGATCTAAGGCATGAAGGACCATCTGGTGGTGTGATTCCTGGTCCTATTCCCTATCATCTTCTGACGGATAAAATCAAAGGCTCTGCTGATTACAAGCTACTGCTGCTAGAAATCAAGAAGTTGAAAGCAAGCCTTCAGACAGTAGAAGACTCGTCTACTACGGTCAAGAGTAAAGGTAAACGCAAACAACCAGTTGCTTTACCAGAACCCGAAACCAAGAAGAAGAAGACTGAGGTTAAAAAGGGAAAGGGTAAGGCTGATGAGTTAGTTCTACGTGACGAGGAAGATGTTGTTGATCCTACTCTTGACAAGGCAGAGAGAAAAATGATGAAGATATCTATTCAAAGGAGTAGGAAAGATACTGGCGGTAGTGGTTCAGGTGCGAGGATAAATATTGAAGAAGAGTACGAGGAGCCAGAGGATATTGATGAGTTTGGATCACCTGAAAGGTATTCTACTTCGAAGGAGACATCCATCCCAGTTTCAGCAAGTGTGGAAAAGGAGTCTGTTGCTCCTACAATCATGGTGTCTACTCAACCTTTAGTAACTCAACCCTTAGCAACTCAACCTCCACCAATACAACCCTTACCAACCAGACCGGTTTCAACACCATTCCTTCCACCACCAATAACTCCCATCCTTATTACCGTAGTAACAACCGAGCCTATTCACTCAACCTAGAGCAGCTCTACAACCTCTTCAATGGCTGTATTTGTAATGGCCGAAATGTTGGATAAACATACGGATAATCACAAGAGAGAGATGGATGAACTTCGCCAAGAGCTACAAAGACGAGCTCAAAGTGAAGAAGCATCTAAGAAAGCACAAGAAGAGATGCTTCCTAAGTTCGCTGCAGAGATGGAGTTAACACGAAAAGCTCATGCAGAAGAACTAGCTCAGGTTAAGCAGGCTGAAGCTGATAAACATGCTGCACGAATCACCAGACTTCAAGCGATGAGGGATAAATACAAGGAGCAGAAAGAAGCACTTGAAGCTTCTGTTGAAGAAAGAGTGAAAGAATCCGTTGAGTCCATTATGCCAAAACCGCGTGATGAGTTGAAGATGCTCGCGGCTGATAAATTGATGATCAAGTCATCCAATCCTTCAGAATCGGCCTACAAAATTGCTTATGACTTGACGGATTTTGAATTGAAGAAGATCCTGAAAGCTCGAATAAGGGAACTTGGATCGTTTGATAAATCTAGGATTCAACGGGCTCTTTACAAATCCCTGAATGACGCTATCATGGAGGATGATAGGTTATTTAAAACGTTTGGAAGTGTGGTACCATACCACATTCTGCCTGAGGAAGAAAGGGAAGAAAGTGAAGAAGAAGAGGGTACTGGTGAAGAAGAGGAAGAAGAAGGAGAAGAAGAAGAAAAGGATGATGACGATGACGATGGTGATGATGATGATGAGGATGATGATGATGATGATGGTGATGATGGTGGTGACGGTAATGAGGAGAGTGCTAAGGGGAGCAACGAGGACAACGATGAGGATGATGATGGGGGTAAACAGCCTGAAAAGGGGGATAAGGTTGCCAACTCAAAGAAACCTGCCAAGTCTGGAACCAAGTCTACAAAAGATGCAGCAGCAAAGGAAAAATCTACTTCCACAGAATCAAGACGAACCAAGTGGCGTCATGATATGAATGCTACTACAGCATCATCAATTCATGGTACATCTATTGCTGTGTCTATACCTGTTACCACTAACCCTGTTAGTTCTGTTGTTGTTGCACCTGTGATTGCAGAATCGGTAACTGAACCTGAAGCTGCACAACACTCACCCGTTCATGACACCGCCGAGATGCCTGAATCAGAACCAGCAGATGTTCACGTTTCCACTCCTCTACAACAAGAACCACAATCTACTGTTCCTGAATCAAGCACACGGGACTGGGCAGACACGTTGGAGATTGACGAGACTGCACCACCACAGGCTTGGATCACAGCAGCGGCGCAATATGATCCGATCACAGACGCTGACAGAGATGTCTTATATCTCTGAATCCGCAGTCCGATTGACTTATGTGCATTTCTGGCTCATGAGTATAAGACTTCGGTTACTCCGTCATTGGTGAAGAGAGCGCTGAAGGATAAGAGAATTCGCTCCAAAACCCGGTTAACCCGAATGGAGTTCGAGTATTATGCTGATGAGATCCTGAAAGCTCTGAATACCGTTGAACGGCCAGGTCTTCATGAATCAGAAAGAGCTCCACCTCCACTTGATCCTACTCAAGATAATCAGATTGCTCTCGACTTCTTCGTCACTTATGATCTTGAGTATCTTCTGAAGGGTTCATCAAAGTACGCCACCTCCTAGACCTTGCTGAAAGCTGCCAACTGGGGGAGAATACCCTGGATCGAGGAAAAGGTAAACCGACTCTGGGTCCCAAGGGTAACTCGTAATTATGATATGTATGCTGTTATAGGTGCATCTCATTGGGACGAACGAGTTCGAAGGGCGTACAGGGGTTGCTGCCTAGTCAATTCTGGAAGCAACGTTAGATCCGATATCCGCATCTCCAGCATCTTAGGGTTGAAAACTGAAGCCAAGAATGGCTATTATCATGTGACGGAGATTCGTCTGAAAAGGGAAGATGACAGAGAATACAAAATCCAGCAGGGAGACTTTTCTATCATTCGCCTTGAGGATATCGAAGACATGTTGCTTCTGATGACCCGTGATCAACTCACACATATTCCTCGTGAAGACCTCATTGCCTTGAATACAGCACTTCGTATGTTCACACGAAGTGTTGTTATCAAGAAACGAGTTGAAGATCTTCAGTTGGGAGTCGAAAGTTACCAAAGGAAGCTTAACCTAACCCGTCCAGTGAATCAAGTGTTACCTCAACATGTCAACAGATGTCCCTTTACCGGCATTTCTGTTCCGAATTGTGGGATTTTCTACTTGAACAGTCGAGGGTTAATGAAGTTTATGAGGGTGGGTGAGCTTTATAAGTACAGTGATGGGACTCTCATCTACGTCAGAGGAAAGTTGGATCATCTCAATTCGGGTGGGACTTTACCAGAGATGACTGAGGATTGGCATCAGGGTTACCATATTTAGTGCACCACAAACTACTGCAACGATCCAACTAATGGGTCGTACATTTCAGGTCCACTTTATATTGGTTTTTCAATTGTGAATATGTATATTTGTGAATATTGTGCTTGTACGGCTTGATATAGTGTCAAGGTATGATAATTTTTCAAGAATTTCTCACGAGATTCTAAATCTTTCAAAATATATCATACTAAAGCACTACAAATATCCCTTATTAACTTAAGGGGGAGCATTAACATGTTCTATGGCCAAACATCGATTTCATTTATACCCAAAGACCGGTTAATCCATTCAGTATCCCAAATATTAATGGTTAACATTTTGGATAAGGGGAGAAAATGGGATTAAGGAGACTTAAGTGATACTTGGCTAAAAGATGAAAAAGACTTAACGATAATCCAACTTAATATGTGTAAAGCACGTGTTAAGGGGAGCGTTTTTGATGATCAAAAACACCTAAGGTACGAAATTTTTGATTTCAATATCACAAGTACTTTAGGTGATTTTCAATGATTTTTCATGGTGGCAATTCCTTCCCAAAACACGCTTAATTCACAACGAATGTGGTGACAAAAGGGTGGTAGGAATAGGTTTAGTCCAATGATTCATCAGAGCCGATGGAATCTTCCCAAGGACAATTCCCTAGATAGAATTAGAAGTCCTAGGAAAGATGGAGAAAGAATGTGAACGTAGCTGAATGCCGACCAAGTACTTAAGCTAGCACTGGAACAATCACAACAAGGTTCTAGTGATGACGTATTGGTAAGCATTGAAGGGGTTGAAGAATGAAAAAGAATTGTAAAGATAAAGGGTGTAAAGAAAGAAGCCCTCCTTACAACTTTAGGCAGAAACCGGGTCAATACATATGCTATTGAGGTCATTTTTGTTAATGATTCTCGATATTGAAGAAAGACGTCATGGACCCAGTGATGCAATGCACAACCCTTCCCAGCTAACTCAAATATCTCTTAAAAGGTATTTGTTTTAATCACATGAAGATCAACACGTTATCTATTGGTTTATTCACTCCGAATAAACTGGTATTGAAAAGGTGGCACTCCTCTCCAGTCATCGCTTACTAAATCAAAACGCACAATCGAGTCTAGAGCCAAGAGATCATCAAAAGTCTCATTAGGACACTTTCCATTTATTCCTTGCTTTCTCACACACTGTGAAAAGTAAGAGATTTTTATGAGTCCTACGCAGTATTCCTGTAATATTGCCAGAACATCCGAGTAATACGCAAGTATTACAATGAAGATGGAAATCCTGCTTGAGCCAACATCAAACAAGCTCATGGTAGGTTACACGTGCGGTTCTTTTAGAACCAATCTTGTGAAAAACTGGAAAGAAACAGTGGTTTAATTCTTAATTGAACTTAAACTCGTTCCAGGCCTCTACGCATTATCATATGATCTTGCCAGAACACTCAGAGTGACTCTTTATTGATCACAGTGACGAGTGGAAATCCTTCTAGTGTTAACATCAAACAGCACTTGGTAGGTGACGTGCAAGATTCTTTATGAATTGAGCTCGTGACAACTGGAAAGCAACGATGGTGAAAATCTTAATTGAAATTCACTTGTTCCAGGTTTCATGAATTGACGGCTTCAAATCACAAGGATAATTTATCCAAGTGATTCACTCTTTATGTTCGCAGTCAGCTTTGGACGGTCGAATAAAGAGAACGGGTTTACCCGCGAAATCCTGTCAGGAAGTTACTTAATTGAAACTATCCGTCACGGGTACGATATCTAATATCGTCCAACGGTCTTCACCGACCGGAGGTAAAATGCTACCGGATTAGAAAAAAATGTTCAAAGCTATTTTATTCGTGTCGTTGCTGTGTACCTGTTAAAGACGGTGGCGTTGTTGTGTACCTGTTGAAGACGGTGGCGTTGCTGTGTACCAGTTAAAGACGGTGGTGTTGCGGTGTACCTGTAGAAGTCGTTCCCACATGCTTATGTCTTTCTGCATCAAAGTTCAGCAAAAAATTCAAGAAAGTACAAGATGAAGTCTTCCGCTGTAACAAACTCTAAAGCTTTCGAGAATTCAACAAAAAGACATAAGTGTGTGGAACATGGAGTCACGAGGAGGAAAAATTCACAAGAAGGCAAAGATCGCACGTGAAAGGCCAAAAGAACAATGCTCTCAAGCCAAAGCCAAAAAGATCAAACCAACATATTCACAACAAAAAGAAAAAGAAGAAAAGACTACGAGCTAAAGAACGAAGACTTAGTATAGTATGCTAGGTTTAGAACTTTGTAACGTGGAGTGACCTCCCTTACGGGGAGATTGTTAGAAATACGTTTTTTATGTATATTAGAAGTATCGGTCACTCCACAATATTATTAATGTTGTAATAGCTCATAGTTGATAGTTACTTATTTAGTTAAGTATGAACCAGTCCATGGGCTTGTCATGGGCCGGCCCAAGTCCACATAAGGCTTGGAAGTATAAATACCCCTTTCCTCCTTAGAAAGGGGTTGGCTGTTGTTCACTTTGTGTTTCCATTTATAAAATATCACATAGTTTTCTCTCACTTTCTCTCTCTAGTTTCTCTCTCTAGAAAACATCAACCCACTTCATAGATTCATAGGTTATCAAGATTCTACATCATCATATAATCATCATATACATATACAATAGGAAATAAAATACATGTTTACATAATCAAATTAACAAAAAGATGAGGAGGACAATCTTTATACCACCATGATGATGTAGGTTGATCAAAACATGGATTTTTGATGGAGAAACTTGTGATGCACGAAGACCATCTTCATGACCACCATTCTTCATGTATACCTTGTGGAAAATCATCCTCAAGACACCAAGGAAACTCCTCCATGGATGTTATAACTTGCACCAATCAATAGGGCTTCAAAAGGGCATCAACATGTATATGAATAACATGAGATTTTGTGGTTGATTTTGATCAAATGAGGGTGTTGTTTGTAATATATGGGAAGGCACATTTGGGCTAGAGAGAGAGAGTTTGTGTGTGGTATTGCATGGTGGAATGGTAGAATGAAATGGTAGCTAGTGGTTTTGATAGTGTTAGTGGAAAGTTAGCTTATATTGTAAGCAAAAAGGGACAAGTGTAAGCTTCTTTGGTGAAAACTTGCCACCTTCTTCATTTGGCCGTCCATATTGAGTGGGGTGGGGGAAAAATGGTTTTGTCTCATCCCCATTTATTTACGGGTACTCCTCGATTCTAGTTTCCTCGATTTGCGTGCCCTCGGGTCGTTTTACGAAAAACGTTTTTATAAATTGTAAATCAACGGCACAAAACGAATTTAATAAAAATTGTCTCATCAAAAACGGAGTTCGAAAACATAAATACGTAATCCTAAGGTTTCCGGTTTAGTCGTAAAGGACGTTAAAATAAAATCGTAAGTCCTAATCTCTTCTCGTAAATTTGCGAGTTTATGAACCATCACAAATTTAAAACTCCAAAATAATATTCATGGACAATTTTATTTTCTGAAATGTCGGACTGTCACCAAAGACGGTGTATGTAAACGTAAGCACGTAACGTAGAATCCTCCGGTTTAAACGTAGTCGATGCTACTTCAAGACGTAAATCCAAATTTCTTCCCAAAAATAAGTGAGTTCATAAAATAATATTTTCAAATAAATATTGAGAATAAAATATTGACCACAAAATTGACGGATTGTCACACGTATTCTTCGCGAATTAGTTTTTCCCAGGTTATTCCGAATCAGCAGGTTTATTCCGGATCAGCAGATATTCCGGATAAACCAAATATTCCGGATAAACTTGTTATTCCGGATGAAGTGATTTTCCGAATAAAGGTTTTAGTCTAAAATATTCCGGATCAGCAACATATTCCGGATCAACTTGATATTCCGGATCAACTTGTTATTCCGAATCAGCAACTTATTCTGGATCAAGACATTCCGAATGAAGGTTTGAAAGTTATTCCGAACCAAGTGTATTTCAGATTATTCCGAACGAAGACATTTATTCCGGATAAGCAGACATTCCGAACCAAGCCTGATATTCCGAATAAAGGGTTTAGTCCTGATGAACTAATTATTCCGGATGAAGGAGTGATTATTCCGCACGAACAAACTTATTCCGGATAAAGGATTTCGTTTGATTATTCCGAATAAGCTTATATTCCGAAAAAACCTTTTGTATTACATTTAGGACTTCTATCGAAGTTAAGTGGTCTTTTCCTTGTAATTGTCCTCATTTTAACCAGAAAATTTTTCGACATTTTTCAAAATTTTTAATCTATTTTGGCCTATTAGTTTCTCCTTTGTATAGTTATTTTCTTTCTTTGCTAGAATAAATTTTTTAATAAAGTGGTTTTAATTTTCAACGTTGTGAATCTTTTGACTCAACCCGAATTTACTTATCTAAGTTTACTCTAGCTAGTATCCTTAACGTGTTTAAGTCAAGTTTTGCTAGGATTTTATATAGGGAGCTATAAAACGCGAAAGTCTTAACTCTCACGGGTTAAGAACAAGAACTTTTCGCAAGTTCCTATAATTGATCCTAGAGAGTCGTTTATCAAGGGAACTTTAAAATGTGAATTCTAAAACTTGAAAAAGTCTAGGAATTTGCAAGATCCTATAGATGACTCGAAAACCCAAAACTTTGATTTAATAGGCTAAGCATCCACGAGTCTCATTCCTTGAGATTTTAAATTGTGGAGAACGAGAGATGATAGAGTCAATTATAAGTTTGGTATCCTTTCGTGAATTTATGTGAGTTAATTATAAGCCTATTCTCCCATCGCTTGCTAATAAATTTATCTACAATAAAGGTTGTACGATTTGAAAAGTTACTTAGCTTCTAGCCCAAGATCGTTTAAAAGTTGCTCGGTATTGATTAGAGTTCAAAGCCAAGGCATAACTTATTGAAGCGAGACGCGAAGATTGGCGAGTCCGAAAAGGCCCTAACAAGGCATGAGGGCTAAATTTTGTTGCTAAAGATCCCAAGTGATGTGAAGAATAATTTATCAAGAATCAATGTGAAGGATCGAGACACACGACGAAAAGAAAATACTCCCGTAAAGATCATGGAGAAGTCTATCCAAAAAGGCCCTAACAAGGTATGAGGATAAATAGATCCAAGTCCTAAAAGGAGGCGGATCGTTGTATATCAAAATCCCAAATAAAGATTAGAGAAAAATGAAGAAGTCGTGGTCCAAGTATGAAGAATCTCTCAAAACTTCAAGTGAAGAAATTCCTATTATGAAGAGAAGACCATTATTTCATGAACGTCTCTCAAGATTTGAAGTATGAATTCACTACCAAATATCGGTCCGAGAAAGGTCTCAAATCGTGAAGCGAGTTATGCCAAGATATAAACTTTATGAGGTCCCGAGAAGCAGTTTTAAAAGATTTTGTCCTTTAGCTAACTATTGATTAAATCGTCCTACTTTATTGTCAGCCTAATAACTATCGTAATAAGTCAACAATGCATCCTCGTGATCATTCAAGAAAATAATAAAATAAAAGAGATACACCTAGGAATAAGGGAGTCTAAGTAAATAATTGGCCCACATGAGTTCATGTTAGTTTGCTAACATATAATAACAATGATCTCGTTTTTAAGCTTGGTATGGGGAACGTAAAACTTGAGGATGATAATCATTCATGACATTCTAAACCCTAAGGTAAGTTTTTGACTTCTTTACTTGTGTTGTTATTTTATATCTCTTTAATAAAGGCCAAGGTGGATTGATTGTGATGAAAATTGTAATCTTTCTTTGTAATTAATGCATTGCATGAGGACATTGCAATGGTCAAGTGTAGGGGATTTGATAGGTGTGAAAACACCCATCCTTTTACCACTTAATTATAATAAAAACAAGACCATAACGTGTATTTTATGTCGTAAATGTCGGAATTATGCGTGGTTTGTGTTTTTGTTGTGATTTTAGGATCAAAATGTAAAAAAGGAAGAAAACACGGGCTTTCACGGGCTTTTATCGAAGAAAAAGACAAAAGACGAAGTCAAGAAATCATGAGTGCAAAAAGAACGGAAGTCCAAGGCCTATTCTGGAGATTTATCGAAGAAAAAGTCCCAAGACGGAAGTTTAATAAAGCCGAAGAACTCAAGTCTAATTTATGAAGAAATCACAAGACGAGTTTAAAGTAATCCCGAGAAAAAAGTCGAAAAAGTCGAAGAATTGAGAAGACTGAGGACTAGACGATAAATAAAGAAAGAAGAAAGAAAGAGGAAGCTTCCACTAATCACCTCCTCTCCTATAAATAGACCTCATTAGTTTCATTTTCATTTTGTTGGCTAATAGTGACAATTAGTCTTCCACCATTTAATTACTTGCACATTTATTTCATTGTCATTTTAATTACCTTGTCTTGTACCTTTAATTCCTTTAAATTCAAGTAAGTTTCCTTTTATTGTTATTGAATCTTTACTTTTCTTGTTAATCTCCTATCTACCTTTCTTGTTTTGATTTGATATTAATCTTTATGTTTATGTTCATGTTCTTAAGTTTTTATTGATTTGATTAAGTGGGTTTTGATTATTTTGATTATTATTGTTAGTTTTATTGATTTGGATTGATAGATTATCATTAGTTTATCATTTGTGGTTAGTTTGGTTTAATCTTATGGTTGATTTTGATTAGATTAGATTGAATCTCGTAGCTTTTATCTTTTCCGTGTTCTTCGCGAATTAGTTTTTCCCAGGTTATTCCGAATCAGCAGGTTTATTCCGGATCCGTAGATATTCCGGATAAACCAAATATTCCGGATAAAATTGTTATTCCCGATGAAGTGATTTTCCGAATAAAGGTCTTAGTCTAAAATATTCGGGATCAGCAACATATTCCGGATCAACTTGTTATTCCGAATCAGCAACTTATTCCGGATCAAGACATTTTGAATGAAGGTTTGAAAGTTATTCCGAACCAAGTGAATTTCAGATTATTCCGAACGAAGACTTTTATTCCGGATAAGCAGACATTCCGAACCAAGCCTGATATTCCGAATAAAGGGTTTATTCCGGATGAACTAATTATTCCGGATGAAGGAGTGATTATTCCGCATGAACAAACTTATTCCGGATAAAGGATTTCATTTGATTATTCCGAACAAGCTTATATTCCGGATGAAGCTTTTATTTCGCATGAGGTAATTATTCCGAGTAAAGAAGAATTATTCCGAACGAAGGTTTATTCCGAATGAGCTGTTTTTAGTTTATTTTAAGTCTATGTTTTTATATTCTTAAGCTTTACTTTTTCCCGCATTTTTACTTAGTCGCACTTTAAGTTTACTTGCCTTAGATTTATTTTAAGCTTGCCTTTAGTTAAAGTTTTAAGTTTGCTTTAGTTTACTTTTAAGTTGCCTTTAGGATAGTTTTAAGTTCTTGCCATTAATTTCTCGTCACGCTTTTAATTTCTCGTCATTTATTTTAAATTAGGTTTAGATTTAAATAACCGCCATTTACGTTTAAGTCTTGCAAATTAATTACACTACAACGACAAAACTATTGTTTCCCACCATAAGACGACTGAGTCGCACATTTTTCCTTTCTCAATTCGAAAAGATCGGACGATAAAATTTTCTTACTAGGCCAAAAGCCTTGTATTAAATGGCTCCGCTGCCGGCTCTTTTCGTTAAGATTAACGGTTTTCTGTGAGAGACGCGTTGCTTTTTGGGATCCGTTCATTCGTGAGCGTTATTTTCTTGCTTAAAAATTTTCAAAAAATAAAAATAAAAAAACCATAAAAATTAATAATTGTTAAAAATCCATAAAAATTAAAAATTTTCAAAAATCCAAAAAGATTTTTATTTTCATTGTGTATATATATTGTCTATTTCTTGGGTATTGTTTTCTTTTGCTTTCGCAGGTGTATGCGTACTAGATCTTCCACTTATCCAGAGCCCGAGACTCGTGAAGATTTAGCTATGGAAGGTGTGAACAACAACAATAACCCACCGCACCTCAACAATAACAACAACAATGTTCTTCCACAACCCGATCTTCGGACAATGGAGGAGCTTTGTCAACCCACAATGTTTGGACGAGGAGGACCGATTGCGTCGATGAAAATCACGGATCCGGAGTTTTCGTTGAAGCATCACATGATCCAACAAGTGAAAACTAACCCTTTTCGCGGATTACCGGATGATGATGCCAACAAGCACCTCGACAAATTCATTAGTATTACTCAAAGCATGAAGTTGCCCGGTGCTACTATGGATGTTCTTCGCCTTCAACTCTTTCCACATACTTTATCACACCACGCCGAAAAATGGTTTGATCGTCTCCCGAAGAATTCTATTCATACTTGGGACGACATGACTCAACGATTTTTGTCGCGCTACTTTCCACCATCCATGGTCACGAGCCTTCGAAATCAAATCAGCGGTTTCATGCAAGAACCCGATGAATCTCTCTTTAATGCTTGGGAAAGATATAATGTTTTGATCGATCGATTTCCAAACCACAACATGCTCCCCGTTACCTTGATTGACACTTTCTACAACGGTTTGACTTTTCGTGATCGTGATACGATTAACGCAGCCGCCGGTGGCACATTTATGAAAAGAAGACCCGAGGAGTGTAGAGAGCTTATTGAGAACATGACTACTCATCACAAAAATTGGGATTCCTCCGCTTCTTCAAGGAACAACCCGAGAGTCAATGTTTCTTCTACTTCAACAAACCCCGATATGACCGAATTCACCCGCATGATGGCCGAAATGAACAAAAATATCTTGCTCATAGCTATAAACCAACAACAACAAGTTAAAGCTGTAGCAAATTCTTGTGATACATGCGGCGGTCCTCACTCATACACTGATTGTCCTTCTACTCAAGGAAATCCGAAAAACGTGTATGCGGCTTATGGTAATTATTCACCGGAAAAATTACCAAGCCCGACCTCAAGGGGATCGAAATTTGCTAAGTTACCGTTCTAACAACTATCTTTCACCCTGTTTTTCTCCTCAAAACCAAAACCCCAACAATTACAATATAAGCAACCAAATCCCACATACAGCTTCTAATCCTTATCACCCACCCGCTCAACAAGCCCCACCCATCAATCACGATGTTGACGCCTTAATGAGAACCCAAGGAGAGCAAATCAAGAATCTACAAAGCCAAATTATCAATTTGAAAGGGGATATCACTAAGCAAGGGAATGACATTAGATCCGAGCTTCAAAATGATATACAAACCTCCTTCAGCACTCAAACAAATGATTTGAAGAATATGTTGGCTAGTTTCTTATCAACCACTCCACCCTCTACTTCGGGCTCTCTACCTTCCAACACCGTCACCAACCCAAGAGCGAATGTGAGTGCTATTACTACCCATAGTGGAGCACATTTAGTAGGACCATCTATCCCACCCCCAGTTACACCATCTACACCTCCTCCACCACCATTTATCCCTACTACTCTCACACCTAGTATTAGTTCACCATTACCGTCTCCACCTCTACCAGCTGAAGTACCCAAGAAGAACCCTTCACCAACCCCACCTTCCACCTATAAACCCAGCATTCCTTACCCTTCTCGACTCGACAAGGCTAGAATTTTGACTAAGAATGACGTTCAAGTCTCTAACTTTTTGGACAAGATTGCCGGCATGACCATCACCTTCACTCTTGTTGAAGCTCTTGCCCAAATGCCACAATTTGTCAAGATGTTTAAGGAATTGCTTAGTAAGAAGGAGAAGATGACCGAGTTTGTTAATACTCGATTAAATGAAAATTGTTCTGCCGTCCTTCTCAAAGAACTTCCGAAATAACTTGGAGATCCCGGTCGTTTTGTGCTACCTTGTACTTTTAACCAAACCGACGAATTTACTGCCTTAGCTGATCTTGGGCTAAGTATTAATTTGATGCCTTTCAGTGTTTGGAAAAAGTTATCATTGCCCGACCTTACACCAACGAAGATGATTCTTGAGCTTACAAACCGCACTCTCGCTTACCCGCTTGGTATTGCCGAAGATGTGTTCATTAAAGTTGGCACCTTCACTTTTCCGGTCGACTTTGTTGTTGTAGATAATGAAATGGACCCTCGTATTCCTTTAATACTTGGTCGGCCATTCTTGAGAACCGGGAAAGCTCTTGTCGATGTTGCCGAAGGTACGTTAATCTTAAGGGTCGGGAATGATGCACAAGTGTTCGAAATGGGAAAGATCACAAACAAATCCTATGGAAGAGAATCGGCGAATATGATTAATGTGCTTGATGATTTTGTCATCTACAACAATCTCTATTCGATTCTTGCTTTTATAATCCACTGTTTCAAGATGATGTGGATGATTCTCTCTCTAATTCTGATCCTCCCCCAATTATTGATTCTCCACCGATCTTTGATACTTATGATGATGATTCTAGTTTCGATGGAGATGATTATGATGATTTTACTTCCGAGTATCCAGATATGCCCACTTATGATGATTTTGATGAGGCTGATACTCTTTCGAGTGATTCTTCTCATGATGAAGATCCTCCACCAACCATGCTTAATCCTACTTTGGATGACTACTCATTTGAGGAAGACTTTTCTACTTTTCTCAATACATACTTCCTTCATGAGAGTGATGCCCCTCCTTTAGACTTTGATGATTATGGTCTTCATCCTTCTACGAATTTGAAGAAAATTCTTTCAAAGGAGACGACACCGGACGACACCAACATCCGCAGCACGTATGTTTTGACACCTCTTTGTCCACCTTCTGAGGACGAGGTTGTGCATTTTCTTAGCGGATGTTCTTCAAATTCTGCTTAGCCTGAGTGCTATTTTCCCCTAAAGGAAAAGGTGTTCGACCCCGGTATTGAAATTTTTAAGCCATCTCAGTATCCTTCTGATAAAATAAAAGGAAAAATCTTTGGTTCTTATGAAGATATGCTTGCCCTTCACCATACTTGCTTCCACCGTGCTTCACAATTGCTTAAGGGAACCTTTCCTACTCTTATTTGGCTTGCCTTGTTCGCCTTAAGCCTGTGTTACTTGATGGACGAAAACTGATGAGATGGCATTTATACATGATCTCATCTTTCTTTTCGGGCTTTAAATGCATAAAGATGTCATAAAATACCATATATATGCTTGTATTTGTTTACTTGTGTATTTTTGGTATGGATACCGTGAAAAAGACAAAAGATCACAAGAAACAAGGAAAAAACAGACACAAGAAATGAAGTCGTACAAAGAACCGGGCCCTAGTTCATGAATTATCCAACATTTACCCGTGAAGACATGAAGATATGCAAGATTGATCCTCAAACAATGAAGAAATGACACTTAAAACCCTTTTGAATTCATAATTACAAGTTTGGTCCCTTAAGTTTGTCAAAATTGCAAAAAGGTCCTTCACCTTTGAAGAAATGGCAAGATTAGTCCCTCATCAAATCTAAATTGTCAATTATGGTCCCTCATGAAGTCAAAGATACAATGAAGACCTTTGAAGATCAACAAAGTCTAAAATCAGTCTTTCAATTATGAAAACATGGCAAAAATAACCCTTTAAACCTTTTTGGAAAAGTTTTATGCCAAAAGTGTGAAGATGGAAAGTTTATTAACAAAGGAAACAAGTTTTGTGGGCTGAAATACTTGTTATACACTAATACTAGGGTGTTGCAACCAAAAGTATCAAAGTTCGTTATAGTTCCGAATCTTTTCGAATTGAAAACCGGTCTTAAGTGCGACTCAATCGTCTTTTGGTGAATCAAGAGAATGGTTTGGTTTGTTTTAAACTACTAGCAAGTAATTAAAGTGTCGTTGAGTAAAATGGAAGTTAAAAGATTAATTTGAATAACGAGTAAAAATAAATGCATATAAATGTAAAGGTGTCAATGGAAAGGCACTAACTCTTTAAATAAAACTAGCACTTGGAAAATTTTCAGAAAAATAAAAGGTACTATAAGAAAGTTATATCGAAAGAAACCAAAAACAGCCAAAAGGGAGCCCGATCGGAATGTACTCCGATCGGATGGTCGGAATGGTGGGAAGAAGTAACACAATCGGAATGTGCAAGTCTGTCAATCGGAAAGTGGGATTAGGGACCCAATCGGAATGTGCAAACTTACCCAAATCGGAATATAAGAAATGCTACCAATCGGAAAGCACAACAAAGCTGCTAATCGGAATATGGGAACAATCCCAATCGGAACATGAAAAATACTTCCCGTCGGAATATGAGCAAGGCCTGATCGGAATGTTTTTGGGGTGCCAATCGGAATGCCAAAGCCCTCATCCGATTGGGCTCAATCGGAATGTGGAGAGGTATGCTCGGAAAAAGGGCCAATCGGAAAAAGGGAGTTAAACCACCTCCTAAAATTATGGAAATCGGTTAAGCAAGTAAATAAGCTATAGTTGAGAGCTTATCACAACACTAACCCGAATCAATGCTTAAACCGGATCAAATAAGCACTAGAATCAACTTATCAACCCGAAATCAAACAACTTTTTGTATCAAACAATAAAAACATCTACTTTTTAATAAACTTTTTAATAAGAAAAGTAAGATAATCATAAAAATAAGCCAATAAGCACAAAAGTCTTATAGCTTAATCAAATGAAAACTTATAAAATGATCAAAAGATTAACTTTTTAGCATGAAATCAATTAGAACAACACGGATCACATGATAATCACACCAAAATCAATCTTAAATCAAAGAAAAGTAGAATGAGATTAAGAGATAAAAGCTTAAAATGGAACTTGATTAATAAAAATAAGCATACAAAAGTGTTAATCTTGAAAGATTAAAAGTAAAAGATGAACTAGTGAGAGAAAGTTTAAGACTTTCTCTCTCTAAAAACTAAAAAGTAGAAAATTAACTAAAAACTCTAACCACCCTCCTAATGACTATTAGGAGGGTATTTATAGGGAAGGTGGAAGGAGTGCATGTGTTGCATCTTCTTTCTTGCTTTCTTCACGTTTTCTCGACTCGACTTAAATTCTTCGTCTTTGTCGTCTCGGGATTTGAACTTGTCTTTTAATTTTCTTCTTCTATTAGACTTAAGTTCTTCGACTTCGTTAAACTTCCGTCTTTCTGCACTCTTGATCTTTTGACTTCGTCTTTTTCCCGTTTTCTTCAGTAAAAGCCCGTGAAAGCCCGTGTTTTCTTCCTTTTTCATATTTAGGTCCTAAAACACAATAAAAACACAAACCACGCATAATTCCGACTTTTACGACATAAATCACACGTTTTGGTCTTGTTATTATTGGAAATAAGTAGTAAAAGGATAAGTGTTTTCACACTTATTAAATCCCCTACACTTGACCATTGCAATGCCCTCATGCAATGCATTAATTTTAAAGCACGGTTTACATTCTCCATCATAAATAATCCACCTTGGCCTTTATTAAATACTAAACATAAAAGATAGAAATAAGTAAAGAAATTAAAAACTTACATTGATTTTGGCAGCCATGAACGTTTATCATCCTCAAATTTCACGTTCCCCATACCAAGCTTAAAAACGAGATCATTGTTATTATAAGTTAGCAAACAATCACGAACTCATGTGGGCCAATTATTCACTTAGACTCCCTTATTCCTAGGTGTATCTCTTATATTTTATTTTTGTCTTGAATGATCACGAGGATGCATTGTTTGACTTATTTCGATAGTTATTTAGTCCGAAAATAAGGTGAACGATTTAATCAATAGTTAGCTAAAGGACCAAATCTTTTAAAACTGCTTCTCGGGATATCAGAAAGTTCATATCTTGGCATAACTTGGTTCGCGATTTGAGACCTTTCTCGGGCCGATATTTGGCAGCGACTTCATACTTCGAATCTTCGAGAGACGTTCTTGAAATTATGGTCTTCTCTTCATAATAGGAATTTCTTCACTTGAAGTTTTTGAGAGATTCTTCATCTTTGGACCACGACTTCTTCATTTTTCTCCAATCTTTATTTTGGACTTTGATATACAACGATCCGCCTCCTTTTAGGACTTGGATCTATTTATCCTCATACCTTGTTAGGGTCTTTTCGGATAGACTTCTCCATGACTTTTGGGGAGTTCTTGCTTTTCGTCGTGTGTCTCGATCCTTCATATTGATTTTTGATAAATGATTCTTCACATCACTTTTGGATCTTTAGCATACACCTTTTGCCAAAGAACAAGGACCAAAACTGCCAAGTTTAGAACTTCAAATCCCTAAACACGCGCCAAACAAATCACTCCCTAAGAAAACGGATCAAAACGTGTTACTGTAGCAAGTAAGAACCCAGATTTTACTTTTTACCAACAAAGGGTAAATTGCAATTAGTTGTTCCCCCGTGTGATTCACACAAGCAGAAACTCATCCCAACCTTAAAAGTCTCTTCTCCACTCACCAAAGGGTCCCACACCCAAAACCGTTTCAACCATCACATGACAACTTATTCCCCAAGGACTGCCACGTGTCAAGATCAACAGCCAATACTATTTGCTTCACTCCAAAGCTATTTTGAACGGTTTTGATCATTTTGGACAACTCACATCAAAGAATCGTCTAGAAGACCTCAAGGACAATATTGGGAATTTAGTTCTAGGGTTTATGAATAGTTCTTTGTATCCATTTGCCTATAAAAGGAGACCTCAACCTGTGAGAGTCCCTTTGTTCCAGATTTTGGCTATCAATCTTTGTAATTCCTTTTTAAGTTAATAAAATTTAAATTTCATAAAATCTTTGAATTCTCTTTTGTGTTTATTAAAAGTTGGTGTTAGAATAGCCTAAATCTGAGTTCCACTTTCATGTTTTATTGGTTTTGAAAAAAAGTTTTAAGGATTAAAACACTTGTTTTCAGAAATCAAAAGGGTTAGTCTGTTTTTTATCTCACTTGTTTGTTTGTTCATCTTAGCAGCTTGGAAGCTGGTACTTGTTCTGCTAGTACCTTAGTTCAAACAATCCAGGGCCTGGATGTAGGTCTTGGAGGTTTGCACCCTTCTCCTTTTTCATTTCTCTTTACTTTTCTGCAGATTTGCGATTTTTGTATGGTTGTTGTTGAATCTGTGTTTTGATGGTTGGATCTTGTTTATCTGGTATTGTTTGATTTTATTGAGTTGATGTTGACTTGATTTGTGGTTTGAATCTGAAAAATCCTTTGATAATTTGTGAAAACAGATCATTAAGGGGTGTTTGGGTTAACTGCATAAGCAGGATTTGTGGGAAATTTAGTGGTTGTTTTGTGTTGTTATCTGTTGGTATCTGTTTACCTGGTTTACTTGGTCACTTCTTTGCAGGTTTTGTGGTTTGAAACACCTAAATCCAACATATAGCTATAAAATCAGATTTACTTGGTTAATTTGGCTAAAATTTAGAGGACACCTAGATCTAATCATAGACCAGGGTTAAAAAGTGTTAAATCTAAGTTAACATAACCAGGGAAGTAGGATTTGATGCTTGAAATTGGATATGTGGTCAATTAGATCAGCAAAGTGTGCTTGAGTCCTTGTAGTTCATATCAGAAGGTAAATTTTGCTTTGATCTTGTTCCATACTTTGAATTAGTGACTGATTTAAGTTTGTTTATGCTTAATCATAGTGTATATAGCTTGTTTATGCATCTGGTTGAATTTGGAGTGCTTATTCATGCTAAAACTGCTTAAGTGTTCATAACTGCTTATAATCCAGGTCTGTGCAATATCTGTGGACTGTTTGCTTATTCTGGACTTATTGTGTGAACCAATTTGTGATTTCTTTGTTGCTATAGACTCCTTGTGATTCACTGATCACAAGGGTGCCCTTGTTTCCATTTGAATCCAACTGGATCTCTCTAAAAAGCTTGGTCAAATAGTCAAAGCAGTGGGAACTCCTTTCCCCTGCTGCTAGCCACTGCTAGTGTATTTTGGTGTTCAGCTTATCAATATGTTATAATAGCTTATTTTAACCAGCAACAACTTGGATTTTGTAATAGGTGCTCATTATTTGACCCATTTGTTCATACTGGAGCAATTGGTGTGTTGACTTTAGGGTTTGACTAGAAAACCAACTTAATTGACTTTTTCATAAGTGCTTATTGGCTTATTCTGGCTTATTGGTGTTGCTTATTGGATTTTTGTTGATTGATTTGGCTTATTGAATTTATTTGTGACATTTTGCAAGTTGAATCAAGTCCTGAGGTGCCCTAAATCTCAAACCCGACTATTTTGTCGTTTTGTGGATTTGTACTTTGCTTATTTCTGGCTTATTGAGTGTGCTTTTTCAAAATTTCTTTTTACAGATCTCTTTAGCATCCCAAAAGAAGGTTGTGTGTCAAATTAGAGCTTATGGCATTAGCTTATTGCTTAATGGGCTTAATGGCCCAATAAGGATAAGCTGTTTGCTTAATAAGCCGTGATAAGCTCACTTTCAGCTTTTGGGCCTTCAGAGTTTTGTGTTTAGAATTAAATTTTGAGTCAGATTGGGCTTTTCCAAGTCAATTGGGCCAAGTTTGACTTTTTGGGCTAAAAAGCCCATTAGTGTTGATTGTTTTTTGCTTTGGCCCATTTGAGGGCCCAATAGGGGTATTCTGGTCATTTCACTTTCATTTTCTGTTTATTTAGGTTAAAATAAACTAGTTTACAAGTTTTTAGAATTTTTTATAATTTTCGGATTTTTAATATTATTTTATTATTATTTTTCAAATTTCACATTTTTGCACTTTTTACATTTTTCTTAGCTTAAATACATTAAAATAGGATTTTTGCAACTCTTAGATTAATTTTATCATCTTTAAATTAATTGTTATAATTATTTAAATTTTAATAGTTTTTAAATCATTTTATAAAAGTAGTTTTTAATCTTTTTAGGTCATTTTAGAGGTTTATCAATTGAAAAATCTTTATTTGGGCTTTTTGATAATTAATTTGATTTTTAGGGCTTTAATTAGCATTTAAAATTTGAATATTTAGTTAATTAAGAGGTTTGAAAAAGTTTTGATCATTGGTAAACTCTTAGTTTATTTATATTGATTTTTGGTGAATTTTTGGTAATTTTTAGAATTAATTTTTATTTTTGCTTATTTTACGGTTTTACGTGTAGTCGTCGTAGTAATTAATTTCACGTCTTCGTCATTCTCTTTTCTCATCCCTTTCTAACCAATATTAATCTCAAACCTTGCTACATTTTAGTCACACACATATACCTCCTTGGGAAACGAACTTCATTAGGGTCATTTGTACACGGTTTTCCTAAACCGTCGTATTTAATACTTTCCCTATTTACCCTCCTTTTCCTAAAGGTGTGGTAAAACTCTACAATCATTTTTGGCGCCGCTGCCGGGGAGTTGTGTCGTGATTAATTTGTCTTGTTGTTTTTAATATTAACCATAAATAGTATTTGTATTAGTAGAAATCTACTAATACGTATTATCGGTTTTTTTTTGTTTTTCTTGTGAAATTATTATTACTATATTGTATTAAGTATCACAATCAATACAAAATATCTCCAAAAGTGTGAAAACACAACCTTAATTGGGATTTGATCTCCTAATTATTGTATTCGAATCTCAAACAAAAAGAAAAAGGCAAAAATAGATAAATACTTTCGTGAAGCTCGATTTTGAAAAATACAAACTATAAGGTGGGTATAAGGCGGGTATTATAAAATATACCCCGAGGAAAAAGGCTCTTAAGTGCTTCGCGCCGCCTCGTTTCCCCGCTTGCTTGTGAGTATTTTGAGATTGAAGGCTAATCGAGGGCTTTTCCGCCCAAAGTATTATTACGTATAATATATTTGCTTGGTTTCTTTCTGATTAAACCCTCTTGAACAATTTGGTTTTCACCAAAGTTCTAAAGTCATTCGAAGGCCTTCACTCCACGTGATCGTTTTCATTCCTTTGAGGCTTCTTTAATCAAGAGTTTTATTCGAGGAGAGATTTGGTAGATTGTTGTCTACGAAGATACACCCATAAAGAATCTTCTTTGCTCACCCCCCATTCTTCGTGAAGTTTATGATCACTCGTAATCAAGCAAAACGAGCTCGTAAACGTCTTCAAAAGCAAGCCAATCAAGAGACGTTGATTGTAGAACAACCTCCAATTTTTGAACCTATTGTAGAACAATAAGTCGTCATGGCTAATCGTACTATGATGGAGTTGCTACAAGCACCCACCGAGGGTTTTGGAGAGGCCATTGTGATTCCCGCCATCCTTGCGGAGAATTTCGAGATTAAAACGGGTTTAATGTCGATGTTGCAAGCTAATAAGTTTAGAGGTCATGAGAAAGACAACCCGCATTAACACATAAGGAATTTTAATCTTCTCACCGCTACTAGCAAGTTTAAGGATGTTCCACATGACGCCATTAAGATGATGTTGTTTCCATACTCGTTTGATGGACCCGCTAAAATTTGGCTTGAGAAAGAACCGCCAAATTCAATTTTGACATGGGGTGATCTTGTTTCTAAGTTTGTGAACAAATTTTTTCCACCATCTAAGACAACACATTTGAAAAATGAGATTTCAAGATTTGTGCAAAGAAATAATGAATGTTTTTCAATGGCATGGGAACGATTTAAAGAAATGTTACATGAATGTCAACACCATGATTTTTCGGAATTACATCAAATAGATACTTTCTATAATAGGCTTAAAGATCATGAACGACATTATTTGAATGCCGCCGCGGGTGGTAATTTTTTGTGCAAAACGACAGATGAAGCTTTAAAGATTATCGAGAATAGATCTAAGGTTTACAACCCTCGTAATACACCGAGTGTTGCCAATATGGGTTCGTCATCGTCGTCATCGTCTCGTAGCATTAAAGCCTTACATGATGAAGCTAATGAGGAAAATCGGTTTTTCCATAGGTTTTCAAATCTTATGACTCATTGGAAAGCACAAGATGCTTTGAACTCCGCTTCGGTTAAAGCTGTTGCTAAGAGTTGTTTGTCTTGTGGTGGAGCTCAAGATCTTTCCGAGTGCATTACCGCGGATGGTAACACTTCGAGTGCTTATGTAGCAACGGGAACTTATAACCAAAACGACCAAGTTTCTCGCCCAAATCAAGCTCCACCAGATCAAAATGCTAATAACTATCGAAACAACAATCAAAGTGGTAATTATCAAGGAAATTCACGTAACTACAACAAAGGGAATTATCAAAGTGGGAATGGAAAAGTTGCTAATCAAAACCAAAACCGTGATTTTCAAAGCACGACACAAGGTTTTCAAAATGCTCACACTTCAAGGAGAATTTTTGGATTATGCTAAAGCAAATGATGCTAAATTTGATAATATGCAACGTGAGATGATTAGCTTAAGATCCGAGTTGAAAAACGAGCTTAAAAACGAACTTGCTAATGAACTTAAAACTCATGATAATAAAATGGAGGGAATGTCCAACGTCTTCAACAAAATCAACAAAAGATGGAACAAGGACAACATGAGATTAAGCAAGAATTGTTAAAAGCGGATGCTAGGCAATCAAAATTTGAGGACCATATGGCAAAAATGTTTGAAGCAATCATGTGTAAACCCTCTTCCTCGGGTGGTCTTCCTAGTGATACCATTGCAAACCCGAAGGGAGAAATGAAGGTTATTACTACACGAAGTGGTAAAACTTTCAAGGAACCAATCTCTCGTCCAAGTACTTCTACGAAGAAGGAAATCGAGAAAGAACCCGAGGTGATGGTCGAAAAGGAGCACATTACAATCCCACGAAGTACCGCTCATACCACACCTACGGTTGAACCAATACCAATTGTGGAACCCGAGATTCCAAGGCCGTTGCCTAATGTCCAACCCACACCACCCTTACCTTACCCTTCGAGACGTGACAAGGAAAAGGCACAAGAACAGAATAATTATCAATTCGAGCTTTTTATGAAAATGTTTCGTGACATACATTTTAACATAATTTTTGCCGAAACTCTTATCATGATGCCTCGATTCTCCTCAAACTTCAAAAGTATGCTAAACAACAAAGAGAAGTTACAACAATCGTCTAGTTGTTCATCGGTTTTTCTTAGCCGCATACCACAAAAAGTCGGTGATCCCGGTAAATTTTTGATTCCGTGTGCAATTCAAGATATGGAGGAATGCTACGCCTTGGCCGATCTTGGTGCTAGTATTAATTTAATGCCTCTTGAGATTTTCAAATCGCTTTCGCTTCCGGCTCTTACTCCTTCGAACATGTCTATCGAGATGGCCGATCATTCTACGATTTTAGCATGTGAAGTAGCTGATGACGTTTTCGTTAAAGTCGGAAAGTTTTACTATCCCGTTGACTTTATCGTTGTAGACATTCCTATCGATCGAAAAGTTCCTCTCATTTTGGGTCGTTCATTTTTGGATACATCAAGAGCACTTATTGATGTTCATGCTCGAAAAATCACCCTTCGTTTCAATGAGGAAGAACTTGTCATCAATGCAACACAAAACTCCTATCTTTCTCATGTCTATTCTATTGCAACTTTAAACCATGGTGATTCAACCAATGTCGTTTGCAAAGAATTTTCACCAAGAGTTTTAGAAAATGTCCCCAAAAATAATTTACCATTTCCTCTGCCGGTGGAGGTTATGAGTGTAAAGCCTACAAAGAAGAAACCGTCAATACTTGAATCGAAAAATCCTTCGCCTCACCTCGAACATTCATTCTTGAAAAGTATTGATAAGTCACCGGTTTCTACGGAAGATATTTCGGATGACGAATATGTTGACCCCGATGGGGAGGTTTTCTTTGTCGATAAACGTTTTGAGAACTTACCACCACCAAAACCAAAACGGTTTTCAAATGTGAGAATTTTTAGTGTGACTAACATCGTCTTAGAAACACCAAATATTTTCGACATAATCAAAAAGGGTTTTCATAAGGAGAGTTTAAAAGGTAAAATAGGAAATGATTTTAAATGTGATTTAACTGATTTTTCTACAAATCTAACTCCGTCATCACCACGTGTTTTGAGTGCTATAAGCTCGTCTACTCCTTTTGACGATGCTTTATGTGGTTTTAGTATGGGGGAAGCCCCTTATGTTCCCTCATCCTTGTCCACCGAGGACGAGATATTCGATCCTGGAATCTATTATAAAGAGAAATCTCGGTCTTCCACCGATGCAATAAATGGAAACTACATCTATTTTCTTGGTGCGAGTCTACCTCGAGTAGCTCAAAAGTTTGTCTTACCAATTGTCCCACCCTTCTACTTGTCATCTCTTTTCTTCAAACTCTTTGAGTTTATGGCACGTGTGGAAGTGGCGTTGAATTGTTTATCCAATGAAAACGAAGACGCCATCTTTGATCCCGGTATTTTGTATCATTAAAGGACTTAGTCCTTGATACCGGCTGCTTTTTGGGCCTTGTTTATCATGTAAGCCCCATCAAAAAACTGACCATACCATGATTTTCCCTAAATGTTCACATTTTGAGGGGATCGAGTCGAGCTCATGACTCGGTAATAAAAAACGAGGTGCCTTGTGGGGGAGATCCCATGCTTATCCTTTGTATGCTTTCTAATAAATAATGAGAGGGGATTTTTGACCTTCCAACTCGTTGTCTCGTGGTTGTTTGTGATTGTGTTATCTAGATCATCATCATCTACGATTGAAGACTCTCGTGTTCGTTTACGTGAGCCTCCATCGTTTGTTTGAAGAAGTTTTTCACGAATCCATGACATATCCTTTATTGTTCTAACAATTATCTTTTAGCATACTTAATAAACGGCTTTAGATATATTGTTGATAACCCTTTCCATGCTAGATCCTAAGCATTCGATTCTTCGTCTCTAGTATGGGGGTGCTCCACCTTTAGACTCGAAACATTGAGGACAATGTTTACTTTTAGTATGGGGGTGAATAGATACTTGCTTTGCTACGCCCTCACGTTTTCCAACTTTCAATGTTTTATTTTATTTTGTTGCTAATAAGGCAAAAAATGGCCAAATTTTAAATTTTTTCTTAGTTTTAATAATTGTTTTTAAGACACGAATGTATATTTTCCGATGGGTAGAATAAGAGCTAATTTTTGACTTGATGGGCATTTGGAGCCATTTACATTCCTTAACCAGCTCAATTCAAGTTTTGCTAGACTTTTATATAGGGAGCTTTAAAACGCGAAAGTCTTAGCTCATACGGGTTAAGAACAAGAACTTTTAGCAAGTTCCTATAATTGATCCTAGAAAGTCACTTATCAAGGGAACTATAAAATGCATTCTCTAAACTTGAAAAAGTCCAAGAAAGTGCAAGATCCTATAGGTGGCTTGAAAACCCAAAACTTTGATTTGATATAGTCTTAATGAAAGCTAATCCAAATTTGGCTTAATTTTTATTTGCATGGCTAAGTATTCACGAGTCTCTTTAATTAGAGGTCTTTATATAGTGAAGAACAAGAGATGATAGAGTTAGACAAGTGATCATGCTAAACGTAGAACATGAAAGTGTTCTTTCAAAAACTCATATGTTTTTAATTGTGGCTTTTTCTTCCCATAAGATCAATGCATTATGAATAAAAATAATTGCAATAAGTAAGGTCGTACGATTTGAAAGGTTACTTAGCCTCTAGGGCAAGATCGTTTAAAAGTTGCTCGGGGTTGAATAGAGTTCATAGCCAAGGCATAACTTGTTGAAGCGGGACGCGAAGATTGGTGAAGATCCAAAAAGGCCCTAACAAGGCATGAGGAGCTCTATTTTGTTGCTAAAGATCCAAGATGATGTGAAGTATCATTATTCCTAAATCAATATGAACGATCGAGACACACGACGAAAAGCAATCACTCCCTAAAGATCATGGAGAAAGTCTATCCAAAAAGACCCTTACAAGGTATGAGGATAAATATATCCAAGTCCTAAAAGGAGGCGGATCGTTGTATATCAAAGTCCAAAATAGAGATTGAAGAAAAATGATGAAGTCGTGGTTCAAATATGAAGAATCTCTCAAAAACGTCAAGTGAAGAAATTCCAAATATATGAAGAGAAGACCATAATTTCAAGAACGTCTTCCCAAGATTTGAATTATGAAGTACATGCCAAATATAGGTCCGAGAAAGGTCTCAAATCGTGAAACGAGTTATGCCAAGATATGAACTTAAGGAGATACACGAGAAGCCGTTTTAAAAGATTTTGTCCTTCGGTTAACTATCGATTAAATCGTGCTACTTTGCTTTCGGACTAATAAATACTCAAATAAGTCAATATGAATCACTTGTGATCCATGACAAATAGTTAAAAATGCTAGTAACCCAATTCCTTTTATAATAACTAGGATTGCGGGGAGAAAAAGTATTACACAATTTGGACGTATGAGAAGAGTTAGCATTGTGACTTGTACCAACAATGATCTCGTTTTTGCACTTAGCATGGAATGTATGACAATCAAGGATGACGAAATTTAATCTAAGGGACATTTACTTGTTTCTATTCATTGACCCTAAAAGTCACATTCGTGATGAAAATCATACATTATGTCTTTACACGTCCTCGTAGTATTTTTGCAAGTCTTTTACTTTCCAATAAAGGTTAATAAAATTGAATTTTGGTGATGCTTAGATACTTTATTCTAGCATTGCGTGAGGGCACGACAATGGCTAAGTATGGGGGAGTGATGAGATGGCATTTATACATGATCTCATCGTTCTTTTCAGGCTTTAAATACATAAAAATGACATAAAATACCATATATATGCTTGTGTTTGTTTACTTGTGCATTTTAGGTATGGATATCGTGAAAAAGACAAAAGATCACAAGAAACAAGGAAAAAACGGACACGAGAAACGAAGCCGTACAAAGAACCGGGCCCTAGTTCATGAATTATACAACATTTACCCTTGAAGACTTGAAGATATGCAAGATTGATCCTCAAACAATGAAGAAATGACACTTAAAACCCTTGTGAATTCATAATTTCAAGTCTGGTCCCTTAAGTTTGTCAAAATTGCAAAAAGGTCCTTCCACTTTGAAGAAATGGCAAGATTAGTCCCTCATCAAATCTAATTTGTCAATTATGGTCCCTCATGAAGTCAAAGATACAATGAAGACCTTTGAAGATCAACAAAGTCCAAAATCAGTCTTTCAATTATGAAAACATGGCAAAAATAACCCTTTAAACCTTTTTGGAAAAGTTTTATGCCAAAAGTGTGAAGATGGAAAGTTTATTAACAAAGGAAACAAGTTTTGTGGGCTGGAATACTTGTTATACACCTTTTGCCAAAGAACAAGGACCAAAACTGCCAAGTTTAGAAGTTCAAATCCCTAAACACGCGCCAAACAAATCACTCCCTAAGAAAACGGATCAAAACGTGTTATTGTAGCAAGTAAGAACCCAGATTTTACTTTTTACCAACAGAGGGTAAATTGCAATTAGTTGTTCCCCCGTGTGATTCACACAACCAGAAACTCATCTCAACCTTAAAACTCTCTTCTCCACTCACCAAAGGGTCCCACACCCAAAACCGTTTCACCCATCACATGACAACTTATTCCCCAAGGACTACCACGTGTCAAGATCAACAGCCAATACTCTTTGCTTCACTCCAAAGCTATTTTGAACGGTTTGATCATTTTGGATAGCTCACATCAAAGAATCGTCTAGAAGACCTCAAGGACAATATTGGGAATTCAGTTCTAGGGTTTATGAATAGTGCTTTGTATCCATTTGCCTATAAAAGGAGACCTCAACCTGTGAGAGTCCCTTTGTTCCAGATTTTGGCTATCAATCTTTGTAATTCCTTTTTAAGTTAATAAAATTTGAATTTCATAAAATCTTTGAATTCTCTTTTGTGTTAATTAAAAGTTGGTGTTAGAATAGCCTAAATTTGAGTTCCACTTTCATGTTTTATTGGTTTTGAAAAAAAGTTTTAAGGATTTAAAACACTTGTTTTCAGAAATCAAAAGGTTTAGTCTGTTTTTGATCTCACTTGTTTGTTTGTTTATCTTAGCAGCTTGGAAGCTGGTACTTCAACTGCTAGTACCTCAGCTCAAACAATCCAGGACCTGGATGTAGGTCTTGGAGGTTTGCACCCTTCTCCTTTTTCATTTCTCTTTACTTTTCTGCATATTTGTGATTTTTGTATGGTTGTTGTTGAATCTGTGTTTTGATGGTTGGATCTTGTTTATCTGGTATTGTTTGATGTTATTGAGTTGATGTTGACTTGATTTATGGTTTGAATCTAAAAAATCCTTTGATAATTTGTGAAAACAGATCATTAAGGGGTGTTTGGGTTAACTACATAAGTAGGATTTGTGGGAAATTTAGTGGTTGTTTTGTGTTGTTATCTGTTGGTATCTGTTTACCTGGTTTACTTGGTCACTTCTTTGCAGGTTTTGTGGTTTGAAACACCTAAATCCAACATATAGCTATAAAATCAGATTTACTTGGTTAATTTGGCTAAAATTTAGATGACACCTAGATCTAATCATAGACTAGGGTTAACAAGTGTTAAATCTAAGTTAACATAACCAGGGAAGTAGGATTTGAGGCTTGAAATTGGATCTGCGGTCAATTAGATCAGCAAAGTGTGCTTGAGTCCTTGTAGTTCATATCAGAAGGTGAAATTTGCTTGATCTTGTTCCATACTTTGAATTAGTAACTAATTTAAGTTTGTTTATGCTTAATCATAGTTTATATAGCTTGTGTATGCATCTGGTTAAATTTGGAGTGCTTATTCATGTTAAAACTGCTTAAGTATTCATAACTACTTATAATCCAGGTTTGTGCAATATCTGTGGACTGTTTGCTTATTCTGGGCTTATTGTGTGAACCAATTTGTGATTTCTTTGTTGCTATAGACTCCTTGTGATTCACTGATCACAAGGGTGCCCTTGTTTCCATTTGAATCAAACTGGATCTCTCTAAAAAGCTTGGTCAAATAGTCAAAGCAGTGGGAACTCCTTTCCCCTGCTGCTAGCCACTGCTAGTGTACTTTGGTGTTCAGCTTATCAATAAGCTATAATAGCTTATTTTAACCAGCAACAACTTGGATTTTGTAATAGGTGCTCATTATTTGACCCATTTGTTCATACTGGAGCAATTGGTGTGTTGACTTTAGGGTTTGACTAGAAAACCAACTTAATTGACTTTTTCATAAGTGCTTATTGGCTTATTCTGGCTTATTGGTGTTGCTTATTGGATTTTTGTTGATTGATTTGGCTTATTGAATTTATTTGTGACATTTTGCAAGTTGAATCAAGTCCTGAGGTGCCCTAAATCTCAAACCCGACTATTTTGTCATTTTGTGGATTTGTACTTTGCTTATTTCTGGCTAATTGAGTGTGCTTTTTCAAAATTTCTTTTTACAGATCTCTTTAGCATCCCAAAAGAAGGTTGTGTGTCAAATTAGAGCTTATGGCATTAGCTTATTGCTTAATGGGCTTAATGGCCCAATAAGGATAAGTTGTTTGCTTAATAAGCTGTGATAAGCTCACTTTCAGCTTTTGGGCCTTCAGAGTTTTGTGTTTAGAATTAAATTTTGAGTCAGATTGGGCTTTTCCAAGTCAATTGGGCCAAGTTTGACTTTTTGGGCTAAAAAGCCCATTAGTGTTGACTGTTTTTGGTTTTGGCCCATTTGAGGGCCCAATAGGGGTATTCTGGTCATTTCACTTTCATTTTCTGTTTATTTAGGTTAAAATAAACTAGTTTGCAAGTTTTTAGAATTTTTTATAATTTTTGGATTTTTAATATTATTTTAATATTATTTTATTATTATTTTTCAAATTTCATATTTTTGCACTTTTTACATTTTTCTTAGCTTAAATACATTAAAATAGGATTTTTGCAACTCTTAGATTAATTTTATCATCTTTACATTAATTGTTATAATTATTTTAAGTTTTATTAGTTTTTAAATCATTTTAAATAGTTTTTCTTAGTTTAAAATTTTATAAAAATAGTTTTTAATCTTTTTAGGTCATTTTAGAGGTTTACCAATTGAAAAATCTTTATTTGGGCTTTTTGATAATTAATTTGATTTTTAGGGCATTAATTAGTATTTAAAAATTGAATATTTAATTAATTAAGAGGTTTGAAAAAGTTTTGATCATTGGTAAACTCTTAGTTTATTTATTTTGATTTTTGGTGAATTTTTGGTAATTTTTAGAATTAATTTTTATTTTAGCTTATTTTACGGTTTTACGTGTAGTCGTCGTAGTAATTAATTTCACGTATTCGTCATTCTCTTTTCTCATCCCTTTCTAACCAATATTAATCTCAAACCTTGCTACATTTTAGTCACACACATATACCTCCTTGGGAAACGAACTTCATTAGGGTCATTTTTACACGGTTTTCCTAAACCGTCGTATTTAATACTTTCCCTATTTACCTTCCTTTTCCTAAAGGTGTGGTAAAACTCTACAATCAAAAACCATGTCTTTGATCCTGGTGGATGTGTTTTATGCTTCTTCCTATGCTAATCAAGGTCGAGTCAGGCTCACGACAAGGTGATCAAAAATCAAGCGCTTCTTGGGAGGCAACCCAAGTATCTATCTTTTAGCTATTTTTATCCTAAGTGTAGGGGAGACCCGTTGGTGTTTGCTATTTCCTCTCTTCTCATATTCAGGGATTCGAGCGCTCAATGATCCACTCTTGGTGATTTTTGACGACCCGTGATTCCGTGTTTCCGTCTTCCCGATTCTATCCTAAACTCTTTTCGATTCACTATTTTATATTTTCCAATATTAAATAGGAATCTCTTTAGTTGTCTTTTCCTTAGCGAGATTTAAACAAAGTACACAATGTCATAAGTGTAGGGGAGTTTACTCCCACATGCTTAAACATTGAGGACAATGTTTATATCAAGTGTAGGGGGGACTTCTATCGAAGTTAAGTGGTCTTTTCCTTGTAATTGTCCTCATTTTAACCGGAAAATCAGTTTTTCAACATTATTCAAAAATTTTAATCTATTTTGGCCTATTAGTTTCTCCTTTGTATAGTTATTTTCTTTCTTTGCAAGAATACAATTTTTAATAAAGTGGTTTTAATTTTCAACGTTGTGAATCTTTTGACTCAACCCGAGTTTACTTTCTTTGCAAGAATACAATTTTTAATAAAGTGGTTTTAATTTTCAACGTTGTGAATCTTTTGACTCAACCCGAGTTTACTTATCTAAGTTTACTCTAGCTAGTATCCTTAACGTGTTTAAGTCAAGTTTTGCTAGGCTTTTATATAGGGAGCTATAAACCACGAAAGTCTTAACTCTCACGGGTTAAGAACAAGAACTTTTAGCAAGTTCCTATAATTGATCCTAGAGTGTCGTTTATCAAGGGAACTTTAAAATGCGAATTCTAAAACTTGAAAAAGTCTAAGAATTTGCAAGATCCTATAGATGACTCGAAAACCCAAAACTTTGATTTAATAGGCTAAGCATCCACGAGTCTCATTCCTTGAGATTTTAAATTGTGGAGAACGAGAGATGATAGAGTCATTATAAGTTTGGTATCCTTTCGTGAATTTATGTGAGTTAATTATAAGCCTATTCTCCTATCGCTTGCTAATAAATTTATCTGCAATAAATAAGGTTGTACGATTTGAAAAGTTACTTAGCTTCTAGCCCAAGATCGTTTAAAAGTTGCTCGGTATTGATTAGAGTTCATAGCCAAGGCATAACTTATTGAAGCGGGACGCGAAGATTGGCGAGTCCGAAAAGGCCCTAACAAGGCATGAGGGCTACATTTTGTTGCTAAAGATCCCAAGTGATGTGAAGAATCATTTATCAAGAATCAATGTGAAGGATCGAGACACACGACGAAAAGCAAATACTCCCGTAAAGATCATGGAGAAGTCTATCCAAAAAGGCCCTAACAAGCTATGAGGATAACTAGATCCAAGTCCTAAAAGGAGGCGGATCGTTGTATATCAAAATCCCAAATAAAGATTGGAGAAAAATGAAGAAGTCGTGGTCCAAGTATGAAGAATCTCTCAAAACTTCAAGTGAAGAAATTCCTATTATGAAGAGAAGACCATTATTTCATGAACGTCTCTCAAGATTTGAAGTATTAATTCACTGCCAAATATCGGTCCGAGAAAGGTCTCAAATCGTGAAGCGAGTTATGCCAAGATATGAACTTTATGAGGTCCCGAGAAGCAGTTTTAAAAGATTTTGTCCTTTAGCTAACTATTGATTAAATCGTCCTACTTTATTTTCAGCCTAATAACTATCGTAATAAGTCAACAATGCATCCTCGTGATCATTCAAGACAATAATAAAATAAAAGAGATACACCTAGGAATAAGGGAGTATAAGTAAATAATTGGCCCACATGAGTTCATGTTATTTTGCTAACTTATAATAACAATGATCTCGTTTTTAAGCTTGGTATGGGGAACGTGAAACTTGAGGATGATAATCATTCATGACATTCTAAAACCCTAAGGTAAGTTTTTGACTTCTTTACTTGTGTTGTTATTTTCTATCTCTTTAATAAAGGCCAAGGTGGATTGATTGTGATGAAAAGTGTAATCTTACTTTGTAATTAATGCATTGCATGAGGACATTTCAATGGTCAAGTGTAGGGGATTTGATAGGTGTGAAAACACCCATCCTTTTACCACTTAATTATAATAAAAACAAGACCATAACGTGTATTTTATGTCGTAAATGTCGGAATTATGCGTGGTTTGTGTTTTTGTTGTGATTTTAGGATCAAAATGTAAAAAAGGAAGAAAAAAGGGCTTTCACGGGCTTTTATCGAAGAAAAAGACAAAAGACGAAGTCAAGAAATCAAGAGTGCAAAAAGAACGGAAGTCCAAGGCCTATTCTGAAGATTTATCGGAGAAAAAGTCCAAAGACGGAAGTTTAATAAAGCCGAAGAACTCAAGTCTAATTTATGAAGAAATCACAAGACGAGTTTAAAGTAATCCCGAGGCAAAAGTCGAAAAAGTCGAAGAATTAAGAAGACTGAGGACTAGACGATAAATAAAGAAAGAAGAAAGAAAGAGGAAGCTTCCACTAATCACATCCTCTCATATAAATAGACCTCATTAGTTTTATTTTCATTTTGTTGGCTAATAGTGACAATTAGTCTTCCACCATTTAATTACTTGCACATTTATTTCATTGTCATTTTAATTACCTTGTCTTGTACCTTTAATTCCTTTAAATTCAAGTAAGTTTCCTTTATTGTTATTGAATCTTTACTTTTCTTGTTAATCTCCTATCTACCTTTCTTGTTTTGATTTGATCTTAATCTTTATGTTTATGTTCATGTTCTTAAGTTTTTATTGATTTGATTAAGTGGGTTTTGATTATTTTAATTATTATTGTTAGTTTTATTGATTTGGATTGATAGATTATCATTAGTTGATCATTTGTGGTTAGTTTGGTTTAATCTTATGGTTGATTTTGATTAGATTAGATTGAATTCGTAGCTTTTATCTTTTCCGTGTTCTTCGCGAATTAGTTTTTCCCAGGTTATTCCGAATCAGCAGGTTTATTCCGGATCAGCAGATATTCCAGATAAACCAAATATTCCAGATAAACTTGTTATTCCGGATGAAGTGCTTTTCCGAATAAAGGTCTTAGTCTAAAATATTCCGGATCAACAACATATTCCAGATCAACTTGATATTCCGGATCAACTTGTTATTCCGAATCAGCAACTTATTCCGGATCAAGACATTCCGAATGAAGGTTTGAAAGTTATTCCGAACCAAGTGAATTTCAGATTATTCCGAACGAAGACTTTTATTCCGGATAAGCAGACATTCCGAACCAAGCATGATATTCCGAATAAAGGGTTTATTCCGGATGAACTAATTATTCCGGATGAAGGAGTGATTATTCCGCATGAACAAACTTATTCCGGATAAAGGATTTCGTTTGATTATTCCGAATAAGCTTATATTCCGGATGAAGCTTTTATTCCGCATGAGGTAATTATTCCGAGTAAAGAAGAATTATTCCGACCGAAGGTTTATTCCGAATGAGCTGTTTTTAGTTTATTTTAAGTCTATGTTTTTAAATTCTTAAGCTTTACTTTTTCCCGCCTTTTTACTTAGTCGCACTTTAAGTTAGGATGCACAACTTCTAGTTATACCTTGTGCTGGTGCAGGATGCACAACTTCTAGATTTATTTTAAGCTTGCCTTTAGTTTAAGTTTTAAGTTTGCTTTAGTTTTCTTTTAAGTTGCCTTTAGGATAGTTTTAAGTTCTTGCCATTAATTTCTCGTCACGCTTTTAATTTCTCGTCATTTATTTTAAATTAGGTTTAGATTTAAATAACCACCATTTACGTTTAAGTCTTGCAAATTAATTACACTACAACGACAAAACTATTGTTTCCCACCAAAAGACGACTGAGTCGCACATTCTTCCCTTTCTCAATTCGAAAGGATCGGACGATAAAATTTTCTTACTAGGCCAAAAGCCTTGTATTAGTATCATTGTCACTAAACAATGTTGAAGATCTTCCATGTGGATTTTGAGAGACTATGGGGCTGCATTCAGTACTTTGTGGGTAAGTACTGCTTGTAACTCCCCCAGCTGTATTTGTGAAGTATGTACCACTGCTTGATCCACTAGCGGTATTATGAAAATAAGTACCGCTGTTTCCTTCTGACACAAAATCCAAGTTAGAATTTGTTATAGTCGTTGCCTTGGTCACCTCAATGCCTTTCACACCCATCTCGTATGCTCTAAGATTTTTGTAGAGATGATCAAAAGGAATTGTTTCCAGATCATCTCTTGTGATGAAGTGCATAGCCATTGCTTTCCACTCTTGTGGAACACTCCTTAAGAATTTTAGATTAGCTTCTTCATTAGGAATTACTTGTCCATAAACTACCAATTGAATAAGCAGCTTACTGAATCTTCCATAGCCACCATGTATTCCCTCTATACTGGAAATTGAGAAGTTATCAAGTTCTTGCTTAAGAAGAATCTTCTTCATCTTCTTAGATTTTTCATTACCTTCAAATCTAAGTTTTATGGCATCCCACATAGCCTTGGCATCCTTATAATGATGAAAGCGGGGTAAGATGTCTTCTGAAAGAGCCATAGCCAAAGCAGTTCTAGCTTTTCTCTCTCTGATCTCTGCTTGTACCTCCTCAGCAGTCACAGCAAGTAGAGCATAGCATGTACCATCAGGCAACCAGTGTAGCTTCTTAGGTGTATTCCCATTCTTGATAACTTGCCACACAGTGTGATCTGTGTGATTAAAGTAATGTTCCATCTGCATAGCCCATGTCTCATAATTGTCACCTTTGAGCACTGGGAGTTTGACAACAGAAAGTGTATGAGAAGGTGTTGTAGTTGTAGAGGTAGCTACAGCATTCACGGCTTGAACACCTTGTGCTGGTGCAGGATGCACAACTTCTAGTTATCTCTGTGGTGTTGGATCAGGATTTTGAACATCATCCAAGTGAGCGTCATCACCATGTTGAGACATTGAGTTTTTTTTTGTGTGAGTGGAGTGTATGGGGTTGTGTTCTTCTTTATCAGAGTTTCTCAACAAGCTCTGATACTACTTGTTGATCCCTTTGATTGGATCTATATTCTGTTAAGAATTAGTATAGTAGTTTGTAATCAAACTAAAACACTTTGAGAACTCTTACTCAAACTAAATAAGTTATGCGGAATCTAACTTATAAAGCACAAAAGAACAGAATTACTTTTAACTATTTGATTATCTTATTAATCGACTTGAATGAGGTACATGAGTGACATTGTACCTATGTTCCTTTTATAGGTAAGGAACCCTATAAACCTTAGAATATTCTATAAAGATAACTATACCACAGACGATATATTATCAATATTCTAACTATTTAAGTATATCACATAAGATATACTCTAACTATAACTATGACTTATCTTATACAAAGATATATTCGTCCTAATCAGTATAGCAGTACTTACTTTATAAGTAGCAGTACTTACTATGTACCGTGTTAACACTAACGATACTTGAAAGATAACTAACAGTACTTGAATAACACTAACGGTACTTGATGTTCGTTTGCAAGTCTTAAATTTATATTACAAGTTTTAGACAAAACAAGGGACTAGAAGACAAACACGGGCAAGTATACCCTTTCGTTCGTAATATAGATTTGTAGTGGTAAGCCATGATCGTTCGTTGCGACTTAGTTTCGTTTTGGTAATCAAGATAACAATTGAAGAAATAAATGGTTGAAGTAATATCAATAATAACAAATATGACTAATATGGGATAGTTCGTATAAGTTCGTGATGATGATAATAATGATCGAGATATGTTTATGTAGGTAAAGTGTGATAATCCTTTTTCGTTAAAATGGCGTTTGTAAAACCCGTAAAAACAAGGTCATAATTTAATTCTACTTTCAATTATTTTGAAGTATTTTATAACGTTAAATATTATTATGTTTAACGGTTTAAGTTGAAACCGATATTAAATATTATATTTTAATATTTTGACGAGTAACGAGGACTACTAGTGATCGCGATACCGACGGATGCCTAAAATTTTATATTTTATTATCAATCGTTTCGATATTTAATATTTTCGACGATATCGTTTTAATTACGTATCGAGTCGTTATATTATTATTTTTCGTGTGCGTTTAAACTTTTAAGTATTTTTACGAAACCCGAGTCCCGTAAATATTTTTAAAATTGACTTTTAGTCATTTCCCACTTTTTAACTAATATTTACATTTTGACCAAAACTATCACAAATTGGCAAAAACTACCCTAACCCCACACTATATATAATTTTTCCACTATCTCTTTTTCATTTTAAAATTCATAAACAAAATTCATCTTCCTCCATTCTTTTTTTTCTTCTTAGCCATACACCCCCACCCTTCAATTTCATTAAATTTTCTCAAGTTCTAGTTTGAATCTTTCAAAATCAAGCAAAGTCCCATCCTAGAAATCACAAGGGCTACAATTTGGTATAAAATTTTCATACATGCAACCATATAAATTTTTCAAGAAAAGTTGGTTATGTTTGATCCAAATTTGTTGTATGCATGTGTTAGTAATGATGATCAAAAGATTTTCATGCTATGTTTTTGTTAAAAAGTTGATTTTAATTTTTAGGTTTTTGATTTTGATGATGATACAAGTGTTAGGATTGGTTTATGATGATATTAGGCGCTTAGGTTGATGACAAAAGTTGTTGGAATTGATCAAAAACATGATTTTGCAAGAGATTTTAATAGTCAATTTTGGGCAGTAGGTTTGAGGTCATTTTCGGAAATCTTAAGTCTGAATATAGGTTGTTATTATGAGATTATATCGTAGAAAATTTCGTTAGCTTCGATTTGATATAAAGTAGGCCTTCCAACTCCAAACGAGGTGGAAGATACACTAGTTTGATTTTCGTGTACCGGGAGACGAGTGTCGACACAATCCGAAAATTGTTGTCGATATTTGGATCGAATCTCGGGGACTATAAAATGAGTTTCAAAATGATTCAAGGGCTGTTCTCAGGCTCCAAGTTTTGCATTTTGAGTCTATTTTTAGAATCAAGTGGCGGTTTTACAAATGGAGTTGTTTAGAATGGTCAAAATGGTTTCGTAAGTCAAGGTCGCTAAACTGTCCGGATTTTGTGATTCAAAGATGAGTCGGGCAGGGAACTTAGAAGTAAAATCTTTTGATGGGCTCTTGGGAGGACTTTCTACATATAGTAAGTGAGTTCTCTGAGTAGTATCATAAAAATTTGATGTGTCTAAGTATGAGAAAGCGCCTTGGACATTTGGTATGTTCCGGCAGATTTTTGTTAAAGGCATATAACAATAAAATGAATATATAGGAGAGTGTAATAGTATCACTTGTATCGTTTTCTCTCGAATTTGTCGTGATTTTATGAGTCGAGTTTTATATTCTTATGTATGGTTTATTTCTCGAGTCTATTATTAATAAACGCACCTCATTTGATAGGTTGCGGTTCTCGTGTTTGAAAGGCATCATCTATCGTCGGCGATCGTCTCATTACCACTATTGGCTAATGTGAGTCTATAGCCTCGCTTTATACTAGTTATTAAATGATTTTAAACCCGCGAGGGGGAATATATGTTTTATAAACTTAGAACACAAGATTTTTATGGTATGCTTTGTCCCTCTATGAATGGACCCGTGGTTGCCTTTAAATTGCATTAAGTGATTGCCTTTGTTAAAACCTCAATTATGGACCGTTAATTAACCTATGATGGGTTAACCGCTAGTACAATTAATAGATCTATGGGGGAAGCCGCCTCGGTTCAGTTTTTGTGGACTTGTCATAGAAGCTTAGGCCCGACCTCCACACTGTTTGAGCATATTGTTTGACCATTAATCTAGAGGTAACCGACACTTAATAAATCTCCTGTCTTATCAGACCTCTAAAGGGAGTGTCTAAGGGCTCGGTTCCATGAGCTTATTGCAATTTATGCTATATACAATTATCATTGTTGATGCAAATTATTATTTGATGCTTATAAGCATGCCACAAACTTATAATCTTTGATTGTGTTCAAATTGATTTCATAAACCTATAGATTCACTCGACATTTTTGCTGATTGTTTTACTCACATGTATTTCAGGTAATCAAGAAGTGGAAGCTTGGAGGTCATGGGGAATGAAGTTGTGCACTGCTTTTATTGTTCAAACTCTTTGATTTATTTATCGTTCCATTTTCAAAACAAACCAATATGTTGTTTTAACTTATCTTTTGGTAACGATTACTTGGGACTACGCTACTCTGACAAATGTTTTAGGAACGATAAATCTAAAACGTCTCTTTTCGAGTCGTTCTTTATAAATTATGTGTTGTTGTATCATTGTTTAGCACCCAAAGATGTATTCCGCTGCGTGTAAATTTGGGGGTGTTAAAGCGTTTACACAATTTACTTGGGTTGATTCAAGACTTATGTTTATTTAAGCGATTAAGCTCAAAACAAGTTGCCAACGAGTTCAATATTTTATCAAGTTTCTAAGCGGATTTCTCCAACCAAAGATTCATGACCATAGACAAGTTCTAGAAAACTTATTATAACAATTTGCGTTTCTCAAGCCAAACTATCATAACAAATCAACTTAGATAAAATATGGTATGTAGAACTAGGAGGTAAAATGGTTCTACAACATTAGCTTGAAATCATATATAAAGGATCATCTCATAGCATCATCACTAGTTATATTCATATACCCATATAGTCACAAATAACTTAGCCTAACATAGTAATCAAAGTAACAATTGGAAAAGAGTAAGAGAACATCATACTTAGATTGGATTGAATAAACGAGTACACAAGTGTCACGATTGTATCGTTCCTCAAAGAATCAAAGAGTGAAATACTCTCGTTACAAGTTACTTTTATTGTTTAACCCTTGTGCTATCTATATAGATATTCAAATCGTCTTCCGGCTATTTGTGCTTGGACGTCTTTTAACGTAATCTCCAGACCATTGTGTAGCTCAATGTGTCCTTGGAATAGACTAACCGCTATCGTGTGAGTCATACATTTTGAAACATTTCTTAAAATAGTGTTGAATAATACCATGGTTTTTCATAATATTTTGTTGATTTTTATTAACGTTTTACACGACATGCGAAGATTTAATTCGTTGACATTTATATGTATCGACTCCGAAGTGTATCGTTCACTTATATCTCGGTAACGTCATCGTTATTTTATAAATCATCGTCTAGATTATGGCACTAGAATTGGAATACGATTTTACTTATATAAAATTGTATCATTTGTTTTTCATTAACCTTCTCGCTCCCGGAGTGTAGCATGTTAATGTTCCATTCTTTTCTTGTTATGTTTTGTGTTTTTGACAATCGTGGCACCAAGGAGATTTGCCTACATTGCATTTTGAAATCTAAATTACGAACGTCTTTCACCGTCTTGCTTCCTAAATTTCGTGTTGAATACCTTGAAGCATTTTCTGTCATTTATCATGCTATATTTTATTTGATGCTCATTACGAGATTTATTTTTCGTTGTTATAAAATCCACAAGACATGTGTGTATATATGTATATATTTTGAGCCGTTAAGAAGTGTCGAAAAATATACTTTATGTAGAAACTGTAGGGGCAGTATAAACAGGTCAAAACTTAAAAGTAAAACCTGCGTTTTTAAAATAAAATAGTCAAACCTGCACAGAACTTGCAGGGGTATTTTGGTCATTTTACATTGGTTTTCAGGTCTCGGGTAAAACTAGAAAGTCGTCTGAAACGTCGTTTTGCATCAAAATGCTTTAGACTCCGAGTCTTGGAGATGTCGTTTATCGGGTCAATTAATTGGCTCATATTTAAAAGTCAAATCTGATAGAAAATTCGGAACATGGGTTTTAAACGTTTCTAAGAAGTTTTGAGTTCATTTGAGATCGTAAAATTTTAACGAATATTGTTTTACAAATAACTAATACTAGTTTCATGTGAAAATGTTTAAAAATAGAAACATTACAGGATTAGCTATTACCAGATTAATGGTGTAATTTGAAAATGAATAATATATTTTCTTAAAAGCATGTTGTGTCGAGTATCTTACATAGAATACACATTTGGATTGTTTTATTCTTTTTATATATATGACTCTTTTGTCATTCGATATTATTTTTATTTTTCTTCTAACCTTCCACTGATTTGAGTTGAGTTTTGAAGTTTTGCCTTCACATTCTTTGTTGACATTCTTATCGCGTATCTCATGACGTTTTCGTCTAAACCTTATAACCCTTTGAAAACTTAACAACTTGTAACCATTTCATTGGTTGTTTTATGAGCTACTATTTGCCACTTTTTGCAAAACTTTGATTACTTTATACGTTGTCATAATGTCATATTATAAATAAATATGATAATGCTTTACGATTATTTTCACCAATTGTTTCTACTTTGGTCTTATTAAATACTTTTCGTAACATTAAAAGTTGCTTATCAGGTATCTCACAAATTACTTGTATCCTATAAATTTATAAACTATTTTTAAATTCCATTTTACAAATGGCATGGTTTATATATAAACATAAGAAACGTAATACTTTTCGACGAAACTGAGCACTGCATTGCTATTCCTAAATTATACATGGCCTGATCACCTATGTGTAATTTAGATGGAGCCATGCTAGGCTGAATAGTAGTCACCTTAAAAATCTTGATAATAAAGAACTTTTTACTTGTATTTATGATAAAGATAAATAAAATGAAATAAAGTGAAAAGAAGTTTTGAAAACCTTTATATTTTATGCAAGTAGCGTAATTTCTATGCATCCACATACGTTTTCTTGCCTTTTCTTGAACTAATTACGCACTTACGAATACGTTTTTACTCGACGATCGTTTTTCCACTTGTTACTTCATTTTATCTTATAACTGATTTCTTTTGACCGTTCGTCTAATTATTGACTGTTGATAAATGACTTGAAAGTCTCAATGTTTTATCCTTCCTTCTCTTCCAATCTTCTTTATGCGACTGGGTAGATCTTTGGAATGTCTCCGCACGTGAATAATGAATTATCATTAGAGTGATTTTCGTATATCCGGGATGACGTCCGTCACTCTCGTTTGTCTCGAAATCCACTCTTGTGAACTGTGCTTTGACTTCTCTCTTTAAACACTAACATCGTTCATTTGATTTGTTTTAATTACAAGTGATTATTAGGAATTTTATTTTATTAAAATTTTTGTATGGATTTTATTTCCGATCATGTATCGACCACCGCTAAGTTAACGAGCTGATATTGGTGAACCATCAACCGCACTAACAAAATTGACAACTTGTTTAATCTATTATTTCTTATCGTCTTACCATCAACGCCTTTATTTTATTATCCTCTTTAAGAATTCATACGACATTTGCTTCGTCCTCTTTTGTACTGTTGATTTCGTACTAATTGTTGACATTATTACCATTCGTATTTGTTTGTTATCTTGTCACACTTTGAAACCCGAATATATCCCATGTTATCTTGAAATAATAAACACCTTTATGTATTTCTACAAACTATAATAATTTTAATATGGAACTTGTCTACATTTTCTAATGATTCTCAATTATCGAAATAACCATCACAAGTAAAAGGTCAAATTTATACATCATATTTTGTATAACTAAAACTAATGTTTAAAATAAAATTATGTTCTACCTTTTGAACTAATTGACTTATCATACTTTACTTTTAATATAATGAAATTGCCAGTTTAATTTATGTTCCTAATAGTGATTTAATTTGGAAATTATATTCTCTAATTGTAACCATCAGTATGAGTTTAATTAATAAATTTATGTCTTTCTTTCAAAATATCTTAAGACGACCAAATAAATTTTGTTACTATTTTACTTCTATTTTTGATGTATCATCTTTATCAAGAAAGTACCTCAACTGAGTTTTAAGGTAATACCAAATCCGGGACGGATAATTGTGACAAACGGTATTTTAATGTTAATATTTAATTCATTCTTCGCTCTCATTTTTCTAGTATTGCGAATTATTATGTTTTACGGTTACGTGATTCGAGATCCCTCGTCGATCGTTAATCTTAAATCATTTTACCACATCTTGTTCGTTTATGCGTTTATTGAAGTCATTTTTATCTCGTTCTGTTCCTCGTATTGAAGATCACTATTTTATTTTGAGTTTAAAATGAATCTCGGGAAGCAGTGTATAAGAAGAAACGATAAGTGTCACCAGGATTTATGCGTGTACTTGTGGAATGATTGAGGCCCGAATCTCTTAATGAATGGAGTTAATAAATTCGTTACAACCTCGAGGAGTATGTTGAAGCCGACACCGCAAGTGGAAAGACTCTGGAGATCAAGTGGTTATTATCAAGGGTTCGTTCAAGGTTTTCTCGATGATTAACGATGGAAATCTATACTTGATGTTATTGTTCGACCTTTTATTTTTATGTACTTATGTGGTATGTGATCTAGTCAAATGATCGTAAGTTGTGAGAACTTGAGACGGCATCATCCGATGACGTCCGATCATGTAGAACATATATTATGTAATATCTTTTTTACTTTCAACGACGATGTTTATTGAGACTTTAATGCGCGTTGGCGAAAGTGAGATGGTGTCTTTGTATTATCTTTTGAGTGAGGACCCGCGTGTGAGCACCCTTCGATGACGAAAATGTCTTTCTTGTTAGTTCTTTTGATGTGTGTCCATGGCTATCCGGCCGATGGATATCCTTTAGTTTGCAACCTTCCTTTTAACTGGACTTACCCGAAAATCCTGTCATCTATTCGTGTCGTCGAATGAGCTTCGTGTGATTCATAAAATTTTCATGTGTCGAGCTTGACGGGTGACTTGTGGATAAGGATTTATTTATTCCTTTTTGGTGAGATACAACTTGACGACAAGTTGCGTTTAGTAAAAGAACCAGTGGAGATCGTGGATCGAAATTCACGTAGGAACGTGAAGACTTCTTTATAAGGAATGCCCTCATCCTTCCGGGTAGTGAACAACTCGTGTATGAGGCGAGTTGAGCGCCGGGACGTCGCTCCCTTAAGGTGGTGAGGATGTAAAACCCGTAAAAACAAGGTCATAATTTAATTCTACTTTCAATTATTTTGAAGTATTTTATAACGTTAAATATTATTATGTTTAACGGTTTAAGTTGAAACCGATATTAAATATTATATTTTAATATTTTGACGAGTAACGAGGACTACTAGTGATCGCGATACCGACGGATGCCTAAAATTTTATATTTTACTATCAATCGTTTCGATATTTAATATTTTCTACGATATCGTTTTAATTACGTATCGAGTCGTTATATTATTATTTTTCGTGTGCGTTTAAACTTTTAAGTATTTTTACGAAACCCGAGTCCCGTAAATATTTTTAAAATTGACTTTTAGTCATTTCCCACTTTTTAACTAATATTTACATTTTGGACCAAAACTATCACAAATTGGCAAAAACTACCCTAACCCCAAACTATATATAATTTTTCCACTATCTCTTTTTCATTTTAAAATTCATAAACAAAATTCATCTTCCTCCATTCTTTTTTTTCTTCTTAGCCATACACCCCCACCCTTCAATTTCATCAAATTTTCTCAAGTTCTAGTTTGAATCTTCCAAAATCAAGCAAAGTCCCATCCTAGAAGTCACAAGGGCTACAATTTGGTATAAAATTTTCATACATGCAACCATATAAATTTTTCAAGAAAAGTTGGTTATGTTTGATCCAAATTTGTTGTATGCATGTGTTAGTAATGATGATCAAAAGATTTTCATGCTATGTTTTTGTTAAAAAGTTGATTTTTAATTTTTAGGTTTTTGATTTTGATGATGATACAAGTGTTAGGATTGGTTTATGATGATATTAGGGGCTTAGGTTGATGACAAAAGTTGTTGGAATTGATCAAAAACATGATTTTGCAAGAGATTTTAATAGTCAATTTTGGGCAGTAGGTTTGAGGTCACTTTCGGAAATCTTAAGTCTGAATATAGGTTGTTATTATTAGATTATGTCGTAGAGAATTTCGTTAGCTTCGATTTGATATAAAGTAGGCCTTCCAACTCCAAACGAGGTGGAAGATACACTAGTTTGATTTTCGTGTACCGGGAGACGAGTGTCGACACAATCCGAATCATGTGCTTATTATCATAAATGTCGGAATTACGCGTGGTTTTGTGTTTTGTGTGTTAAATAGGTACAAATCATAAAAAGAAGAGAAAACACGGGATTTCACGGTCAAAAAATGAAGAAAAGTCCAAGAAAGAAACGAAGACAAGATCAAAAGTCCAAAAGTGTGCAAAGATCACGGAAACCAATACGAGATTGATGAAAAAGATTTTAGAAGCCAAAACCGAGCTCAATTTTAGCGGATTTAATTATTTGTCAAGTTTACGAGCCAAGTGGGTCCCACAATGGGGTAAATGGGCTCAAAAGCCCATTTATGATTCAAGTTATTAAAATGAGGTTTTTGATAGTCTATTAGGCCCAAATGGGGTTTATAATTTCGGCTAAAATGTATCTTGGGCCCAAGCCCAATCAAGTAACGAATGAAGAAGAACACAAATGGGCTTAGGGTTTAAACACATTACACATTTTCATTCACAAAACAAATAAAGTAAAAAGATATTCACTCCACTCGTTTTTAAACCTCCACCAAACTCACACTCTTACCCTATACTCTCCTCAGTCAACCGGTCAAATCCCATTTACTTTCACCCCCACGTGTTTCCATTTCATTTACCCACCGACACTCACATTGAATAAAATAAAATCTCACCCCCATACACGTGTCCACTTGTTTGTTTCCATCCAATCAAAATATCAAACGCATTTTACCCACATTCATCCCATTTGTTCTACGATACAAACAATGTTTCACTCTCTCTCTCACCTTTCTTCCCCACTCTAAAAAAAACAGGCAACCATGTCACTATTCACCAAAAACCCTAGATGGGTAAAAGTTAATTAACATGGGGGTTTTTCATCTCACGTGTGATTCACGTGTTTGGGAATTAATTCCCCATTTTTAAGGAAGAGAAGGTATTGAGGGGATGCTACGTGGACAGTTTTGATTGGGTGATACACATCATTTACCATCATCCTCCAATAAAAAGAGGACATTTCAGCAACCAACAAGCACAAAAGAAACACAGATTTGCCACCTTGGCAATCCGTGTGACTATGAGTCCTCTCCACCGTTCGATTAAAGAGAGAGAAGAAGAGAAGAGATCAAGGGTCAAGATCCTACTCCGTGTTCACCAAGGAAATCTAGAAGGATCGGGGGATCCTTATAAAAACCCCCTCTCCTCATGTAATTTTTTAAGCTTTTCCTTTATTTTTATTTTCAGAAAATTAGATTAGGGTTTTAGTAATTTAATTTTGTATTTTTTTATTTCAGTAATGTAATTTGGATTTTTAATATTAATGAAAAGTTTCCTTTATTTAATTTCTGTCTTATATATATTTCCAGTTATTGTTTAATTCTCAAAAGTTTAATTCATTTTTTTATATATTGTTACTGTTTTCGTCCAATTAATTAAAAAAAAAAAAAAAAAAAAAAGATAAAGGAAAGAATAAATTATCTTCCCCACTGGAAGATTAAAAGAAGATTTGCTGTTCGAAGTATTGGTTCTCGGATTGGGGATATTTATTTGGTTTGAGATAGTCGGTTCGAGAGTAGTCGTTTGGTTCGAAGATATTGTTGATGTTTGTTGACGTTGAATCGGTCTAAAAGTCCGCTCAGCGCGCGACTTCGGCTCAACGGTTTTCGACACCAGGTTCTCATTTTTGTTTTTATCAGCTTTAGTTTATTTAGAATTTATTTTAATAATTTTTTTTGGATTTGCTTTGCTGTTTAATCTGCTTTAGGATTAGTAGATGATGTTACTGTTGAATATTTGTGTTAAGTTGGATTCATAATTGGTTTTGATCTGCTTTCAGTTTAGTCAACTTATATTTATAGTTTGCCTATTTAACTGTTTTTTTTAGTCTGCTTATTTTGCTGTTTAATCTGGATTTGCTTATCGAAGTCTTGTTTAAGTTTATTAGGTTTCGGCTTATTTGTGGTTTAGGTACTGCTTATTGTCCATATTGCTTATTTGGGTTTTTGGCTATTTGCTTATTAGGATAATCTATTTAGCTTGCTTATAGGATTTAATATAGTTAACTGTTTGGTTTTGGTTTTCAGCTTATGTCTGCTTATTCGGTTTCTACTTGTTAGTCTTCTGCTTATTTGGTTTATGTGATTTCAGCTTATTACTGCTTAGCTTATTTGGTCTTATCAGTTTATTTTGGTTCCTGCTTATATTTGTTCAGCTTGTTATTTGGCTGTGTGACTTATTTGACTGCTTATTTGAGCGCTTTTGCTGCTATAACCTCAGACCCAATTGGTCTGAGGGTTTATCCTGTCCAAGTAAAAAGTTCCAAAAAAAAAAGAGTATAAAAAATATTAGCATAATTTTGTCTGTCCTGGGACTCGAACCCAGGACCTCTCGCATACAAACCAACGTCCCACCCAGTAGGCTAGCTCTCTTTTTGTGTATTATCTTGCAACACTTAATTAATATAGGATAGTACTTGTTGGCAGTTTATTTTAATTAAAATTAGCTAAAGTTTAAGTTTAATTTGTATTAATTAAAAAGTTTTGTTTAAATTCAGTTTATTTTATAAAATAATAAAAAGAAAAAAAATATATATATATATATATATTTTAATTTTTAATTACTTTAAAAATTATTAGATTTAAATTTAGTTTAATTAAAGTTTTTAGTTTATTTAAAATTTAGATAAAAGTTTTAATTAAGTTTTATTTTAATATATCTTTCTTTTATGTCATTAAATTTAGTTTAGAATTTCTTAGATTTAAATTAAAAAGTTTTTAGGTTAAAATTAATTAGGTTTATTTAAATTGTTTGATTAGTTTTTAATATTAAATAGATAAAACATCAAAAATATTGTTTACCAAAAACAAAGTTAAGTTGAAACGTAAAACCGGAAATCAAATTCGAGTCGAGTCGAGGAAAAACGAAAATTAATTACATACAAAATCCTAGTTTCAAATTGGCGCCGCTGCCGCTTCGCTCGTACGATTGACGATTTTTTCGTGAAGACGTTTGGATTTTGGGATCCGTTCATCCTTTGAACGTTACGTTTCTTGCAACAAAATCAAAAATACAAAAAAAATCAAAAACATAAAATTACAAAAAAATTAAAAAATCACAAAAGCAATTTCTTTCCTAAGAATTGCACCAAAAAAATTAAAAAATCCAAAAGTAATACTTTTTTCTAAAAGTATTACACAAAAAATATTACGTATTAGTGTTAATTTTTAGATTTGATTTCTTTCGATTTTTCTTGTGAATATATATTTCTCTAAAAATACAAAAAGATTTTTCTTTTACTATAATATATTACGTAGCACAATAATTTACCTATTTTTCAAATAAGCCTTAGTTGGGATTTCATCACCTAACTATTGTAGTCGAATCCTAAACGAAATAAAAAGGCAAAATAGATAAATACTAGTAAGACGTTTGAACTCGAAATATACAAACTATAAGGTGGGTATAAGGCGACACGCTATAAAAGGCCGTCTAAGGAAAAAGGTTTTTAAGTGCTTTGTGCCACCTCGTTTCCCCGCTTGCTTGTGCGTATATTGAGAGGGACGACCGATTATTGGTTTGCCGACTCAAGTAGTACTTAAGTATATATTTTTGTAGCTTTTTACTATTGCTCCTCGAGAGGGAAAATCCTTTTCCTCTCAAAGTCGACCGAGGTCACCTACCTCATTCCAAAGTTTTAATTGTATGCGCACTCGCGCGCGTACATACATACCGAGTGGTGTACCAAACTCTTCCAATTCTTCCAAAAAGAAGAAGAAGAAGAAAATCAAAAAGACCGTCATTCAAGCCGATCCCGAGAATCGAGCTTTCGACATAACGATGGCAACGGATAATCGACCAATGATTGAGATTCTTCAATCTCACGTTGAAGGAAACGATGACGCGATTGTGGTGCCGACCATTGGAGCTAATCATTTTGAACTTAAACCGGATTTTATTCGAATGGTTTCCGCTACACCATTTTTAGGTCGTACTAATGATGACCCACACGCTCATATCAAACGATTCATCCAATTAGTAAATACCGTCAAATACAATGGGGTGCCACAAGAGGCCGTTCGCCTACAACTTTTTCCTTTTTCCCTCGAGGGACAAGCCCGGATTTGGCTTGATAAGGAACCACCCCAAAGTATTACCACATGGATCGACTTAGAGACCAAGTTCATTAATTACTTTTTCCCACCATCACGGACCACCGCTTTAAGAAATGAAATAATCAATTTTGAGCAAAAATATGGGGAAACTTTTAGTGAGTCTTGGGATCGATTTAAAGAGCTTTTGAGAAAATGTCCACAACACGGTTTCACCAAAGTGCATCAAATTAATACGTTTTACAATGGTTTAACTCTAAATGACCAAGACTCACTTAATAGTGACGCGGGGGGCAATATTCTTGTGAAAACCATGAATGAGGCTTGGGCCATTATTGAGAACAAGGCTAAAGTGCAAACCAAGAGTGTTAGGGCCACTATGGCAAGTGCTAGTTCTAGTGAGAGTGACAAGAAAATCGATCGACTTACTTCGCTTGTTGAAACACTCGCTCTAAAAACCGACGCCCTCACTACACATGTGCATGCCGTGAAAGAAAAAAGTGAAACATGTGAAACGTGTGGTGGACCACATTCATATTTCAATTGTGACAAGGTTTACAACGATCAACAACAAGTTTGTGCTTTTAATGCTAATGAGAGGGTTCAATTTAAACCTAATGTTGATGTTAACCATTTGTCTTATAAAAGTACTAATTATTTGGCTCCCCCGGGTTTTGTAGCACCTCAAAGACCACCCCCACCCGCCCAAAATACCGAATACCAAAATAAGAACCAAGGTCCTCAAATGGGTAATTTTCAAGGGAATGCTAATCAAGGGAATTTTAATGGTCAAAATCAAGGTTTTCAAAATAATAACCAAGGTTTTTATAATAACAACGGTTTTCAATCTCAATATCAAAACCAAGGTTTTCCTAATCAAGGGTTTAATCAAATGAACATGCAAAATCCTCAAATGGACTTGGTTCTACAAAAATTGACCGAACATGAGAAAATCATGCAAGCTATGCAAGCATCTACTAGACAAATGCAAGAGTCCAACGATAAGAGATTTTTGACTATGTTGCAAACCCTTCGACCCCAAGGTGCCTTACCATCCAATACCGAGATTAACCCTCGTGCTAATGTGAGTGCTATTAATACTTGAAGTGGAGCCACTTTAGTGGGACCTTCCATCTCTTCGCCCATAAAGGAGAGACAAGGCCCGGAGGTCATAATGAGTAATCCTACTCCCCCTCCGGTGATTCCGCCCACTACCACTCCTAGTTCTAGTCCTCCATTGCCGAAAGAGCCTATTCCTACGGTTGTTCAAGAAGCGAGTTCTTCTCCTTCTCAACCTAAGCCTAATATTCCTTATCCATCTAGGTTAGGCAAGACGAAAGTGCTCAACAAAGATGACATTCATGTCTCTAACTTTTTGAAAATGATTTCCAATGTGAATGTTAACGTAAGCCTTATTGAAGCACTTGCTCAAATGCCAAAATTTGTCAAAATGTTTAAAGATTTGCTCAATAAGAAGAAAAAATGGTTGAGCTCGTTAACACCCGTTTAAATGAGAATTGTTCCGCGGTTCTTCTCAAAGAGCTTCCCGAAAAGCTAGGAGATCCCGGACGATTCGTGTTACCTTGCTCGTTTCCTCAAATCGATGATTGTATGGCTTTAGCGGATCTCGGCGCTAGCATCAATCTTATGCCACTTTCGGTTTGGAAACAACTTTCATTACCCGACCTTGTACCGACTCGTATGACTTTAGAGTTAGCTAATCGAACTCTCGCATACCCCGTTGGTATTGCCGAAGATGTTTTTGTTCGAGTCGGTACATTTACTTTTCCCGTGGACTTTGTCGTCGTCGACTATGAAATGGATCCTCGTATTCCGTTAATACTTGGTAGACCATTCTTAAGGTCCGGAAGAGCCTTTGTTGATGTAGCCGAAGGGGAGTTAATTCTTAGGGTTCGGGATGAACAAAAAGTTTTTAAAATGGGAAAAATCACAACGAAATCAAATGGAAATGAGTCGGTCAATATGATTGATGTTCTTAATTATGATAATGAAGAGATTTTTATTAATCCTTTTGGAATTGAAAATTCTACTCAAAATGATTTTGTGATACACTCATCCCTTCCCTTAGAGCCTCAAATTTTTGATACTCCCAATATGACACCGATAGTGATGACACTTCTTCAAGTGCTCACACTATATTCGGCTTAGACGACTCGTCTTTTGACCCACCCACTTTTGACCCATCCATTTATGATACTCCAATCTTTGATACTTATGATGATGACACTTCTTTAAGTGATCTCATTAATTTTGATGACCCACCCCATGATTTTAATGCACCTCATATCTCTATGAGTGATTCTTCCATGGAGACTCCTTTTGACTTGTATACTCCAATTTTAGAAGTCATGACTTTTGAGGAGGATCCTCCACTCTTAGAGATCATACCTACTTTAGAGGTTATTCCATTTGAGGAGGATTTAGATATCTTTCTAAATACCTATTTTCCTCATGATGAAGAGTTTTCCTATGACTCCGACGATACTTATGTTTTCACATCAAGTTTGGAAGAGGATGACTTTCTCACTATGGATTTTGATGATATTTTGAGCTTAAATGTCGACACCTCTTGCTATTTTCCCATTAAGGAACCGGTGTTTGATCTGGGAATAGAGACTTTTGTGCTTTCATTGCCATACCACCTTACCCTTCCTAGTAAGAGACTTTTGCCTAAGGATACCCCACTTTTCTATGACTTGCGTACCACCTCGGGGTTTATTTCCGTTTGTGATGGAAATTATGTGTTTGACCCGGGTGGATTTTCATGGGGTATGCCTTGTATGACTTTGTTTCACCTTTATCATGGAGAGATTTTCCTCCCTTGGAAATCTCGGTTGTTCCATGATTTTCCCATTTGAATGATGACATTTGGGAAATCGAGTCGAGCTAGAGACTCGTGATTAAAAATCAAGCATCGTTTAACTAGGTTAGATTTTTACCCTTTTTCACCCATTTTCACCAATAAGTGTAGGGGGAGCCAAGTAGGTTGTTTGTTTTGTGTTGTGAATGTGCAGGGACATGTGCTTAATGATCCACTTTTGGTACTTTTGACGAGACCCGTGTTCCCGTGTTTCCCGTGTACCCGGTTCCTTCGATAAGTTTTTGCTATTGTGATTCTGTCTTGTATATAAATAAAACGAATAAATGTAATCACTTTATTTGTCCCTTCCTTAGCTCGATTTTAAACAACGTACTCAAAGTCATAAGTGTAGGGGAGTTTATCTCCCACATGCTTAAACATTGAGGGCAATGTTTATATTAAGTGTAGGGGGGATTTCTATCGAAATTTTAGTGGCATTTTCCATGAATTTGACCCCATTTTAACCGGAAAAGTTTTAAAAATTTTCAACGTTTTTCAAATTTTTGATCTATTTTGGCCTTGTAGTATTTTCTTTCCTTTTATTTTCGCATCGTATTAATATTTTCTATTTCAAGAATAAAGTCATAAATAAATAATTAAATAAAATGGTTTTAACAAGTTTAGATATCTTTGATATATTAGGCCCGTCGTGAATATTTTGACTCAACCCGAGTTTACTTATCCAAGTTTACTCTAGCTAGTACCTTAACCATATGGACCTTAATTGGTTTATTAGGCTAAGCATCCACGAGTCTCATTCCTTGAGATTTTAAATTGTGGAGAACGAGAGATGATAGAGTTTATTATAAGTTTGGTATTCTTTCATTAACTTATGTGAGTTAGTTATGAGCTTTTTCTCCCATCACTTGTTAATAAATATATTTGCAATAAATAAGGTTGTACGATTTAAAAGGTTACTTAGCTTCTAGCACAAGATCGTTTAAAAGTTGCTCGGTATTAATTAGAGTTCATAGCCAAGGCATAACTTATTGAAGCGGGACGCGAAGATTGGCTTATCCAAAAAGGCCCTAACAAGGCATGAGGATACCCGAGTCCAAAAAGGCCCTAACAAGGCATGAGGATTCACTTTTTGCTAAAGATCCTAAGATGATGTGAAGATCATTAATCCAAATCAATATGAAGGATCAAGACACACGACAAGAAGCAATTACTCCCCTAAAGATCATGGAGAAGTCTATCCAAAAAGACCCTAACAAGGTATGAGGATAAATAGATCCAAGTCCGAAAAGGAGGCAGATCGTTGTATATCAAAATCCTAAATAAAGAAGAGGATAAATGAAGAAGTCGTGGTCAACGTTTGAAGCATTTTTCACTCCTTATGAAGATGTATACCAAAATGAAGAGAAGACCATAATTTCAAGATCGTCTCTCAAGATTTGAAGTTTGAAGTACAAGCCAAATATCGGTCCGAGAAAGGTCTCAAATTGTGAAACGAGTTATGCCAAGATATGAACTTTATGAGGTTTCGAGAAGCCGTTTTAAAAGATTTTGTCCTTTAGCTAACTATTGATTAAATCGTCCCACTTTATTTTCGGCCTTAATAAATTATCGAAATAAGTCAAAAATGCATCCTCGTGATCATTTAAGACAAAAATAAAATATAAGAGATACACCGTAGGAATAAGGGGGTCTAAGTGAATAATTAAACCGCATGAGTAAGTGTTAGTTGTGCTAACTTGTAATAACAATGATCTCGTTTTTAAGCTTAGTTTGGGGAACGTGAAACTTGAGGATGATTAATATTCATGACACCAAAGCCCTAATCTAAGTCTTAGATTTCTTAACGAGTTTCTTCCATCTAATAATTTCCAAGTTTAATAATTTGTCATTACTTTTGTCTCCTTTTAAGTTTTTACCTTTCCGTCATAGTAGTAATAGCATATTTTAATAAAGGCCAAGATGGATTGATTATGAGAAAAATGTAACTCTTTGCTTTAAAACTATGCATTGCATGGGGTCATTGCAATGGTCAAGTGTAGGGGATTTAATAAGTGTGTAAACACTTATCCTTTTGCCACTAAAATCAAGGAAAAACAAGACCAAATCATGTGCTTATTATCATAAATGTCGGAATTACGCGTGGTTTTGTGTTTTGTGTGTTAAATAGGTACAAATCATAAAAAGAAGAGAAAACACGGGATTTCACGGTCAAAAAATGAAGAAAAGTCCAAGAAAGAAACGAAGACAAGATCAAAAGTCCAAAAGTGTGCAAAGATCACGGAAACCAATACGAGATTGATGAAAAAGATTTTAGAAGCCAAAACCGAGCTCAATTTTAGCGGATTTAATTATTTGTCAAGTTTACGAGCCAAGTGGGTCCCACAATGGGGTAAATGGGCTCAAAAGCCCATTTATGATTCAAGTTATTAAAATGAGTTTTTTGATAGTCTATTAGGCCCAAATGGGGTTTATAATTTCGGCTAAAATGTATCTTGGGCCCAAGCCCAATCAAGTAACGAATGAAGAAGAACACAAATGGGCTTAGGGTTTAAACACATTACACATTTTCATTCACAAAACAAATAAAGTAAAAAGATATTCACTCCACTCGTTTTTAAACCTCCACCAAACTCACACTCTTACCCTATACTCTCCTCAGTCAACCGGTCAAATCCCATTTACTTCCACCCCCACGTGTTTCCATTTCATTTACCCACCGACACTCACATTGAATAAAATAAAATCTCACCCCCATACACGTGTCCACTTGTTTGTTTCCATCCAATCAAAATATCAAACGCATTTTACCCACATTCATCCCATTTGTTCTACGATACAAACAATGTTTCACTCTCTCTCTCACCTTTCTTCCCCACTCTAAAAAAAACAGGCAACCATGTCACTATTCACCAAAAACCCTAGATGGGTAAAAGTTAATTAAGATGGGGGTTTTTCATCTCACGTGTGATTCACGTGTTTGGGAATTAATTCCCCATTTTTAAGGAAGAGAAGGTATTGAGGGGATGCTACGTGGACAGTTTTGATTGGGTGATACACATCATTTACCATCATCCTCCAATAAAAAGAGGACATTTCAGCAACCAACAAGCACAAAAGAAACACAGATTTGCCACCTTGGAAATCCGTGTGACTATGAGTCCTCTCCACCGTTCGATTAAAGAGAGAGAAGAAGAGAAGAGATCAAGGGTCAAGATCCTACTCCGTGTTCACCAAGGAAATCTAAAAGGATCGGGGGATCCTTATAAAAACCCCCTCTCCTCATGTAATTTTTTAAGCTTTTCCTTTATTTTTATTTTCAGAAATATAGATTAGGGTTTTAGTAATTTAATTTTGTATTTTTTTTATTTCAGTAATGTAATTTGGATTTTTAATATTAATGAAAAGTTTCCTTTATTTAATTTCTGTCTTATATATATTTCCAGTTATTGTTTAATTCTCAAAAGTTTAATTCATTTTTTTATATATTTTTACTGTTTTCGTCCAATTAATTATTAAAAAAAAAAAAAAAAAAAGATAAAGGAAAGAATAAATTATCTTCCCCACTGGAAGATTAAAAGAAGATTTGTTGTTCGAAGTATTGGTTCTCGGATTGGGGATATTTATTTGGTTTGAGATAGTCGGTTCGAGAGTAGTCGTTTGGTTCGAAGATATTGTTGATGTTTGTTGACGTTGAATCGGTCTAAAAGTCCGCTCAGCGCGCGACTTCGGCTCAACGGTTTTCGACACCAGGTTCTCATTTTTGTTTTTATCAGCTTTAGTTTATTTAGGATTTATTTTAATAATTTTGTTTGGATTTGCTTTGCTGTTTAATCTGCTTTAGGATTAGTAGATGATGTTACTGTTGAATATTTGTGTTAAGTTTGATTCATAATTGGTTTTGATCTGCTTTCAGTTTAGTCAGCTTATATTTATAGTTTGCCTATTTAACTGTTTTTTTAGTCTGCTTATTTTGCTGTTTAATCTGGATTTGCTTATCGAAGTCTTGTTTAAGTTTATTAGGTTTCGGCTTATTTGTGGTTTAGGTACTGCTTATTATCCATATTGCTTATTTGGGTTTTTGGCTATTTGCTTATTAGGATAATCTATTTAGCTTGCTTATAGGATTTAATATAGTTAACTGTTTGGTTTTGGTTTTCAGCTTATGTCTGCTTATTCGGTTTCTACTTGTTAGTCTTCTGCTTATTTGGTTTATGTGATTTCAGCTTATTACTGCTTAGCTTATTTGGTCTTATCAGTTTATTTTGGTTCCTGCTTATATTTGTTCAGCTTGTTATTTGGCTGTGTGACTTATTTGACTGCTTATTTGAGCGCTTTTGCTGCTATAACCTCAGACCCAATTGGTCTGAGGGTTTATCCTGTCCAAGTAAAAAGTTCCAAAAAAAAAAGAGTATAAAAAATATTAGCATAATTTTGTCTGTCCTGGGACTCGAACCCAGGACCTCTCGCATACAAACCAACGTCCCACCCAGTAGGCTAGCTCTCTTTTTGTGTATTATCTTGCAACACTTAATTAATATAGGATAGTACTTGTTGGCAGTTTATTTTAATTAAAATTAGCTAAAGTTTAAGTTTAATTTGTATTAATTAAAAAGTTTTGTTTAAATTCAGTTTATTTTATAAAATAATAAAAAGAAAAAATATATATATATATATATATATTTTAATTTTTAATTACTTTAAAATTTATTAGATTTAAATTTAGTTTAATTAAAGTTTTTAGTTTATTTAAAATTTAGATAAAAGTTTTAATTAAGTTTTATTTTAATCTATCTTTCTTTTATGTCATTAAATTTAGTTTAGAATTTCTTAGATTTAAATTAAAAGGTTTTTAGGTTAAAATTAATTAGGTTTATTTAAATTGTTTAATTAGTTTTTAATATTAAATAGATAAAACATCAAAAATATTGTTTACCAAAAACAAAGTTAAGTTGAAACGTAAAACCGGAAATCAAATTCGAGTCGAGTCGAGGAAAAACGAAAATTAATTACATACAAAATCCTAGTTTCAGCCTTCCAACTCCAAACGAGGTGGAAGATACACTAGTTTGATTTTCGTGTACCGGGAGACGAGTGTCGACACAATCCAAAAATTGTTGTCGATATTTGGATCGAATCTCGGGGACTATAAAATGAGTTTCAAAATGATTCAAGGGCTTTTCTCAGGCTCCAAGTTTAGCATTTTGAGTCTATTTTTAGAATCAAGTGGCGGTTTTACAAATGGAGTTTTTTAGAATGGTCAAAATGGTTTCGTAAGTCAAGGTCGCTAAACTGTCCGGATTTTGTGATTCAAAGATGAGTCGGGCAGGGAACTTTAGAAGTAAAATCTTTTGATGGGCTCATGGGAGGACTTTCTACATATAGTAAGTGAGTTCTCTGAGTAGTATCATAAAAATTTGATGTGTCTAAGTATGAGAAAGCGGCTTGGACATTTGGTATGTTCCGGCAGATTTTTGTTAAAGGCATAGAACAATAAAATGAATATATAGGAGAGTGTAATAGTATCACTTGTGTCGTTTTCTCTCGAGTTTGTCGTGATTTTATGAGTCGAGTTTTATATTCTTATGTATGGTTTATTTCTCGAGTCTATTATTAATGAACGCACCTCATTTGATAGGTTGCGGTTCTCGTGTTTGAAAGGCATCATCTATCGTCGGCGATCGTCTCATTACCACTGTTGGCTAAGGTGAGTCTATAGCCTCGCTTTATACTAGTTATTAAATGATTTTAAACCCGCGAGGGGGAATACATGTTTTATAAACTTAGAACACAAGATTTTTATGGTATGCTTTGTCCCTCTATGAATGGACCCGTGGTTGCCTTTAAATTGCATTAAGTGATTGCCTTTGTTAAAACCTCAATTATGGACCGTTAATTAACCTATGATGGGTTAACCGCTAGTACAATTAATAGATCTATGGGGGAAGCCGCCCCGGTTCAGTTTTTGTGGACTTGTCATAGAAGCTTAGGCCCGACCTCCACACTGTTTGAGCATATTGTATTGAGAAGTCAGGTATACGACAATGTACCATTAATCTAGAGGTAACCGACCATTAATAAATCTCCTGTCTTATCAGACCTCTAAAGGGAGTGTCTAAGGGCTCGGTTCCATGAGCTTATTGCAATTTATGCTATATACAATTATCATTGTTGATGCAAATTATTATTTGATGCTTATAAGCATGCCACAAACTTATAATCTTTGCTTGTGTTCAAATTGATTTCATAAACCTATAGATTCACTCGGCATTTTTGCTGATTGTTTTACTCACATGTATTTCAGGTAATCAAGAAGTGGAAGCTTGGAGGTCACGGGGAATGAAGTTGTGCACTGCTTTTGTTGTTCAAACTCTTTGATTTATTTATCGTTCCATTTTCAAAACAAACCAATATGTTGTTTTAACTTATCTTTTGGTAACGATTACTTGGGACTACGCTACTCTGACAAATGTTTTAGGAACGATAAATCTAAAACGTCTCTTTTCGAGTCGTTCTTTATAAATTATGTGTTGTTGTATCACTGTTTAACACCCAAAGATGTAATCCACTGCGTGTAAATTTGGGGGTGTTAAAGCGTTTACACAATTTACTTGGGTTGATTCAAGACTTATGTTTATTTAAGCGATTAAGCTCAAAACAAGTTGCCAACGAGTTCAATATTTTATCAAGTTTCTAAGCGGATTTCTCCAACCAAAGATTCATGACCATAGACAAGTTCTAGAAAACTTATTATAACAATTTGCGTTTCTCAACGCCAAACTATCGTAACAAATCAACTTAGATAAAATATGTTATGTAGAACTAGGAGGTAAAATGGTTCTACAACATTAGCTTGAAATCATATATAAAGGATCATATCATAGCATCATCACTAGTTATATTCATATACCCATATAGTCACAAAATAACTTATCCTAACATAGTAATCAAAGTAACAATTGGAAAAGAGTAAGAGAACATCATACTTAGATTGGATTGAATAAACGAGTACACAAGTGTCACGATTGTATCGTTCCTCAAAGAATCAAAGAGTGGAATACTCTCGTTACAAGTATCTCCCAAAAGTGGATAATACTGAAAATTTACTAGAAAGACTAAAATACTCGAGCTATGGAGTATTGAGAGAGAGAGGTGTGTGTAAAATGGATGGAAATGGCCTCTATTTATAGTGTTGTCTAGGGTCAAATGTGCGCCGCACTTCTCCTCAAGTGCGTCGCACTTTGGAGATGCGAATGTGCGCCGCACTTATAACTTTGTGCGCCGCACTTCTAGGCGAATCAGAATCTTCTTTTATTAACTTTGACTTTATTGCATATTGAGGCCCCTTCTTTTTATATCTTCACTTTCCTCCTTCATACTTTACATCTGCATATAAAACACAACATATTAAGTATTGGAAGCTCTTATTTATACTACAAAGTGGCATTCTAATGATAGGTTGAATATGTATAATTAGGTCGCTATCAAATTCCTCTACACTTAGCTATTTCTTGCCCTCAAGCAATCAAAGCGAGAAAACAATTTCAATTTTAAGAATGCTTTTAAGTGTTGTGAAGTATGATAGGAAAATGATTAAATTTTTTTGAATAGCAAAAGCAAATGACAAAATAACTTTAGCACCTCACATAGATAGTGTTTGGATTTTAAGTTCACACAAATGTCACTCACAAAAGGGTAAATGTGAGGCAACACTCAATTAGCTCGGTCATAAAATAGATAGCTACCATAGGTTTATACAAAACACATAAACATAACCGTTGCGGCGTGAGCACCAGATAAATTTTCAAAGAAGCAAAACGTGATAAATGATGTGGGTGTAGGATCAAAAAGTATATGCCTTTGTCAAAGTTATAGAACAAACTATACTAGAATACTTGACTATATTTTTTCCTTCTTTTTCATACATTTTTTTTCTTTTTTAAGAGAACATCATAAACTTTATAACTTGACAAGTGGTTAGGCATAACATATAAGGATATTAGCACAATGAATAATATAACATATGTGTATGAGTGCCACATATTTTAGTAACCCAGTGTAGCTTAACTAAAATGATATAAGGGTGATTTTATTTTGCTTCCTTTCGAAAATATCTATAAAAACCTCGCTGCGGTTTAGTAAATGATGATCAAGCACAAATTCTAAAGCATACTAGATTATCAGCTTTCACACAAAATAGAGAAATATAAGGCTAAGTTTTGCTCACATATTTGGGAAAAGGATTTTGTGCTAAATAATAATGTCAATCAATGAGATTTTTTCTTTGCTAAAAACTTATTTATTTACAAAACATATATATTTTATTGTTTTTCAAAAAGATTTTCATGTGGAGAAATTTTATTATATTTTTTATTATTATTTCATTTTTTCTGTTTGTCACCTCCTCCACACTTAAGTTGAACATCGTCCTCGAGGTAATAATTGATAAAAATATTAAAAATAAGAAAAATGCAAAGGGAAACGAGAACTTCCCGGGGCTTAGTAGAAAAGTACGGGACTTCGAGAGATGAATCCAGCTTAGAGCTCCAATTTGCTATTTTCCTGCATGCTACAAAACAAAACAAAACACATGCAATATATACAAGGACGGTTTTATTTATTTACAGGTCCTCCTCCACACTTAAGTTAAAAGGTGGGGATAGAATACGGATTGCCTTCCGAATAGCGCTAAGTTTAGAGTCTTCAGCCAGACTCGGCTATTCGGATCTATTTTAAGAAGAAAGGAATTTCTTCTCCTTCGATTTCATTACAGTGTTCTTCTTCTGATAGAGCTTAAGTCTATGCCCATTGACTATAAAGGTGGTATTGTTTATACCGTGTAATTCAACATATCCAGGTGGATATTGGTGTTTTACTAGATATGGTCTAGTCCATCTTGAAGTAAGCTTAGGTTGCTTGAATTTATATTTCAAGATAAAGAGAAGTACTTTGTCTCCTTTTTTGAATTCTTTTCTTTGTCGTAATTCATGATCATGCCAAACTTTGGTTCGTTCTTTATATGATCGTGAACTTTCATAAGCGTGATGTCGAAGTTCATCCAACTCGTGAAGTTGAAAGTTACGTTTTTCACCGGCTGCAATAAGATCTGGGTTGCAGTTTTTAAGTGCCCAATATGCACGGTGTTCAATTTCTATTGACAGATGGCATGTTTTTCCATTCAACAGTTTGTATGGTGTGGTTCCAGTTGGTGTTTTGAATGTTATACAAAAGGCCCATAGGGCATCTTCTAATTTTTTAGACCAACAAGCAGGGTTGTTTTGAACAGTCTTTTCAAGTATACGTTTGAGAGCTCTATTAGTGTTTTCAACTTGGCCACTCTTTTGAGGGTGGTAAGATGTGGAAAATCGGTGGTTCACTCCATATCTTTTCATAACATTTTCCATGAGTTTGTTATAGAAATGAGTTCCTCTATCGCTTATTAGTGCTTTTGGCATTCCAAAACGACAGAATAATTTCTTTAGGAATGTGATAACAACTCTGGCATCGTTTGTTTGTAAAGCTTGAGCTTTGGCCTATTTCGATACATAGTCGACGGCGACTAAAATGTATTCACATTTGTAAGATTTAGGAAATGGTCTCATGAAGTCGATACCCCACACGTCAAAGATTTCGTAGACTTGGATGTTATTTAGAGCCATTTCATTTCTTTTAGAAATATTTCCAGTCCTTTGACATGCTTCGCATAGTCCTACTAAGGTATGAGCTTCACGCATAATAGTTGGCCAATAAAAGCCAGCGTCGAACAATTTTTTAGCGGTGGTGTTCGCGGCGTAATGTCCTCCGGTCGGTCCGTAGTGACATTCATCGAGAATTTTTCGAGATTCGAATCCAGAAATACAACGTCGGATTATTCCATCAGGACAGATTCTAAATAAGTAAGGATCGTCCCAAAAGTATTTTTTAGTTCAGAGAAAAATATTTTCTTTTGTTGGTGCGTCATTCCCTTTCGTAAAATACCTACAGCCAAATAGTTTGCAAAGTCTGCGAACCATGGTGTTTTGTTAGTACTTACTTGCATTATATGCTCATCGGGAAAATCGTCGATTTCATCATCGCTAGAATAATCATTCACTATGCGAGATAAATGATCGGCAGCAACATTATCAGCTCCTTTTTTATCTTTAATTTCCAAATCAAATTCTTGTAAAAGAAATATCCATCGTATTAGACGAGGTTTGGCATCTTGCTTTTTGAACAAGTATTCAAAGCCGAATGATCGGTATAAACTATCGTTTTTGACAACACGAGGTAGGAACAAAATTTGTCAAACGCGTAAACTACAGCCATGAGTTCTTTTTCCGTAATTGTATAATTTTTTTGGGCCGTGTTAAGAGTTCCACTTGCAAAATAGATGGGATGAAATTGTTTACCATCTTTTTGTCCAAGGACGGCTCCAAGGGCATGTTCACTAGCATCGCACATAAGCACAAATAGAAGGTTCCAATTAGGGCTTGTAATAATGGGTGTGAATGTATGTTTTTCTTTAAGTATTTTGAATGCTGAATAACAATCGTCGGTAAAATCGAACGTTCTTTCTTTTTCTAGAAGTTGAGTTAAAGGTCTTGCGATTTTCGCAAAGTATTTGATAAATCGTCGGTAAAAACCGGCATGACCTAAGAAACTTCTAATGCCTCTAACATTAGTAGGTGGTGGGAGTTTTGCGATTACGTCTATTTTTGCTTTGTCAACTTCAAGGCCAGCTCTAGACACTTTGTGTCCAAGCACAATTCCTTCTTTAACCACAAAGTGACATTTTTCCCAGTTTAGCACAAGATTTGCTTCTTCGCATCGTGCTAACATTTTATCGAGATTGTTTAGACATGTGCCAAAAGAATTTCCAAAGACGAAGAAATCGTCCATGAAGACTTCGAATGATTCTTCAATCATATCGTGAAAGATTGCAATCATATACCTCCGAAAAGTAGTAGGTGCATTGCATAGGCCAAAAGGTATGCGCCTATAAGCGTAAGTTCAAAATAGACAAGCAAACGTAGTTTTCTCTTGATCCATAGGGTCGATTGGGATTTGAAAGTATCCAGAAAAACCATCGAGGAAACAGAAGTATTCATTTCCTGCGAGTCTTTCTAACATTTGATCCATAAAGGGTAAAGGGAAATGATCTTTCGCGGTTGCATCATTTAGTTTTCGATAATCAATACAAACTCGCCATCCGGTGATGGTTCGTGTTGGTACTAATTCATTGTTTTCGTTAGTTACTACAGTGATACCTCCCTTCTTAGGTACACAACGAATAGGACTAACCCATGGGCTATCGGCAATTGGGTAGATTATTCCAGAGTCTAAGAGTTTAAGGATTTCTTTCTTCACAACATCCTTAATGTTAGGATTTAATCTTCGTTATTTTTCAACAATTGGTTTCTTGTTATCCAAAAGTTAGATTTTGTGTTTACAGAACGATGGACATATGCCAGGAATGTCAGAAGTTTTCCAAGCAAAGGCTTGTTTGTGCTTCTTGAGAATGTCAATTAGATCGTCTTTGTGTTCTTTCGAAAGTTGGGATGAGATAATCACAGGGAGTAATTTTTCTTCGTGAAGAAACGCATATTCCAGATGTTCAGGAAGAGGTTTAAGTTCTAAATCTGTAGGAGGTTCTTCAACAGTTTCTTAACTTTGAAATCGGTTTCGAAAGTTATGGTTTCAAATGGGGTTTCTATTTCTTGTTCGATTTTTATGATTGGTTCATCATCGGTATGGTCGGCTATGAAGGCATCAAATTCAGCAAAAACATCTTCTTCTATTATAGTTCCTTTGATACAATGAAAAATTTCGCATCCTTCGTCAAGAAGATCGTCAAAATCGGCTTCAACGATTTCTTCAACGACATCGATACTAAAACAAGTATCGTCATTAGAGTACGAGTGTTTCATAGCTTCGTCAATTGAGAAAGAAATTATATCTTCTCCAACTCCAAGGTTGAGTTGTTTTTGTTTTACTTTAATTATAGCATCATCTGTGTGTAGGAAAGGTCTACCAAGGATAAGGGGTACCTTGCTATCTTCTTCCATTTCTAAGATTACAAAGTCAACAGGAAAAACAAATTTTCCGACTTCTATGAGCATGTTTTCAGCTATCCCCATTGGGTATTGGAAAGAACGATCCGTGAGTCGAACGCTCATTTTTATGGGTTTTAAAATGTTTTTAGAGAGTTTAGCATACAAAGAGTATGGCATGAGGTTGATACTTGTGCCAAGATCGGCCAAGGCGTTGCAAGAGTATGAGTGAGGAAAAGTACATGGGATTAGGAAACTTCCAGGATCTCCCAGTTTTGGTGGTACATTGTTTTGGATAATGGCAGAACATTCATCGTTTAGAAACGTTGAAGAGACTTCTTCAAACTTCTGCTTGCTCTTGATAAGTTCTTTGATAAATTTGCCATAATTTGCCATTCCAGCCAGAACATCGACTAAAGGCATGTTAATTCTAACTTCTTGTATTATGTCGAGGAATTTACCATACTTAGCTTGCATCTTTTGCTTGTGTAAGCGTTGTGGATATGGTACTTTTTGTTTATATAGTTTGGGTGTTGAGTTTTCAGTTGGTTTGGTATGGGTTGGTTGGGCTTCATCCTAATTATCACTATCGAATGTAATTTCGATGGGTGTATCTTGAATAGGTTTGGTAGGTGATTCGTAAGATAAACCGCTTCGCGTGAATACGGCATTTACTTGCTCGTTACGATCTTGTGGGGTTGATATTTGTTGTTGTTCTTGGGATTTGGGTTGGTATTGCTTGGTAAAGAACTAGAAGCGCGATTCGATTGTTTATCGGCCAAATGATCAAATTTAGCTTCAAGGTTTTGAATGGAAGCTTGGTGGTTTTTGGTTGTGGTTTCGAACATGGTTTTGAAGTCAATCAGTGTTTCTCGAACAAAATTGTTGGTTTTTCTTTGAGATTATATAAAGTTGCTGATTTTGCTTTCACGGTTATTTTTGTCTTCGGTTTGAGTGGGTTTCTTATCGTCTCGATCATAACTTGGTTTATCATTTGATCTCCAATTATCGCGATCGCGATTACGATAATCGTTATAAAATCGAGTTCGACGGAAGGTATTCATGAGTTTGGCTTCTTCTTCCTTCGTCATGGGTGTGTCATCGTCATCACATTCACTAGAAGGATGGTTTCCTACACAGTGTTTGCAGGTTTTGTGTTTAATCTCTTCAATCTTAAGAGTCATGGCATCCATTCGAGCCATAATTTTCTTGGTGTCGGTTGGGTTGTTGCTTCTTTCGGCAAAAGCTACGGTTTTTCGTGAGTTTTTGTTTTTGTGATTTTTGGACCAATCAAGCTTAAGTAGGAATTTGTCATCCAATAATTGGTAAGCTTGGTTAGGGGTTTTGTAAAGTAAAATTCCGCCCACTGCGGCGTTCAATGCATCTTGGGTAACATCGTCAAGACCATGATAAATTTTTTGATTATTCCTTCTTTCTTAAGTCCATGATCATGGCAATTTCTGAGTATTTCTTTCATACTTAGCCATGCGTTAGTGAGAGTTTCTCGTTCTTGTTGAGAAAAGCTTCGGATTTCTCCAAGGAGTTTTTCAAATAGGGCAAGAGGAAAGAATCGAATAATAAAAGCAGTTCTATGACCTTCCCATGTTCTAATGGTTCCTTCGTTAAGTTCATCGAGCCATGACTTGGCTTCTCCAGTCAGGGATGATGGAAACATCATGAGTTGGACGGCTATGGCTTGTCCTCCTCTATAGTTGAACATTTTACAAATTCCACTGAATTCGTGGATGTGTTTGTGAGGATCGGTTTTGATTCGGCCATCAAATTGGTTATTTTTTACAAGGGTTAAGTGGTTCCCTTTGATTGCAAAATTGTTTTTAATTTCAGGAAACGATTGCAGAGCCAGGAGTTGGTGCGACAACTCTATCGGCTAACCACATAGGTTCATCATTAGTGTCCGACATTGGATCGTAACGGTTGATGAGTTTGGTGAGAAATAGGATTTGTGAAAGATTGTCAAAAGGTTGGTTTAATTATGCGAGGTTGAGTTTGTTCGTGTCTCCTAGATAAAGGTACACGGCGATGGAGTCTACGTAGCCTTCGGTTAAGGGTACGTTCAGGTTCAGGTAACGGTGATGTTGGTGGTGTTCCGGATGAACGGGAGTGCATCCAATAAGGTTTTTTGGTGTTTTCAGTAGAAATGTGCAGCGCACTTTTGGTTTTGTGAGGCGCACTTGGGTTTGTTATAGGAAGTGCGGCGCCCTTTTTGGTTTGTGTGGCGTACTTTCTGTACTGCATAAATTTTTTTTTGTTTAAATGAGTAGCAATGGTTCAATTTCTTCAAGGATTATACTAATTTGGTTACAAAACAGGATTATAAGTCCCCGGCAGCGGCGCCAAAAACATGATGTTCGTTTGCAAGTCTTAAATTTATATTACAAGGTTTAGAAAAAACAAGGGACTAGAAGAAAACATGAGCAAGTATACCCTTTCGTTCGTAATATAGCTTTGTAGTGGTAAGCCAGGATCGTTCGCTGAGACTTAGTTTCGTTTTGGTAATCAAGATAACAATTGAAGAAATAAATGGTTGAAGTAATATCAATAATAACAAATATGACTAATATGGGATAGTTCGTATAAGTTCTGATGATGATAATAATGATCTAGATATGTTTATGTAGGTAAAGTGTGATAATCCTTTTTCGTCAAAATGGCGTTTACACAATTTACTTCGGTTGATTCAATACTTATGTTTATTTAAGCGATTAAGCTCAAAACAAGTTGCCAACGAGTTCAATATTATATCAAGTTTCTAAGCGGATTTCTCCATCCAAAGATTCATGACCATAGACAAGTTCTAGAAAACTTATTATAACAATTTGCGTTTCTCAACGCCAAACTATCGTAACAAATCGACTTAGATAAAATATGGTTTGTAGAACTAGGAGGTAAAATGGTTCTACAACATTAGCTTGAAATCATTTATAAAGGATCATATCATAGCATCATCACTAGTTATATTCACATACCCATATAGTCAAAAATAGCTTAGCCTAACATAGTAATCAAAGTAACAATTGGAAAAGAGTAAGAGAACATCATACTTAGATTGGATTGAATAAACGAGTACACAAGTGTCACGATTGTATCGTTCCTCCAAAAATTGAAGAGTGGAATACTCTCGTTACAAGTATCTCCCAAAAGTGGATAATACTGAAAATTTACTAGAAAGACTAGAATACTCGAGCTATGGAGTACTGAGAGAGAGAGGTGTGTGTAAAATGGATGGAAATTGCCTCTATTTATAGTGTTGTCTGGGGTCAAATGTGCGTCGTACTTCTCCTCAAGTGCGCCGCACTTTGGAGATACGAATGTGTGCCGCACTTATAACTTTGTGCGTCGCACTTCTGGGCGAATCCGAATCTTCTTTTATTAACTTTGACTTTATTGCATATTGAGGCCCATTCTTTGTATATCTTCACTTTGCTCCTTCATACTTTACATCTACATATAAAACACAACATATTAAGTATCAGAAGCTGTTATTTATACTACAAAGTGGCATTATAATGATAGGTTGAATATGTATAATTAGGTCGTTATCAGTACTTGACACTTAACAAATAATTCCCAACAATTCTTGCCAATTCTTCAAAGTTGAAGGTCCTTTTTGTAAATTTGACAAACTTTAGGGACCAAAGTTGTAATTATGAATATATAAGGGTTTAAAGTGTCAATTCTTCAATAATGAAGGACCCTTCTTGTACAATCTTCAATTCTTCAAGGTCTTTTCTTGGAAAATCAACACTAGGTTCCGGTTCATTGTGCGACTTCTTTTCCCGTGTTCGTTTTTCTTTGTTTCTTGTGATCTTTTGTCATTTTCTCAATATCCGTAGCTAAAATACTCACTGAACAAACACAAGCATATATATGGAACTTTTTATGATATTTTAACCATTTTAAGCCCATTTTGGACGATGAGACTATGTATAAAAGCAGTCTCATCACTCCCCATACTAAACCATTGTCGTGCCCTCACGCAATGCTAGAATAAAGTATCGTAGCACCTCCAAAATTCATTTTTATGGACTTTTATTGAATCATAAACTTATTATACTACTACTACTTGCTACTACTTGCATTTTAGACATAATGTATAATTTTTATCACAATATGTGACTTTTAGGTTCATAGAACAAGAACACGTGAATGCTTCGTTAGAAATAATTTCGTCGTCCTTGATTTTCACCCAATTCCATGCCAAGTGTGTAATGAGATCATTGTCATTATAAGTTAGTAATGCTAACACTACTCACATGCCCTAATCACGTACTTAGACTCCCTTAATCCTAAGTGGTATCTCTTATATTTTTGTTTTGTCTTGAATGTTCACGAGGATACATTTTTTACTTATGCGATGATAGAGATTAAGGTCCAAAAATAGATCATAACGGTGTAACCAAGACCATTGAATTAATAACCTCCCCTAATAGACAACGATGTCAAAAAATTAAGTCAACAAGAAGGATCGATAAACACGGTTTTATAACGGTTTTGAACATGAGACTTATTACGAAGACTTTTATACGCCCCTAACGGATGGGCCTTATTATCATAGGTTTACCTCCATCTTTTATCCAACTCCTCCATGGAGCTTTTATTATGACTACGGTCTTACCTTACCTTTTATTTAACCTCGCTATGAGGTGTTTATTATGGCCAAAGACGTATATCCTCACGCTAAAGCGAATTTTAGATCTTTAAAGCTTCAAAGATTAAGGCTTAATCACTTTTAATTTTGCATAGATTTTTCGGCCTTGTACGCTTCGATTTTTTGCTTGATTTAGGTGAGCACTTGAAATCTTATTATTGGGTGAAGCTTTCGATTATCCGGTTTGCCAATACTTCAAAACCGTGACGTTGGCGATACCTTAATATTTTCCCAATTTCATTACATGGAAGCTACTAAAAAAGACTAGAAACCAACAATCAAGACTAAAACGCTAAGCCAATACTTATTAGAAAAATATATATACAAGCCAAGGGAGAATAAACAAACAATTAGAACACATGAGTTTTTGAAAGAATACGAGTACTCTATTTTTATCATAGTAACTTATAGTTAATTCTATCATTTCTTGTCCTCATTTAAGAGACTTAGCCTAATATAAGTTAAGGAATCGAAGCTAAGTGCTCAACACGCACGGTCGAGTAAAAAATTACTCTTATTCTCGCCATCGGAAAATCTACATTCGTGTCTTCAAACACCTATGAAACATGATAAATTTTAAAATTTGGGCAATTTTTAGCCTTATTTTTCAACAAAACGATAAACAAAAAGATAAACTTTGGAAAGCGTGAAGGTTTTAGCAATGCAAGTATCTATTCACCCTCTCATACTAAAATTAAACAGTGTCCTCAATGTTTCGAGTCTAAGGGTAGGATACCCCCACACTAGAGACGAAGTCGAATGCATAATCTAGCATGGAAAGGGTGTAACCATTAAATCAATAGCCGTTTATGAAGTGTGCTAAACACCTAAGGTTAGAACATCAAAGGATATATCATATGGATATCGAGAAATTCTTCAAAGCAATTGAGTGCTCACGTAAAACAAACACGAGAGGCTCCAATCGTGAAGATAATGATCATCTAAAAACCACAAGTCACAAACAAACACGAAACAAAGGTTGGAAGGGCACAAATCCCCTCACGTAAGCTACATTAGAAAGCGATAATATGCACATGGATAAGCATGGGACTCCCCCACGAGGCACCTCGTTTTTGATTACCGAGTCACGAGCTTGACTCGATCCCCTCAATACTAATTATCATTGGGGAAGGTGACTTGGTCGAGGTAGTTCAAAGAAGGACCTTCCCCACCAAAGTATTGCTTCAACCTATGACCATTCACCTTAAAGTTAGGACCATCATTTTGAGCTAGCTCGATGGTCCCATATGGAAACATTTGGGTAATGGTGAATGGACCCGACCAACGGGATTTCAACTTGTCGGAAAATATTTTCAATCTCGAGTTAAAAAGCAACACTTGATCTCCAATGTTAAAAACCCGGTTTTTAATTATCATGAAACTTTTTAGTTTTCTCTTTGTAAATCAATGAAATTTCATAAGCAATGTCCCTCAATTCATCCAATTCATTTAATTGCATTTTCTGGTGTTTACCCGCGGTCTCAATGTCATCATTACAATGCTTTAGGGCCTAATAAGCTTTGTGTTCGAGTTCAATGGGCAAGTGGCAATTCTTCTCATACACAAGCTTGTAAGGAGTGCACCCAATGGGCGTCTTATGAGCGGTACGAAAGGCCCATAAAGCATCGTCTAACTTATCTGACCAAGATTGTCGGTTCTCTCCTATTGATCTCCCAAAGATCCTCTTCAAAGCTCGGTTTGAAACCTCGACTTGCCCACTCGTTTGCGGGTGATAAGCCAGAAAGCCGATGTGTAACCCCATATTTCTTTAGAACTCTTTCGGATTGGTCGTTACAAAAATGGGTTCCACGATCGCTTATGATGGCACGAGGGGTTCCAAACCGAGAGAATAGTTCCTTCAAAAACTTGACTACCACACAAGCATCGTTCGTGGGCAAAGCCTTAGCTTCCACCCACTTGGATAGGTAGTCAACGGCGACAAGGATGTACTTATTACCACGAGATGATGGGAACGGCCCCATAAAATCAATTCCCCAAACGTCAAAGATCTCACACACTTGGATGATATTTTGTGGCATTTCATCATTTTGTGAGGCTTTTCCTTGACGTTGGCATGAGTCACACGACTTGACAAGTGCGTGTGCATCTCAGTAAATAGTAGGCCAAAAGAAGCCAGCATCAAATACCTTCTTCGCCGTGAGATTAGCACCATGGTGACCAGCCGTGGGTCCCTCGTGACAAGCTCTAAGGATATTAGAAGCTTGGTGCCAAAAACAGAACGTCGAATAATTTGATCCGCACAAGTCCGAAATAGGTAAGGGTCATTCCAAAAGTAGAAATTGACGTCACGAAAGAATTTCCGTTTTTGTTGAGTCGTCATACCCTTAATGATGAAGTTGCCCGCATGGTAATTTGCGATGTCCGCAAACCATGGGGTGGATGAGTCTTCCTTGGAATTCACTACACCAAGTGTCTCGAGAGGAAATGTTTCGGTGATTTCCTTGTTCTCGTATACACTTTGGTGAGGATCTTCCAATCTAGAGAGGTGATCGGCCGCTAGATTCTCGGCTCCTTTTTTGTCATGTATTGTGACATCAAATTATTTTAGAAGGAGGATCCAACGAAGAAATCTTGGGTTAGCATCTTGTTTAGCCAAGAGGTACTTGATTGCCGAATGATCCGTATACACTATCCTTTTGGTCAAGACGAGGTAAGGTCGGAATTTCTCAAATGCATACACCACGGCAAGGAATTCCTTTTCCGTTGTGGTATACTTAAGTTGAGCCTCGGTCATCGTCTTTCTAGCATAGTGGATAGGCAAGAAGTGCTTTTCATGAAGTTGCCCCAAAACGGCCCAATAGCGTAATCACTTGCATCACACATTAGCTCAAAGGGGAGGTTCCAATTGGAGCAACAAGAATGGGAGCTTCGGTAAGTTTCCTCTTAAGGATTTCAAAGGCTCGTACACAATCTTCGTTAAAGACAAAAGAAGTATCTTTTCGAGGAGGTGTGTAATGGGTCGAGATATCTTTGAAAAATCCTTGATGAATCGATGATAAAAGCCCGTGTGGCCTAGGAAACTCCTAACTACCTTAACGGTTTTGGGATGAGGTAATTTGGCGATGACATCTATCTTTGCTTTGTCTACCTCAATCCCCGCCTTCGAAACCTTGTGCCATAAGACGATTCCTTCTTTAACCATTAAATGACATTTTTCCCAATTGAGCACAAGGTTGGTTTCCACACAACGTTTCAACATGTGTTTCAAATTTCCTAAGCACGAAGTGAACGAACTACCTAGCATGGAAAAGTCATCCATAAAGACTTCCATCATCTTCTCGATCATGTCCTGAAAAATAGTCATCATACACCGTTGAAAAGTTCCCGTTGCATTACAAAGTCCGAATGGCATTCTACGATAGGCAAATGTTCCATATGGACACGTAAACGTAGTTTTTTCTTGATCACGAGGATCGATGGGGATTTGGAAGTAACCGGAAAAACCATCTAAAAAGTAATAGAAATCATTTCCCGCAAGACGCTCCAACATTTGATCCATGAAGGGAAAGCGAAAATGGTCTTTACGAGTGGCGTCATTTAACTTACGAGAGTCAATACACACCCTCCAACCGGTCACGAGTCGAGTTGGAATTAACTCGTTGTCATTGTTTGGCACAACGGTCATTCCTCCCTTTTTAGGGACACAATGAATGGGACTCACCCAAGGGCTATCGGAAATAGAGTAAATCGTTCTCGTGTCAAGGAGTTTAATGACTTCCTTCTTGATGACGTCGTGAATTTTGGGGTTCACCCTTCTTTGACATTGGGTTGTGGGCTTGTAGTCTTCCTCCATTAAATTTTTGTGGGTACAAAATTTTGGGTCGATACCCTTAATGTCGGATAATTTCCACGCAATTTCCCTTTGTGATCCTTCAAGACATCGATAAGTGCGGTTTTTTCATCATCCAAAAGATCATTCACAATAATAACCAGCAACTTATCGTCTCCTTCCAAGAATACGTATTGAAGATGAGGAGGAAGATCTTTCAACTCGAGGATTGGTGGTTCCTCGATTGAAGATTTGGGTTCGATACTTATAACTGTTGATCCCAAACATAGGTCGATTAGCTTTGTGTAAACGAGATTAAATCAAGTTAAACACTTAGAGAAACTTTGTTTTATGAAAAATTCAAGTACTATGCGGAATTAATACTTGAATGAAGAATAAGCAAAACAAGTAAACCAAACTTTCACTTTTGATTGATGAAACAAACTTGATTACAATGAAAGTCGAATACTGAATAATAAGATCTATATTCTATAAACCCTACGACCTCCTTTTATAACATAAGGAATCGTGTACAATGGATAACCTATCAACTATATTAGAAAAAGATAAATATAGAAAATACAATATTTGAGTATATCTTTTCTAAATAACAAACGCGTTGACTAAGTTTTCCTATCAGTGCTTGGACTTCTTCTTATCAACGCTTGAATACTTCTTGTCAACGCTTGATCTGTCAGCGCTTGATTTCTTCCTATCAACGTCCAAATAACTCTTGTCAGCTTCTAAGTGTCTTGGCTCATTTTATTCCCAACAATCCTCTCCTAAACTTGATATCTACTCTAGTAATCATGTTTCTGAATAAAAACTAAGTACAAGGAGGATTCTTACAAATACAAATCACTTGTTAATTAGATAATGAATGAACCTAATTAAATATTTTCCAACATCACTTGTATAATCCATTTCCAGCTGTGTTGACACCATTTGCCTCAAAACTTCTTTGGACATGGGATATTCAGCATCCACAAGAAGATATTCTGAAAACTTTGTAGTACTCAAATAGTAAACACCAGCTGCTGAATGTAGACGCTATTGAAGTCCACTGATATCATCCAAATCCAACCATATTGTATCTGCATCATTTGGCTCAATCATTCTCTTGAATGTGGAGCAAATCTTTATTCCATTGACTGAAGTAGGTGCTTCAGCCTCATACTTGGCCTTCATCAATACCCAAAGATCTACCAAGTCTTCTCTATCCAGGCTTGCAAACAAAGAGATGAAAGAAGTAAAAGTATGTACCTTCTTTCCATATCTGGTGATCATCCATAACCCACTTGCATCTTCTTCATAGTGGACTATAGGGTTTCTAGAATCAAAAGGTAATACCTCTGCAATATGTTAAGCTTCCAATGGTGAGAGCTTAATACTCCTTCTAATAACTGCTTCACTAGGATTCACTCTATCCAAGGCTGGGAACTCAATAGGAAGTCCCTTCTTCACTGGCCTTGGTGCAATCGAAGCCTTTTGGATCTGCATTTCTTCTTCAAGTTCTTCCTTTCTTTCATCAGAAAGGAGTCTGATAGTATTCTCCTCTTGAATACGTGCCCATATAGGATAGGAACAAAACTCCAATTCATCAAAGGATAAACCCTGCAATTTCTTGAAAGTACAACCTCCTTGATGACATCTGAGAATCATATAATAGAGCTCTCTTCTATCCTTCTTAAGCTGTGAAAGAACCTTGCTAGCCCTATACTTCAAGATTACCTTGCAATCACGTTGAACTCTTAACAGAATCTCCAAACACCAAATTTGATCAGAAATTGTCATGCCTAGATTCTCCATAACCTTATTCTCCCATGCAAAGTACATACTGGCTACTTCAGGCATTTCATCATCAGCTTGCATTTTCAACTCCTCAAGCCTTTCCTTAGCCAACTCATCTCTATATTCTAGCCTTTCTGGATCTTCAATGATCATAACACTAGAATCTGAGCTTTCATCATTACTACCACCTTTTTCTATCTCTATAGTAGTATCCCAATCCTTTTCTTGCAGTTGTGCAGCCAAAGCATGATCAAACTTAATCTGTGCTTCATTCTTCTTTGGCTTCTCAACTTCCACCAAGATTGCTTTACCCTTGTCTTTAGCTCTAATGGTTTGTAAAGTAGTTGGTGGTACCTTTGTAGAGACATCTTTAATGATAGCTGATGGTTGGGATACATCAACTATGTCTACAAGTCTCTCAATGTACAAACTATGAGTGTCAACGCTTAACTTACTCTTGTCAGCGGGTGACTTTGTGAACTGCTTCATCATTTCAGTAAAAGACAACTTTGTAGGAGTAACCAATGAAGCATCAAAACCTGGTTATCACTTCAAATCTATAAGAGCCTCAGCTATACCCAAAGAATCATCAAAAGAAGTACCTTCTTGCGAGCCTTTGTCACTCATATGGACCTGTTCATCCTCCCCTTTGGAAGAATGCTCCTCTCTACGCCTAGAGGTATCACCTTCCAAAATAACTATCCTCTCCCTCAATTGCTTGAGTTTAAGGCCTTGTGACTTGACAATCTGTACAAGTTCTGCATTTTGCTTTTGCAAGCTAATGCAGACCGCCTTCAATTCCAAATTAGTGTAAGGTTCTAATCTAACCTACTCTAGAATGGGAATTTGACTTCCCAAAGTAGATTCATGGGGCATGGATAGGGTGTTAATGATGTTAGGACTGTCTTGGCCTACACCTAAGCTAGAACAAATAGTCCCAGTGATGAGATGGCATTTATACATGATCTCATCGTTCTTTTCGGGCTTTAAATGCATAAAAATGTCATAAAATACCATATATGCTTTTGTTTGTTTACTTGTGTATTTTAGGTATGGATATCGTGCAAAAGACAAAAGATCACAAGAAACAAGGAAAAACGGACACGAGAAACGAAGCCGTACAAAGAACCGGGCCCTAGATCATGAATTATCCAACATTTACCCTTGAAGACTTGAAGATATGCAAGATTGATCCTCAAACAATGAAGAAATGACACTTAAAACCCTTGTGAATTCATAATTACAAGTTTGGTCCCTTAAGTTTGTCAAAATTGCATAAAGGTCCCTCAACTTTGAAGAAATGGCAAGAGTAGTCCCTTATCAAATCTAGTTTGTCAATTATGGTCCCTCATAAAGCCAAAGATACATTGAAGACCTTTGAAGATCAACAAAGTCCAAAATCAGTCCTTCAAAAATGAAAACATGGCAAAAACAACCCTTTAAACCTTTTTAGAAAAGTTTTGTGCCAAAAATGTGAAAAGGGAAACTTTCATTACAAAGGGAATACGTTTAAGTGGGATGAAATACTTGTTATACACTTTTTCCCAAAGAACAAGGACTACTTGTGCCATTCCCAAAGTTTAAATGTACAAACACGCGCCAAACAAACACAATCCCCCATTTTCGGATCAAAACTTACCACTGTTCACGATCAAGAACCCAGTAACTATCCCAACTTAAACAAAGGGTAAATTTAAATTAACCCTACCCACGCTTAATTCACACGCCCAGGAACCTATCCCACACATAAACCTTAACTTCCACTCACCAAAGGGTGCCACACCCAAAACCGTTTCACCCATCACATGACAACTTATTCCCCAAGGACTGCCACGTGTCAAGATCAACAGCCAATACTCTTTGCTTCACTCCAAAGCTATTTTGAACGGTTTTGATCATTTTGGACCGCTCACATCAAAGAATCGTCTAGAGGACCTCAAGGACAATTTTAGGAATTCAGTTCTAGGGTTTATGAATAGTGCTTTGTATCCATTTGCCTATAAAAGGAGACCTCAACCCGTGAGAGTCCCTTTGTTCTAGATGTTGGCTATCAATCTTTGTAATTCCTTTTTGAGTTAAATAAAATTTGATTTTCTAAAATTTGTGAAATCCCTTTTATGTTTATTAAAAGTTGGTGTTAGAATAACCTTAATCTGAGTTCCATTTGATCATTAAGACCTACCTTAATCTTGTGGTTAAGGCACATCTTTGTTTATAAGGTTTTCAAAGGTTCAAAAACCTTGAAATCCTTGGTTCTGTTTTGGATATTATTGTGTACTAACCCTTAGCCAACAGCCTTAAGCTCCTTCAAGCTTGTTGATACCAAGCCTGAGAAGAGTTATAAGCTCTTGGTTGAGTTTTTTGCTTATTTGTGTTGAAGAAATTTCATAATCAAATCCTTGTTCTACTTTGAACATCAGCAGGATTTGATCTTCCTTCTTGAAGAACCTTGGTCTTGTTCTAGTTGTTGAACAGGGTCCAAGGAGCATAGCTGGCCCTCCTAGGATGTTGTGGAGGGTAGGTATAATCCCTTGATTAAGTTTCCTCTAAAAATTTCATGTTCTTGCCTGTTTTTGATTTTGGAATGTGATTTTGTTATTCTGTGTTTAAGGTTGTGATCTTAGTGTTTGATTCTGTTAGTTGTCACCTAGGAAGTGTTTTTGATTCATAAAAACAGTAGGTTATTAGTTGGAATCACAAGTTGCTTTGAAAAATGGTAGATTAAGGGTTGTTTGGGATAACAGCTTGATTTGGATTTGTGTGATTTTGAGTTGATGCTTTGTGGTGCATTGTGTTGGAACCTGTTTCATAAGTGTTAAGTATCATTTGTCTTCAAGTTTTGTGGATTGAAACACCTAGATCCTAAAAAGGGCTATAAAATCTTGTTTACTTGATAAAATTGGTTGTGGTTTAAGGGACACCTAGATCTAATCATAGACTAGGGCTAACAAGTGATTAAACCTAGTTAATAACACCAGGGAAAGAGATTTGGATGCTTGAAATTGGATTTGTGGTCAATTAGATCAGCAAAAGTTTCTACATATTTTACTTATGCTTATCAGTAACTGTTGGTGCTTGAATCTGCTTATTTACTTTGATCCATTGCTTGAAAAAAGTTTATTTGTGCTTATTGGACTTTATTATATCTTGTGTATGCATTTGGTTCAATTTGGCTGGCTTATTCATGCTAAAACTGCTTATTTGTTCATAATTGCTTAATATCTAGGTCTGTGCAATATCTGTGGACTATTTGCTTAATCTGGGCTTATTGTGTGAACCAGTTTGTGATTTCTTTGTTGATATAGACTCCTTGTGATTCACTGATCAAAAGGGTGCCCTTGTTTCCATTTGAATCCAACTGGATCTCTCTAAAAAGCTTGGTCAAATAGTCAAAGCAGTGGGAACTCCTTTCCCCTGCTGCTAGCCACTGCTAGTGTATTTTGGTGTTCAGCTTATCAATAAGCTATAATAGCTAATTTTAACCAGCAACAACTTGGATTTTGTAATAGGTGCTCATTATTTGACCCATTTGTTCATACTGGAGCATTTGATGGGTTGACTTTTAAGTTTGACTAGAAAACCAACTTAATTGACTTTTTCATAAGTGCTTATTGGCTTATTCTGGCTTATTGGTTTTTCTTGTTGGAATTTTGTTGATTGTTTTGGCTTATTGAAGTCATTTGTGACATTTTGCAAGTTGAATCAAGTCCTGAGGTGCCCTAAATCTCAAACCCGACTATTTTGTCATTTTGTGGATTTGTACTTTGCTTATTTCTGGCTTATTGAGTGTGCTTTTTCAAAATTTCTATTTATAGATCTCTTTAGTATCCCAAAAGAAGGTTGTGTGTCAAATTAGAACTTATGGCATTGACTTATTGCTTAATGGGCTTAATGGCCCAATAAGGATAAGCTGTTTGCTTAATAAGCTGTGATAAGCTCACTTTCAGCTTTTGGGACTTCAGAGTTTTGTGTTTAGAATTAAATTTTGAGTCAGATTGGGCTTTTCCAAGTCAATTGGGCCTAGTTTGATTTTTGGGCTAAAAAGCCCATTTGTGTTGACTGATTTTAGTTTTGGCCCATTTGAGGGCCCAATAGGGGTATTCTGGTTATTTTACTTTCATTTTCTGTTTAATTAGGTCAAAATAAACTATTTTGCAAGTTTTTAGAATTTTTTTTATAATTTTTGGATTTTTAATATTATTTTAATATTATTTTATTATTATTTTTCAAATTTCACATTTTTGCACTTTTTACATTTTTCTTAGCTTAAATACATTAAAATAGGAATTTTGCAACTTTTAGATTAATTTTATCATCTTTAGATTAGTTTTTATAATTATTTTAAGTTTTAACAGTTTTTAAATCATTTTAAATAGATTTTCTTAGTTTAAAAATTTCTAAAAATAGTTTTTAATCTTTTAGGTCATTTTAGAGGTTTACCAATTGAAAAATCTTTATTTGGGCTTTTTGATAATTAATTTGATTTTTAGGCTTTAATTAGCATTTAAAAATTGAATATTTAAATAATTAAAAGGTTTGAAAAAGTTTTGATCATTGGTGAACTCTTAGTTTATTTATTTTGATTTTTGGTGAATTTTTGGTAATTTTTAGAATTAATTTTTATTTTAGCTTATTTTACGGTTTTACGTGTAGTCGTCGTAGTAATTAATTTCACGTATTCGTCATTCTCTTTTCTCATTCCTTTCTAACCAATATTAATCTCTAACAAATTACGAATTACTCACACACATATACCTCCTTGGGAAACGAACTTTCACATCATAAGGGTCATTAACACTTGGTTTTTCCTAAAATCATTTGTTTAATACTTACCGCTTTTACGCCTTTTTCCTAAAAGGTCGTATTTTACCACAATCATTTTGGCGCCGCTGCCGGGGAGGTGTGTCGTGATTAATTTGTTTTGTTGTTTTTAATATTAACCATAAATAGTATTTTTATTAGTTGAAATCTACTAATACGTATTATCGGTTTTTTGTTTTTTCTTGTGAAATTATTATTACTATATTGTATTAAGTATCACAATCAATACAAAAATCTCTAAAAGTATGAAAACACAACCTTAATTGGGATTTGATCTCCTAATTATTGTATTCGAATCTCAAACAAAAAGAAAAAGGCAAAAATAGATAAATACTTTCGTGAAGCTCGATTTTGAAAAATACAAACTATAAGGTGGGTATAAGGCGGGTATTATAACATATACCCTAAGGAAAAAGGCTCTTATGTGCTTCGCGCCGCCTCGTTTCCCCGCTTGCTTGTGAGTATTTTGAGATTGAAGGCTAATCGAGGGTTTTGCCGCCCAAAGTATTATTACGTATAATATATTTGCTTGGTTTCTTTGTGATTAAACCCTCTTGAACAATTTGGTTTTCACCAAAGTTCTAAAGTCATTCGAAGGCGTTCACTCCACGTGATCGTTTTCATTCCTTTGAGGCTTCTTTAATCAAGAGTTTGATTCGAGGAGAGATTTTTTAGATTGTTGTCTACGAAGATACACCAAAATCCAAAAAATTAAAAACAGTCAAAAACACAAAAAAATTGAAAATTCACAAAACACCCAAAAAGAATCTTCTTTGCTCACCTCCCATTCTTCGTGAAGTTTATGATCACTCGTAATCAAGCAAAACGAGCTCGTAAACGTCTTCAAAAGCAAGCCAATCAAGAGACGTTGATTGAAGAACAACCTCCAATTGTTGAACCTATTGTAGAACAAGAAGTCGCCATGGCTAATCGTACTATGATGGAGTTACTACAAGCACCTACCGAGGGTTTTGGAGAGGCCATTGTGATTCCCGCTATCCTTGCGGAGAATTTCGAGATTAAGACGAGTTTAATGTCGATGTTGCAAGCTAATAAGTTTAGAGGTCATGAGAAAGACAAACCGCATTACCACATAAGGAATTTTAATCGTCTCAACGCTACTAGCATGTTTAAGGATGTTCCACATGACGCCATTAAGATGATGTTGTTTCCATACTCGTTAGATGGACCCGCAAAAATTTGGCTTGAGAAAGAACCGCCAAATTCAGTTTTGACATGGGGTGATCTCGTTTCTAAGTTTGTGAACAAGTTTTTTCCACCATCTAAAACAACACATTTGAAAAATGAGATTTCAAGATTTGTGCAAAGAAATAATGAAAGTTTTTCAATGGCATGGGAACGCTTTAAAGAAATGTTACATGAATATCCACACCATGATTTTTCGGAATTGCATCTAATTGATAATTTTTACAATGGGCTTAATGATCATGAACGATATTACTTGAATGTCGCCGCGGGTGGTAATTTTTTGTGCAAAACGACCGATGAAGCTTTAAAGATCGTCGAGAATAGATCTAAGGTTTATAGCCCTCGTAACACACCGAGTGTTGCGAATTTGGGTTCGTCATCGTCGTCATCGTCTCGTAGCATTAATGCCTTACATGATGAAGCTAATGAGGAAAATCGGTTTTTCGATAGATTTGCTAATCTTATGACTCATTGGAAAGCTCAAGAGGCTTTGAATTCCGCTTCGGTTAAAGCGGTTTCTAAGAGTTGTTTGTCTTGTGGTGGAGCTCATGATCTTTCCGAGTGCATTACCGCGGATGGTAACACTTCGAGTGCTTATGTAGCAACGGGAACTTATAACGAAAACGGCCAAGGTTCCCGCCCAAATCAAGCTCCACCAAATCAAAATGCTAATAACTATCAAAACAACAACCAAGGTGGTAATTCTCAAGGCAATTCACGTAACTACAAAAAAGGGAATTATCAAAGTGGGAATGGACAAGTGACTAATCAAAACCAAAACCGTGATTTTCAAAACACTACACAAGGTTTTCAAAATGCTCACACTAAAAATCTTCAAGGAGAATTTTTGGATTATGCTAAAGCAAATGATGCTAAATTTGATAACATGCAACGTGAGATGATTACGTTAAGGTCCGAGTTGAAAAACGAGCTTAAAAACGAACTTGCTAATGAACTTAAAACTCATGCAAATAAAATGGAAGGAAATGTCCAACGTCTTCAACAAAATCAACAAAAGATGGAACAAGGACAACATGAGATTAAGCGAGAATTATTAAAAGCGGATGCTAGGCAATCAAAATTTGAGGACCGAATGGCAAAAGCGTTTGAAGCAATCATGTGTAAACCCTCTTCCTCGGGTGGTCTTCCTAGTGATACCATTGCAAACCCGAAGGGAGAAATGAAGGTTATTACTACACGAAGTGGTAAAACTTTCAAGGAACCAATCTCTCGTCCAAGTACTTCTACGGAGAAGGAAATCGAGAAAGAACCCGAGGTGATGGTCGAAAGGAGCACATTACAATCCCACGAAGTACCGCTCATACCACACCTACGGTTGAACCAATACCAATTGTGGAACCCGAGATTCCAAAGCCGTTGCCTAATGTCCAACCCACACCACCCTTACCTTACCCTTCGAGACGAAACAAAGAGAAATTACAAGAACGTAACAAACAACAAATCAAGCTTTTTATAAAAATGTTTCAACAAGTGCATTTTGATGTGAGTTTAGCCGACACGTTGTTGTATACGCCTCGTTTCGCTTCCACTTTTAGAAGTATGATGAGCGATAAGGAAAAGCTTTCAAAGCTTGCTAATTGTTCTTCGGTTTATCTTAACCGCATACCGGAAAACGTTGGTGACCCCGGAAAGTTTCTCATTCCTTGTGACATACAAGATATGAAAGAACTCCTCGCCTTAGCCGATCTTGGCGCGAGCATTAATTTGATGCCATTTTCCATTTGGAAATCGCTTTCGCTTCCGGATCTTATTCCTTCGAACATGTATATCGAGATGGCCGATCATTCTACAATTTTAGCATGTGGAGTAGCCGAAGATGTTTTCGTGAAAGTGGGGAAGTTCTACTATCCCGTTGTTTTTATAGTAGTTGACATCCCCGCGGATCCTCAAGTTCCTCTAATTTTAGGTCGTTCATTTTTAGACACCTCGAGATCGCTTATCGACGTTCATGCAAGAACTATCACTTTGAGATTCAACGAAGAGGAACTTGTTATAAACGCTACTCAAAACTCAAAACCTTCTCATGTTTATGCAATCGCTACCATCAATCACATTGACATAGTTGATGTGTTTTGCGATGAGTTTTCACAAGAAGTGTTAGGTTTTTCCGATAGCTCGTCAAGTGGCAATCCCACTATTTTGGATCAGATTCTTGCTAATTCTACACCAAATCTCATTCCATTCCAAGGAGGCAATTTCACTTCAAATGAAATCGAAAATGAAGATGAGGCGTTGATTAGTGATGATACTTCTATTCCACCATTTCTTCCGCCGATGGAAGTTATGAGTGTCGAACCAAAATCTTCAATCGAGGAACCACCTATCCTTGAATTGAAAGATCTTCCATCTCACCTTGAATACGCATTCTTGGAAGGTGATGACAAGTTGCCGGTTATTATTGCAAGAGGTCTTGCTAATGTTTAAAAAACCGAGCTCTTGAAAGTTCTTAAAGCTCATAAAGGGGCAATTGCGTGGAAAATTTCCGACATTAAGGGTATTGACCCAAATTTTGTACTCACAAGAATTTAATGGAGGAGGACTACAAACCCGCAATTCAAAGTCAAAGAAGGGTGAATCCCAAAATTCACGAGGTCATAAAAAAGGAAGTTTTAAAACTCCTTGACGCGGGAATGATTTATCCTATCTCCGATAGCCCATGGGTGAGCCCAATCCATTGTGTCCCTAAAAAGGTAGGAATGACCGTTGTGCCCAATGAAAACAACGAGTTAATTCCCACTCGTGTTGTGACCGGTTGGAGGGTGTGTATTCACTACGAAAGTTAAATGACGCCACTCGTAAAGACCACTTTCCTTTGCCCTTCATGGATCAAATGTTGGAGCGACTCGCGGTAAATGAATTCTATTGCTTTTTAGATGGTTTTTTCCGGTTACTTTCAAATCCCTATCGACCCTCGTGATCAAGAGAAGACTACGTTTACGTGTCCTTATGGAACGTTTTCTTATCGTAGGATGCCTTTCGGACTTTGTAATGCACCGGGTACGTTTCAACGGTGTATGATGGCAATTTTTAACGATATGATCGAGAAGTCGATGGAAGTGTTTATGGATGAATTTTCGGTGTTTGGCAATTCGTTCATGTCGTGTTTATCTAATCTCGAGCAAATGTTAAAACGTTGTGAAGAAACCAATCTTGTGCTTAATTAGGAAAAATGTCATTTTATGTGTAAACAAGGAATCGTCTTAGGACATAAGGTCTAGAAAGCGGGGATTGAGGTCGATAAAGCTAAGGTAGACGTCATCGCCAAGTTACCTCATCCCAAAACCGTTAAGGGAGTTAGGAGTTTCCTAGGCCACGCGGGCTTTTATCGTCGTTTCATTAAAGACTTTTTGAAAATCTCTCGACCTATGACACACCTTCTCGAGAAGGATGCTCCTTTTAATTTCAATGAGGATTGTGTTAGAGCTTTCGAAACTCTCAAAAGGAAACTTACCGAAGCTCCCATTCTTGTTGCTCCTAATTGGGAATTACCCTTTGAAATCATGTGCGATGCAAGTGATTATGCTATAGGGGCCGTCTTAGGGCAACGCTATGAAAAGCATTTCCGTCCTATCCATTATGCTAGTAAGACGATGACCGAGGCTCAATTAAAGTACACCACAACGGAAAAGGAATTCGTTTCCGTGGTCTATGCTTTTGAGAAATTCCGACCTTATCTCGTCCTAACTAAAAGCATCGTGTATACCGACCATTCGTCTATCAAGTATCTCTTAGCTAAGCAAGATGCTAAGCCGAGATTGCTTCGTTGGATGCTCCTCCTCCAAGAATTTGATGTCACCGTGCTTGACAAAAAAGGAGCCGAGAATCTAGCGGCCAATCATCTCTCTCGTCTAGAAGATCCTCACAAAGATGTTTTCGAGAACAAGGAAATCACCGAAACATTTCCTCTCGAGACTCTCGGTGTAGTGAATTCTAAATACACCACCTCATGGTTTGCCGACATTGCAAATTACCATGCGGGGAATTTCATAATCAAGGGTATGATGACACAACAAAAGCGAAAATTCTTTCGTGACGTCAAGTTCTATTTTTGGGACGACCCTTATCTCTTTCGGGTTTGTGCGGATCAACTCGTTCGACGTTGTGTTTTTGGTGCCGAAGCTTCTAATATCCTTAGATCTTGTCACGAGGGACCCACGGGTGGTCACCACGGTGCTAATCTCACGGCTAAGAAAGTGTTCGATGCCGGCTTCTTTTGGCCTTCTATCTATCGTGATGCACACGCACTTGTGAAGTCGTGTGATTCGTGCCAACGTCAAGGAAAATCATCTCAACGTGATGAAATGCCGCAAAACATAATTCAAGTGTTTGAGATTTTCGACATATGGGGAATAGACTTTATGGGGCCGTTCCCATCGTCTCATGGTAACAGGTATATCATCGTCGCGGTGGAGTACCTTTCTAAGTGGGTGGAAACTATGGCTTTACCTACTAACGATGCTCGTGTGGTAGTGAAGTTTTTGAAGAAACTATTCTCTCGGTTCGGAACCCCTCGTGCTATTATAAGCGATCGTGGGACCCATTTTTGTAATGACCAATTCGAGAAGGTCTTAAAGAAATATGGAGTTACTCATCGTCTTTCTACGGCTTATCACCCCTAAAAGAGTGGGCAAGTCGAGGTTTCGAACCGAGCTTTGAAGAGGATTTTAGAGAGGTCGATTGGAGAAAACCGTGCTTTATGGTCCGACAAACTCGATGACGCTTTATGGGCCTTTAGGACCGCTTATAAGACACCTATCGGTTGCACTCCTTATAAGTTACTCTATGGGAAGAATTGTCATTTGCCCATTGAATTAGAGCACAAGGCATATTGGGCCCTTAAGCATGCAAACTTTGACTTGAAGACCACAGGAGATCACCGGAAAATACAATTAAATGAATTGAATGAATTAAGAGACAATGCTTATGAAAATTCATTGATTTTCAAACAAAAGACTAAAAAGTTTCATGATGCAAAGATTAAAAACCGGGGTTTTAACGTTGGTGATCAAGTGTTACTTTTTAACTCTCGACTTAAGATATTTTCTGGGAAATTGAAATCTCGTTGGTCGGGTCCTTTCACCGTTACACATGTATTTCCTAATGGGACCATCGAGCTAGCTCAAGATGATGGTCCTAAATTCAAGGTGAATGGACATATGCTTAAGCACTACTTTGGTGGGGAAATTCCTTCAATGGTTGACCTCGACCAAGTCACCTTCCCGAATGATAATTAGCATTGAGGGGATCGAGTCGAGCTCATGACTCGGTAATCAAAAACGAGGTGCCTCGTGGGGGAGATCCCATGCTTATCCTTTTATGCTTTCTAATAACTAATGAGGGGATTTGTGCCCTTCCAACTCGTTGTCTCGTGGTTGTTTGTGATTGTGTTATCTAGATCATCATCATCATCTACGAATGAAGACTCTCGTGTTCGTTTACATGAGCCTCCATCGTTTGCTTGAAGAAATTTTTCACGAATCCATGACATATTCTTTATTGTTCTAACAATTATCTTTTAGCATACTTAATAAACGGCTTTAGATATATTGTTGATCACCCTTTCCATGCTAGATCCTAAGCATTGATTCTTCGTCTCTAGTATTGGGGTGCTCCACCTTTAGACTCGAAACATTGAGGACAATCTTTACTTTTAGTATGGGGGGTGAATAGGTACTTGATTTGCTACGCCCTCACGTTTTCCAATTTTCAAAGTTTTGTTTTTGTTGCTAATAAGGCTAAAAATGGCCAAATTTTAGAATTTTTCTTAGTTTTCATAAGTTTTTTTGAGACACGAATGTATATTTTCCGATGGGTAGAATAAGAGCTAATTCTTGACTTGATGGGCATTTGGAGCCATTTACATTCCTTAACCCGCTCAATTCAAGTTTTGCTAGACTTTTATATAGGGTGCTTTAAAACGCGAAAGTCTTAGCTCATTCGGGTTAAGAACGAGAACTTTTCGCAAGTTCCTATAATTGATCCTAGAAAGTCACTTATCAAGGGAACTATAAAATGCATTCTCTAAACTTGAAAAAGTCCAAGAAAGTGCAAGATCCTATAGGTGGCTTGAAAACCCAAAACGTTGATTTTATATAGTCTTAATGAAAGCTAATCCAAATTTGGCTTCATTTTAACTTGCATGGCTAAGTATTCACGAGTCTCTTTAATTAGAGGTCTTTATATAGTGAAGAACGAGAAGTGATAGAGTTAGACAAGTGATCATGCTAAACGTAGAACATGAAAATGTTCTTTAAAAAACTCATATGTTTTTAATTGTGGCTTTTTCTTCCCATAAGATCAATGCATTAGGAATAAAAATAATTGCAATAAGTAAGGTCGTACGATTTGAAAGGTTAGTTAGCCTCTAGCGCAAGATCGTTTAAAAGTTGCTCGGGGTTGAATAGAGTTCATAGCCAAGGCATAACTTATTGAAGCGGGACACGAAGATTGGTGAATATCCAAAAAGGCCCTAACAAGGCATGAGGAGCTATATTTTGTTGCTAAAGATCCAAGATGATGTGAAGTATCATTATTCCTAAATGAATATAAAGGATCAAGACACACGACGAAAAGAAATTACTCCCCTAAAGATCATGGAGAAAGTCTATCCAAAAAGGCCCTAACAAGGTATGAGGATAAATATATCCAAGTCCGAAAAGGAGGCGGATCGTTGTATATCAAAATCCAAAATAAAGATTGAAGAAAAATGATGAAGTCGTGGTCCAAATATGAAGAATCTCTCAAAAACGTCAAGTGAAGAAATTCCAAATATATGAAGAGAAGACCATAATTTCAAGAACGTCTTCCCAAGATTTGAAGTATGAAGTACATGCCAAATATCGGTCCGAGAAAGGTCTCAAATCGTGAACGAGTTATGCCAAGATATGAACTTAAGGAGATACACGAGAAGCCGTTTTAAAAGATTATGTCCTTCGGCTAACTATCGGTTAAATCATGCTACTTTGCTTTCGGACTAATAACTACTCAAATAAGTCAATATGAATCACTTGTGATCCATGACAAATAGTTAAAAAATGCTAGTAACCCATTTCCTTTTATAATAACTAGGATTGTGGGGAGAAAAAGTATTACACAATTTGGACGTATGAGTAGTGTTAGCATTGTGACTTGTACCAACAATGATATCGTTTTTGCACTTAGCATGGAATGTATGACAATCAAGGATGACGAAGTTTACTCTAAGGGACATTTACTTGTTTCTATTCTTTAACCCTAAAAGTCACATTCGTGATGAAAATCATACATTATGTCTTTACACATCTTCATAGTATTGTTGCAAGTCTTTTACTTTTCAATAAAGGTTAATAAAATTGAACTTTGGTGATGCTTAGATACTTTATTCTATCATTGCATGAGGGCACGACAATGGCTTAGTATGGGGGAGTGATGAGATGGCATTTATACATGATCTCATCGTTCTTTTCGGGCTTTAAATGCATAAAAATGTCATAAAATACCATATATATGCTTGTGTTTGTTTACTTGTGTATTTTAGGTATGGATATCGTGAAAAAAGACAAAAGATCACAAGAAACAAGGAAAAACGGACACGAGAAACGAAGCCGTACAAAGAACCGGGCCCTAGATCATGAATTATCCAACATTTACCTTTGAAGATATGCAAGATTGATCCTCAAACAATGAATAAATGTCAATTAAAACCCTTGTGAATTAATAATTACAAGTTTGGTCCCTTAAGTTTGTCAAAATTGCAAAAAGGTCCCTCAACTTTGAAGAAATGGCAAGATTAGTCCTTCATCAAATCTAATTTATCAATTATGGTCCCTCATAAAGCCAAAGATACATTGAAGACCTTTGAAGATCAACAAAGTCTAAAATCAGTCCTTCAAAAATGAAAACATGGCAAAAACAACACTTTAAACCTTTTTGGAAAAGTTTTGTGCCAAAAATGTGAAAAGGGAAACTTTCATTACAAAGGGAATACGTTTAAGTGGGCTGAAATACTTGCTATACACTTTTTCCCAAAGAACAAGGACTACTTGTGCCATTCCCAAAGTTTGAATGCACAAACACGCGCCAAACAAACACAATCCCCCATTTTCGGATCAAAACTTACCACTGTTCACCATCAAGAACCCAGTAATTATCCCAACTTAAACAAAGGGTAAATTTAAATTAACCCTACACACGTTTAATTCACACGCCCAGGAACCTATCCCACACATAAAACCTTAACCTCCACTCACCAAAGGGTCCCACACCCAAAACCGTTTCACCCATCACATGACAACTTATTCCCCAAGGACTGCCACGTGTCAAGATCAACAGCCAATACTCTTTGCTTCACTCCAAAGCTATTTTGAACGGTTTTGATCATTTTGGACTGCTCACATCAAAGAATCATCTAGAAGACCACAAGGACAATTTTGGGAATTCAGTTCTAGGGTTTATGAATAGTGCTTTGTATCCATTTTCCTATAAAGGGAGACCTCAACCTGTGAGAGTCCCTTTGTTACAGATTTTGGCTATCAATCTTTGTAATTCCTTTTTAAGTTAAATAAAATTTGATTTTCTGAAATTTGTGAAATCTCTTTTATGTTTATTAAAAGTTGGTGTTAGAATAGCCTTAATCTGAGTTCCATTTGATCACTAAGACCTACCTTAATCTTGTGGTTAAGGCACGTCTTTGTTTATAAGGTTTTCAAAGGTTCAAAAACCTTGAAATCCTTGGTTCTGTTTTGGATATTATTGTGTACTAATCCTTAGCCAACAACCTTAAGCTCCTTCAAGCTTGTTGATACCAAGCCTGAGAAGAGTTATAAGCTCTTGGTTGAGTTGTTTGCTTATTTGTGTTGAAGAAATTCCATAATCAAATCCTTGTTCTACTTTGAACATCAGCAGGATTTGATCTTCCTTCTTGAAGAACCTTGGTCTTGTTCTAGTTGTTGAACAGGGTCCAAGGAGCATAGCTGGCCCTCCTAGGATGTTGTGGAGGGCAGGTATAATTCCTTGATTAAGTTTCCTCTAAAAAATTCATGTTCTTGTCTGTTTTTGATTTTGGACTGTGATTTTGTTACTCTGTGTTTAAGGTTGTGATCTTAGTGTTTGATTTTGTTAGTTGTTACCTAGGAAGTGTTTGTTATTCATAAAAACAGTAGGTTATTAGTTGGAATCATAAGTTGCTTTGAAAAATGGTAGATTAAGGGTTTTTTGGGATAACAGCTTGATTTGGATTTGTGTGATTTTGAGTTGATGCTTTGTGGTGCATTGTGTTGGAACCTATTTCATAAGTGTTAAGTATCATTTGTCTGCAAGTTTTGTGGATTGAAACACCTAGATCCTAAAAAGGGCTATAAAATCTTGTTTACTTGATAAAATTGGATGTGGTTTAAGGGACACCTAGATCTAATCATAGACTAGGGCTAACAAGTGATTAAACCTAGTTAATAACACCAGGGAAAGAGATTTGGATGCTTAAAATTGGATTTGTGGTCAATTAGATTAGCAAAAGTTTCTACATATTTTACTTGTGCTTATCAGTAACTGTTGGTGCTTGAATCTGCTTATTTACTTTGATCCATTGCTTGAAACAAGTTTATTTGTGCTTATTGGACATTATTATAGCTTGTGTATGCATTTGGTTCAATTTGGCTAGCTTATTCATGCTAAAAATGCTTATTTGTTCATAACTGCTTAATATCTAGGTTTGTGCAATATCTGTGGACTGTTTGCTTAATCTGGGCTTATTGTGTGAACCAATTTCTGATTTCTTTGTTGATATAGACTCCTTGTGATTCACTGATCACAAGGGTGCCCTTGTTTCCATTTGAATCTAACTGGATCTCTCTAAAAAGCTTGGTCAAATAGTCAAAGCAGTGGGAACTCCTTTCCCCTGCTGCTAGCCACTACTAGTGTATTTTGGTGTTCAGCTTATCAATAAGCTATAATAGCTTATTTTAACCAGCAACAACTTGGATTTTGTAATAGGTGCTCATTATTTGACCCATTTGTTCATACTGGAGCATTTGGTGGGTTGACTTTTAGGTTTGACTAGAAAACCAACTTAATTGACTTTTTCATAAGTGCTTATTGGCTTATTCTGGCTTATTGGTTTTGCTTATTGGAATTTTGTTGAATGTTTTGGCTTATTGAAGTCATTTGTGACATTTTGCAAGTTGAATCAAGTCCTGAGGTGCCCTAAATCTCAAACCCGACTATTTTGTCATTTTGTGGATTTGTACTTTGCTTATTTCTGGCTTATTGAGTGTGCTTTTTCAAAATTTCTTTTTACAGATCTCTTTAGTATCCCAAAAGAAGGTTGTGTGTCAAATTAGAACTTATAGCATTGGCTTATTGCTTAATGGGCTTAATGACCCAATAAGGATAAGTTGTTTGCTTAATAAGCTGTGATAAGCTCACTTTCAGCTTTTGGGCCTTCAGAGTTTTGTGTTTAGAATTAAATTTTGAGTCAGATTGGGCTTTTCCAAGTCAATTGGGCCAAGTTTAACTTTTTGGGCTAAAAAGCCCATTTGTGTTGACTGGTTTTAGTTTTGGTCCATTTGAGGGATCAATAGGGGTATTTTGGTCATTTCACTTTCATTTTATGTTTAATTAGGTCAAAATAAACTAGTTTGCAAGTTTTTAGAATTTTTTTTAATTTTTGGATTTTTAATATTATTTTAATATTATTTTATTATTATTTTTCAAATTTCACATTTTTGCACTTTTTACATTTTTCTTAGCTTAAATACATTAAAATAGGAATTTTGCAACTTTTATATTAATTTTATCATCTTTAGATTAATTTTTATAATTATTTTAAGTTTTAATAGTTTTTAAATCATTTTAAATAGATTTTCTTAGTTTAAAAATTTGTAAAAATAGTTTTTAATCTTTTTAGGTCATTTTAGAGGTTTACCAATTGAAAAATCTTTATTTGGGCTTTTTGATAATTAATTTGATTTTTAGGGCTTTAATTAGCATTTAAAAATTGAATATTTAATTAATTAAAAGGTTTGAAAAACTTTTGATCATTGGTAAACTCTTAGTTTATTTATTTTGATTTTTGGTGAATTTTTGGTAATTTTTAGAATTAATTTTTAATTTAGCTTATTTTACGGTTTTACGTGTAGTCGTCGTAGTAATTAATTTCACGTCTTCGTCATTCTCTTTTCTCATTCCTTTCTAACCTATATTAATCTCTAACCAATTACGAATTACTCACACACATATACCTCCTTGGGAAACGAACTTTCACATCATAAGGGTCATTAACACTTGGTTTTTCCTAAAATCATTTGTTTAATACTTACCGCTTTTACGCCTTTTTCCTAAAAGGTCGTATTTTACCACAATCACCCAGCCCCACCCATGTCACCAACCACACTTGTGGTGGTGGTTCTCTATGCTACATGGCTAGGACCACTAGAGGAGAACACTCCATTAGTCCTTTGGCGTTTTACCAACCTATATTCTGGTGGTGTAGAAGAGGGAGTAGATTGAGGGTCTGTTTGAAGGTTAAGGGGTGTTTGGGTTTGTGGTAAAGTGGTGTCAGCGTCTGGATATGTAGTGTCAACGCCAACATTTGAAGTGTCAGCGTTGGATTGTTCTTGGTCAATTTTCATTTGCTGGGGTGATGGAGGTTGTGGGTCTGGTTGAGGTTGTGGGTGAGGTAAAGGGTTTGCTGCTGCAATAACAACAAGCATAGCTCGGGTGAGGGGTAGGTCTCTATAAGGTTCAGAGTTCATCTTCCCAAAAATTTCTTTATTTTGAACAAGGATCGTATAAAAATCATTATGATCCCTATTACAGTATTCTTGTAAATCAAAAACCATTTGCAAAAACCTAGGGTAAGCAAGAGTCATCTTGTTACCCTTGTTATGACACATGCCATCAAAAATCATTTTTCAAAAGTTATACTTTTTCCCATTTGCAATACACATAATGGCACTCCCAATAGATCGGTTGATTTCATTGTGTACAGTGCATTTGGGACTCAAACATTGAAGAATGACATGTATTAAGTACTTCAAAGCCAGGGGAAATTCCTGTTTTGAATATTTGTTTAAATGGTCTTCTTCAGGCAAAAGATAACCCAAAGCTTGGCGTCCTTGCTCTAGCTCTTCAATGGGTAGGGTGGTTATACCATCTGCATCATTAAGATGCAAAGCTTGGCGTATCATAGCTTCAGTAACCACCCATGGAACCCCTAGAAGTCAATGTAGTCACTTCATTAACTGTTGAGGAACGAACAGTGTTCCAAAACTGTTTAATGTGTGTGACAGGGATAAGAGGAGTATGTGAAAGTGCATACCTTAATGAGGACGCATTCAAATACTCAACCATCTGAGTATATTAGGGAAACAGAGTATTGTCAGCTTGTAAATAAGCTACCATGTTGTGTTGACTCATGAACCCCAATTCCAAATCTGTAGGTTTAAACTTAGGTGCCATTGATGATGTAAGAAAGTTGTGATAAAAGTTATTGAAGATGAAGGTTTGAGAAATTTTAGTTAGACAAGAATAAGCAGCTACCCTGTTTAAAAGAAATGAGCCAAATATATAGGAGAGGTGAAAATATGTGATTGGTCAAAACGTGAGGCAATTATATTCAACAAGTAATTATGAAAATCTTGAAAATATATAACTTATCTCAAACATTAATAAAAAGTTACCAACTCCTAAAATTACGGCCCATATTTTCGTCAAAAATAACAACTGGGTAGGACCCAATGTTTGTCAACGGTCAAAAACAACTTATCAGCACCCAACGGCTATATTCTTGTCAACGTTGGAAATGTGCCATGTCAGCGTTAAAATTGGTCTTATCAGCGTTTGGAAGGAAAATGTCAGCGTCCAAAAATAAAAATAACTAAAAAGAAAAAGGACTTTAACAAAGTAATTTATCCTAGTGAAGATAACTTATAGACTGAAAATCATTATAGGGTGGCAAGCACTGTCCAGTCATGCACACTTGCTTAAGCAAGATTGACATAATTGCCCTCAAGTGTCCCTTGCTAACCAAAGTTCTTAACAATGAAGTTATCTCTTATAAATCCCTTGTAACTTCTCAGGTAAGGCCAATAAAAACGTACCCAAGTCTCCCAACCGACCAAGTCCAATTCTATGTTGGGAATAAATTAAGGCCAGATCACTTGAGCGCTGACAAGAACAAAACAAGCGTTGACAGGAACAAAGCAAGTGCTGACAGCTCAAGCGTTGACAAGTTAAAGTCAAGCGTTGACAGATTGAAGACAAGCACTGATGGAAGATATAAGCTACACGTTTATTATATTCTAGAATACTTCTAGTAAGGATAGAAACGACAATGTATTTTCTATGTTTATGTTTACCTAGAATAGTTGATACGTAGCTTATTGTACAAGGCTTCTTAGTCTATAAAAGAAGGCCTTTAGGTTAATGTTTAGTATCAAGTTTTATATAAGTTTTCATTCGTAAACATCTTTTATTGTAAGCAAGTTCGACATTCATAATCAAAGTGAAAGTTTTGTTTACATCTTGTGTTCTTGTTTAAGTGTTAAATTCCGCATAACACTTAGATTCACAAAGCATATACAAAGGTTTCTCTACGTGCTATACTTGATCTAATCTCGATATACACAAAGCTAATCGATCTAAGTTTGGGATCAACAAGTGGTATCAGAGCTTGTTGAGGAACTTTTGATCTTTGAAGAACACCAGAACGATACACGAACACCAAAACCCTAATTTTCTCAGAAACCCTAAAAACACCAAAACCCTAACAACATCATGTCTGAAGCAATAACCACCTCCAATTCACCCTTACCAAACATCAGGATTCCCATGCTTGATGCAACTAACTTTGACTTATGGAAGTTCAACTTTGAACAATATCTGGGGATCTATGACTACACACTCTGGGAGATTATTGAATATGGAAACTCATTCAATAAGGCTCAAAAGATTCTTGATGCCATTACTCAAAGAGCAGCTGTTGAAGGATGCCCTGATGAAGATAAGAAAGAAAAACCTGGAGATGGTAGAGCTGTAGGTGCTGAAGATATTGCAAAGAAAAGGGTTGACATGAAAGCCCTAAACATTCTGAAAGTCTCTTTGGGACAAGAAAACCAGCACAAATATAGAGGCTATGAATCTGCTAAGGATCTTTGGGAAGCACTTGAAGTTGCATATGGTGGCAATGCAGATACTAAGGAAGAAAAGAAAAAGCAACTTCTGCATGATTATGCTGTCTTCAAAGCTCAACCCAATGAGAAACTGAGTAGTGTGAGAAGTAGATTGCTTGACATCACAAGCAAGTTGTCCTTCATGGGGACACAAGTTGGTGATGTTGACACCAATGCTACCTTTCTTAAAAGTCTTGGTGAGGCATGGAAGATTGAGGCAAGATCTATTCTTGCCAATAATACTTACAAGAGCTCCTCGTTTGATGACATCTACAACAAATTAAGACTATTGGAAGATGAAACTCTTTTAGCACATGGAAGCAAACCTAGCACCAGCAACATGGCCTTCTTCTCTCATAGTGAAGGTCAATTCAATCAGAAGGACTCTTTTATGCATCCAGTTACTGGATCATCATTTGTCAGCGCTGGAACAAGTCCTGTCAACGTCTCCTTTTCAGACGCTGACACATTCATGAATGACTCCCCAAGAGTTAAACCTGCTGGTTTGGATTTGGATACTGTGTGTGCTTACATTGCTTCTTTGCCCAATGGTTCAGTGATTACATATGAGGACCTTGAGCAGATAAGTGATGAGCACTTGGAAGAGATGGACATCAAGTGGAACATGGCTCTTGCTAGTATAAGAGCAAATAGGTGGAATAGAAGGTTCAAGAAGAAGATGACCTTCAATGCTAAAGACACAGCTGGATTTGATAAATCCAAAGTTGAATGCTATAACTGTCATCGTATGAGGTACTTCATGAGGGAATGCAGATCTCCTAGAAGATCTGATGCTGGTAAACCCTCAAGTCAGGTTGTTAAAGCTCAAGATTCCAAAGCCATGGTTGCAGTTCAAGGAATTGATGGTACTGGATGGGATTGGAGCTATCTGGCTAAGAATGCTGAAGAGGACAAAGACTTGGTTGCTGACATTGAAGAAGAAGAGCATGTTGAATATGCTCTCATGGCACACTCCTCCTCTTCATCTGATAATGAGGTATATGATGATGCTTTTTGTAGCAAAGGTTGTAGGTTAAACACTGATAGACTTAACAAAGAGGTATTAAAACTAAAAGATGATATGAGCACTGAAAGGTGTAAATTGTCCAACTACCAACTAGCTCTTACTGAAACTGAGAAAACCGTTTCTGAATACAAGAAAATGGAATTTGATTTAAAAGATAAGATAAATATCTTAAAACATGAGCTAGAGGGTAGTATGGATATTAGAAATATCATGACAAAGGTCAATAGAGACCTACAGGCTAAGTTAGATGAGGCCATTAAGAATAAAGATAATGTTGACCTCAAGATTCAAAGATTTGATAGAGCCACCCAAACCCTAGGAGACTGTGTAGCTAAACAAAGGGATCCTAAGGACATGACTGGGATTGGGATGAATGATTACTCTCTGGTTCCACCACCAGCTGGTGACTTCTATGGCGTTCCTAGAAAGGACTTGTCTTGGACTGGGATACCAGAATGCCAAGAAAAGGAATTCATTCCTCCACCAAGAGTTGTCACTCCAGTGGAAGAGTATCAACAAAAATTGACTGACCTAAATGAGTGGAAGAAAGCTAACCCTACTTTGTTTGTTAAGGGAGGTTTGCTATGTGAAAGTCCCAGTGAATCACCACCCATTAAGGTTACTCACCCAGTTACTGGTAAAGCTGTTGACCTAGGCTCCAACACTGTTAGAAGACCTACCATTAAATATGCAGAGATGTATAGGAATAATAGGTCACCCAAGAGCCAAGTTAACAATCATGGAACAAGTTTCTTCTCTTCTAGACCTAAGAGTGTGTCTAAGAAAGCCTGTTATACTTGTGGTAGCTTTTCACATTTGGCATACAAGTGTGTCAACGCTCCCAAAGCCAGCGCTGATAGGAACAATTTCAGCGCTGATAGGAAGAAAGTCAACGTTGTTAGGAAGTCAAACGTTGTCAGACCCAAATCTTGTGTGCAGCAAAGTCCACAAGTGATTAGACCTGCCCCATTCTTTTTTAGAAGGTCTAACACTCATGGACAAAGACCTTTTCAAAAGACAAACACCTGGTCGAATAGGCAATGGGTTCCTGTAGCAAACCCTAGGTTCAACGCTGACAAGGGTAATTTCAGCGTTGACAGGACTAAATCCAACGCTGACAGAAACGTGACCAGACCAAAATATTTGCAGCCACAAGGTAAGGGGTCTAAAGCTTCTTCAAGCTTAACATGGAGACCCAAGAAAGATCAAAACCCTAATAATAATGGAATTTCAATGACTTGCAATAGATTTAATTACATTTCTAAGGTCATTACAAAACCAATTGGGGTTAACTGGGTATTTCATCCTAAAAGGGATGAGAATGGGGTTGTTGTGAGAACTAAGTCTGTTCTTATTGAACAACCAGATAAATCTAAGTCTTCTGAGACTTGGGTTCCCAAAGAAAACTAATTTGTTTTCTTTATGTGCAGGGCATTCAAAGACAGATCAATGACTATGGATATTGGGATAGTGGATGCTTGAGGAACATGACAGGAAAGGAAGACTATCTGACGAACTTCACTCCTATTAAAGATGGTGATAAGGTATACTTTGGAGGGGGCTACGGCACCATTACAGGCAAATGAACCCTTCTCACCAATAATCTACGTTTTGAGAACGTCTTCCTGGTAAAAGAACTGGATTATAATCTGTTTAGTGTATCACAAGTTTGTGATAACAAAAATAAGGTTCTTTTCACTGATATTGAGTGTTTGGTGTTAAGCAAGGATTTTAAGATCCCTGATGAGAAGTATATTGAGTATAGAACACCTAGGCATAAGGACATATATAATGTGAATTTAAATGGGATTAAAGTGAATACAAATATGTCTTGTTTTTATGCTAAGGCCTCAGTAGATGAAAGTAATTTGTGGCACAGGAGACTAGGGCACATAAATTTTAAAAATATAAATAGACTTGTGAGGCTTGGTTTAGTTGATGGTTTGCCTGAGAAGGCCTTCCACAATGACCACTCTTGTGTTGCATGTCTTAAAGGCAAGCAGCACAAGGTCTCATTCAAGTCCAAGCAGGTGCATACTAGTTCCAGACCTCTTCATATGCTTCACATGGACCTCTTTGGTCCAACAAATATAGAAAGTTTGAATGGTAAGTCATATTGTTTTGTTGTCACTGATGACTTTTCTAGGTTTACTTGGACATTCTTTCTAGCTATGAAGAGTGACACAGCTGATGTTCTTATTGAATTTATCACTCAAATTGAGAAAAGGTCTGGCAATGAGGTTAAAATGCTTAGGAGTGATAATGGTGGAGAATTTAGGAACAAGAAGCTAGATGATTTCTGTGCCAGGAAGGGAATTACTAGGCAATTTAGTATTGCTAGAACCCCACAACAAAATGGGGTTGCTGAAAGGAAAAATAGAACCCTAATTGAAGCACCTAGAACAATGTTGGCTGATGCTCACTTTCCTATAGCCTTTTGGGCTGAAGCTGTTAATACAGCATGCTATGTGCAAAATAGAGCATTGGTTAACAAAATTCAGAACAAAACACCTTATGAGTTACTTTGGGGAAGAAAACCTAATATTGGTTTTCTCAGACCTTTTGGTTGTCATGTAGTAGTATTAGATACTAGTGATGCCTTAGGTAAATTTAGTGCAAAAGGTGATGAGGGCTAATTCATGGGGTATTCAGTCCAGAGCAAGGGTTATAGGGTTTATCTTAAAGAGGACAAACGGATAGTTGAGAGAGTACATGTGAGGTTCTTAGAGAATAAACCTAGTAATCCTGAGAGTGGTCCTAATTGGTTGTTTGATTTGGAACCCTTATCTAGAACTTTAAATTATATGCCTGTCACTAATCCAGACATTGTGAAGGTAACTTCAAATGTTGTGGAAGAACAAGTTGTTAATGTTTCAGGTACACAGGTTCATGAGAAGGTTGGATCACAAGCAGAAAAGGCATCTCCTACATTTGAATATGTCACAATTCCCATTTGGACAGATGCTTTTGCTGCTGCTGCTGCTGCTGGACAAGATAATGGTGGTCTCCAAATACCACCAGATACAAACATGCATGGTTCTTCAGGCGCTGACAAAGGCAAATCTAGCGCTGACAAGACCAATTCAGACGTTGACAACAACATTTCAAGCGCTGTCAGCCCAGACGCTGACAACCAAGATTCAAACGTTGACAACACTTATGGGCATCTTTTCTCTTCCAGTTTTGAACAAGGTGGACCTTCCAATGTTCATGAAGAAAATTCTGTTGCTCAAAGAGAGTCTGATGAAGAAGATATTGGCAACATGGAGCATGAGGTTGAGGACACCAGACTTTTTGAAGGAGGGGTTCTCACCTCCACAATGAAGAATCACCCCACATCTCAGATCATTGGTGATATTATGACTCCAGTTCAGACAAGAAGATCTCATCAAGGACTTGGTGGGTTTATTGCCAATATACACAAGAAGGTTGATACCCCTCTTGTGCAAGCATGTTTGTTTGCATGTTTTCATTCACAAGAAGAACCCAAGAAGATATTTGATGCTCTCAAAGAACCAAGTTGGGTGGAAGCAATGCAGGATGAGCTTCACCAATTTGCAATTCAGGATGTTTGGGAGCTGGTTGATTGTCCTAGATATGTCAGACCTATAGGGACAAGATGGGTTCTCAGGAACAAAAGAGATGAAAGAGGTCTTGTGGTCAGAAACAAGGCAAGGTTAGTGGCTCAAGGTTATACACAAGAGGAGGGGATAGACTATGAGGCGGTCTTTGCACCAGTTGCAAGGATTGAAGCTATTAGTATTTTTCTAGCCTATGCATCTTGCATGGGCTTCACAGTCTATCAAATGGATGTCAAAAGTGCATTCTTGTATGGCACCATTGTTGAGGAAGTTTATGTCATGCAACCTCCTGGTTTTGAGGATCCAGAGCATCCAGATAAAGTGTATAGAGTCAAAAAGGCTATGTATGTCCTTCATCAAGCCCCTAGAGCATGGTATGGTACTTTGTCTACCTATTTGGTGGACAATGGATTCAAGAGGGGCACCATAGATCAGACACTATTTACAAAGAAGAAAGGCAAAGATGTGTTGCTTGTGCGGGTCTATGTTGATGATATCATTTTTGGGTCTACTGATCCAAAGATGAGTGAGGATTTCTCCAAGCTTATGACAGACAAATTCAAGATGAGTGCTATGGGGGAGATGAACTTCTTTCTTGGTTTACAAGTTCAGCAGAAAGAAGATGGTATCTTCATCTCCCAGGACAAATATGTTGCTGAAATCTTGAAGAAGTTTGGCTTTTCTCCACATGAAAAGAGGGCTTCTACTCCTATGGATAGAGAACACCCTTGGGGAAAGATTGGAGATGGGAAAGATGTTGATGTCAGGCATTATAGATCCATGATGGGATCCTTGATGTATCTTACTGCTTCCAGACCTGATATCATGTTTGCTGTGTGTGCTTGTGCACGCCATCAAGTGACTCCCAAAGAATGTCACCTTTATGCTGTGAAGAGGATCTTTAGGTACCTAAGATGTTTCCCTAGTCTTGGTTTGTGGTACCCAAAGGATTCACCATTGGAGCTGATTGCATATTCAGATAGTGATTATGGAGGTGATAAGTTTGATAGGAAATCCACAACTGGTGGATGTCAGTTTCTTGGGAGCAGATTAATATCTTGGCAATGCAAGAAACAAACAGTGGTGGCTAACTCTACAACTGAAGCAGAGTATGTGGCTGCAGCAGCATGTTGTGGTCAAGTGTTGTGGATTCAGAACCAGCTGTTGGATTATGGGTATAATTTCATGCATACTAAGATATTTGTTGACAATAATAGTACTTTATGCATCATTAAGAATCCTGTACATCATTCTAAAACTAAACACATAGAAATTAGACACCATTTTATAAGAGATTGCTTTGAGAAAGGTTTAATACAACCAGATAGGGTTGACACTGAGGAAAATGTGTCAGATTTATTAACTAAACCTTTTGATACTGGAAGATTTCAATACTTGGTAACAAGTATTGGAATGGTTAATCTCACTTAATATGTGTTTTGGATTCTTTTTGTAAAAGTATGTACAGGATGATGCATTATTATTATTGGTCTTGTTGATGATTTAGATTTTCCACAATATTTTTCTAACACTGACAAAGGTTGTTTGAACACTGATAAGTGTTTTTGCAACGTTGTCAGCAATATAATTGTCTAACGCTGACAAAGCTTCCTTCAACGCTGTTATGTGTTATCGGGGCGTTGTCAGCAACAATGTTAGTTTTGTGGTTTTCAATCTAAATGTGCAGATGGTGTTAGCAGTATACCATTAGATACAGAGTTGCTTATGGATCAATGAAGAAGCATTTGGACAAGTTTTTATTTATGGATGATGGTTGGAATGTTTCATTCCTATCTTGACATAAAATTTTTTTTATGTTCATGCATGATTTTAGCAAACTTTTTGTATCATTGTTTAAGGGGAGGTTTTAGGAACTGTTAGGATTTTTGGGTATCCATATGATACTCTTATCACAATTCTAGATTGTGTCCACAGGTGAGTATGGGTTAGTTTTACTAAACCATGAGGCACTGTAGCATGCATAGTATATCAACTTTGCATGCTGCCAAGACATTTTTGGCCTAGAATTGGTTGTGGTCTGTTGGGAGACTTGGGAATGATTTTGATATGGGATTTACCTGGGAGTAACAAGGATTTTATAAGGTAACTTGGTTGTTAAGAATTTTGGTTAGCAAGGGACACTAGAGGACTGTTATGTTTATCTTGCTTATACAAGTGTGCATAACTAGACAGTGCTTGCCGCCCTATGATAATTATCAGCTTTTGGTTATCTTCTCTAGGCTAAATTACTTGTTAAGGTCATTTTTCACTTTTTAAAACAATTTTATTTTTGGACGCTGACAAGATTTTTCCAAGCGTTGTTGTGACCAAATTGGACGTTGACATGGCTTTAGGCGAACGTTGACAAGATTATAGCCGTTGGGCGTTGATGGGTTATTTTTGACCGTTGACACTCAATGGGACCTACCCAGTTGTTACTTTTTGACATATTTTCAAGCCGTAATTTTAGGAGTTGTTACTTTCATTAAATGCATGAGATAACTTATAACTTTTTCAATATTTTCATGATTAGTTTTTGAAAATCTTTGCCTATTTTTGGGCCAATCACATGCATTCTTTATCTCCTATAAATTTGGCTCCTATTTTTAAACAGGGTATCTATAATTCTTGTCTAACACTTTTCTCTTATCAACCTTCATCTTCTACACTTCAAATTAACAGCTTTCATCAATGGCACCAAAGTTTAACTCAGCAGAATTAGATTTAGGGTTCAAGTCTCAACACAACATGATTGCTTATCTTGTTGCTGATAATGATTTGTTTCCTCAATACACACAAATGGTGGCGTATTTGAACGCATCCCCCTTAAGGTATGCTCTTTCTCATGCACCACTCATTCCAGTCACACACATTAAGCAGTTTTGGAACACTGTTAGTTCCTCAACAGTTAATGGAGTGACCACATTGACTTCTATTGTTCATGGGAGATCTTGGGTGGTTACTGAGGCCTTGGTACGCCAGGCCTTGCATCTTGATGATGCTGATGGTATAGTCACCCTTCCCATAGGAGAAATAGAACAAGGGCTTAGGGATTTGGGATATCCATTTCCTGATGAAGGTACTCTTAACAAGTATCATAAGCATGAATTTCCCCCAGCCTGGAAGTACCTCATCCACATCCTCCTTCAATGTTTGAGTCCCAAATGTACTGCACGCAATGAGATCAATAGATCCATTGCCAGTGCTATTGTGTGCATTGCAACAGGGCAAAAATATAACTATTCTAAAATGATTTTTGAAGGGATGTGTAAAAACAAGGGGACAAAAATGACTTTAGCTTATCCCCGTTTTCTGCAAATGATTTTTGATGATCAAGGTTATTGTTCAAGGGATCACAATGATTTTTATAAGATCCCTGAACAAAAGAAAGCTATTTTTACGAAGATGGATTCACCACCTCATAGAGACTTACCTTTAACCCCAGCCATGCTTGCTATTATTGCAGCAGCACAACCCCAACCAGACCCTCAACCTCAAATTGACCCTCAACCACAACTTGAACCCATTCCTGAACCTTTACCCTCACCTGAACAAATGCAAATTGACCAAGAACCCTTTGACGCTGACACATCAAATGTTGGCGTTGATGTGCCTATTTCCAACGCTGGCACACAACCATCACAATCCCAAACACCCCTTAACCAACCCACATCTACCCATTCTTCCACACCATCTTCCACACCACCTGAATATAGGTTGATAAAACGCCAAAGGACTACTGGAGTGTTCTCCTCTGGTGGTCCTAGCCATGAAGCAGAGAGAACCACCACCACAAGTGTGGCTGGTGACCTGGATGAGGCTGGGACTATTGGTTCTGGCTTAGATGCTGGCCAAGGCAGTCCCACCATAATTAAGTCCTCATCCATGCCCAATGAACTGACTTGGGAGGTCAAATCCCCATTTCAGAAGAGGGCAGACTGGAACCAATGACTCTTTTAGAATTGACGGCAGTCTGCATTAGCTTGCAAAAGCAAAATGCAGACTTAGTACAAAATTGTCAGCTCACAAGGCCTTGAACTCAAGCAATTGAGGGAGAGGATTGTTGTTTTGGAGAGTGATCATGCTAGGAGGGGTATGGAGGAGTCTTCCAAAGGGGAGGAAGATCAAAGAAATCTGAGTGATAAGGGCAGCCAAGATGGTCAATCAATGGATGTTGCTGAAGCCCTTACAACTTTAAAGGAACAAACAGGTTTTGATACGTCCTTAATCTCTCCAACCAATCTAAATTTATCATTTACAGCTATGTTGAGAGAGGTTACACAAGGCGCTGAGGGAAAATATTTGAGCGTTGACAAGACAAATTTGGACGCTGATAGAAGTATTTTGGGCGCTGATAGAGGAAATTTGGGCGTTGACAGACCTGCACATGAAGGTGATGTATTCCAGTCATCATCTATCATCAAAGAAGTTTCTACTCAGGTATTACCATCTACCTTACCAACCATTGTACCATCAGATAAGGGTAAGGATAAATTGGTAGAAGAAATTGTTCCAAAGGATGCAGCCCAAGTTGAATTTGATAGAAGATTGGCTGAACAAATGATGGAACAAGGTTAAAAGGAAAAGTCACCATTTGTTGTGACTTCTGAAGAAGAAAGTGATGGAGCTAGCTCAGACTCAAGTGTAATGATTATAGAACCAGAAAGGCTTGAGTATGGTGATGAGCTTGCTAGGGAGAAGTTGAGAGATTTAAAATTGCAGGTTGACTTTGACATGCCAGAGGTGGTTCAGATGTACAATTCTTGGGAAGAAAGCTGCATGGATAATCCAGACTTGACCATTTCAGATCAAATATGGGGTTTGGAGCTTCTTCTTAGAGTTCAGAAGGATTGTAAGGTGATTTTGAAGCACAAGGCAAGCAATATTCTCTCAGAATTGAAAAGGGATAGAAGAGAGCTCTACTTTATGTTGCTCAGATGTCATGGAGTTGGATGGACACATCAGAAGTTGAAGGCTTTGACATTTGATGAGTTGGAACATAGGGCTTATCCTATTTGGGTGAGAGTGCAGGAAGAAAACACTCTCAGACTTCTTTCAGATGAAAGAAAGGAGCAACTTGCAGAAGAGATGGAAATCAAGAAAGCTATGATAGTTCCCAGGCCAGTGAAGAAGGGATTTAAAGTTGAGTTTCCAAAAGATATGAATCCACTATATCCAAGTGAAGCAGTTATTAGAAAGAGCCTCAAGCTCTCCCCATTAGAAGCTTCAGATATGGTGCAAGTGTTACCATTAGATTCCAGGAATCCAATTGTGAGTTATGATGAGGATGAATGTGGATTCTGGAAGATTGGAAGATTTGGCAAGGAGGTACACACTTTTACCACTCTCATATCTTTATTTGCAAGTTGTGATAGAGAAGACTTGGTGGACCTTTTGAGGTTACTAGAGACCAAGTATGAGGCTGAAGCACCAACTTCATCTAATGGAATAAAACTTTGGACCACAATCAAAAGAATGTGTGGGACAAATGAGGAAGATCCTGAAATATGGAAGGATCTTGAAGATGACCTCAGTGGTCTTCAATGGAGGATATATTCAGCTGCTGGTGTATACCATTTGAGTTCTACAAAGTTTGCTGAGTATCTACTTGTGGATGCTCAGTATTTCATATCCAAGGCTGTTTTGGAAAAGATGAAGGACATCCAGCTGGAGATAGATTATTCAAGTGACGTGGCAAAGAATTTGATCAGATTTATTCATTACCAATATGTGAAGGTTTGTCAGACTCCTCCAAGTTCTTAATGCTTATTTAGAAACTTGATCATAAGAGTGGATATCAAGTTTAGGGGAGGATTGTTGGGAATAAATTAAGGCCAGATCACTTGAGCGCTGACAAGAACAAAACAAGCATTGACAGGAACAAAGCAAGCGCTGACAGCTCAAGCGTTGACAAGTTAAAGTCAAGCGTTGACAGATTGAAGACAAGCACTGATGGAAGATATAAGCTACACGTTTATTATATTCTAGAATACTTCTAGTAAGGATAGAAACGACAATGTATTTTCTATGTTTATCTTTACCTAGAATAGTTGATACGTAGCTTATTGTACAAGGCTTCTTAGTCTATAAAAGAAGGCCTTTAGGTTAATGTTTAGTATCAAGTTTTATATAAGTTTTCATTCGTAAACATCTTTCATTGTAAGCAAGTTCGACATTGATAACTAGGTTTTTGCCTAATTAAAAAGTTAATTAAAGTTCGTTGTGTTGGTCTAATCGAATTGATCTAGGTTCTCTATGTGTGATTCAGTTTTATTTTGGTGAAACAAATATTTTTGGTTGGTTTTTAATTTAAATGTGCAAAGACTTAAAAGTAAATGTCGTTGAAAGTAAAGTGGCGTTAAAGTAAAGTGCGTGAAAATAAATCTAAATCTAATTTAAAATTAAATATGCAATATTTAAAAACGTGACGGAAAGTAAACTGATTAAATGATTAAAAGTGTGACAAGAATTAAAGTTAGACAAGTATTAAAAACACAAACTAGAAATTAAACAAGACAAATAAGTGAAAAACCTCCCCAATCGGAATATATTCCGATTGGACCTCGTCGGAAAATACTCAACCTTAGATCGGAATGAGAGGTGGTCGATCGGAATACCTGTCACCTTTACCGATCGGAATAACACCTTACCTTCGATCGGAATGATACTTACCTTGGGTCGGAATGTAGACTTGGTCGGAATGCAGAGTAGAGATCCTAATCGGAATATCAAAGCTCCCAGATCGGAATATCACACTACACCTCAATCGGAATATGGCAAAGAGCACCGATCGGAATACCTGTCACCTTTACCAATCGGAATACCTTACCTTGTTCTGATCGGAATACCCAGGTCTCCACCAATCGGAATATGAAACACTTTCCAATCGGAAAGTTATAAACCCTTTTCCGACCTAGCAATGGGCTATGGTCGGAATATATAACCCTTGTCCGATTTTCACGATCGGAAAACGGGGAAAAGTGCACAAAATAAGCTACACAAATAAGCTAAATTTCTAATAAGCACAAGACTAAATCCTAAGGTAAAAACGTGTAAAAATAAGCTACGAAACTGAAAGTTAAAAACTTTTAAGACACGAAATTAATAAACTTTAAGAAAAACAACTTTTTATATAAAAATAACTTTTGTAAAAACTATATAAACTTGAAAATAAATCAAATAAGCTATGAAAATAAGAGATTTAAAACAATCAAAAGCATAAAAATCAAATCTTTAAACAAGTTAACAAGATAAAAACGTGTAAATCAATTGATTAAAGAAAGGTAGAAGAAGATTAACAAGATAAAGTAAAGGTGCTAGTAATTAAAAGAAACACTTACTTGAAATTAAAGGTAATTAAAGGTGCAAAACATGTATTTAAATGTGCAAGTAATTAAATGTGCATAAAATAAAGGTGGAAGAACTAGTTTGTCAATCTAGCCAAGAAAATGAAAAGTAATTAGCTAATGACTATATATAGGGGATTAGGGAGGAGGTTAGAGGAAGCTTCCTCCTCTTCTTCCTTTCTTCCTTAATTGCATGCTTAGGTCCCTCCTCTTCTTTAATCTTTTTGTTAATCGCGCCATTAGTCCTTAAACCTTCAAATCTTCTTTAATCTTTGACTTTAACGACTTTTGGCTTGGGATTTCTTTGGACTCGTCTTTTAATTCTTCAATAAATAAGACTTGAGTTCCTCGGCTTAAAGTAAACTTCCGTCTTTTGACTTTTTCTTCGATAAATCTTCAGAATTGGTCTTGGACTTCCGTTCTTTTTGCATTCTTGACTTCTTGACTTCGTCTTTCATCCTTTTCTTCAATAAAAGTCCGTAAATGCCCGTGAATTCTCGTGTTTTCTCCACTTTTCACCTTTTCGTCCTAAATCACAACAAAAACACAAACCACGCATAATTCCGACATAAAAGACATAAAATACACGTTTTGGTCCGGTTATTATTATAATTAAGTGGTAGAAAAGATGTGTGTTTTCACACACATCAAATCCCTTACACTTGACCATTGCAATGTCCTCATGCAATGCATTAGGTTACAAAGCACATTTACATTTTTCATCAAAATTAATCCACGTTGGCCTTTATTAAAGAGATAGAAAATTATAAAAATTCAAAGTAAAGAAATCAAAAGCATACCTTGGGTTTTGGAAATGTCATGAATAATCATCATCCTCAACTTTTCACTTTCTCCAAACCAAGCTTAAAAACGAGATCATTGTTATTATAAGTTAGTAAACTAACACGAACTCATGTGGGCCAATTATTCACTTAGACCCCCTTATTCCTATGGGTATCTCTTATATTTTATTGTTGTCTTGAATGATCACGAGGATGCATTGTTTGACTTATTTCGATAGTTATTTAGTCTGAAAATAAAGTGAACGATTTAATCAATAGTTAGCTAAAGGACCAAATCTTTTAAAACTGCTTCTCGGGACCTCATAAAGTTCATATCTTGGCATAACTCGCTTCGCGATTTGAGACCTTTCTCGGACCGATATTTGGCAGCGACTTCATACTTTAAATCTTGAGAGACGTTCATGAAATAATGGCCTTCTCTTCATAATAGGAATTTCTTCACTTGAACTTTTTGAGAGATTCATACTTGGACCACGACTTCTTCATTTTTCTCCAATCTTTATTTTGGATTTTGATATACAACGATCCGCCTCCTTTTATGACTTGGATCTATTTATCCTCATACCTTGTTAGGGTCTTTTCGGATACACTTCTCCATGACTTTTGGGGAGTTTTGCTTTACGTCGTGTGTCTCGATCCTACATAGCCCTCATGCCTTGTTAGGGCCTTTTCGGACTCGCCAATCTTCGCGTCCCGCTTCAATAAGTTATGCCTTGGCTATGAACTCTAATCCATACCGAGCAACTTTTAAACGATCTGGGGCTAGAGGCTAAGTAACTTTTCAAATCGTACAACCTTATTTATTAGCAGATAAATTTATTAGCAAGCGATGGGAGAATAGGCTCATAATTAACTCACTTAAATTCACGAAAGAATACCGAACTTATAATTGGCTCTATCATCTCTCGTTCTCCACAGTTTAAAATCTCAAGTAATGAGACTCGTGGATACTTAGCCTATTAAATCAAAGTTTTGGGTTTTCGAGTCGCCTATAGGATCTTGCAAATTCTTAGACTTTTTCAAGTTTAGAAATCGCGTTTTAAAGTTCCCTTGATAAACGACTCTCTAGGATCTATTATAGGAACTTGCGAAAAGTTCTTGTTCTTAACCCGTGAGAGTTAAGACTTTCGCGTTTTATAGCTCCCTAAATAAAAGCCTAGCAAAATTTGACTTAAACATGTTAAGGATACTAGCTAGAGTAAACTCGGATTGAGTCAAAAGATTCACAACGTTAGACAATTAAAACCACTTATTCAAAGATTTATTCTAGCAAAGAAAGAAAATAACTATACAAAAGGGAAAAACTAATAGGCCAAAATAGATCAAAAATTTTGAAAAATGTCGAAAAATTGATTTTCCGGTTGAAATGAGGACAAATACAAGGAAAAGACCACTTAACTTCGATAGAAGTCCCCCCTACACTTAAGATAAACATTGTCCTCAATGTTTAAGCATGTGGGAGTAAACTCCCCTACACTTAGGACATTGTGCACGTTGTTTAAATCTCGCTAAGGAAAAGACAACTAAAGAGATTCCTATTTTAATATTGAGAAAATATAAAATAGTGAATCGAAAAGAGTTTAGGATAGAACCGGGATAAAGTAGAACACGGAATCACGGGTCGTCAAGAATCATCAAGAGTGGATCTTTGAAACGCGAATCCCTGATTAAGAAGTTAGGAGAGGAAAGCAAACTAAAGGGTCTCCCCTACACTTATGATAAAGAAAGCAAAAAGATAGATACATGGGTTGCCTCCCAAGAAGCGCTTGGTTTTTGTTAACCGAGTCATTAGCCTGACTCGACCTTGATCATCAACGGAAGAAGCATAAGACATATCCACCAGGATCAAAGACATAATTTTCATTGAGCAAATAGCATAGGCTTAAGGCGAACAAGGCAAGCCAAAGAAGAGTAGGCAAGGTTCCCTTAAGCAGCGATTGAGCACGGTGGAAGCAAGGGTGGAGTGCAAGCATGTCTTAAAATTTTCCAAAGATTTTTCCTTTTATTTCATCAGGTGGATACTGAGATGGCTGCAGAATTTCAATACCAGGGTCGAACACCTTTTTCTTTAGGGGAAAATAGCACTCAGGCTCAGCCGAGTGTGAAGAAGATTCGCAAAGAAGCACAACCTCGTCCTCAGAAGGGGGACAAAGAGGTGTCAAATCATATGTGCAACGGATTTCGGTGTTGACCGGTTTCTTCTCCTTTGACAAAATTTGCTTCAAATCCAAAGTAGGATCAAGACGATAATCTTCAAAGTCCAAAGGAGGTGCATCACTCTCATGAGGGAAGTAAGTGTTGAGAAATTCAGAGAAATCTTCCTCAAATGAGTAATCGTCCAAAGTAGGATCGAGTGATGGCGGAGGATCTTCATCGTGTGAAGAATCGCTCGAAAGAGTATCGGCCTCATCAAAATCATCATATGTGGGCAGCTCGGGATACTCAGAAGTACAATCATCAAAATTAGCCGAATCTGAGCTAGAATCATCATCATCATAAGCATCAAAGACCGGTGGAGAATCATAAATGGGAGAAGCTTCGAAAGTAGGGGGAGAATCATCCACATCATCATGAAAAAGTGGATTATCGATGCAAGAGTCGAATAGAGGATTGTCATAGACGGTAAAGTCATCGAGCACATTAATCATATTCACTGATTCTCGGCCTCCAAAGTTGTACTAGTAAGCTTCCCCATTTTGAAAACTTGTGCATCATCCCCGACTCTTAAAATTAACTCACCTTCGGCAACATCCACTAAAGCTCGTCCGGTTCTCAAGAATGGCCGACCAAGTATTAAAGGAATACGAGGGTCCATTTCATAATCAACTACGACAAAATCGACCGGGAAAGTAAATGCGCCAACTTTAATGAACACGTCTTCGGCTATACCAACGGGGTAAGCGAGAGTGCGATTTGCAAGTTCAAGAGTCATCTTTGTTGGAGTGAGGTCGGGCAATGATAGTGTTTTCCAAACACTCAATGGCATCAAGTTAATACTAGCCCCGAGATCAGCAAGGGCAGTAAATTCTTCAGTTTTGTTGAACACGCAGGGCAACACGAAACGACCGGGATCTACAAGCTTTTCCGGAAGTTCTTTAAGAATAACTGCAGAGCAGTTTTCGTTTAATCGAGTGTTGGCGAGTTCAATCAGCTTCTCCTTTTTGTTAAGCAATTCCCTAAACGCTTTAACAAATTTGGGCATGTGGACGAGTGCTTCAAGAAAGCTAATGTTGAAGTTCATTTGAGAAATCATCTTCACATAGCGTGACACTTCGGAGTCCTCCTTGGTTAGCATTTTGGACTTGCCTAAACGAGAGGGATAAGGGATATTGGGTTTGGTTGGTGAAGGTGCGGGTGTAGGTAAAGGTTGAGATGTTGAAGGATCATTCGAGGGGACTTCATCACGTCGAGGCGGAGACGGTAATGGTGCACTAATACTAGGTGTAGGAGGAGTAGGGATACATGGTGGTGGAGGAGGTGTAGATGATGGGGGATGGGGTTGTTGTTCCTATGATGGTAACTCCACTACGAGTAGTAATAGCACTCACATTAGCTCGCGGATTGGTGACGGTGTTTGAAGGTAGAGAACTCGAAGAAGAAGGTTGAGCGGCTGGCAAGAAACTAGCAAGCATATTCTTCAAATCATTGGTTTGACTGCTGAAGGAGGATTGAATAGTATCGCGAACTTCGGATCTTATCTCATTTCCTTGCTTCGTGATATCTCCTTTCAAATTGATTATTTGGCTCTGCAGATTCTTGATTTTCTCACCTTGGGTTCTCATTATGGCCTCAACATCACGATTAATGGGTAGGGTTTGTTGGGCGGGTGGGTGATAAGGATTAGAAGCTCTAGGTGGGATTTGGTTGCTTCTATTGTAGTTGTTGGCGGGATTTTGGTTTTGAGGAGAAAAACCGGGTGAAAGGTAATTGTTGGATCGGTAGCTCAGCAAATTTCTATCCCCTTGTTGTCTAGCTTGGTAATTTTCTGGTGAATAATTACCGTAAGCGGCATACACATTTTCCGGATTTCCTTGTGTCGAAGGACAATCGGTGTATGAGTGAGGACCGCCACATGTTTCACAAGGATTAGCAACCGCTTTAACTTGTTGTTGTTGTTGGTTTGAAGCGAGAAGCGTAATACTTTTGCTCATTTCGGCCATCATGCGGGTGAGTTCGGTCATCTCAGGGTTTGCTGAGGTAGAAGAAACATTGACTCTCGTGTTGTTTCTAGAAGAAGCAGAGGAATCCCAGTTCTTGTGGTGAGTAGTCATGTTCTCTATTAACTCTCTACACTCCTCGGGTCTCCTTTTCATGAATGTGCCACCGGCGGCTGCATTAATCGTATCACGATCTCGAAAAGTCAATCCGTTGTAGAAAGTATCAATCAATGTGACGGGAAGCATGTTGTGGTTTGGACAACGGTCGATCAAGACATTGTATCTCTCCCAAGCGTCAAAAAGAGATTCATCGGGATCTTGCATGAAACCGCTGATCTGATTACGAAGGCTTGTGACCATGGATGGTGGAAAGTAGCGCGACAAAAAGAGTTGAGTCATGTCATCCCAAGTGTGAATAGAATTCTTCGGGAGACGATCAAACCATTTCTCGGCATGATGTAATAGAGTGTGTGGAAAGAGTTGTAGGCGAAGCTCATCCATAGTGGCACCAGCCAACTTCATGCTCTGGGTGATTGTAATGAACTTGTCGAGGTGTTTGTTGGCATCATCATCAGGCAGTCCTCTAAATGGGTTTGTTTGTACTTGCTGAATCATGTGGTGCTTCAACGAAAACTCAGGAGCGTTGATTTGCATCGGCGCAATCGGTCCTCCTCGTCCAAACATGGTTGGTTGACAAAGTTCCTCCATGGTCCGAAGATCGGGCTGTGGAAGAGCATTGTTGTTATTATTGAGGTGCAGTGGTTGATTATTGTTGTTAACACCTGCCATACTTAAATCTTCTTGAGGCTCGGGCTCTTGATAATTAGAAGATCTAGTACGCATACACCTGAAAATGCAAAAGAAAAAGAAACCAAACGCAAAGACAATATATATACACAATAAAGATAAAATCTTTTTAGATTTTTGAAATTTTTAATTTTTATGATTTATGAATTTTTTAGGCAAGAAAAATAACGCTCACAAGTGAACGGATCCCAAAAAGCAACGTGTCTCTCACAGAAAACCGTCATTCTTAACGAAAAGAGCCGGCAGCGGCGCCATTTGATAACTAGGTTTTTGCCTAATTAAAAAGTTAATTAAAGTTCGTTGTGTTGGTCTAATCGAATTGATCTAGGTTCTCTATGTGTGATTCAGTTTTATTTTGGTGAAACAAATATTTTTGGTTGGTTTTTAATTTAAATGTGCAAAGACTTAAAAGTAAATGTCGTTGAAAGTAAAGTGGCGTTAAAGTAAAGTGCGTGAAATAAATCTAAATCTAATTTAAAATTAAATGTGCAATATTTAAAAACGTGACGGAAAGTAAACTGATTAAATGATTAAAAGCGTGACAAGAATTAAAGTTAGACAAGTATTAAAAACACAAACTAGAAATTAAACAAGACAAATAAGTGAAAAACCTCCCCAATCGGAATATATTTCGATTGGACCTCGTCGGAAAATACTCAACCTTAGATCGGAATGAGAGGTGGTCGATCGGAATACCTGTCACCTTTACCGATCGGAATAACACCTTACCTTCGATCGGAATGATACTTACCTTGGGTCGGAATGTAGACTTGGTCGGAATGCAGAGTAGAGATCCTAATCGGAATATCAAAGCTCCCAGATCAGAATATCACACTACACCTCAATCGGAATATGGCAAAGAGCACCGATCGGAATACCTGTCACCTTTACCAATCGGAATACCTTACCTTGTTCTGATCGGAATACCCAGGTCTCCACCAATCGGAATATGAAACACTTTCCAATCGGAAAGTTATAAACCCTTTTCCGACCTAGCAATGGGCTATGGTCAGAATATATAACCCTTGTCCGATTTTCACGATCGGAAAACGGGGAAAAGTGCACAAAATAAGCTACACAAATAAGCTAAATTTCTAATAAGCACAAGACTAAATCCTAAGGTAAAAACGTGTAAAAATAAGCTACGAAACTGAAAGTTAAAAACTTTTAAGACACGAAATTAATAAACTTTAAGAAAAACAACTTTTTATATAAAAATAACTTTTGTAAAAACTATATAAACTTGAAAATAAATCAAATAAGCTATGAAAATAAGAGATTTAAAACAATCAAAAGCATAAAAATCAAATCTTTAAACAAGTTAACAAGATAAAAATGTGTAAATCAATTGATTAAAGAAAGGTAGAAGAAGATTAACAAGATAAAGTAAAGGTGCTAGTAATTAAAAGAAACACTTACTTGAAATTAAAGGTAATTAAAGGTGCAAAACATGTATTTAAATGTGCAAGTAATTAAATGTGCATAAAATAAAGGTGGAAGAACTAGTTTGTCAATCTAGCCAACAAAATGAAAAGTAATTAGCTAATGACTATATATAGGGGATTAGGGAGGAGGTTAGAGGAAGCTTCCTCCTCTCCTTCCTTTCTTCCTTAATTGCATGCTTAGGTCCCTCCTCTTCTTTAATCTTTTTGTTAATCGCGCCATTAGTCCTAAAACCTTCAAATCTTCTTTAATCTTTGACTTTAACGACTTTTGGCTTGGGATTTCTTTGGACTCGTCTTTTAATTCTTCAATAAATAAGACTTGAGTTCCTCGGCTTAAAGTAAACTTCCGTCTTTTGACTTTTTCTTCGATAAATCTTCAGAATTGGTCTTGGACTTCCGTTCTTTTTGCATTCTTGACTTCTTGACTTCGTCTTTCATCCTTTTCTTCAAAAAAATCCGTAAATGCCCGTGAATTCTCGTGTTTTCTCCACTTTTCACCTTTTCGTCCTAAATCACAACAAAAACACAAACCATGCATAATTCCGACATAAAAGACATAAAATACACGTTTTGGTCCGGTTATTATTGTAATTAAGTGGTAGAAAAGATGTGTGTTTTCACACACATCAGACATTCATAATCAAAGTGAAAGTTTTGTTTACATCTTGTGTTCTTGTTTAAGTGTTAAATTCCGCATAACACTTAGATTCACAAAGCATATACAAAGGTTTCTCTACGTGCTATACTTGATCTAATCTCGTATACACAAAGCTAATCGATCTAAGTTTGGGATCAACATTCTAGGCCAAAAAGTCTTGGCAGCATGCATAGTATATCAACTTTGCATGCTACAGTGCCTCACGATTTAGAAAACTAACTCGTACTCACCAGTAGACACAACCTAGAATTGTGATGAGAGTATTGTAAGAATACCCAAAAATCCTAAAGGTTTCCTACACCTCCCCTTAAACTATGATATACAAAGTTGCCAAAAATAAAATATGCAATGCTCATAATGCCTGCATAATTAGATCAAAAACCACAAAACTAACATATTCCTGTCAAAATCCATTTTAACACTTATCAACGTTAAAATAACCTTTGTCAGCGTTAGAAAAGTAAAGTGGAAAACCTAATTTCGTACAAAGACCAATAACAGTGCATATCCTGTACATACTTTTACAATAAGGCCCAAAAACACATTTTAGGTAAGATTGATCATTCCAATACTTGTTACCAAGTATTGAAACCTCCCAGCATCAAAAGGTTTGGTTAACAAATCTGCCACATTTCCTTCTGTGTTAACCCTATCTGGTTGTATTAAACCTTTTTCAAACAATCTCTTATTAAATGTTGTCTAATTTCTTTGTGTTTTGTTTTAGAATGATGTACAAGATTTTTAATAATGCATAATGTACTATTATTGTCTACAAAAATCTTGGTATGCATAAGATTATACCCATAATCCAATAGTTGGTTCTGAATCTAGAGAACTTGTCCACAACAAGCAGCTGCAGCTACATATTCTGCTTCAGTTGTAGAGTTGGCCACCACTGTTTGTTTCTTGCATTGCCAACATATCAGTCTGCTCCCAAGAAATTGGCATCCACCAGTTGTGGATTTTCTATCAAACTTGTCACCCCCCATAGTCACTGTCTGAATAACCAATAAGCTCTAATGGAGAATCCTTTGGATACCATAATCCCAAGGTGGGATAGCACCTAAGGTATCTAAAGATCCTCTTGACAACATGAAGATGACACTCTTTGGGAGTCATCTGATGGCGTGCACATGCACACACAGCAAACATGATGTCAAGTCTAGAAGTTGTACGATACATCAATGATCCAATCATTGACCTATAATGCCTGACATCCACCTCTTTTCCATCTCCAATCTTTCCCCGAGGGTGTTCCCTATCCATGGGTGTTCTAGCCCGTTTTTCATGTGGAGAAAAGCCAAACTTCTTCAAGATTTCTGCTACATACTTGTATTGAGAGATAAAGATACCATCTTCTTTCTGTTGAACTTGTAAACCTAGAAAGAAGTTCATCTCTCCCATTGCACTCATCTTGAATTTGTCTGTCATGAGCTTGGAAAAGTCTTCATTCATCTTTGGACTTGAAGAACCAAAGGTAATGTCATCCACATAGACCTGAACAAGTAGAAAGTCCTTACCAATCTTCTTGGTAAATAATGTCTGATCTATGGTGACCCTTTTAAATCCATTCTACACCAGATAGGTGGACAATGTGCCATACCATGCTCTTGGGGCTTGATAAAGTCCATACATTGTATTCTTCACCCTATACACTTTGTCTGGATGTTCTGAATCTTCAAAACCAGGAGGCTGCATTACATAAACCTCCTCTGAAATTGTGCCATAAAGAAAAGCACTCTTCACATCCATTTGATAAACTGTGAAGCCCATGCAAGAAGCACAGGCTAGGAAAATCCTTATTGCTTCAATCCTTGCAACAGGTGCAAAAACCTCTTCATATTCTATCCCTTCTTCTTGTCTATATCCTTGAGCAACTAAACGTGCCTTGTTTCTGATCACAATCCCTCTTTAATCCTTCTTGTTTCTAAGAACCCATCTTGTCCCAATAGGTCTGACATACCTAGGACAGTCCACTAACTCCCAAACATCTTGAATAGCAAACTGGTGAAGCTCATCTTGCATTGCTTCCACCCAACTTGGTTCTTTGAGAGCATCAAAAATCTTCTTAGGTTCCTGTTGTGAGAGAAAACAAGCAAACAAACATGCCTGTACAAGAGGGGTATCAACCTTCTTGTGGATATTGGCAATAAAACATCCTTGATTCTGATGAGACCTTCTTGTTTGAACAGGAGACAACACATCACCAATGATTAGAAAAGGAGGATGATTTTTGATAGTATATGCAAGTGATCCTCCTTCAATAAGCGTGTTGTCTTCAATCTCAGTCTCCATGTTACCAATATCATCTACATAGCCTCCTCCATTATCACTAGAATGAACCTCTTCATGAACTATGGAAGGTTCACCTTGTTGAAAATTATTGGAAGAGAATAAATGGACAAAAGGGTTGTCAACGCTTGAATTTGGCATATCAGCGTTTGAGCTATCAATGCCTGAATTTGGCCTGTCAACGTCGGATTTGCCTTTATCAACGCTTGAAGATTCATGCATGTTTTCATCAATTGGATTTTCTTGTGGACCATCTTTTTCCTTTCCAGCAGCAGCAGCAGCAAATCCATCTGTCCATATAGGAATGGTAACATACTCAAGTATGGGAGTTGATTTGACCACATGTGATCCTACTTCCTTGTCAACCTGTTTACCTAAAATTTCAACAATAGGTTCTTCCACAACATTTGAACCCTCTTTCACAATGTCTGGATTAGTAACAGACATATAATTCAAGGTTTGAGATAAAGGCTCTAAATCAAAGAACCAATTCGGTCCACTCACAGGATCACTAGGTTTACTCTCAAAAACTTACATGTATATTTTCAAGTATACGTTTTTCTTTCTTAATGTAAACCCTATATCCTTTACGCTACACTGAATAGCCCATAAAATAGCCTTCATCACCTTTAGCACTAAACTTTCCTAAGGCATCACTAGTATCCAAGATCACTACATGACATCCAAAGGGTTTAAGAAAACCAATATTGGGTTTCCTATTCCAAAATAGCTCTTAAGGTGTCTTATTGTGGATTTTGTTGACCAATGCCCTATTCTGAACATAGTAGGCTGTATTCACAGCCTCAGCCCAAAAATCAGTGGGAAAATGAGCATCAACCAACATTGTCCTAGCTGCTTCTATGAGTGTTCTATTCTTCCTTTCAGCCACCCCATTCTGTTGTGGGGTTCTAGCTATGCTAAACAGCCCAGTAATCCCTTTATTGACATAGAAGTCATCTAACAATTTGTTTCTAAACTCACCACCATTATCACTTCTAAGTATTTTAACCTCATTCCCTATTTACTTTTCAATTTGGGTAATAAGGTTAATCAAAACTGTGGCAGTTTCACTTTTAAGGCCAAAAAGAAAGTCCAAGTAAATCTAGAAAAATCATCAGTTATGACAAAACAAAAAGATTTACTATTTAAACTTTCGATATTAGTTTGACCAAATAAGTCCATATGTAGCAAGTTAAGTGGTTTAGAACTAGAATGCACAAGTTTAGACTTAAATGAGACTTTGTGCTATTTGCCTTGAAGACAAGAAACACAAGAATGATCATTGTGGAAAGCCTTTTCAGGCAAACCATCAACTAAACCATGTCTCACAAGTCTGTTTATGTTCTTAAAGTTTATGTGCCCTAACCTTCTGTGCCATAGATTACTTTCATCTACTGAAGCTTTAGCATGTAGACATGACAAATTGTTGTTCATCCTAACTCCATTAAGATTTACATTATAAATGTCCTTATGCCTAGGTGTTCGATAATCAATAAACCTCTCATCAGGTATCTTAAATTCTTTGTTTAACACCAAACATTCAGTATTAGTGAAAATAACCTTATTCTTGTTATCACACACTTGTGATACACTAAACAGATTATAATCAAGTTCTTTTACCAGAAATACGTTTTGAAAACGCAAATTATTGGTGATAAGAGTGAAAAGACCAATACTGGTGGACTTGTTTGGACAAAAGGTTTGAGTTTGACCATGGTTGACTTTTTGTCAACGTTGACTTTTGAAGCACTGACACATTTATAAGCCAAATGAGAAAAACTCCCACAAATATAACAAGCTTTTCTAGACATAACCTAGGTATAGATGAAAAGAACCCTATCCCATTATTACTAAATTGGTTTTGTGGTGACCTAGGTTTCCTATACATTTCAGCATACTTAACACTAGGTTTTCTATTGACATATGAGCCAAGGTCAACAGGCTTTCCAGTAGAGGGGTTGGTTACAGTTATGGGTGTTGACTCAAGTGGACTATGACTAAGCATTCCAACTTTAAAAAACAATGTAGGATTGGCTTTCTTCCATTGTTCCAAGTCAGTCACTTTCTGCTTATACTCTTCAACTGGAGTAAGAGCTCTTGGTGGAGGAATGAATTCCTTTTCTTGGAGTTCTGGTATACCAGTCCAAGATAAATCCTTTCTTAGGACACCATGAAAGTTTCCAACAGGTGGTGGAACATCAACATACTCTTTCATCCCAATCCCAGTCATATCCCTAGAGTCTCTTTGCTCACTTACACATTTTTCTAGGATTTGAGAAGCTTTATCAAACTTTTGAATTTTAAGCCCTACATTCTCTTTGTTTTTAATAGCCTCATCTAACTTAGTTTATATGACTCCTTTGGATCTCTCCAGTATGTCCCTAAGGTCAACACTAACTTTGAGGTCATGAGACAAAACATTAATTTGATCTTTTAGGTCAAGCTCCATTTTCTTATATTCTGCTACAGTATTTTCAGTTTAAACAAGTGCCATTTAATAATTAGATAGTTTGCATTTTTCATCAAAAACGTCTGATTTTAACTTTAAAATTTCTTTATTAAGTTTTTCAGTGTTTAAACGACAACCTTTACTACATAAAGCATCATCATATACCTCATTATCTGATGAAGACGAAGAATGTGCCATGAGAGCAAAGTGAACATGCTCTTCTTCTTCCTTCTCTACAATCAAGTCCTTGTTCTCTTCCACCTCCTTTGCCATAAATCTCCAGTCCCATCTAACACCATCAATGTCTTGCATGGCAACCATAGCCTTTGTGTCTTCAACCTTAATGATTTGGCTTGAAGGCTTTCCAACATCAGATCTTCTTGGAGATCTACATTCCCACATAAAGTGACCCATTCTATGGCAATTGTAACACTCAACCTTTGATTTATCAAACCCAGCAGTGTCTTTAGCATTGAAGGTCATCTTCTTTCTGAATCTCCTATTCCATCTGTTAGCCCTTATGCTTGCAAGAGCCATATTCCATTTAATATCCATCTCCTCTAAATTCTCCTCACTAATTTGCTCAAGGTCCTCATATGTAATCACTGAACCATTGGGCAATGCAGCAATGTATGCACACACTATGTCTAGATCAATACCAGCAGGTTTAATCCTTGGTGAGTCAACATTATATGTGTCAGCGTCTGAATGAGAAGCGCTGACAAAGGTTGATCCACCGCTGACACAAGGTGATCCAGTAACAGGATGCACGTATGATTCTCTCTTATCAACTTGGGCTTCACTATGTGAGATGGAAAGCTATGTTTCTAGAGGTAGATTTTCTTCATAATCCAAGAGGATTTCATTCTCTACAATCTTTAGCTTATTGTAGACGTCATCAAAAGTAGAACTCTTGTGTGCATTGGTAGCAATAATAGACCTAGATTCAATCTTCCACGCATCACCAAGACTTTTAAGGAAAGTGGTGATGATATCAGCATCATTATACACTGTTCCCATAAAGGACAATTTGCTTGTGATGTCTAGAAGCCTGCTTCTCACCTAACTTAGCTTCTCATTGGGAAGAGCCTTGAACACAGCATACTCATGCAAGAGTTGCTTCTTCTTTTCTGAGGCAGTATCATCATTACCACCATAGTTGAATTGAAGATCTTCCCAAAGTTCTTTGGCAGACTCAAAACCTCTATACTTGTGCTGATTGCTTGGTCCCAAAAAAGTTTAAAAATGCTTAAAGTTTTCATGTCATTACTTCTCTTTGCAATATCCTTAGTTGAGACAGCTCTCCCATCCGAACGTCTTTCTTTTCGATCCTCTTCAGTTGAGCCTTCAACTGATCTTGAAGCAATAACAGTAGCGATCTTAGCAGCCTTAACGAATGTGTTTCCATATTCAATAATTTCCTAGAGAGTGTGATCATGAATTTGAAGGTACTGTTCAAAATTGAACTTCCATAGCTCAAAGTTGTCAGGGTCTAGCATGTGGATTTTTAGATTGTGACTTGAGAAGGAGGTCATATCTAGAGTAGACATCTTGTTTGGTTTTTAGGGTTTCTTGAAAAATTACGGTTTTTGGCGATTTAGGGTTTTTAGGGTTTCGTGTTCTTTAGATCCAAGTTCCTCAACAAGCTCTGATACCACTTGTTGATCCCAAACTTAGATCGATCAGCTTTGTGTATACGAGATTAAATCAAGTTAAACACTTAGAGAAACTTTGTTGTATGAACAATTCAAGTACTATGCGGAATTAATACTTGAATGAAGAACAAGCAAAACAAGTAAACCAAACTTTCACTTTTGATTGATGAAACAAACTTGATTACAATGAAAGTCGAATACTGAGATCTATATTCTGTAAACCCTACGACCTCCTTTTATAACATAAGGAGTCTTGTACAATGGATAACCTATCAACTATATTAGGAAAAGATAAATATAGAAAATACAATATTTGAGTATATCTTTTCTAAATAACAAACGTGTTGACTAAGCTTTCCTATCAGTGCTTGGACTTCTTCTTATCAACGCTTGAATACTTCTTGTCAACGCTTGATCTGTCAGCACTTGATTTCTTCCTATCAACGTCCAAATAAATCTTGTCAATGTCTAAGTGTCTTGGCTCATTTTATTCCCAACAATAACCTCCACCAGTGGAGGAAATGGGAAATCGTTAAGAAAATCCTTGATAATCGAAAAGTCCTCATCATTGTCGAGGTCTTCGTTAGAAGTTTGAGGTACATCAAAATCTTCCAAAGTAAAACCACCACCTTCAAATGGAGTGAAGGATGGTGTCGAGTTATCAAGAATAGGATCGAGCATAGTGGGATTGCCACTATTTTCTTCATCACCAAAACCAAAAAATTCTTGTGAAATTCTTCGCAAACGACATCGATCATATCAATAGTTTATGACCGCGATAGAATAAACATGAGAAAGTTTGTAGTTTTGTGTTGTGTTTATAAAAAGTTCCTCGTCGTTGAAACGTAAGGTGATTTTCTTTGCATGCACATCAATCAACACTCTCGACGTATCTAAAAACGAACGACCTAAAATGAGAGTAACATAAGGATTCGTGGGAATATCGGCTACGATAAAGTCTACCGGATAATAGAACTTTCCCACTTTCACAAAAACTTCTTCGGCCAATCCACATGCGGGAATCGTGGAATGATCGGCCATCTCGATAGACATTCTTGAAGGAGTGAGATTAGGAATATTGAGCGACTTGAAGATTACAAGAGGCATAAAATTGATACTAGCACCAAGATCGGCCAAGGCGTAGCATTCTTCCATATCTTGAATACCAACCTAAATTAAGAATTTACCGGGGTCACCGACTTTTTGAGGTATGCGGTTAAGATAAACCGATGAACAACTAGACAATTTATGCAATTTCTCCTTGTTGTTTAACATACTCTTAAAGTTGGCGGCAAATCGAGGCATCATAATTAAAGCGTCGACAAAACTTATGTTAAAATGCAAATCACGAAACATCTTAATGAAAAGCTTAAATTGGTAATTGTCACGCTCTTGCAATTTTTCCTTACGAAGTCTCGATGGGTAAGGCAAGGGTGGTGTTGGGTGGGGCATAGGCATAACCTTTGGAATCTCGGGTTCTAATGATGGTAAAGGGTCGACCGTAGGTGTGGTTTGAGCGGTACTTTGTGGGATTGTAATGTGCTCCTTTTCGACCACCACCTCGGGTTCTTCATCAATTTCCTCCACCGTAGGAGTAATTGGTTGAGGAGTCGGTTCCTTAAAGGTCTTACCACTACGTGTGGTAATCACTTTCATCTCTCCTTTCGGGTTTGACACGGTGTTACTAGGAAGACCACCCGAAGAAGACGGTTTACACATTATGGCCTCAAACATGCTTGAAATTCTATCCTCAAACTTAGATTGCCTTTTATCCGCCTTAAGCATCTCTTGTTTAATTTCGTGTTGGCCTTGTTCCATTTTTTTGTTGATTTTGTTGTAACCTTTGCACATTACTCTCCATTTTGTTTGTATGAGTCTTAAGTTCATTTGCAAGCTCGTTTTTCAACTCATTTTTTTAAATCATTCTTAAACTCGGATCTTAGGCTAATTATCTCCCTTTTTATATTATCAAATGTAGCATCATTAGCCGTTGAATAATTCTCAAATTCATTTGGAAGATCTTTCAGGTTTTGCAAACCTTTGTTGTTGTTTTGTAAATCACGGTTTTGATTTTTGTTTTGCACTTAATTACTCGTACCTTGATTCCCATAGTTAGTACCCTTATAATTGTTTATTTGATTCCCTTGGTAACCAACTTGATTGTTTCGATAATTGTTAGCATTTTGATTTGGTGGAAACCCAGTGGAGTTATTTGATTAGTGTGGGTAACTTGACCGTTTTGGTTATAAGTTCCTGTGGCCGCGTAGGCACTCAAAGTGTTACCACCGTTGGTAATGCACTCGGAGAAATCATGAACTTCGCCACAATACATACAAGAAACCTCAACCTCTTTAGCCGTAGCGGGAGTGGGTTGTTCATCAACTTTAAACTCAATCAAAAGTCCCTTAGGCTTATCAAATATCTTGTTCTCCAAATTAGCCTCTATTTGGAAAGCATTGATGGTATGTGACAATGAAGGCGAAGATGAAGCCTTGTGAACACTCAATGTGCTACGAGGGCTATAAAACTTGGACCTATTCTCAATGATCAACAATGCTTCCTCGACCGTTTTACACAAAAAATTACCACCCGCGGCGGCATTTTGAGATAGTCTCGCTCATGATCGTTCAAGCCATTGTAAAACGTGTCGATTTGATGTAAGTCGGAAAAACCGTGATGAGGACATTCATGCAACATTTCCTTAAACCGATTCCAAGCCGTTGAAAAAGTCTCATTATACTCTTGTGAAAACTTTGAAATATCGGTTTTCAAGTGCGTAGTCTTAGAGGGCAGGAAAAATTGGTTCACGAACTTCGAAACAAGATCCTTCCACGTCAATATAGAATTGGGTGGCTCTTTCTCTAACCAAATTTTAGCGGGCCCCGCTAAGGAATACGGAAAAAGCATCATCTTAATCGAGTCGTTCGAGACGTCCTTAAACTTACAAGTGGCGGTAAGACGATTGAATTGGCGGATGTGGTTATGAGGGTTGTCCTTTTCGTCACCACGAAACTTGTTGTTTTGGATAATGGACAACAAACCCGTCTTAACCTCAAAATTCTCCGCAAGGATAGCGGGAATCACAATCGCTTCTCCATAGCCCTCGGTGGGTGCTTGAAGCAACTCCATCATAGTACGATTAGCCATGGGAGCTTCTTGTTCTACGATGGGTTCGTCAATAGGAGATTCTTCACTAGAAGGTGTTCCTTCCTTTCAGTTTCTACGTTTACGTGCACATCTTGCTTGGTTACAAGTTTGTATAAACGTCACGTACAACGTGGGGATGAGAAAAGAAGATTCTTTTGGGTGTTTTTACTTTTTCCAAATTTTTTTTTGTGTTTTTGTTTGTTTTTTACTTTTTTAGATTTTTGTAATGTATTATGTAGACACAAATCTACAAATCTCTCCTCAAATCAAATCTAGCCTCAAGGAATGAAAACGATCACGTGAAGTGAACGCCTTTGATGACTTTAGAACATTGGTGGAATACCAAAACGTTCAAGAGGGTTTAATCTTTGAAACCAAGAAAATATATATGATACGTAGATAATACTTTGGGTGGCAAACCCTAGATTAGCCCTTTTTATCAAAACACGCACAAGCAAGCGGAGGAAACGAGGCGACGTGAAGCACTTAAGAGCCTTTTTCCTTTAGGTCGTGAAATACAACCGCCTTTTTCCTTTAGGTCGTGAAATACAACCGCCTTATACCCACCTTATACTTTGTGTTTATCAAAATAAAGCTTCACGAAAGTATTTATCTATTTTGCCTTTTTTCTTTGTTTGAGATTCGAATACAATGATTGAGTGATGAAATCCCAATCAAGGTTGTGTTTTCACACTTTTGGAGTACTTGTGAATTTATTGTGATACATATACAATATAGTAATAATATTCACAAAAAACGAAAATCGATAATACGTATGATTAGAGTGCTAATCACACAAATAGTATTTATGGTTAATATCAAAACAAAATTTGTTCAAATCTAACACAACACGCCTCCCCGGCAGCGGCGCCAAAAATGATAGTTGTATTTTCACACTCGTTTAGGAAAACGAGGCAAAAGCGGTAAGTATTAAGCGTACGTTTAGGAAAACGTAAACACTTATGACCCTTTTGTGTGGGATCGTTCTCAAGGAGGCTTGGTGTGTGTGTTAAGACTTGATTAACTTTGAGATTAATATTGATGAGAGTTTGGAAAAAGAAAAATGATGACGAATACGAATAAATTTAAACTACGACGAAAGACGTAAACGTAAAACCATAAAACGTGACTAAATTTAAAAATTACCCTAAAAATTCCTAGAAAATCACAATAAATCCCTAAAAATGCAAATAGTGTTTACCAAAAATCAAAACTTACTCAAACCTTTTATTTAATTAAATAATAATTTTTTAGTGCTTATTAAAGCCCTAAAAATCAATTTAATTAATAAAAAGCCCAAAATAAGATTTTTTAATTTGTAAACCTCTAAACTAACTTAATTAAACTAAAAAGTATTTTTGAAAAATTTAAAACTAATTAAAACTCTTTAAACTGATTAAAAATTAAAATTAAATATTAAAATAATACCAAAAATTCAAAATTTATAAAAAATTCTAAAAACTTGCAAACTAATTTATTTTAACTTAATAAACCAGAAATGAAAGTGAAATGACCAAAATACCCTATTGGGCCTCCAAATGTGCCAAAAGTGAAAACAGAATGCTTAATGGGCTTATTAAGGCCCAATAAGAAAAATGTTAACCAAATGAGCCCAAAATTTCAGATAAGCTTAAAATTCAATTTTAAACACAGGCCCAAAAGTTGAATCAGTGCTTATCACAGCTTAATAGAATTCAGCTTATTCTTAATGGGCTTTTCGGCCCATTAAGCCAAAAGCTAATGCCATAAGCTGAAAATTGACACACATCCTTCTTATCAGATTATAAAGCTGTTTGTAAAAAGAATTTTTGAAAAAGCTCAAGAAATAAGCCTGAAATAAGCCAAAGCTCTCTACAAAAAATGACAAAATTGTCGTTTTCGAGTTGTAGACCACTTCAAGAGCTGATTCAAGTTGAAAAGGTTTTAAATGACCAAACTAAGCTTAATCAACATAAAGATTTCAAATAAGCACACTCAATAAGCTGGAAAAAGCAATAAGCTATTTTGAAAAACAAAAGTCAATTCGTTTTCTCGTCAAACTTAAAAGTCAAAGGATACAAAGCTCTAGATCAAGTAAATCGGTCAAATAAGTAATACTGATTACAAAATCAAAGTTGTTGCACAATAGAAAAAGGTAGAATAGCTTATTAATAAGTTCATGGCCAAATAACACTATCAGTGGGAACTTTCAGTGGGAAAGAGTTCCCACTACTTGATTATTTTGACTTGCTTTTTTAGAGAATTTCAGTTGGTTTCTTTGGACAATCAAGGCACCCCACAACCAGTGAGTTGTAGGGAGTCACAAACAAGCAAGAAAACATAAATTCACCCAGCCAAATGATACAGTTTAATCAAAGAGTGCACAGACATGACACAGTCATGTTAATAAGTAGATATGATGATTAAAAAGTTGTTTGAGCAAAAATAAGCCAACCAAAGTCCACCAAATGCATACAAAAGCTCAATTAGACTTAGTTACACACAAATTAACTGGTTTCATGCAATGGTTTAAAGATTTGATCTTGTCTTAAAGCTAAGTGAGTTAATTGATTTTACTGATGAACACAAAGAATGACCTTTGCAGATATACTTGACCACAAATCAAATTTCAAACCCTCAAATCTACTTAACAGGTTGCAAGAACTTTGTTTTATCACTTGTTATCCCTAGTTATGCATAAAGTCTAGGCATTCACAACTTTTCAGCCTACAAAGACCTAAAACAAGCTAGTTATGCAAGATATCCAGATTTGATGTTTCAAAGAACAAGACATGCAAATACCAACACTCAACCACTTCAATAACAGATACAAACTCAAAACAAACCCTAACACCTACTCAATCTCATGCAGACTTGAAACAAGTAGTAATCCTAAATAACCTTTTAACTTTTTAAATCAAAATCTAACAAAGCCAAAAACATTTTCAGGTTTAACTAAACTCAAACAAGCATCATAACAACCTCACAAAGAACTTAGAACAACAAAGCATGCATCACATAGCACCAAATATCAGCAAGCAACAAAATCATTTTTCACTAAAATTATGACAGATTTTGGGATGAAAATGACAAACCTAATGAATGTACATCCACACTCACGAATTGTATAGCTTATGTGGTAGCTTAACAACCACAAGCCTCCAATACAACACTGCTAAGATCAACAAAGTTAGCACAAACAGATTATATAAAAAAAATTGAAAATGAAAATGATTCCTTCCAACTTGTACCCCACTCCTTGAATCTTCCCAAACCACAAGCTTCACTACACCTTGATAAGTATCTTATCAGGGTGCTATGATCAACTTATGATCCAAAAATCTTAAGTGTTTGTACCAAATTTTGGAAAGATCTCAGATTTTTGAAAACCTTTGAAAACACATTGCATAAACTTAAAAACCAACTTTGAAACCTCAAAAACACAAACTTAGATCAATAATCAACAACAAATAACTAAAGTGGTGCTTGGAATTCGTCAAAAAACTTCAACTCTTTTTCATTCATGAAACAAGGATTTACAAAATTGTGACCAAAGAAAACCAAGAACAAAAGCTAATGTTGTGAGCTAAGGGCTTTATATAGAGCCTTACAAGTCCTAAAAAACTATTGAAACCCTAATGTGTGAAGTTCCATGAATGCCCTTGAAATTTGAATATGTGTTGACTGTCTTGGACGTTTGTTGAAGAACATGTGATGCCAATTGGTGAAGAGTTGATCCAAGGGGTCCAAATGATGCTTAGGATGAAAGCAAAATCTTGGGTCGTTGATTCTCTACATGTTTTGTCTTGTACCCAAAAATATGTAGCAGGGGTGGTTCATGTGATACCTTGGGGTGAGGTGGCATCAAGTTTGTGGGTGGGGTTATGTTTATAAGACCCTTAATCTTAAATCTAGACAAGATTAGGGCTTAATTCAAAGTGATTAAGAAATACCCAATTTTGGTTATGAACATTAAGAACATGTGTTTGATCTTGTTTGGGTTAAAATGGGGTGTTTAGCGCCAGTTTTAGGATTAATTTAATCAGTTTGAAAACTGATTAAACTAATAAGTGAGTGGGATGGTGAGTTGCCAGCAGGGTGGCTTGTGATTGGATGTTGGGAGTGAGTGGGGTACGTGGCACTTGCTGGTTGGTCTAGGTTAGAATGTTTGTCGCCCAAGTTTAACCCCTCTTATTTTTTCTTTGTTTCATTCCATGTTTATTCAGTCATAATCCAAATTCCTTTGTAAATAAAGTTTTGGTTTTTATACTTTGGCCTCAAAAACTTTCCAAAGGTTTGAATAAGGACTTGTTTTGTAATTTCATGGTATTTGAAGGGATGTTTTTGGCATGTCTTCATTCTTCAAGGTCTTCACTTGTATTCTTGTCTTCATGGAGGACTAAAAGTGGCAAGTCTTCAATTTTGAGGGACCATTCTTGCCAATTCTTCACAGTTGAGGGTCCTTTTTGTAAATTTGACAAACTTTAGGGACCAAAACTGTAATTATGAATATACAAGGTTTTAAAGTATCAATTATTCAATAATGAAGTACCCTTCTTGTACAATCTTCAATTCTTCAAGGTCTTTTCTTGGAAAATCAACACTAGGGTCCGGTTCATTGTGCGGCTTCTTTTCCCGTGTTCATTTTTCTTTGTTTCTTGTGATCTTTTGTCATTTTCTCAATATTTGTACCTAAAATACACAGTGAACAAACACAAGCATATATATGGCACTTTTAATGATATTTTAACCATTTTAAGCCAGTTTTGGACGATAAGACTATGTATAAAAGCAGTCTCATCAACACACAAAGCAATTCTCATGTTTTCAGTAGTAAGTGTTGAGAGTAAAAGGTTTTGGTGGTGTTTTGGGATTGTTTCTTCAAACATTTTTAAAGTTTGTTACTAAATGTACGACGCACTTTTTATGCTGTTTTGTAAAAAAACTTTTTTAGATTGCCAGAAATCTGTATGGCGTGTTTAGAAATTTTAGTTTACCAAGTATTTTAGAATGTCTTAAACCAATAACAAATCAATCCCCGGCAACGGCGCCAAAAACTTGATGTTCGTTTTACAAGTCTTAAAATTTTTCAAGATATTACCACACACAAATGACTAGAAACACAAACACATGCAAGTATACCCTACCATGTATAGCATAGCTTAATGGTAAAGTCCAGTTCATTCCACGGGATTGATGCTTAAGAATTATAAAACAATTACCTCTAGAGTGTCACAAGTTCTAAAGATATACTTATTAAATGGTTTTAAAGGTGCGATTGGTTAAGATCACAAACATATGAAAGATAGATAGCAAAGATGATTATAAGCACATAAACAATGTAAGACAACATGCCGAGTACTAGTCGCACACGCAACATCTAATTAACATAACAAAAATCCGACTAAAGATCATGTTATATCAAAAGAATTAAGAATGGTTTATGATTGATTTTGATAACTAAAATATTATATGAAACTAAGCAAGAGTTTGTTATATGTTTTATTCCACTAATCGCGACAAAAGTGAATAACAAGATTCATTTACTAGATGACATGAAATTCATCCATTCACATGAGTACTAGTCATGGTCATGCACAAATCCAACATTTAACAATGGTCTTACTTAATAGCATAAAATACAAGAGTATCTATGTAAAACCCGCATTAAAATATGAACAGGTCACGTGAACAGTAACTTATGAAAACACGATAAAATTTAAACTTTCCATTTATAATATTAATACACGTGTCACGACATTAACGAACAATCATAAATATTATAAATGTGACAGGATCACGAATACCAAATTCATGAATATTAAATCACGAACATGCACGATAATTATTTTAGACACGGAAAAACTACGGGCCACCTCGTAGGCTTCCTTGATGCCGCGACTACAAAAGAAAGAAGGAAGGGATGGGCTTTGGCCCATGACCCAAGTTAAAATACATGTTAAGTAAAACACAAGAAAACATAAACATAATTTTAGGTTTTCAGAAAAAGCTCCTCTTGCCTCCTTTTTGTTCTTGCCGCCTGCCTACATCAAGAAAAAGGGAAAACCGGACGATTTTTGTTACTTGTTTATTTATTCATGATCATCTCTTCGTTCTACACACGTTGGTATAATCAAAACCCTTTTCATCCTAATTAATTTTCTTATGTAATTCATGTTTTAAATTAATTAATCATTAAGAACATGTAAAAACAAACCTAGGATTAATTAATTTCATATCACGGGTTTGGTTGGTGTGTGGTTGTGGTTCGGCCGAGACACCGAGACCCCAAGGGGGGCTCGACTTGTTTTCTTCACCACCAACGAGAGTCTCAAGACTCTCGGCTGGGTTGGTTTTGGGCTCGGACGCAGGCAAGAAACCCCGACCGAAGGTCGGGGTGTGTTTGTTGTTTGGTTTGGGTGTAACCGAGGCACCACCGGGACCCCCAAAGGGGCTCAGCTTGGTTTGTTTGTTCGGACCCGAGACCAAGAGACCCCGAAACTAGGTTGGGGTATGTTTACATGTTTGTTAGATTTAGTTAGTTTCAACCGAGACCCCTTTAAGGTCTCGGTGGGACTTTTGTATAGCTTATTTGGTTCGGCTTATATAGAACAGGGGCTCGGGATTCGGGTTTTTCATGAAAACTATTTTTAAAGTCAAGTCATACTAAACCTTAGGCTAAATTAATTTATTTAATTAATTCATGTATAACCTAAGGTATTTTACTTAGTCATTTAATTAAAACATGTATTTTAATTAAAATCATATAATGTATAGTTTAATTAATTAATCAGTTATTTAATTAATGAGCTATAACCATGACTTGTATTGTACTATTTAAACTTTAATTATTAATTAGAACCCAACTTATTTCTAATTATGGAAACTTACTATTTTTGGAAACTTTCTATTTTTAGAAACTTACTATTATGGAAACTTGCTATTTTTAGAAAGTGACTTAGTATTATAATACAAGTATTATAATACACTATTACATGATTAATACTTAACAGAACATCAGAATAATGACAATTAACAAAGTAAACAGTAAAACATGACAAAATACATATAACAAGTTAATGATACATGAAACCAGTAAAACACATGTAATTTCAGACAATTCATACACGTCCATATTTCTTATGTAGTGTTATCCGTCGAGGTGGATTTCTCTTCATCGTTTTCCTTAGCTTTTACTAGACATAAGGTACGGATTTCCCGTCCTTCAGCAAGGACAATCTCTTTCTTCATTAGGATTTCCCGTATGCAGCCAACTGTTTTCCTTAGTAGTTACAGATTAAATGCTTATGTTTTATTAGTTACCTTAGCCATATACATGCATGACCAGATTCACCTAGTTATGGAGGTACCATAACCATAACACTAGATGCACTAGTGTTATGACTTCACCATGGCGGAGTGATAGCTCGTGGAGTCCCTTTTAGTTATTTGGCCATTATATTTATTATATTATCATGTGGGGCGTATGGGTGCATCCTAGTTACATGTTTCAATTAGGATTTCATGGTGAATATGGTGTGTGCCTTGCATCCTTCGCAAGGAGCTGATCCCTCCTACCCACTTACCAATTAATTAGAGGCATCCCCTCTAATTTGCATGAAGAGGTCACCCCTCCAAGTATTCATGCACGTTGTTGACCTCATGACCTATATTGGCTATTATGGTACATTAACTAATACAGATTTTCATAAGTAACATAAGCTATGTTTTCAGAACTGAAACCAGTTAACATGACACATAACTAGGTTTTCCAGGACTTATTCAATTCCGCTGTTATTCATGCTTTATAATCTTTATATGCTTCCATATTCTATGTTTTCCATGCTTTATTGTATATCCGTGCACTGAGCGTTATGCTCAGCCGTCTACTTTTCCATGTTCCTAAACGGCAGGTACCCAAGGACGCAAGTAGGAACTCCAGAGTATGTGCATTCGGATTGAAGCTATCCAGCCTCTTTTACCTTATGCATGTATTCCTACTTTATCATACTTTATTTCTTTTGGACATTGTTTAGTCCTTTCTTTTACAGTACTTAATATTGCTTGTGTATGAGTTACTAGACTACCGATGTTTGATTCTGGTATTTCTATTTATGGTCATGAATGTTTAGACATTTACCTTGCATGCTTTGATGATAAGCCATAATTTACTGTAGCATCCTATCTTAACAAATGGGGTGTTACAATCTAAATCATACTTATAATCAAGAACCCAGGGATAAAGTGCGCCGCACAAATCTAATTGTGCGTCGCACTTTACCCTAGAAAAGCCTAAATTCGTATCTATCCATAAGGTTGTAAAACCTTAACCAATGTGTACAATACACTACTCCATAATAACAGTAAATAAGTTCATTTCAATAACATGCAAATCAAAGTAAAGAAATAACAAAAGTAAATGAAAATTATACCAAAAAGTATTAATCAATGATTGCTCCAAAAGGTTATAAGTTTTGTTCCAAACTTATTACATTCACAAGCAATATTCTAAGATCCTTGCTACAACAGCAATGGAGTGAACCAACTAAGGTTACCCTTATACTAGTAACAATGATCAAGGATTTGTTAAATACTTGATTCTATAAGAAACTTAATAACAATGGGGTATAATGGAATGAGATATGTTCTTATGCCTGGCCTTGGGTTTCTTTATAACCACAAAAACGTAGCTAAGAAGTCCTGGAGTATATCAAAAGGTTTCTTTCATAATATCCATGCATAATGATACTTAATGGTGTAACTGCAGCAAATGTGCGCCGCACTTTTATTTTGTAAATGTGCGCCGCACTTCCTCCTTTGTGCGCTGCACTTTAGGTAGTTCTCCAAAATCGTGGTTTACAGAATGTGCGCCGCACTTTGGCTCTTTTTCAGCATTCTTTATTTATCTTCTTATTTCTTCATATCTTTGGTCCATATGTTTATTCCTTCACTACAATCAAACAATACACATTATTAGTAACATTTCAAAACATAATTTATTTATTTACATAGCAAACAATGACAAATGCATCATTACAAACATATATAAATGAGGCGTTATCAAATATATATAATACTCGTGTTATGTCAGAAACTCTAAGTTAATGATTTACATTCTGTTTATTCAATTGAATTAGGACGCTTCTTCAGTCAAAGAAATAAATTTCAATTAACAATTTTATGATTTCTTCCTTGCATAAAGTTGGACGTATCTTTATGTTAGTAAGAATTTATAAATAGACTTAAAGATATTCGATATAAGACAAGTGTAGACTTAATAAATCATCAGGTGCCAAAATGATAAATTACGTATATTACTATATATTACCTTGAAAAGGTATTATTCGATTCGAAAAGCAAGCAAATGTACACTGGACCATTCAAAGATTTGTTTGAATTGGGTTGTGACATGTTAACTTGAGTTTCCCAAAGAACTCAGTAATGTTCATAATACTTTTCGCATTACGACTTGTAATTTCAAGGTTTATAGCTTCTTAGGGTCAAGAAAAATACAAACTTTTTCAATTTTTTGACGAAAAAATTTAAATCAAGATTTGTACTTTTTATAAATTTGATTCATCAAAAATCAATCCAAGCACAATTTTCTTTTGTGTTCATAGCCACAATATGAAACCCAAATCAATACTAAAAGGTAGTAGATGATTTGTAACAAGATTAAAACCATAAAAAATTGGTGCGTGGAATTTTGGATCAAAATAGCATGAAATCAGTATAAGAACAAAAACATAAACAAAGCACTCATCCCATGGCTCTTGATACCATTTGTTAGTTTATGTAAATTTTTATGTTTTTAGAGAGAGAAAGTAGAGAGAGAGGGTTACACACACATACACTTAGAGAGAGAAACTAGAGAAAGAGACACATGTAATGAGTGTGAAATAAAATGAGCAACGAACCCCTCTCCAACTAAGAAAAGGGTTTATATACCCAAGCCCACAAGATGGGCTTGGGCTTACAATTGGCGTCGGCCTTAGTCATGTGTACTGGGCTTGGCCTTATTTGTTTAACTTAATATTACTAGACTACGAGTTATCACTAATATATTGTTGGAGTGATCGATCCTTCCTACATACGTAAAAACGTATTTCCAACAAGCATCTTACTTTGAATCAAAGGTAGAAACTTCCTTCTCTTGTGTACTTGTACTTGTACTAGCCTCCTCTAAACCTGCATTGTTAGTTTGGCAATCTGCTAGCATAGGATAATAGTTCATAGAGTTGGTTAGATAGTCAAGCTCAAACATCTAAGCACAACCTATTCCTGGGACATTAGGTTTATTCTCCAAAAAGTTAACATGGACAGTTTCTTCTATCTTACCAGATGCCAAGTTATAAACCCTATATTCTTTGATTTGAATTGAGTATCCAACTAAGAATCCTGAATCAGAATTACCATCAAACTTACCCAATGGATCAAGAGTATTTAAAAATGAAACATGACACATGTTGATCCCTTTGAATAGATCGACATTGCGTTAAGGATTGTACAATAGCTTGCAAACAAACTAGAGCACGTGAGATACTCTTACTTAACCTAGATAAGTTATGCGAAATCTAACTTAAATAAGCAAAGAAGAACAGAGAATTCTACTAAGTATTCGATTCTTATTAATCGTTGTGTTAAGGTACAATAAACTCATCATACCTATGTTCCTTTTATAGTACAAGGAACTCCTAGAATATTCTATTAGGATACGTATATCATACATGATATAGTCCCATCATAACTAGAACATCTCTTTACTAAAGATATAACAGTCCTTATCTATTTAACAGTACTTAACATTAAGTCTAAGGGTACTCACATGTACCATGCATACACTAACAGTACTTGCTATACTAACGGTACTTGGTAATACACTAACAGTACTTGGTACTTAATATAATAATTCCCAACAATCCTCCCCTAAACATGAATGATAAATTGTTATCTTCCTGTTTCTCTGTATGTTGAATGTATAAGAATACATGTCTTCAAACTTCAGTTTTAAGATCTGGGTAGAACTTGCAATCTTGATTTTGTACCAACAGAACGCATTCAAACACCTTTTGTAGATCTTCTTCTGGTATAATATAAACTTCAAATTCTTCATGAACTTCATATTTATCTTCAAAGTATAACCTTCTATGTGTTGAATAATAAACATTATTTCTTTCTTTTTGCAACAGGATTGACTTCAAAATATCATTAGAGCATAGAACTCTTGATATCTTGACTTTAATATCTTGCTAGGCTTGACTGCATCATCACTTGATATTTGATGAGACAAAATTTTTCCTGAAGTGTATATCCCCTTAAATCTACTTACCTGAAATAAAACAGTTAACAACAAACTAGTCTATATTGGCATTATGATTTTTGGCAAATCACCAGCGATTAACAGATTTGATTTATTCTTTACTACTTAGTCGTTTGCTCTGGAATAGCCAATACTTTATTCATCTAGAATAGGCGTTGGAAAATATGTTTTTACGTATTTAGGAAGATTCGGTCACTCTAAAAATATATTAAGTAGTAGCTTGTAGTCTAGTTACTTTATACTACTTAAACAAGGAAAAGCCCGGTCCATGTCATGTATGGCCGGCCCAACTAGTAAGCCCAAGCCCATCTCATGGGCTTGGTATATAAACCATCTCCTTAGTTGGAGAGGGTGTGGTTCACATTGTTTTTCAAATAGTTGAAGGTGTTTTCCTTTCACTTTCTCTCTCTAAGTGTGTGTGTTCTCACCATCTCTCTGTCTCTTTCTCTCTCTAGAATATAAGCAAGATTTACAATATCTTACAAATGGTATTAGAGCCATGGGATGATTGTATTGTTTATGTGTTTGTGTTCTTGATTTTCGTGTCTATTTTGATTCAAATCATTCGATCCAATTTTTTTTTTGTGTTTTTTATGGTTTAATCTTGATACAAATCATCTACATAATTGTGGTATAGATTTGGTATATTTACTTTGGCTAAAAACACAAAATTTTTGGGTGTGTGGATCATTTTTTGGCTTAAAATCTCGTACTGGGTGTGTTTTTTCCGAGAAAAGTGGAAGTTGGTATACTTTTTTATTATTGCGAAATCTTATATGTTGCAATGCACTATGGTTTACGATATTGCGAAGTATCACCTTGATATTGCGAAGAACCACTTTGATGTTGCGAAGAACCACCTTGATATTGCGAAGTATCACTTTGATATTGCGAAGAACCACCTTGATATTGCGAAGTATTACTTTGATATTGCGAAGCACCACCTTGATATTGCGAAGATCATCAAGCTCAATATTGCGAAGAGTGTGCTTTTCAATACTGTGAAGAGCTTGTGATATTGTGAAGAGTGTGCTTTTCAACATTGCGGAGAGTGTGTTTTTCAACATTGCGAAGAGTTTTGTGATATTCCGAATATACCAAGATTATTCCAAAGTAAATTTTTGAAAATACTTCTTAACATTTTCGTGAGTTTTTTGTTTGCCTTGGAATTTATTGGTTTATCGAGGACATATTTTAGGGGATTTAAACATTTTTTCTTGACTTCTACACACGACAACAAACACATTTACTTTCTCTCATCGTTCGATCAACCTTTTGTAAATCTTAACTTATCGAAATGGAGTTTACTTCACTTACGGATAAGTCCATCCTCTCGGGTACGGATAATCATCCACCAATGTTGGTGAAGACTATGTACGAGGATTGGGCTTCCCGAATGGAAATTTATATGTTGAATAAAGAGAACGGACATCTCATTTGGGCATCGATGCTCAATGGACCATTGGTATATGCAACTGTGACGGAAGGTGCAGTTACTCGTCCTCGAACAAGGGGTGAATTGACTGGAGATGCTAATATTCAAGATAAGTGTGATAAACAAGCTACAAACACCATTCTCCAAGCCCTTCCTCCAGATGTCTAAAAACTCGTCAGTAAACATAAAGTTGCCAAAGAGTTATGGGATAGTATTCGTGTTCTAATGCAAGGCACCTCGTTAACTAAACAAGAACGAGAGTGTAAGCTATATGATACGTTTGATAAGTTTGCCTATGTCCCCGGGGAGACTCTCAATGATTAATATTTGAGATTCACTCTATTGATGAATGAGCTCAACATCATGGCCTGGCAATTCCTACGTTTCAATTAAACACCAAGTATTTGAACACTCTTCCTTCCGAATGGAGCAAGTACGTGACGGCTGTTAAATTGGCTAAGGATTTGCATCAAACCAACGTGGATCAACTTCAATCTTTTCTTCAACAACACGAATGTCACGTGATCGGGGCTCAGTTGTCAACACCTCAAGTTCATGATCCGCTTGCCATGATTGCTTCTCATTAAATGACTACTCCAAACTTGGCATATTCTTATCAACAACCATAATACTTGCAACAGCCACCACCACACACCTATCAGTAACCACATCAATCATTTTATCAACCATCAATGATGCCACAACAAGCATTTCAACAAAGTGTTCTTCAACAGCCTTATCCGCAGCAACCAACACATCAGGCATCACCATCACAAGCCATCACTTCTCCAATGGGCTATACTCCCTAGCAAGGATATTTTCCAATTGAAGCACCACCAGCACAAGCCTATTATTCCAATGAACTCCCACAATTTCAAGCACCGGTATTTACTCCAAATGATACGCCTACTAATGTCTTAAACAATCTCACTGCCTACTTGTCAACTAGATGATTTCCAGCAATGAACAATCAGCTCCACACTCCTTTAAATCCTCGACAACAAGCCACTATTCAAGACGGTCAAGTGACGGTGCAATCCATTCAGGAAAGGCAAAATTAATATGGACCCACTACAAGGACCGTGAACGCTCAAGCTGTGAATTCTCAAGCTAGTGGAAATGGAATCCCTATTCGTCCTCAAAAGGTTGTGACTTGCTACAATTATCGAGGACAAGGTCATATGGCTAGGCAATGCACTCAGTCGAAAAGGAGAAGGGATGCAACGTGGTTTCGTGAAAAGATGTATTTGGTTGATGCTCAATCTAAGGGAAAGATTTTGGATTCAGAGGAATTAGCATTTCTTGCAGACCTAGGGGCAGCTGATAATGAAGGCATTGCAGTCGTCTCTAATTCTAATGCAGCATATCAAGCAGATGATCTTGATGCATATGATTCGGATTGTGATGACATTCACTCAGCCCAAGCTGCTCTAGTTTCTAATCTATGTAACACCTCACTTTGATAAGTGGACCGTTACGCGTAACTATGACGTGTCATCAAAGCATGCAAGGTAATATGTACTAAAACATACATGACTATAGGGAAAACCTGAATCAAACATAGGTTCCCAAACATAAGCCCAAAACATAAATAAAGTAAATGAACTAGGAGGACAAGACAAGTGTCCAAACAAGCATAAATATATGAAGGCAAAAAGGAGAAGAAGTCTAAGGCAGCTTTCAGCCTATGCATTTCCTCTAAATGCTCGAGTCTGTCCATGGGTACCTACCATTTTGGGACATGGAAAGGAAAATAGCGGCTGAGCAATATGCTCAGTGAACGAATATATAACATGGTATGAATGGCTAAAATATAAGTAAAGGTTGAAAAGCAACGGAAATGTATAAGTCCTGGAAAACCTAGAACATGTTCATAAAATAGTTTTTTATAGTTTGAAAAGACTTATGTTTTAATATGAAAACTGTATTAATTAGCCAATAGTCCATATAGGTCATGAGGTTCCACCGTGCATGAATACTTGGAGGGGATACCTCGTCATGCAATTAGAGGGGTTGCCTCTAATTAAATAGTCTGGGTAGGAGGTATCAACTCCTTGTGAAGGATGCAAGGCACACATCGCATTCACCACGAAAATCTTGTAAAACATGTAACTAAGATGCACCCATACGCCCCACATGATAATATAATATAATGGCTAAAACTGTAAAGGGACGCCACAAGCAATCACTCCGCCGTGGGGAAGTCATAACACTGGTGCCTCTAGTGTTATGGTTATGGTACCTCCATAACTAGGTGACACAGGTCATGCATGTATATGGCTCAGGCTCTTAACTAACATAAGTAATCAAACATATAAAACAATACTGGGAAAACAGTTGGCTGCAAACAGGGAATCCTAATAAGGAAAGAATGTCCATATTGAAGGGACGGGAAATCCGTACCTTGTGTCCAGTGAACGAAGAAGATGAAAGAATGAAAGTCCTACTCCGATCTCACTAATGCTACATAAATAGGGGACATGTATAAGTATTCTGTTTACTGAGTATGTAACTGATTATATCATGTCTTATCTTGTTTTATATGTTCTTGTCTTGATTTACTGATTTGTATGTTATGTTTTGTTATGTTTATCATGTATTCTATGTATTCTGGTTAAGTATTAACTTGTATTCTGGTATTATTATACTTGTTGTGTAATAATAAGTAACTTTCTAAAAATAGCAGGTTTCCTAAAATAAAAATTTTCCAAAAATAGAAAGTTACTATATTTAGAAATAAGCAGAATTATTAAGCTAATAATATAAGCTTAAGTTTACTGGTTAAATATCATATGTCATGTAATTATTTTTATAGTTTATTAATAATAACATGTTAATTAAATAAACTAAAGGTTATACGATTTAATTAAATATAAGCATGCTTTAATTAAATTTAGGTGTATAAAATACTAAGGTTAAACATGTATTAATATTTTATTAGTTATAACCTAAGTCAAGTTTATTAATTAGTTATATTCCATGTTTTAAATAATTAAATAATACTATAGTCTAAATTAAATAATAAAATACTTAGGTTAAAACATGTATTATTTACCAAATAATAATAACCTAAGTCCATGTTTAATTAAATTAATTACTAGCCATGATTTAATTAATTTAATTTTCCTTGTTAAAATAATATAACTTGTAAAAATATTAGTCATAAACCGAACCAGTGTTTTTAATTTAGACCCATCGTGAACCGGACCGAATTACCCATGAACCGGACCAAAACAAACACCCCCTTAGAAGTGGCTAACCGGCTCAGCCGGTTGCCACTACTGGTGCAAAAACGCCACCGGCTGTTAGCCGGTGGTTGCCCCTGGTCTGCCTCAGCTAGCCACTGCCACAACAATAAGGTTCCCACCGGTGGTACCCCTGCTGTTGTCATTCCCCCTGCTTGACCAAAACAGCCACCGGTCTTAGACCGGTGGTGTTTCTTGCTGATGCGCTGAGACCAAGAACACCACAAGGCCACCGCGACTTGCGTCGGGGTCCTTGATCCTTGCTGTCGAACAAACCCAACCACACCGAGACTTGAAGTCTCGGTTGGTGGTGTGAACAAAAACAAGCCGAGAGGCTAGGGCTCTCGGTTGAGTGTGTCGGCCGAACAAAACCAACCCAAACCAAACCCCTTTTTGATGATTTCTTGATTAATCTTACTTGTATAATCATGTTTTTAATATTTAAATAATCATGTGTTCATGATTCCAATTAAAATAATAAAAAGAAAAGGTTTAAAATATTACTGAATGCGTGAATCAAATGAGGCTAAAAACATGAACACAATAACCCGAATATCAATAACCAAAATCAACCCACACCACCTTTGGTGTGTCTTGTAGCCGGCGGCAAAGGGAGAAGACCAAGGGAGTGTAGGGGTTTTTTTATAAAAATCTTGATAAATGAAAATTTTGTGGTTTGTTTTTCCCTTAGTTAAAGTTTAAGTGGGCTTGGGCCCTCCCTTGTGCTTGTGTCCGCGGCTCCCTAAGACCAAAAGGGGTTTCTCGAGCTTTGTTCATGTTTACATAAATTATGTGTTCATTCGTTTGCATTTTCGTGTTAGTTCGTAATTTATTATTCGTGTTATAATAAATACTTGAACGTAATCGATATTTATCGTCTATTAATAAATATATACGTAGTTACATGTTTGTGATTTAATGTTCATGATTTCATGTTCGTGATTATAATTATTATGGTTAATAATTATCGTGTAATACCACGTACTTAATAATTATCGTGCACTAACACGTACATAGTTTCTGTAATTAATATTCTTGACAAGTGTTCATGATAAAAAAGAAAGTTTTAATTGGTTCGTATGTTTACTAAGTGTACTGTTCATGGTAAAAGTATGCGGGTTTTACAATCTCTCTCACTACGGTTCTGATGTCATCAGTGAGGTACCAACCACAACTAATATTGTTCATGATAATCCACATCATGTTGAGCATGAAAATGACAACCTCGAACATCATTCGGGAACTAGTAACTCAAATGATGTGGTATCCAATCCAACACATTTGAGTGAACCTCAACCAAATGCTACAACGGGGATGGAATCTTATGATCAACATGATTTGGTAATAGTGCCTAAACATATTATTGATAACATGAATGTGGCCGTCCTACAAACCGTAGATTTTAATGCCAAACTAACCGCTAAGCTTGCGCTGTATAAGGGAAAGGTCAAAACTTTTGAAATGGTCCCTCAAGCAGAAAAAATAACTTATTCTGAGTTTGCCCAATTTCGTTTTGAAAGGATAGAACACTTAAACGAAATAGAATCATTAAGAGCTAATCTTTCCAATGAATTAAAAGAAAAAGAGTCGGTTGTAAATGATTTTCAAGAACTTAAGACGGATTTCGAAACTCTAGAGTCTAAAAAGTTTGAATCGGAAATTAATGCTACCAAACTTCTTAAATTCAAGGAACAACAGCTTTTAAAACAATACGCTTCCACATAAAAGGTTCATCTTTTAACTAAATCATTTAAAGAACTAGAACTTAAGTGTCTTCAAGATTTACCACCTAATCCCGGTTATGCAAAACAAGCTCAGAAATATATTCCTTGTCTTTATGATGTGACCCTAATTGGCAAATTGAAAGAAGCACCTTATCTTCGTAATACTGAGGAGACAATGTCACTTGCGGAAGAAACTCGATCTAAAATGCTTTCAACATTCCATAAGCTTGATTATGTTAAGCATAATAAAGATCAATTTGATAAAAAGACCCGTTTTCGATTACAAAAGGAATTAGCTCAATTATCAGCTTGTGTGCCCCAAAGTTTGTCAAACGCAAACCTTTCTAGTACGTCTCCTACACTTGTCAAAAAGGATTTAACTAAGTTAATTCCGCCGGTAAGCAAGGTGTCTAATAGCTTAAATGTGTTGCACCAACACTTTGCTGATTTTGACACGGTCATTAAGGAACGTATGACGGCTTAAGCCATAACGGAAGGTGAATGGAATTTTGAGCACACTAGAGCTGCGTTTTGAGACGAAATTGTTCCATTTGTAAACAATATTAAAGCGTGTTTTAGCAATATTGATCAATATTTGGTTTTGGAATTAGATGAAGTTAAACGTGTCTTCAATGAAATGGATGATGCTTATGAAAACAGTTTACTTGAAATAGAACGAATTTCACACCAAAATGCTTAGCTTCTGAAGCAAGTGATGTCGCATGATATTGTTTCCGTCTGTGTGAATAATAGTGTTGATAATGATTCTATTTTGCATAATGTTGAACCTGTGGATAATGTGGTAGATATTACTTGTCACAAATCTGAGGCTGAATTTTTAAAGCTTCGAGATTCTTATTCTTTGCTTTCAAAACGTTTTGATGAGATTAAAAAACATTGTATTTCGCTTGAATATAAACAAAAAAAATTCAAGAGCTTTTTTAAACGTCATTCGAAGGTGTTAATATAGATGATTCAAATTTTCAAATGAATTTTCGATTGAATTTACAATCAAAACAGCGTCAGCCAAGTGAAAAGGTTGCTAAATCATTGCCGATAGACATAGAGAAATATAAGGAGATTAACTGTGTGAACGTACTTGAGGACACTGAGAATATTAAACTTGATCTAGATAATCGAGTTTCTAAAATTTTGTCCAAAGTTGATATCTTAAAACAGAAAAATACACAACTCTTCGATTCAGTAAAGCCTGCATGTGCTAATACCACCGCACAGAATCAATCATTGATTGAACGGTTGAATCGAAAGTCGGTGGAAATATATGATTTAAGGGAGCTAATTTGTGATAAAATATTGGCTTTAGCTGAGTTAAAGGAAACACTTCGTACCCTAAAAGGTAAGAATGTTGTGAATAACGCAACCACCATCTCAGCATTGTCCTCTAGTGCAATCAAAAGGAACCTCATCTCCCTCACACCACTTAACAAGGGCCCTAAGACTAAACCATCTCAAATATTGGTCACTAAAGATAAGGCAAAATCAAAACCAGCTTCTAATATTCCCGTGTTTCCTTCTACAAGAGTAAACACCACTACTAAGGCTCAAAGATCTAAGCTTAAAAGAAACACGAAGAATGATAGGATCTTGTTCCCATCTAGTAGTGAAGTGAAGAAGAAAGTAGAAGCCCACCCTAGGAATGTTATTTCTATTTTGAATAAAAAGAATCATGTAGCTAAACCTAAAGGCTCTGCGGTTGTGTAGCGTTCTAAGCCTACTTTAAATTCTAATTTAAAATGTTGGAATTGCAAAGAATGTATGTTTTCTAGTCGTCATGATTCTTTCGTTATTAACCATGTGAATGAGATGAATGCCCGGAAAAATATTTTACAATGGAAACCAACTGGGAAAGTGTTAACCCAAGTTGCTTGGATATAGCTCCCCACTGGTAGAACTTTTACTATAGTAGGAAATACGTGCCCTTTAACTAGGATCACTCCCACTACAGCGAAAAAAGCATGCCATTTAACAAGGAGTACCAAGGCTAAAAAAACACAAACGTGTCCTTTAACTAGGAACACCAACACTACTGTAGGAATCGAGTGCCCTTTAAATAGGCCTACTCACACTGTAGTACCCGCTAATAATCCAAAACCTCAAAAAGTTGGAACAATAAAACCTGTTATTGGTAAAACTCACATTAGAAAACGCTGAAAATCTAAGGATAACACAAATGTTAGCAATTCTGATAATATTATATCTGTATCTGCTAACACTCTGGAACCAATAGTTTCCAATGCATTGTCTACTGTTATTGCTGAAAACAGGTGGTCCAAATTGTTCTTTGGTATTTGGACTCTGGTTGCTCCAAGCATATGACCGGAGATCGCTCCCAGCACAGAAATTTCGTCAGCAAGTTTCTTGGTACGGTTCGATTTGGAAATGATCATATTGCAAAAATAATGGGCTATGGTGAATATCATAATGGGCATGTCATAATTTCAAGAGTGTATTACGTGGAAGGTCTCAGTCAAAATTTATTTTCTGTGGGACAATTTTGTGATGCAAACCTAGAAGTCACTTTTCGTGAGCATACCTGCTTCATTCGTAATTTGGAAGGGGTTGATTTATATAAAGGTACTCGAGGGAATAATTTGTATACTTTGTCTGTACAAGATATGATGGCCGCTTCTCCCGTATGTCTTCTCTCCAAAGCATCGAAGACTAAGTCATGGTTATGGCATCGACGTTATCTCATCTTAACTTTGACGCTATTAATCATTTGGCGAAAAACGAACTTGTTTGTGGTCTTCCTAAACTTACATTTCACAAGGACAATTTGTGTTCTGCGTGTACAATAAGGAAAAGCACTAAGAAATCATACAAACCCAAGACTGAAGACACCAACCAAGAGAAACTTTATTTGTTGCATATGGATCTTTGTGGGCCAATGCGTGTTGAAAGTCTTAGTGGTAAAAAGTACATCCTCGTCATTGTCGATGATTACTCTCGGTTTACATGGGTGAAATTTCTTGCAACAAAAAATGAGGCACCTAAATTCATCATCGGATTTCTCAAGATGATTCAAGTGCGTCTCAATACTACTGTCCGACGCATTCGTTCAGATAATGGAACCGAATTTGTGAATCAAATCTTGCGTAATTATTATGAAGAAGTTGACATATCTCATGAAACATCCGTTTCTCTCACTCCACAACAAAACGGTGTCGTTGAAAGACGAAATTGCACACTTATGGAAGCTGCTCGAACGATGATAATTTACGCAAAGGCTCCATTGTTTTTATGGGCAGAAGCAGTATGTAAAACCCGCATGCTTTTACCATGCATAGTACCCTTAGGATCGTACGTACTAGATTAAAACTTTCCTAATATAGCATGATTACGATTACGTGTTAGGAGTTTACGTATTACGTACGTGTTAGAACACGATAAGTATTTACTATGCACGATCACGTAATAATTATTCAACGATAATTAATCACGAACATGCGATCATGAAACCATGAACGTAATTAAAACACGTTATGTATATATATTTATTACGAGCGTAATTAAATATATTAGGTCATGGTAATTATTTAACGAGAACACACAAAACGCGAACACAAATAAACACGAACAAACACGTAAAACACGAACACGGGAACACACTTATTAATTAGACACGGAAAACATTCGGGTTACCCCTTGTGGTCCCCATTACCACGAAATTAAGGGGGAGGATGGGCTTAGCCCATCAATTTTTACTAAAAGGGGATTAAGGGGAAAAACACTACTCATTTTTTTTACAGAAGATTTTATCAAAAACCCTAAAAGTTTTCTTCCTTCTTCCTTGGATCCTCTTTTGGCCGCAACCTATAAAACACCATGGAGGGGTGTTTGTTTTATTTTGATCTTGGTTTTTGGTGCAAGTGTTCGTGTTTGTTCATCCTTGATCGATCCATGTATTCGGTATACCTTTTAAACCTTTTCTTTTGATTTGATTTTTTTATAAATCAAGAACATGTTATGTTTTTTTTACAAAAACCTAATAATTAAGCATAGATCTAACATGTTTTGGTGATAAATAAAATCAAAAGGTTGTTTTTAAGGGGTGTTTGTTTTGGCCGCAGGCTGCACCGAACCCGAATGGGTTTCGGTTTGCCAAGCCGACCACCACCAAGACCATATGGTCTTGGTTGGTGCGTGTGGGTCCCACGCAGCAAGGTAAACACGGGGTACCCCGAGTTGGTTCGGGGTACGGTGTCGATTTCATGTCCGGTTCATGTTTTTAGCCTAGATCCGGTTCATGGTGTATGTTAGTTTTTTTATGTTTATGAACTTATGTTAAAATTAAATTAATAAAATGATGTGATTAATTTAATAACATGACTTAGGTTATTTAATTATTAATGATCATGAAATTATTTTAACCTAAGTATTTATATATTTAAGACCTATAATTAATTAATTATTTTAAAACCATGGATATAATTAATTAATTAACATGACTTAGGTTATATTACTAATATATAATAATACATATTTTTACCTAAGTATTTAACTTATATAATTAAAAACATGTTATACTTTAATTAAATATTATAACCTATAGTTTAATTAAATTTCATGAAATAATTAATAAACTATACATTATATCATATGACTTAGAAAATAATCATGAAAACACTTAGGCTTATATACTGAGCTTATTTAACCAGCTTATTTCTAATTATTGAAACTTCTATTTTTAGAAACTTAATTAAATAAGGCAGCTAATCTATTTATGGAAACCAGCTATTTTTTAGAAACTTATTTATTTCAGGCAACTAATCTATTTATGGAAACTTATTTAAATAAGGCAGCTGATCTATTTATGGAAACTTTCTATTTTTAGAAACTTATCTATTTTAAGCAGTAATTCTATTTTTGGAAAATTTCTATTTTTGGAAACTTTCTATTTTTGGAAACTTTCTATTTTTGGTAACTTTCTATTTTTGGAAACTTTCTATTTTAGGAAACCTGCTATTTTTGGAAAGTTACTTATTATTACACAGTAAGTATAATAACACATGAAATACCAGAAATATTTTATCAGATTAAACAGAATATAAGATAAAACGTAGTTTAAGGCTTAGAAACAGTAAAACATGGTAAGAACACATAAAATAAGCTAAGACATGACATAAAACCAGCTATGTATTTAGTAAGCAGATACTTATTCATGTACGTATTTATGTAGCACTAGTGATTCGGAAGTAGGATTCTCGCAGTTCGTCTTTCTCGTTCACTGGACATAAGGTACGGATTCACCCCTCCAAGTAATCATGCACGGTGGATTTTCATGACCTATATTGGCTAATGGTAAAATATGTTAAACAGTTTTCATAAGATAAACATAAGGCTTTTCAAACTATAAAACCAGTTTTATGAACATGTTCCAGGTTTTCCAAGAATTATACATTTCCGCTGCTATTAAGTCACTATTATGTTTTAGTCACTTATACTATGTCTATATCCGTGCACTGAGCGTTTTGCTCAGCCGTTACTTTCCTTTCCATGTCCCAAAACGGCAGGTACCCTAGAAAAGACTCGAGCATTTGGAGGACGTGCATAGGATGGAAGCTGCTAGAGACTTCTTTTCCTTTTTGCCTTCATATACTTATGCATGTTTAGTCTTTCATTCATTTCTTTTGCTTTATTATGTTTTGGGCTTATGTTTGGGAACCGATGTTTGATTCCGGTTATCCCTATGGTCATGTAATGTTTTATACATTTATCCTTGTATGCTTTGATGACACGCCATAATTACGCGTGACATTCCATTATCAAAATGGGGTGTTACAATTATGGTATCAGAGCCAAGGCTTCGACCTGTAGGCTCTAAAACTCGACCTTTGACTAGTGGGTAGTCACCAGAAGCTTACTAAGCCAACATTTGTTATTCTATGTATTGATGTTTTCAGCGCATTGTTGTTTTAACCATGATGTTTTCAACACCTTGAGGTTTTAACCTTGACGTTTTCATCGATATTGTTGTACTAATATGGATGGACAACCACCATTCATATTTAGTTATGTGTCATTGTTTCATGCATGACGTTCCTCGTGAACTGTGACTATGTGGACTTAACCTAAATAATTCATAATTAGTCACATAAAATTTTTCTGATAAGTTTTGACATATGAGTTTCATTTATTTATGTTTCATGTATCATTGTTGCAGGGATTATGACTAAGTAATGGTTGGTACAGGACTGACCCTATTTAGTCGCATGTGCTTTTATCGAAACTTTTAATTTTGGGACCGACCCATAGGCGTCCCCTCGCCATGTAATTTGTTTTTGGTTCGACCCATAGGCGTCCCCTCGCACATATAAAGGTTTTTATAAACTACATTACGCATTCATACACTGTTTTTCATGCATAAAATTTTTCTCATGATTTATTGGCATAATTTTTTTTTTCATGTCCCTTCATAAGTTATTATGTTTTTATGTCAAGTATGTTGTCATACTGTCATGGTTAACTTCGGTTTCATGCTGATTATGTTGTACACTCCTTCAAATTGAGTTGTTCCATGTTCTTCATAATGACTTGGTCTTCACGTGATTATGTCTTACGTCTCTTTTGTTATCTTTGCTTCCATGCAAGACACTGTTGGAATTCACGTAAATTCTGCTTTCATGATAGTCATGGTTGGTTTTCACTGATCATGCTTTCAGGAAAATCATCTTGAGTTTTGTGTAACCACACTTTAACATTTCTCTATGCAACCAAAAAGAGGTATATATACTGGCATTGCCATGTTATCATGAAGGTTTTCCTAACCGTTTAACCGATATACATTCCTTAAATCATGACAAATGATCGACCCCATACCGATCATTTCATGTGCATTCCACGTGTACTCCATGTACTATATTCCATGTGTATTACATGTACCTTAATCCATGTGTATTCCACTTGCAATACTTCACGAGTATTCGCTAGTAGATTCTGAATCATCTCAGGCGTATTTTCAATTGCTGATATTCTACAAGATTGCTGATGCCGCTCATAACTTGGAGATGTTACTAATGGTTGATGCTGCTGACGTTTGGAGACGTTATGAGATGCGGATGCTGTTCACAACCTGGAGATCCTACAAGACAAAGACAAAGGCGTCGGAGCAAAGCAGTTGGACGAGAAGATGCTTCACCATCAGACGATTTCCATCAACCATTGTCCCTAATTCTTAGTTACATGTCACCCGTCATTCGGCTGTCATTTCAGCCATATGAGTGCAAACCGGTACCAGCCGGCCACTTAACTGAATAGTTGCATGAATCACAGTCATGAGAATGACCGTCATGGAACTGACAGACAGGACGATAGTAACCACTACTATGACAGAACTATCCCAGAAATCGCAACCGAGGCTCCGGTCGCGGACGTGATCAGACATACAAAGGATCAGTAGTCCAACCGATCCGCCAGTTTTGGCATAATAACCTAATATTTGTAGTTCTATTTGTTTCACATCTCGAGACACATGTCAAGACATCAGTCAAGACACATGTCTCACGAATACTTTCTGAGGACACATGTCAAGATACCAGTCAAGACATATGTCATGCTTATAGTTCCAAGACACGAGTCAAGACACATGACTCACGTCCAACTATGGAACAGTTCTAAGAAATTTAGGGTACCCTCCAAGGGTATATCCATTTTGTTTTGCCATGTATTAATCAGGCCACAAGAATTTCAATACCATTACCGGCGCGTCAGTGAGAACTATCACGTTGCCGATGTCACTTTCATTTCTTTCACCATATTTCATATATTCATGACCATGAAGGACGCCTTTCGTATTCCCACGTATGCGAAGGTTTTTCCTTCAGCTTAATGATGAGATCCAAGCTGCTAACGCATTTCCTCGGACGGACACGAGATGAATTTTATCCTAATTATGGACTATGAACAACACACCATGCTACGATTCATAATTATGTATAGTAATGTTCAGGCTCCTGAATACATTCAGCTTGACTTTCCATCAGGAAAATCTGTACAAATTATCTATGCTTTCCAAGCACGTGCTTTGTTAGCCATGATTGCTAAAATTTTCTACCTGTCAGTAAGACACGACCACTTAATTCTTTTACGCATAGCCAGTTGATTATTCCAAAATCTTCCCATATATTCCAGAAGAACCTTCAAGGAGAAGGACGGTACCATGACATTATGTGTCGACTACCGTCGGCTTAAACAAATCACCATTCATGACCGTTATTCTCCTCCACGTATTGACAACATGTCCAATCGACCTTATAGTGTTAATCACTTTTCCAAGATTGAACTCATGATTATGCTGCCAACAGTGACGAGTGAAAGAGCAGGACATGTTCATGACTGCTATTCGTGCACGACTGGGTCATGCTAGATTTATGATTTTGAGTCAGTCTCATCAATGCTCCAACGACATTATAAGAATGAGTTTCCATGAACTCATAGCAAATTCATTAGTGTTTTCATTGAGGATAACCTGATTTCCTCTAAGCCTAGAGAAGAACATGCAGACCATATCTGCACTATGTTGCAAATTCTATGACAAGAGAAATTTTACCCTGGAAATTTTTTCAATATCAATTATGTTTGATTACAGTGACACGCTGAATCACATGGGTTTCTACGGTTAACCTTACCATGACACAGCTTATGCGTAAATGAGAGAACCCTACACTACATTAGGTGTTCTAGAAAATCCTACGCTAGTAGAAGTCTAGATTCAGAGACTCAGAGTTTCGCAAACTCCTAGGTATCAAGTTCTACGAAGCAAGATACAATTACGTTCATATCTAAATACCTGCCATATCAACAGGTTAAGATAGGACACCAACAGACTGGGATGTTTTCATCATCTAAAATTGTAAATTGAAATGGGACAAGATCTCCACGGATTTTGGTTACCAGATTAACGCAAACTCAGAAGAAGCATGATGCTATCTGGGTTATTGCAAACAGTTTGATCAAGTCTGCAGAATCCTTACATCCGCAAGGATTGTAGAACCAACAGATTGATCGGACATGTTCCAGCCAAGGCTCATCCGATCACTTGGCAATTCCTCAGTTATCAGGACAGACAAATATTCATAATTATGCTCCTTATTTACTTCACGTCCTTGTTATAATTCCACGCCTTGCTTTCGCGCTCGCGTTCATGACACTATTCACGTTCATGATCGTATTTTGGTTTACGATTTTACGTTCATTTCTTTTCTCATTATGGGTAGTTTGCAAGAACTTGAGGGACCAAACCCAAGTTTAGTATAACTCCCTATCCTCAGATAGACGTTTCTCGTCATAATCTATGTCTCACCTTCTAGCGTTTGTCGTTACCGCCATTATATTCTATGATCACGATATGTTTCACATGTCATGTTCATTCCACGTTCCTCATATCATGATCAAGATATGTTACACGTATCATGGATCACGATATGTTTACTCATACTACACTCGCCATATCTCCACGTAGCACGTTCAAAAATTTTCACGTATCACGTTCAAAATTTTTCACGTACTACGTTTCTTTATGTCTCGCGCATCGTTTCTAGTTAACAGTTAAGTCAGATTGTCTTTCATCGTAACGTTTCAGTTACTCTTACACGATTAATTCTTATTCCCTCGATCGAATTTAGGGGATCTACCTTACGTTGATAACCAAGAACTTCTTCGTATTCCAAGTCAAGGTCAGGAGGACCAAGAGTTATCATTCGCGTCAAGATCTTATGAAGAAACCGTTCCAAGAGGGAAGCCACTTAGAAACGGACAAGTTCATCCGAACTTTTATCCGTTTTCTCTTATCAACTAGATATGTCCTTTCAGTCACGTCACGTTCCATGTCCTTTCAAGACATATCACGTTCCGCGTTCCTTCTGCCAGGAAACTTGTACGTTCATTAATATTACATACCCTCTCAGTTTGATTCAGGTATGTCTCTCTTTCAGTTACGTTATCTATAATTCGGGGACGAATTATTCTTTTTAGGGGGGAAGAGTTGTAAAACCCGCATGCTTTTACCATGCATAGTACCCTTAGGATCGTACGTACTAGATTAAAACTTTCCTAATATAGCATGATTCCGATTACGTGTTAGGAGTTTACATATTACGTACGTGTTAGAACACGATAAGTATTTACTATGCACGATCATGTAATAATTATTTAACGATAATTAATCACGAACATGCGATCATGAAACCATGAACGTAATTAAAACACGAACTATTATTAATTACGTATATATATTTATTACGAGCGTAATTAAATATATTAGGTCACGGTAATTATTTAACGAGAACACACAAAACGCGAACACAAATAAACACGAACAAACACGTAAAACACGAACACGAGAACACACTTATTAATTAGACACGGAAAACATTCGGGTTACCACTTGTGGGCCCCATTACCACGAAATTAAGGGGAAGGATGGGCTTAGCCCATCAATTTTTACTAAAAGGGGATTAAGGGGAAAAACACTACTCATTTTTTTACAGAAGATTTTATCAAAAACCCTAAAAGTTTTCTTCCTTCTTCCTTGGATCCTCTTTTGGCCGCCACCCATAAAACACCATGGAGGGGTGTTTGTTTGATTTTGATCTTGGTTTTTGGTGCAAGTGTTCGTGTTTGTTCATCCTTGATCGATCCATGTATTCGGTATACCTTTTAAACCTTTTCTTTTGATTTGATTTTTTTATAAATCAAGAACATGTTATGTTTTTTTTACAAAAACCTAATAATTAAGCATAGATCTAACATGTTTTGGTGATAAATAAAATCAAAAGGTTGTTTTTAAGGGGTGTTTGTTTTGGCCGCAGGCTGCACCGAACCCGAATGGGTTTCGGTTTGCCAAGCCGACCACCACCAAGACCATATGGTCTTGGTTGGTGCGTGTGGGTCCCACGACAGCAAGGTAAACACGGGGTACCCCGAGTTGGTTCGGGGTACGGTGTCGATTTCATGTCCGGTTCATGTTTTTAGCCTAGATCCGGTTCATGGTGTATGTTAGTTTTTTTTATGTTTATGAACTTATGTTAAAATTAAATTAATAAAATGATGTGATTAATTTAATAACATGACTTAGGTTATTTAATTATTAATGATCATGAAATTATTTTAACCTAAGTATTTATATATTTAAGACCTATAATTAATTAATTATTTTAAAACCATGGATATAATTAATTAATTAACATGACTTAGGTTATATTACTAATATATAATAATACATATTTTAACCTAAGTATTTAACTTATTTAATTAAAAACATGTTATACTTTAATTAAATATTATAACCTATAGTTTAATTAAATTACATGAAATAATTAATAAACTATACATTATATCATATGACTTAGAAAATAATCATGAAAACACTTAGGCTTATATACTGAGCTTATTTAACCAGCTTATTTCTAATTATGGAAACTTCTATTTTTAGAAACTTAATTAAAAAAGGCAGCTAATCTATTTATGGAAACCAGCTATTTATAGAAACTTATTTATTTCAGGCAGCTAATCTATTTATGGAAACTTATTTAATTAAGGTAGCTGATCTATTTATGGAAACTTTCTATTTTTAGAAACTTATCTATTTTAAGCAGTAATTCTATTTTTGGAAACTTTCTATTTTTGGAAACTTTCTATTTTTGGAAACTTTCTATTTTTGGAAACTTTCTATTTTTGGTAACTTTCTATTTTCGGAAACTTTCTATTTTAGGAAACCTGCTATTTTTGGAAAGTTACTTATTATTACACAGTAAGTATAATAACACATGAAATACCAGAAATATTTAATCAGATTAAACAGAATATAAGATAAAACGCAGTTTAAGGCTTAGAAACAGTAAAACATGGTAAGAACACATAAAATAAGCTAAGACATGACATAAAACTAGCTATGTATTTAGTAAGCAGATACTTATTCATGTACGTATTTATGTAGCACTAGTGATTCGGAAGTAGGATTCTCGCAGTTCGTCTTTCTCGTTCACTGGACATAAGGTACGGATTCCCGTCCTTTCAGTATGGACATTCTTTCCTTATTAGGATTTCCCCGTATGCAGCCAACTATTTTCCCGTAGTATAAGTATGAGTTTGATTGCTTATGTTTAAATATGATTACCTATAGCCATATACATGCATGACCAGTTTCATCTAGTTATGGAGGTACCATAACCATAACATTAGAGGCACTGATGTTATGACTTCACCACAGCGGAGTGATTGCTCGTGGCGTCCCTTCAGCATTTGGCCATTTATTTATATTTATCATGTGGGGCGTATGGGGGCATCCTAGTTACATGTTTTAGTCAGGATTTCATGGTGAATGTGGTGTGTGCCTTGCATCCTTCACAAGGAGCTGATCCCTCCTACCCAAAAACCAATATATTAAATTAGAGGCAGCCCCTCTAATTTGCATGATAAGGTCACCCCTCCAAGTATTCATGTACGGTGGATTTTCATGACCTATATTGGCTAATGGTAAAATATGTTAAACAGTTTTCATAAGATAAACATAAGGCTTTTCAAACTATAAAACCAGTTTTATGAACATGTTCTAGGTTTTCCTGGACTTATACATTTCCGTTGCTATTAAGTTACTATTATGTTTTAGTCACTTATACTATGTCTATATCCGTGCACTGAGCATTTTGCTCAGTCGTTACTTTCCTTTCCATGTCCCAAAACGGCAGGTACCCTAGAAAAGACTCGAGCATTTGGAGGACGTGCATAGGATGGAAGCTGCTAGAGACTTCTTTTCCTTTTTGCCTTCATATACTTATGCTTGTTTAGTCTTTCATTCACTTCTTTTGCTTTATTATGTTTTGGGCTTATGTTTGGGAACCGATGTTTGATTCCGGTTATCCCTATGGTCATGTAATGTTTTATACATTTATCCTTGTATGCTTTGATGACACGCCATAATTACGCGTGACATTCCATTATCAAAATGGGGTGTTACACAGTATCTACAATAGTTTACACCTAAAACCGGTCTCTAATTCGAAAACGCCATGGTAAAACACCTTATGAGATTCTACATGGAAAAGTACTAGATTTATCATATCTTCATGTATTTGGTTCTCTTTGCTATCCAAATAATGAGGGTGACAATTTGGGAAAACTTCAACCAAAGGCTGATATTGGTATTTTCATTAGTTATACACCCGCAAAGAAAGCATACCGAATCTACAATCGTAATTCTCGCAAGATCCTCAAAACTATGAATGTTGATTTTGATGAGCTGACGGCGATGGCTTCTAAGCAAAGCAGCTCTGAACCCGCTCTTCATGTAATGGGACCCAATAACATTAGTTCTGGTATTTTCCCAAACAACCCTACTTCATCATCATTTACACTACCTTCTAGGAATGAATGGGATACGATGTTTCAACCGTTCTTTGATGAATTCTTTACTCCTCCAAGTATTGTTGCTCTATAACCTGAAGTAACAGCTCCGGTCAACGAAGTTGTAGCTCCAACAACCGAAGCACAATCAGAAACGTCTACACCTACAATTGGTCAAGATATACCTTCAACGAGTAATTCTCAACCAACACCCGAATCAACTACCCATGTCATGCATGTTGATGATGAAGAGGATGATGATGATCACGACTTGGAATTCGCTCAAATGCGTGAACTTCCATTCTTTGGTGTACCTATTCCCGATCATAATCAAGCCGGGTCGTCCACCTCAGAGGAAGCTCCTACTACGGTCTACTCCAATCCACGGATTCGTGAACATGATAGCAAGTGGAAAAAGGATCATCCTATAGATTCTATTATTGGTGACCCTAATCGTCCGGTATCCACACGAAGTCAGTTACATGAAAGTGCAATGTTTTGTCATTTTGATGCTTTTCTCAGTGAAGTTGAACCAAAGACGTGGCAACAAGCATTTACCTAATCTTGTTGGATAGAAGCTATGCAAGAATAACTTAATGAATTTGTACGTCTTGATGTATTGGAACTTATCCCATGCCTGGATCAAGTGAAGTTTCTCACTTTGAAATGGGTTTACATGGTGAAACTCGATGAGTTAGGTGGAATACTGAAGAACAAGGCTCGACTAGTAGCTCATGGATACAAGCAATTATTGGGCATCGACTATATGGAATCCTTTGCCCCCGTTTCCCATTTGGAAGCTATTAGACTAGTTCTCGCTTATGCAGCCCAAATGAATATGATCGTCTATCAGATGGACGTGAAGACGGCATTTCTCAATGGTGAAATCAAGAAGAGGTCTATGTTCAACAGCCGGATGGGTTTGTGAACTCTAAATATCCTAATCACGTGTATAAGCTTAAGAAGGCTCTCTATGGGTTGAAGCAAGCTCCACGCGCGTGGTATGATCTATTGTCACAATTTCTCATTAGGTAAGACTTCGCTAAAGGCAAGGTGGATCCCACACTGTTCATTCAGAAACGAGGTACAGATATGATTATGGTACAAATATATGTTGATGATATTATATTTGCTGCCTCGACCGAAACCTTATCGGATGAGTTTGGGACACTCATGTCTTCCAAGTTTAAGATGTCAATGGTGGGCAAGGTATCATTTTTCTTAGGACTTCAGATATCTCAGAGTCCCAGAGGCATCTTTATCAATTAATCCAAGTATACCCTTGAATCGCAAAAGAAATATAAGATGGAATCTTGCGACCCCGTGGATACTCCAATGGTGGAACGAACTAAGCTAGATGCAGATCCACATGGGATTGTCGTTGATCCGACACTTTATCGTGGAATGATCGGTAACCTTCTGTATATCACAGCTAGTCGACCTGATCTTCAGTTTGCTATATGTATGTGTGCTCGGTATCAAACTAGGCCTACTGAGTTACATTTAGCTATTGTTAAACGGATCTTTCGTTATATTAAAGGAACCACTAATCGGGGAATTTGGTATTCGAAGGACTCTTCGATTGCACTAATGGCTTATGCAGATGCGGATCATGCGGGTTGTCAAGATACAAGGCATAACACGAGTGGAACTTTGCAACTACTAGGAGATCGACTAATCAGTTGGGCATCGAAAAGGCAGAAAAACGCTGCAATTTCAAGTACGGAAGCAGAATACATAGCCATGTCCGATTGCTGTGCAAAAATTTATAGATGAGATCGCAATTAACCGATTATGGTCTAGGTTTCAACAAAATTCCGATGTACTGCGACAACAAAAGTGCAATTGCCTTATGCTGCAACAATGTTCAATTCTCCCGGTCGAAGCATATTGACATTCGCTACCACTTTATCAAGGAGCAAGTGGAAAATGAAGTGATCGAGCTTTACTTTGTCAGATCTGAGTATCAATTAGTGGATATTTTCACGAAGGCTTTAGATCGCGCTCGAATTGAATTTTTGGCCGACAAGCTAGGATTGAGAACTTTCTCGCCCGATACTCTAAAGGAATTGGCAGATGAAGCGAAAGACTAGTGGTGGTAAACTATTCTCCGTATCCTTGGTGATCATCTGTATATATTGTTTATATTTTTATCCACAAAAGCAAAATACAAAAATATAAAGCCATATAAAAACCATAAAAATTGAAAATTTCAGAAAAATCCAAAAATATTTTTACTTTATTTTTAAAAGGCATGTCTTTTGGTATGATATTATTTACGGCCTTAGAAATGTTGATTAATATCGACACGGCGCCATAAATTGAGTTCGTACAAAAGTTGTAAATATTTCATAAAACATGCCTATATGGATTGTAGTTATTTCAGACTACAACCCGTTTTTCTTATTAAAGTCAAGTATTTCTTATGAAAACTTTGGCTCAACAACGGGAATTAATTTTCTCGGGAATCGTTTACTTTATAAACATGTAAGGGATTGTTTTTACATTATAACACAATCTAACACGGATATATGTACGCATCAGTGCATTTATTTGTTAAAACAAGAGAAATCTTGTTTTTATGAAGTTATCATCTCTACAAACCGAAGTTCTTTGCAATTGGTATCTACATACTCGACGATGCGACTACTCAAACGACGACTCCAACTCTTTCAATAGAAAACGAGTCAATAATTGAGGGGGAGCAATTTCCAAGCATTCAGAATCTTTGATGCCGAAAGTGCCAAGTTCACTAATTGGTGTCAAGACAACAATACCAATCGTATATGTAGTGTCAAGAGATGATTTCAGACGTGACGAGGCGACCAACATTTGTCTACAAGAACCATTTGATCTTATTGATAGGTGTGAAAACACCCATCCTTTTACCACTTATTGCTTGCTAAAACAAGACCAAAACGCGTATTTAATGTCATTTGTTTGGAATTATGCGTGGTTTGTGTGTTTGTTGTGTTTTCAGAGCCAACCAGATAAATATTAAAGAAAACATGGGATTGCACGGGTTTTATCGAAGAAAAAGACGAAAAGACAAAGTCTATAGTACAAGAGATGCAAAAGATTTGAAGTCAATGGGCCTATTTGAAGATTTATCGAATAAAGGACCAAATATGGAAGATTTATATATGTCAAAAAACTCAAGTCTATTAAATGATGAAATTAAAAGACGAGTTGAATTTATTCGTCGACAAATCCCAAATCGAAATCGAAAACGTCAACTTTTCTGAAAAGACGAGAAGACAAAAAGAAAGGGAGAAAGCCCACTCACCAAACCAAGCCAAGGCCTATAAATAGAGACCTCCTTCACAAATTTGAAGACTAGTTCATTTTCAGTTATTTCTTTTCCTGTTTCGTAGGAAACGAACTCCCTTAAGGAGATTGGTGATTTTTATTTCCTTTGATTTCCTTCATGATCTTGTAAGTTTAATCTTTCATTTTGTTTGCTAAACCTTTATCTTTCAATATCAAGTTTCCTTTTAATCTTGTTCTACCTTTTCTATTTGATTCTCTAGTTCTAAGCTTTTATTTTATTGGTTTTGATCTTCAAAAACAAGTGGGTTTTATGTTTTTTGTTGATTTGGTTTGATGTTTATCATTAGTAAATGATTAGTGGTTAAATTGGTTTAAGTTTTGGTTAAAAACTTGGTTGATTTTGGTAAAAATCGTGTTGTTATTGTTTCCCTGTTCTTCGCGTTTTCTGTTTACCCAGATTCCGAACCAAGTGTTTTCAGTAAGTATTCCGGATGAACAAAATATTCCGGATGAGTAAGACATTCCGAATAAGTTATTAGTGTTAGTTATTCCGGATCAGCATTATTCCGAACGAGAGAAACATTCCGAATAAAAAGATATTCCGAATGAGTCCTTTGTTTTAATTTATTCCGAATCAAGCTTTCCATTTAGTTATTCCGAGTCAAGAAAACATTCCAAGGCCTTTCAATTTTATTCCGAACCAGTAGATATTCCGGATGAGTTGATTATTCCGAATAATGAAGATATTCCGGATGAGTTGATTATTCCGGATAAAGAAGTTATTTCGAACCAACAAAGTATTCTGAACCAACGAAGTATTCCGGATGAACCATACATTTCGAACCAACCTTTTTGTTAATTATTACGGATCAGTTAATTATTCCGAGTGAGCGTTTTATTCCGGATCAAAGATTATTCCGGATGAAGGGTATATTCCGAATCAACTGTTATTCCGGATGAGCGATATTCCGAGTGAAGGGTTTTATTCTGGATCAATCAATCTTTCCGAGTCAAGCTTTTGTTCCGAATGAAGCAAGTATTCCGGATGAACACAAAGTATTCCGCATGAACTGATTATTTCGGATCAAGCACTACATTCCGAATTAGCTGTTTTTCTAAGATAAGGTATTTTACTGTTTTAAGTTTAATCCAGGCTTTATTTTCATTAGTTTCTTTTAGTTTATTTTTGTTACTTCATACACTTACCTTTTAAGTAGATATAGATCAAAAGCTCCCCCTTTTAGTCGCCAAGTACAACAATTCCACTTTGGACCGTGATCGATTCGAGAAGATACCGAGAACGAAACAACGACAATATAATTGGGTACGAGCAACACAAAGAAAGATCATGCAAAAGCTTCCTTTTTAATTAACTAAAACTCAGTTATTAAAATGGCGCCGCTGCTGGCTCTTTTCGTAAGTATCAACGGTTTTTTGTGAGAAAATTGGATTTTAGGATCTGTTTTTTCGGGAACGTTATTTTCAAGTACAAAAATTTTCAAAAACCCATAAAAATATAAAATTTTCAAAAATACAAAAAAATTAAAAAACATATAAAAACCAAAAATATTTTCTCTTGCATTTTCTTTTTAGTGTATGCGTACTCGATCAACGTCTTATCCCGAGCCCGAGACTCTCGATAATTTAGACATGGCCGGTGTACACAACAGCAATAATAATCCACCCCACCCCAACATGAATAATCTACCCCAACCCGACCTACGAACCATGGAGGAGCTATTCCAACCTACGATGAACGAACGTGGAGGCCCGATTGCGCTGATGCAAATCACGGCTCAGGAGTTTTCGTTGAAGCATCACATGATCCAACAAGTGCAAACTAATCCATTTCACGGAATACCGGATGATGATGCCAACAAACACCTCGACAAATTCATTACCATCACCCAAAGCATGAAGTTTCCCGGTGCTTCTATGGATGTACTTCGCGTTCAACTATTTCCCCACTCGCTTTCTCACCATGCCGAAAAATGGTTTGACCGTCTCCCAAAGAATTCTATTCATACTTGGGACGACATGACTCAAAGATTTTTGTCTCGCTACTTTCCACCATCCATGGTCACGAGCCTTCGTAACCAAATTAGTGGATTCATGCAAGACGATGATGAATCGCTCTTTGATGCTTGGGAACGATACAATGATTTGATCGACCGTTGTCCAAATCATAACATGCTCCCCGTCACTCTTATTGATACTTTCTACAATGGTCTCACTTTTCGTGGTCGTGACACGATCAACGCCGCCGCCGGTGGTACTTTTATGAAAAGGAGACCAGAGGAGTGTAGATAGTTGATTGAAAACATGACTACTCACCACAAGAATTGGGATTCATCCGCATCCTCAAGATCTAACCCGAGAGTCAATGTTTCTTCTACTACTTCCAATCCAGAGATAGCCGAACTTACCCGACAAGTCGTGGAGATGAACAAGAATTACATGACCATGGCCACAAACCACTTTCAACAAGCAAAAGCCGTTGCTATTTCTTGTAACACATGTGGTGGTCCTCATTCTTACAATGATTGTCCTTCCACTCAAGGCAATCTTTGTGAAAACGTTAACGCGACATACGGTACTTATCCCACGGGAGTCTATCAAGCTCGTCCTCAAGGAGACCGTAGCTTGCTAAGTTATCGTTCAAACAACTATCTTGCACCACCCGGTTTTACTCCTCAAAACCAAAACCAACAACAAAGCTATAACCGAAATAACCAATCCCAACCTCGTGCTAAAAATCAATATCAATCCCAAAGAAACCCATACCCACCTCAAGGAAATTCTCAAGCGTACCAAGCTCCACCTATCAATCAACCAACGGCGTTGAATCAAGACATCGAGACGTTCATGAGGACTAATAGAGAGATGGTGACGAATCTTCAGAGTCAATTCATCAACTTGAAGGGAGACATGGCGAAACAAGGGAGTGATATTCGAGCCGAGCTAAGGAATCACATGGCGAAACAAAGCAATGATATTCGCGCAGACATGAGAGAATCTTTCAGCAAACAAGCGGATAATATACGTGATACGATCGGTTCGCTCTTCCAAGGTAATCAACCCTCTTCTTCGGGTACTCTTCCGAGTAACACCGTTGCTAATCCACGAGGGGAGATGAAAGCAATCACCACTCGTAGTGGAAAAGGTTATTCGGAACCCGAGCTTCCTACACCTCCACCCGTGATTGTGAACAAGGAAAAAGAGCAACTTTCCCCACCTCCTTTGCCTTCTACCCCCATTCCCCCACCACCCGCGGTTGTGAGTGATCCTACTCCCCTAAAGCCTTCCTCTTCATCCGATATACCTTATCCTTCAAGGTTGAGGAAAGAGAAGCAAAACAGCAAGGATGATATTCAAGTTTCAAATTTTCTCAAAATGTTTAAACAATTGAATTTAACATCTCCTTTGCTGAGGCTCTCGCTCACATGCCTAAATATGCGAAAATGTTTAAAGATCTTCTAAGTGACAAGGAGAAGCTTCTTGACATTGCTCAGACCCAACTTAATGAGAATTGCTCCGCGGTTCTCTTAAGGAAATTGCCCACCAAACTTGGTGATCCGGGTCGCTTCTTGATTCCTTGCAACTTCCCGGGAGTAGAGAATTGCATGGCCCTAGCCGATCTAAGTGCTAGTATAAACTTAATGCCTTTAAGTGTTTGGAAGCAATTATCTCTCCCCGAGCTAGTCCCCAACAAAATGACTTTGGAATTAGCTAACCGTACGGTTGCTTATCCAGTGGGGATAGCCGAAGACGTCTTCGTTGGCGTTGACAAATTCACCTTCCCGACGGATTTTGTTGTCGTTGACTACGAGATGGATCCTCGTGTTCCATTAATCATTGGACGTCCCTTCTTGAGGACCGGTCGCACTCTCATTGATGTAGCCGCGGGCGAAATAATCATGAGAGTTGGTGACGACAAAATTGTCTTCAACATGGGTAAGATTTCTAAGCAACCTTATTCATATGAGAGTGTTAATGCTATTGATGTTCTCGATGAGGCTTGTGAAGAACACTTTCATGATGCTTGCAAAAGTAATCTTTCTTCTCTACCCAATGTTGAAACCGTTGCCTCAATTGCTTCGTCATTGACTCCTTTTGGAGAAAGTGACTTTCTTTTGGATGATTTTGAAGCTATCTTGGGTCCACTTGATCTTAAGTATGATGATTCTCTTACCGATTGGGAAAAAGACATTCGTACAATTGAGAAACTTCTCAATGAAGACCATTTTTCTCCTCCTTCTCCTAAAGAGGTGACTAATGATGATCCATCGTTAGTTACACCATCTATTGAGGATCCTCCTACTCTTGAGCTTAAGGACTTACCTCCTCATCTCGAGTATGTTTTCTTAGAGGACATTGATCAACTTCCCATTATCATTGCTAAGGACTTAAAAGCTGATGAGAAAACTCCTCTCATTGAAGTTCTCAAGAAACATAAAAGAGCTATCGCTTGGAAAATCTCCGATATTCGCGGAATTGATCCTCACTTTTCCACACATAAAATTCTCATGGAGGACGACTTTAAGCCCACTATTCAAAGCCAACGAAGGGTGAATCCTAAAATCCATGACGTTATCAAAAAAGTGGTTATCAAACTTCTTGATGCGGGCATGATTTACCCTATCTCGGATTCACCATGGGTTAGTCCAGTCCATTGTATGCCTAAGAAAGGCAGAATCACCGTTGTGCCCAATGCAAACAACGAGTTGATTCCTACACGTCTCGTTACTGGGTGGAGAGTTTGTATAGACTATCGCAAACTCAATGATGCCACGAGAAAGGATCATTTCCCTCTTCCTTTTATGGACCAAATGCTTGAACGTTTAGCGAGTAATGAATATTACTGCATTCTAGATGGTTTCTCGGGTTATTTCCAAATACCCATCGATCCCCAAGATCAAGAGAAGAAAACATTCACTTGTACCTATGTCACATTTGCCTACAAAAGAATGACTTTTGGCTTATGCAATGCCCCCAGGACTTTCCAAAGGTGCATGTTGGCTATTTTCCATGACATGGTTGAGGAAACCATGGAAGTCTTCATGGATGATTTCTCGGTCTTTGGGGATTCCTTCTCTTCTTGCCTTGCCAACTTAGAACGTATGCTTAAGCGGTGCGAAGACACTCGCCTTGTTCTAAATTGGGAAAAATGCCATTTTATGGTAAAAGAAGGCATTGTGCTAGGACACAAAATCTCAAAAGCCGGTCTTGAAGTGGACCGTGCTAAAGTAGATGTCATAGCCAAATTACCTCCACCTTCAACCGTGAAGGGTGTGAGAAGTTTTCTTGGTCATGCGGGCTTCTATCCTCGCTTTATCAAAGATTTTTCTAAAATCACTCGCCTGATGACCCACCTCTTGGAAAAAGATACTCCTTTTATCTTTTCTAAAGAGTGTATTGAAGCCTTCAATCTTCTCAAGGATAAGCTAACTAAGGCACAGGTCTTGGTTACCCCTAATTGGGAGCTACCTTTTGAGTTGATGTACGATGCTAGCGACTTTGCTATTGGAGCGGTTTTGGGAGAAAGAGTGAATAAACACTTCCAACCAATCCACTATGCTAGCAAGACAATGACGGGGGCTCAATTGCATTATACGACAACCGAAAAAGAGCTTTTAGCTGTTGTCTATGCTTTTGAAAAATTTCGCCCTATCTTGTTTTATCCACCACCATTGTATACACGGACCATTCCGCATTGAAGTACTTGATGACTAAGCACGACTCTAACCCTAGACTTCTTCGCTGGGTTTTACTCCTTCAAGAATTTAACATTGAAATTCGTGACAAAAAGGATGCTGTAAACCTAGCCGCGGATCATCTAAGTAGACTTGAGGATCCATGTCAAGGGGATCATTCGAACAAAGAGATCAATGAATCTTTTCCCCTTGAGACCTTACTGTCTATTTGTGCCAATCTTGATGACACCCCGTCGTTTGCGGACATTGCAAACTACTTGGCGGGTGGTGTTCCCATCAAAGGGTTAACATCCCAACAAAAGAAAAAGTTCTTGAATGATGTTAAGACTTACTTTTGGGATGACCCTTTTCTATTCAAACAATGCGCTGACTTGATTATTCGCCGATGTTTGACGGACCGGCAGCTTTATACATTCTCGAGGCTTACCACAAAGGACCCACCGGTGGTCACTTTGGTCCCAACTTCACCGCGAAGAAAGTGTTTGACTCGGGATTTTATTGGCCCACCATTTATCGTGATGCTCACGCAATGGTTAAAAATTGTGATGCTTGCCAAAGACAAGGCAAGATCACACATAAAGATGAGATGCCTCAAAATTTCATACAAGAATGTGAAATCTTTGATGTATGGGGCATCGACTTTATGGGGCCATTCCCTTCTTCTAAAGGAAACAAATACATCCTTGTCGCCGTTGACTACGTTTCAAAATGGGTTGAAGCAAAAGCTTTACCCACTAACGACGCAAGGGTCGTTTGTAACTTTTTGAAACATCTATTCGCTAGATTCGGTGTTCCTCGTGCTATTATCAGTGACCGCGGGACTCATTTTTGCAATGATCAATTTGCAAGAGTCATGGCTAAGTATGGTGTCAATCACCGTCTTTCCACCGCTTATCATCCCCAAACTAATGGGCAAGCCGAGATATCCAACCGTAGATTGAAGCGAATTTGGGAGAGCATCGTGCCTTGTGGGCCGATAAACTTGATGATGCTCTATGGGCTTTCCGTACCGCATATAAGACCCCGATTGGTTGCACACCTTATCGTCTTGTGCACGGGAAAGCATGCCACCTCCCTATCAAGCTGGAACATAAGGCATACTGGGCCTTGAAGTGGGCTAACTTCGACATCAACAAAGCCGGTGATCTTCGCAAGATTCAACTCAACGAGCTAAATGAACTGAGGAATGAAGCTTACGAGAACTCATTGATCTACAAGGAGAAGACCAAGATCATCCACGATGCTAGAATTAAGAACCGAGAGTTCCACGTTGGTGATCAAGTCTTACTTTTTAACTCTCGGTTAAAGATCTTCTCGGGCAAGTTGAAGAGCCGCTGGTCTGGTCCATTCACCATCGCCAAAGTCTTTCCCTATGGCACCATTGAGCTTTCTCAGCCAAATGGGCCCAATTTTAAGGTGAATGGTCAGCGTTTAAAGTTGTACTTTGGTGAGGACATCTCTCATGAGATGATTCCATCCCTCACCACGTTTCCCATGAACTAGTTTCGGGACCGAGTCAGGCTCGTGACTTGGTTAACAAAAAACAAGCGCTCCTCGAGAGGCAACCCGAGTATCTATCCCCCCTTTCCTGTTTTTCATCCTAAGTGTAGGGGGAGCTATATAGGTTGCTTGTGTTTGTACGGTGATGTGATTACATGGATAAGTGCACTTTTGGAATCTTTGAAGAACCGTGCTCCCATGTTATCCGCAAATCCGGTTCTATCTCTTAACTATCGTGATTCAATTTTCTTCATACTCTCATTTGAAATTGATCACTCTAGTTGTCTCCTCCTTAACTTGATTTAACCAACGTGCACAATGTCATAAGTGTAGGGGAAACTTTTCCCACATGCTTAAACATTAAGGACAATGTTTATATTAAGTATAGGGGAGACTTCTATCGAAGTTTTAAGTGGACTTTTCCATTAAAGTGCCTTCATTTAACTGGAAAATTTGATTTTTCTACATTTTTCAAAATTTTTTATCTATTTTGGCCTAGTTGTATAGTTGTATTTTCCTTCGTTATGGTTATTTTCTTTCCTTGCTAGAATAAATTTTCAATAAAGTGGTTTTTAATTTTTTCAAAGTCGTGAATATTTTGACTCAACCCGAGTTTACTTATCTAAGTTTACTCTAGCTAGTATCCTTAACGTGTTTAAGTCAAGTTTTGCTAGGCTTTTATATACGGAGCTTTAAAACGCGAAAGTCTTAACTCTCAGGGATTAAGAACAAGAACTTTTCGCAAGTTCATATAATTGATCCTAGAGAGTCGTTTATCAAGGGAACTTTAAAATGCGAAGTCTAAACTTGAAAAAGTCTAAGAATTTGCAAGATCCTATAGACGACTCGAAAACCCAAAACTTTGATTTAATTGGCTAAGCATCCACGAGTCTCATTCCTTGAGATTTTAAATTGTGGAGAACGAGAGATGATAGAGTCAATTATAAGTTTGGTATTCTTTCGTGAATTTATGTGAGTTGATTATAAGCCTATTCTCCCATCGCTTGCTAATAAATTTATCTGCAATAAATAAGGTTGTACGATTTGAAAAGTTACTTAGCTTCTAGCCCAAGATCGTTTAAAAGTTGCTCGGTATTAATTAGAGTTCATAGCCAAGGCATAACTTATTAAAGCGGGATACGAAGATTGGCTAGTCCGAAAAGGCCCTAACAAGGCATGAGGGCTACATTTTGTTGCAAAAGATCCAAAAGTGATGTCAAGAATCATTTATCGAAAATCAATATGAAGGATCGAGACACACGACGAAAAGCAAGTACTCCCCAAAAGATCATGGAGAAGTCTATCCAAAAAGGCCCTAACAAGGTATGAGGATAAATAGATCCAAGTCCTAAAAGGAGGTGGATCGTTGTATATCAAAGTCCAAAATAAAGATTGGAGAAAAATGAAGAAGTCGTGGTCCAAAGATGAAGAATCTCTCAAAACTTCAAGTGAAGAAATTCCTATTATGAAGAGAAGACCATAATTTCAAGAACGTCTCTCAAAGATTTGAGGTATGAAGTCGCTGCCAAATATCGGTCCGAGAAAGGTCTCAAATCGTGAAGCGAGTTATGCCAAGATATGAACCTTATGAGGTCCCGAGAAGCAGTTTTAAAAGATTTTGTCCTTTAGCTAACTATTGATTAAATCGTCCCACTTTGTTTTCAGCTTAAATAATTATCGAAATAAGTCAAACAATGCATCCTCGTGATCATTTAAGACAATATTAAAATATAAGAGATACACCTAGGAATAAGGGAGTCTAAGTTAATAATTGGGCCACACGAGTTCGTGTTAGTTTGCTAAACTTATAATAACAATGATCTCGTTTTTAAGCTTGGTATAGGAAACGTGAAATTTGAGAATGATGAACATTCATGACAACCTAAAACCCCAATGTAAGTCTTTGAATACTTTACTTGTTTTATTCTTTTGGTTTCCTTAGTGTTTAGAATTTAATAAAGGCCAAGGTGGGTTATTTATGATGAGAAATGTAAACCGTGCTTTAAAATTAATGCATTGCATGAGGGCATGGCAATGGTTAAGTGTAGGGGATTTGATAGGTGTGAAAACACCCATCCTTTTACCACTTATTTCTTGCTAAAACAAGACCAAAACGCGTATTTAATGTCATTTGTTTGGAATTATGCGTGGTTTGTGTGTTTGTTGTGTTTTCAGAGCCAACCGGATAAATATTAAAGAAAACATGGGATTGCACGGGTTTTATCGAAGAAAAAGACGAAAAGACAAAGTCTATAGTACAAGAGATGCAAAAGATTTGAAGTCAATGGGCCTATTTAAAGATTTATCGAAGAAAAGGACCAAAGATGGAAGATTTATATATGTCGAAAAACTCAAGTCTATTAAATGAAGAAATTAAAAGACGAGTTGAATTTATTCGTCGACGAATCCCGAATCGAAATCGAAAACGTCAACTTTTCTGAAAAGACGAGAAGACAAAAAGAAAGGGAGAAAGCCCACTCACCAAACCAAGCCAAGGCCTATAAATAGAGACCTCCTTCACAAATTTGAAGACTAGCTCATTTTCAGTTATTTCTTTTCCTGTTTCGTAAGAAACCAACTCCCTTAAGGAGATTGGTGATTTTTATTTCCTTTGATTTCCTTCATGATCTTGTAAGTTTAATCTTTCATTTTGTTTGCTAAACCTTAATCTTTCAATATCAAGTTTCCTTTTAATCTTGTTCTACCTTTTCTATTTGATTCTCTAGTTCTAAGCTTTTATTTTATTGGTTTTGATCTTCAAAAACAAGTGGGTTTTATGTTTTTGTTGATCTGGTTTGATGTTTATCATTAGTAAATGATTAGTGGTTAAATTGGTTTAAGTTTTGGTTAAAAACTTGGTTGAGTTTGGTAAAAATCGTGTTGTTATTGTTTCCCTGTTCTTCGCGTTTTCTGTTTACCCAGATTCCGAACCAAGTGTTTTCAGTAAGTATTCCGGATGAACAAAATATTCCGGATGAGTAAGACATTCCGAATAAGTTATTAGTGTTAGTTATTCCGGATCAGCATTATTCCGAACGAGAGAAGCATTCGAATAAAAATATATTCCGAATGAGTCCTTTGTTTTAATTTATTCCGAATGAAGCTTTCCATTTAGTTATTCCGAGTCAATAAAACAGTCCGAACCAAGGCCTTTCAATTTTATTCCGAACTAGTAGATATTCCGGATGAGTTGATTATTCCGGATAAAGAAGATATTCCGGATGAGTTGATTATTCCGGATAAAGAAGTTATTCCGAACCAACAAAGTATTCCGAACCAACGAAGTATTCCGGATGAACCATACATTCCGAACCAACCTTTTTGTTAATTATTCCGGATCAGTTAATTTTTCCGAGTGAGCGTTTTATTCCGGATCAAAGATTATTCCGGACGAAGGGTATATTCCGAATCAAATGTTATTCCAGATGAGCGATATTCCGAGTGAAGGGTTTTATTCTGATCAATCAATCTTTCCGAGTCAAGCTTTTGTTCCGAATGAAGCAAGTATTCCGGATGAACACAAAGTATTCCGCATGAACTGATTATTCCGAATCAAGCATTACATTCCGAATCAGCTGTTTTTCTAAGATAAGGTATTTTACTGTTTTCAGTTTTATGTTTAATCCAGGCTTTGTTTTCATTAATTGCTTTTAGTTTATTTTTGTTACTTCACGCACTTACCTTTTAAGTAGATATAGATCAAAAGCTCCCCCTTTTAGTCGCCAAGTACAACAGTTCCACTTTGAACCGTGATCAATTCGAGAAGATACCGAGAACGAAACAACGACAAATATAATCGGGTACGAGCAACACAAAGAAAGATCTTGCAAAAGCTTCCTTTTTAATTAACTAAAACTCAGTTATTACTTATCATACGATGTTCTCATCAATCAGGTCCAACCTTGTCAATTCATTCTAATATGGTGAATATGTGATCATTTTTCAAATCGATATCATATCTCACAAATTGGTATCATGAAGATAAAACGGACTTGCAATTTTCTTCCCAAAAACTTTGTTAAAACTTCATTAAATCAGTTGATATCAAAAATATCGGTTGGGTTAATATTTTGTATATGGGGGAGAAAATGTGATTTAATATGGGAAATGATTAATCAAAATGGTTTGACTTAACGTGATGGCTTTTCCCGACATGTGTGAAATGTTTTCGAATATCGTGGCATATCTTAAGAGGGAGCAAAACAGATTTGCACATCAAAATGGATTTTCATGGTGGCATATACTTACCCTCAACCCATTTATTTCACGACTGTGAAGATTGTGGTGACAAAAGGATGGTAGGATGGGTTATCCAATGATTCTTCTAAAACCGGAGGAATCTTCCTAAGGACATTCCATAGCTAGAAATAGTAGTCCTTAGGAAAGATGGAGAAAGATTGTTAATGTAGCTGAATGCTAACCAAGTACTTAAGTTATTACTGGAACAATCACAACAACGTGCTAGTTATGACATATTTGTAAGCATTGAACGAGTTGAAGAATGAAAAAGAATTTGTAAAGATAAAGGGTGAATAGAAATCAGCCCTCCTTACAACCTTAGGCGAAAATCGGGTCAACTCATATGTGATTGAAGATAGACATCATGGACCCAGTGATGCAATGTACAATCCATTCTAGCTAACTCAAATATCTCTCAAAATGTATTTGTTTTATTTACACAGAGACAACGTATTATCTATCGATTTATTCACTCTGAATATATTGATATTGAAATGGTGGCACTCCTCTCCAGCCTCTGATCACTAAAAATACAAAATGCACGATCGAGTCTAGAGCTATTTGAGACCATCAAATATCTCATTAAGACACACTTCCATATTTCCTTACTTCTTCACACACTATGAAAAGTAAGAAAGATATTAAGAGTCCTACGCAAAATCTTCATGATCTTGCCTGAACATCCAAGTAATACGTAAGTATTTACAATGAAGATGGAAATCCTTCTTGAGCGAACATTAAAAAGCTCATGGTAGGTGACTTTTACGATTCTATAAGAATCAAACTTTTGATAACTAGAAAGCAACAGTGTTTTAATTCTTAACTGAATTTAAACACGTTCCAGGCCTCTACGCAATATCTTAGTGATCTTGCCAAAACATTTAGAGTAACACTTTTTAGTATTTGTAGTGACGAATGGAAATCCTTCTAGTGTTAATGTCAAACAGCACTTGGTAGGTAGCTTGCAAGATTCAATATGAGTCAAGCTCGTGACAACTGGAAAGCAACGATGGTGCGATTCTTTAATGAATCAAACTTGTTCCAGGAATCGGAATTGACGGCTTCAATCTTGCGGATAATTTTATCCAAATGATTCAATCTTTACGTTCGCAGTCAGCTTTAGACTGTCGAGTAAAGAGAACGGGTTTAGCCGCGAAATCTTATCAACGAGATTTTTAATTAAATCTACCTGCCACAAGTACGATATATAATATCGTCTAACGGTCTTCACCGATCGGAGGTAATATGCTACCGAATTAGAATGAAATGTTCAAAGACATTTCGTTCGTGTCTACTTATGTTACTACATTTGAAGACGGTGGCGTTGCGATGTCCTAGAAGAAGTCGTCCCCGCATGCTTATACTTTATGCACTTAATACTTCATCTAATTCAAGAAATCCTAAAAGTCAAGTCTTCCGCTGTATCGAACTCTGAAGCTTTCAAGAATTACGAAGATATAAGTATGTGGGACATGAAGTCACGAAGAGGCGGATATCACAAGCGATGGATGCACAAGATCAAGGCAAGAGATTAATGCTCAAGATTGATATCAAAGATCACATCAACATATTCACTAGAAAAGAAAAAGAAAAGAAAGACGAAGACTACGAGCTCAAGACAAGCATAGTATGCTAGGTTTATTTCATTATTGTAACTCGGGTAACGCCCTTGTTTGGAGTGACCTCCCTTAGGGGAAGATCGTTGGAAATACGTTTTTACGTATTTAGGAAGATTCGGTCACTCCGACAATATAGTAAGTAGTAGCTCGTAGTCTAGTTACTTTATATTAATTAAACAAGGAAAAGCCTGGTCTATGTCATGTATGGCCGGCCCAACTTGTAAGCCCAAGCCCATCTCATGGGCTTGGTATATAAACCCTCTCCTTAGTTGGAGAGGGTGTGGTTCAAATTGTTTTTCACATAGTTGAAGGTGTTTTCCTTTCACTTTCTATCTCTAAGTGTGTGTGTTCTCACCATCTCTCTATCTCTTTCTCTCTCTAATATATAAGCAGGATTTACAATATCCTACAATAGGGTGTACTGAATACCCTACAATTTTTGGTAAATTTTCAACCATATAACGGATTTGATAGAGTCTTTACCTAGAACGGTTTGCCCTAGGACTAGCCAACTCTTTGCAATTAAGCATGGTGAGTTAATGACCATGTAGTTTTTAGCAAACTACCAGCTATCAACGGATTTGAGAAGTCTTTACCATAAACCGTTTGCCTATGGACTAGCCAGTTCTTATGTGGATTAGACATGGTGAACTGATTAGCATATAAGAAGTGTGGCTAAAAGCCAAACACTTAAAGTTCTTTCTCAGCTTCCTCTTCTATCAATAAATCCTTAATTTGTTGTCTGATCAACCTTATCAACTCTAAAGATCCATCTGACTCTTCTGATACTTCCAGTTGAAGATCTAACATCCTTTCTAGCACTCTCCTTTCAAAAGGATATCTTCTTTCTTGTAACAGACAAAAAGTTATTTCATTGATCTCAACAACATACACACCATAAGATCTAAAGTATCTCTAGTGTAGGAATCAAATCTTTCATATCCTTGCCATAAATCCTCTTTATACTTATCTGGTGTTTCAAACATCACTTTGAGTTTAGCAAGCAGTATCATCTCTAATGCCAAAAATGCCAAAAATAATCTAATGGCTTCAATTCTTGCCACTGGTGCAAAAACCTCATCATAGTCTATCTCTTCTTCCTGTCTATAGCCTTGAGCAACAAGCCTTGCCTTGTTCCTGACTACATACAACACCTCTTTCATCCTTTTTATTCATGAAAACCTATCTAGTGCCAATTACTCTTCTTCTAGATGGTAAGTCAACAAGAATCCAAACCTTTTACAATTCAAATTGCATCAATTCTTCCTGCATAACATCCACCCAAATTTCATCCCCAAGAGCTTGAGAAATATTATTAGGCTCTTTTTATGATAAGAAACAAGCAAAGAGACAATGCTGAGTATCTTTGTAGTTTGTCCTTTGTTGCTTCCTAACATAACTAATAAGTGCATGGGCTTCCTTGCTTGCTTTGCCATGTTTCCTAGTCTATACAGCTGACTTAGGATCTCTAATGATTTGTGCTATAGGATGATTGGTATTGACTCTATGAGTAGGAATAGAACTGACTGGAGTAGAAGATTCCATATTGTTAAAATCAGCTGCTGCACCCTCCTCATGATAGGAATATTTTGAGAAGATCCCATCCTTTGGACTAGCATATATATCTTCAGCATCCATAGGTTGAAGAACATATTCTAGTGAATCAGTAGTTGTTGAAGAATTATTAGTGTGTGGGTGTACTGCTTAACCTTGCCACTTAAGATCCATCTCTTCTATATCAGCATCATCCATTTGAAACAGATCATCAATGCTTAACTTGGTCTAGTGTCTTTATTAGCAAAGAAAGAGAAGACTGCTTCATCACTGAATGATGATTGAGGTCTTCCATATGGCTTGGGAGTGGAGTTTGACTCACTAGCGGTACTTTGGTAGTATGTACCGCTAGATTGTTCTAACACAAAAGCTAGATTGAGCTTTGTTGAAGGTGCCACAGCTTGACTGTTTCCTCTTACATCAATCTCATATACTCTGAGATTGTTGTAGAGATGATCAAAAGGTGTGACATCAAGATCATCTCTTGTAATGAAGTGCATAGCCATATCCTTCCATTCTGGTGAAACTCCTCTTAAGAACTTAAGATTTTCTTCATCATGAGGAATAACAAGACCATTAGTTGCTAATAGGACAAGCAACTTACCGCACCTTCTGAAATTTTATGGACTTAATTTAATAATTATGTGATAGGATCGAACTCGCGATTACGAGATTGCACTCAATACATAAAGAGTTAATTTATTTAATAAATATATTTATTGTATTTATTAATTTATTTAATAAATATATATTTATGTATTTATTAAATTAAATTAAGCTTTAACTTTAACGACCGTTAAATATTAAGAGTTAAGTACAAACGATCATTGTGGACCAAACAAGAGAAGGAAAGAAGATTCCAGAACACCCTTGGGGTGTTGCCGACTTTCGACACCAAAGGGGAGGGGGAAGGGAAAAGGAAACTTGTCACTTACCTTTTATTTTTTTTTATCTTGGACTTCAAGTTATTGATACCTATATATAAACATCCCTATACCCTCATAATTCACACACAATCTTCCTCCCCTCTTCTCTTGGCTGATTGACTCAAACAAACCCACAAGGGTTTCCGTTTGTTTTTTCTTGGTATTCGGTTTGCTATAAATCTAGTCCTAACCCCTCTCTAGGGTTGTTGGGTAGATTTTCCACAAGTGTTAAGCTCGGTTTACACGTGCTAGTATCACGGTTAGCTCGTTGTATTACGTGTGCACAAGATCGTAATATAGTCTTACTTTAGACTATATCTTGGTAATATACGGTATTAACCATAAGTGGTGATTCGTTCTTCGTCTTGTGTATTTGTTTTAGCGTAAAGGTATGTAACCCTAATTCGATTAATTATAATTGTGTTATTATTATGATCTTGTTAAATCGCTTCCGCTATGTGTGCTTTGATCTCGTTTAGAGTTTTATATAATTGTTATGATGCTAATAAACCTTCACCTTCTATAAAATTTATGAATCCCTTTTGAACTAGATATTGCAAAGCTATCAAATTCTTGTTTCAACACAGTTTTCTTCATCTTCTTAGATTTTTCGTTTCTTTCAAATTTAAGCTTGATGGCATTCCACATAGTTTTTACATCTCTGTAATGATGAAAACTATGTAGAATATATTCTGAAAGAGCCATGGCAAGAGTGGTTCTAACCTTTCTTTCCCTAATATCAGCCTGAATTTCCACAACAGTTATTGCAACCTGAATTTGTACTATTCTGTCATTTAAGAATGTAACTTGCTTTGGTGTATTCGCTTTCTTAATGATATCACACGAAGTATCATCTGTGTGATTCAAAAAGTGTTCTATATGCGTAGGCCAAGTTTCAAAATTGTCATTTTTAAGAATTGGGAGCTTGACAATAGATAGAGTATATGGAGTGGGTGTAGCAGTTTGAGTTGTTGCTAAAGTTGGTGCAGTTGGTGCAGTTGGTGCAGCTGGTGCAATTGGTTCAACCATAGGTTCACCATTCTCGATCACATCTTTAATGTGAGGGTTTTCATCACCATGTAAAGACATGATGTAACTGGTTGGGTGAGTGAGGTTTTAGGTTTAGGGTTAGTTCTTCTTATTCAGAGTTTCTCAACAAGCTCTAATACCACTTTTTGGTCCATTTGTATTGATCGAGATCATGTTAAGGATTGTATTAATAGCTTTCAAACAAACTAGAGCACGAGAGAGTCTCGTTGTAACACCCGAATTTGATAAGTGTACCGTTACATGATAATTATGGCGTGTCATCAAAGCATGCAAGGTAATATGTCTTAAAAATATAAATTACCATATTGGGAAGCCGGAATCAAACATCAGCCCCCAAACATAAACTCTAAGATGCATAAAGTAAATGAAGTGTAGAAGGAATAGAAATATAAGGTGGCTCTTATCCTGTGCATGTCCTCTCTATGCTCGAGTCTGTCCTACGGCACCTACCGTTTTGGTCATGGAAAGAAAATATACGGTTGGGCAATACGCTTAGTGAACGGATATAAAGACAATGAAATGAATAGCATAAACATAAATAAAGAAAGAAATGAAAGTGCCGCGAAATAATGTAAGTCCTGGAAAACCTGGTGTTGTTTTATAAACTGGCTTATATTCTGAAAAGACCTATGTTTATTTCATAAAACTGTATTTTAAATATGCCCAAGAGCCCATATAGGTCATGAAGTATTAACGTGCATGAATACATAGAGGGGTCACCTTAATGCAATTAGAGGGGTTTCCTCTAATTAAAATAGTCAGAGTGGAGGGATCAGCTCCATGTAACGGATGTACGGTACGCACTACAGTTACCATGTAATCTTGTTAAACTTGTCCTAGGATGCACCCATTTGCCCTACATGATAATAATAAAATAGGCCAAATAACTAAAAGGGACGCCGCGAGCAATCACTCTCACCGCGGAAGAGTCATAGCACCGGTGCCTCCAGTGTTATGGTTATGGTACCTCCATAACTAGGTGGAACTGGCATGCATGTATATAGCTCTGAAAATCTAAAATATTAATCATATAATTACTGTTTAGTTATTTAACTACTAGAGAAAACAAATGGCTGCAAACGGGGAATCCTAAGTATAGGAAGAGAGTGTCCTTACTGAAGGAAGGAATATTCGTACCTTATGTCCAGTAATAAAAATGAAGATGCAAGCGGAAGAACTACACCAACTTCATGAGTACTACATAATAAAAGGGACATAAATGAGTTGTCTTTTTAACTTATACATATTGTTTATCAGATTACTTAACGTGTTCTTAACTTGTTTTACTTGTTCTTGTCTCGTTTTATTGTTTCATGTTTTATCATGTGATTCTTAGTGTTTCATGTGTTCTTGATTAGTGTATTTCATGGATTATGAGTTATAGTACTTGTGGTATCATAATGAGTAACTTTCTAAAAATAGCAGGTTTCTATGCATAATAACTTTCAGAAAATAGTAGTTTTCCATATATAGTAAGTTTCCAAAAATAGAAAGTTTCTGTAATTAGTAAGTTTCCATAAATAGCATGTTTCCATAACTAGTATATTTCCATATTTAGTATGTTTTCATGTTTAGTAGTAAGCTTATTAATAAGCATATTATAGGCCATGATTATTATATAGTAAAGTTTATTAATATTTAATACTTAGTCTTAACGTATGATTATTAATTATTAATAATAATACATGACATTATAAGTAATTATTAATTAATAATATTACCTGATTATATTAATTAAACTTTACCTTAAATATTTTTTGTATAATTAAATCATGTTATTAATTTAATTAAACCTTAGTTAAAATAACGTTAATTAATTAAGCAAAGTTTCTTAATTAATTAATATGACATGAAATAATTATATAACAATTATTATAACCTAAAGTTTATATAATGGCCATGTTTAATTACCATGATAATTATATTAATAATTATAACATAAGTCTTGTTTTTAATTATTTTAATTAAGCCATGTATTAAATAATCAAATTAATTAATAAAATATAACATAAAGTTAATTAGCAAAATTTTTTCCAAACAACCCAAAATGCTATGCCTACCGAGGCCTAGTGCCTTAGTTGCACGAATCAAAACAAATAGCCCAAACACAAAATCCAAACGCCACAGCTCTGCCCCTAACTATTGGTTTTTTTCCATTACTGTATTCGAAACTCCCACCGATAGTAGTGGCCCAACCACTGTATGTCGTGGGTTCCCACTAGCTTAAGCCAGTTCCTGCTGGCCGGCGTAAGTTCCCATCGATTGTCCTGAATTCCCACCGTGGCTGGTGGTTCGCCACTGCCAAGCTGCGGCTACCACTGCCCCAGTAGCAACCCTCACCAAGGCTGTCACCGAGGGCCTGGTTTTACGACTGGTAACACCAACGCGTCGCTGCCCCCCCCCCCCCCCCCCCCCTTGTGGGTTTGCGGCTGATTAAACAACATAACCACCGAGACCACTTGGTCTTGGTTTCCGTGCAAACCCAAATAAAACCCGATCCTAATCTTGATTTAATAATCAATACACATGTTCATTTTTTTAATAATTAGATTCATGATTAGAGAAATATATGGAGAGGGGGATTTCAGATTACTGAAAGTGTAATGGTTTAGAAAAGCAAACACGAACAATCACATATCATTAATCGAATATCAAATTGTTTCTCCTCTTCCCCTTTTGCTTTTGCAGTCGGCGGCCAACCAAGAGAAAACTAGGGTTTTCTTTATTTTATTTTTTTTGTAAAAATGACATAATGAATGGAACGGGTTGCTTTCTTGTATTGTTAATCAAACAGGGTCGGGCCTTGGGCCCTTTCTCTTTTCTTTTATTTGAACCGTCCAAACGCCCCCTTGTGTATTTATGTTTTTGTGTTTTCGACTTTTACTTATTCTCGTGTATTAATATTCATGATACATGTTCGTGTTTTAAGTTCATGTTAGTCCTTGTCGTGTTTTAATTATTATATGTAATATTTAGCCATTAACGTATGTACTACTTGTCATAAATAATTAATATACGTAAAGCTTACATTAATTATTCATGATATGTGCCATGTTTTAAATAAATTATAAAGTTTTAATTTATCCGTGTTTTAATGCATTAAATGTTACAATGTATTTTATGTGGGTTTTACAACTCTTCCCCCTCTAAAAGAATAATTCGTCCTCGAATTAGAGATACGATAAGCTGAAAAGGACATGGACGTGACGTGACTGAAGAGAACATAGAACGGGACGTGGCTGAAAAGAATATACTTGGATCGTAGAAAAGAATGAGGATAGGAAATCCATATGGACTCTTCCATTTCCCAAGTGGATTCCCGCTTGGAATGGTTCCTCCAAAAGATCTTGACGAAGGGAATAATTTTGGTCTTCATGACCCTGTCTTAACGATACGGAAAAGTTTATGGTTCCTCAAAGTAAGATAGCTCCTCATGAATCTGATCGAGTGAACAAGAAATAACGTGCACGTATAAATAAAACGTTATGATGCGAAAATAACCTTGAATAAATGACATTAATAATCTCTGAGCAATGATACGCTAGACATATGGAAAACATAGTACGTGAACAATTATGAACGTGATACGTGAAAAATTGTGAACGTGATACGTGGAGAACAAGATATGTGAAACATATCATGAACGTGCGATAGCTGAGGATCGCAAAACGCAATTTTAAACCAAGATGTCACACATCCGTGGAGATTTAATTGTTAAGATTCGTGGGAGAATCCATGATAATGTGCATGTTTTCATGGATCGTAAAATTATATGTTTATATGATTTTATGTGCTACGTGATTATTTGATTCAATAAATCTTGAATTATGCAAGACTTTTATATGAATATAAAAACCTATAGATATGTAAATCTTTCTTATGTTTTAGAGAGAGAAAGAGATAGAAAGATGGTGGATTTCACACAATTCTAGAGAAAGAAACAAAAGTTTACTATGTGTAAAAATGAAGAACCACACACCCTCTCCATCAAAGGAGAGGGTTTATATACCCAAGCCCTTGTCATGGGCTTGGACTTACATTTGGGTCGACCTACACATGTTGTAGGCTAGGCTTGGTCTTGTTTGTTAAATAAAGATAAGTAACTAAACTACGAGCTATTACATGGACTATTGTTGGAGTGACCGATCCTTCTTAATACGTAAAACGTATTTCCAACAATCTCCCCCTAAGGGAGGTCACTCCAAACAAGGGCATTACCCAAGTTACAATAATAAGATAATCCTAGCATACTATGCTTGTCTTGAGCTCGTAGTCTTCGTCTTTCTTTTCAGGTGAACATGCTGATGTGATCATTGATATTGATATCAATCTTGAGCATTAGCCTCTTGCCTTGATCTTGTGCATCCATCACTTGTGATCTTCGCCTCTTTGTGACCTCACGTTCCACATACTTATACCTTAGTAATTCTTGAAAGCTTCAGAGTTTGATACAGCGGAAGACTTAACTTTTAGGCTTTCTTGAATTAGATGAGGTATTAAGTGAATAAAGTATAAACATGCGGGGACGACTTCTTCTCGGATTCCGCAACGCCACCGTCTTTAAATGCCGCAACATAAGTAGACACGGACGAAATGGCTTTGAACATTTCATTCTAATTCGGTAGCATTTTACCTCCGGTCGGTGAAGACCGTTGGACGATATAAGATATCGTACTTGTGGCAGGTAGATTTAATTAAAAATCTTCTTGACAAGATTTCGCGGGTAAACCAGTTCTCTTTACTCGACCGTCCAAAGCTGACTGCGAATGTAAAGAGTGAATCATTTGGATAAAAGTATCCGCATGATTGAAGCCGTCAATTCTGATTCCTGGAACAAGTTTGATTCATTAAAGAATCGCACCATCGTTGCTTTCCAGTTGTCACGAGCTTGATTCATATTGAATCTTGCAAGTTACCTACCAAGTGCTGTTTGAGATTAACACTAGAAGGATTTCCACTCATCACTGTGAACACTAAGGTATCACTCTGAGTGTTTTGGCAAGATCACTAAGATATTTCGTAGAGGCCTGGAACGTGTTTAAATTCAGTTAAGAATTAAACCACTGTTTCTTTCCAGTTATCACAAGTTTGATTCATAAAGAATCGCACAAGTCACCTACCATGAGTTTTTTGATATTCGCTCAAGAAATTTCCATCTTCATTGTAAATACTTTCGTATTACTCGGATGTTCAGGCAAGATCATGAAGATTTTGCTTAGGACTCTTAAGATCTTACTTACTTTTCACAGTATGTGAAGTAGCAAGGAATTATGAAAGTGTATCCTAATGAGATATTTGATGATCTCAAATGGATCTAGACTCGATCGTGCATTTTGGATTTTAGTGATCGGAGGCTGGAGAGGAGTGCCACCATTTCAATACCAATTTATTCGGAGTGAATAAATCAATAGATAATGCGTTGTCTCGTGTGATTAAAACAAATATCTTTTGAGAGATATCTGAGTTAGCTGGGATGAGTTGTGCATTGCATCACTGGGTCCATGATGTCTGTCTTCAATATCAAGCATCATTAAAAATGATCTCAATAGCATATGTATTGACCCGGTTTCTGCCTAAGGTTGTAAGGAGGGCTTCTTTCTTTACACCCTTTATCTTTACAATTCTTTTTCATTCTTCAACCCCTTCAATGCTTACCAATACGTCATAACTAGTACCTTTTTGTGATTGTTCCAGTGCTAACTTAAGTACTTGGTCGGCATTCAGCTACATTCACAATCTTTTCTCCAACTTTCCTAAGGACTACTATTTCTAGCTATAGAATGTCCTTGGGAATATTCCTCCGGTTCTGGAAGAATCATTGGACTTAACCTATCCTACCATCCTTATGTCACCATAATCTTCATCGTCGTGAAATAAATGGGTTGTGGGTAAGTATAAATCACCATGAAATCCATTTTTGATATGTAAATCCGTTTTTCTCCCCCTTAACATATGCCACGTTATTCAAAAACATTTCGCACATGTCGGGATGAGCCAGCACATTAAGTCAAACCATTTGTGATAATATCCCATATTAAATCACATTTTATCCCCCATATTAAAAATATTAACCCAATCGATGTTTTTAATATCAATTGATTTAATGAAGTTTTAACAAAGGTTTTGGGAAGAAAAATGCAAGTCCGTTTTATATTCATGATATCAAATGTATGAGATATGATATTTGTAACATGATCACATATTCACCATATTAGAAAAGAATTGACAAGGTTGGACCTGATAGATGAGAACATCATATGATAAGATCAAATGGTTCTTGTCAGCATATGTTGGTTGCCTCGTCACGTCTGAAGTCATCTCTTGACACTACGTATACGATTGGTATTGTTGTCTTGACACCACATAGTGAGCTTGGAACTTTCGGCATCGAAGATTCTGAATGCATGACAATTGCTCCCCCTCAATTGTTGACCCGTGTTCTACTAAAAGAGCTGTAGTCGTCGGTTGAGTAGTCGCATCGTCGAGTATGTAGATACTAATTGTAGATTGCTATGGTTGTAGAGATGATAGCTTCATAAAAACAAGACTTCTCTTGTTCTAACAAATAAATGCACTGAAACGTACGTAGATTTGTGTTAGACCAAGTTATAAAGTAAACTTGATCCTTTACAAGGTTTTAAAGTAAACCTTGCCCGAGAAAATTAATTCCCGTTGTGAGCCAAAGCTTTCATAAGAAATACTTGCCTTTAATGTGAAAACCGGGTTGCAGTCTAAAATAACTACAAGCCATTTTGAGCATGTTTTAAAACATTTGAACTTCTGGTCGAACTTTATTTACAACCCTGTGTCATTATTGAACGACATTTCTAGTATCGTAAATATTATCGATTCCAGAAGACATGCTCTTTTTATCATAACATTTTTGAACACACAATTTTGAAAGATTTAGAAAAAACCTTTTGATAAATTCTCGAATAAATGTGTTCATTGTTTTGAAAACCAATTACTTGAGCTTAAGATGTTGAATATCTTACAAAACGAGCTCAAGTCCGAGAAGTTGTAAACTTCCCGTTGTGAGGATAATTTTATCATCGGCGATAAACCTTACTTTTAACTAAAGATCGAGTCCTAAGTTGACATTTACTTATAAGTCGTTTTCATGAGCTTGAAAAACTTTGAATGTTTTAACGTAAAGCTCATGACCGAGAAAGATAAATTTCTCGTTGAGAAGAAAAGTTCTCTTATTTAAAAGATACACTTTACTTTATGAGCTTAAAACTTGGAATGTTTTAATACAAGCTCATGACCGAGAAAAATTAATTTCTCGTTACGAGGAAAAGTTATCATGAAAGATAAGCTTTCCTAAAAATTAAGGTGCGAGTTACAGTCTGATATTTAACTGTAAGTCTTTGTGCATGAGCTTAAAAACTTCGAATGTTTTTAATATTAGCTCATGCCCGAGAAAAACTAATTTCTCGTTGTAAGGATAAGTTTATCATCGGCGATAAACTTTCCTTTCTTTGATGAACGAGTTACAGTCTGTGATGTGACTATAAGTCCTTGGATAGCTTAACTGCAAGTCCCCTGAGACACTTGTTTCTTAGATATCAGCTTCTTCAACAACCAAACTCTGAGAGTGTCCTTAGTTGTACGGTATACAAAGATTGGACCGCTGTGTTCTTGTTGAACTTGGACTTTGGTACCTGCATTCTCATTAGGAGTTTGTATGCTTTGATAAGGGTTAGCGATATCTATTTTAGAACCATGCGGGGGTTCACAGTCAACCTTGTTAGTGCAAGATGGAAACAACCTTCCTGTAGGAACCCATTGAAGATTACCTGATTTGATAATCCTACCCTGGGTTGCCACCTAAGATTGGATCTAGGCGACATGGTTTTCTGATGCACAGTGGAAGACTTAGCGGTATAAAACCTATTTCCTTTAGGAATCCCTCTTTTAGCACTTGAGTTCAACTTCTTCAAGACTTTAGTAACACAAGCCGCATGATTTGTCGTGAAGACACTTTTCATGCATACGGAACAAACACCGCGTTTGAGGTCCGGTTTAGATCTAGAAATCCTAGGTGTAGCTTGTGTCATTTTCATAGATGCATCTACATAGTGATTATTAGGCATGCTATTCGACCTATGTTGTGGCATATTCTTAGAACTATACCTAGAATCATTAATAACAGTCTTGTTTATAGGTTTTGCATAAGATGATTTGATCACATTAGGCCTAGATAGTGGAGTGACTGGTCTAGAAAGATGAACCATATCAACTTGGGAGGGAAACTGAGGTCTCGAGGATTTTGGTCGCTCTGATACCATTTGTAGATATGTAAATCTTGCTTATGTTTTAGAGAGAGAAAGAGATAGAAAGATGGTGGATTTCACACAATTCTAGAGAGAGAAACAAAATTTTACTATGTGTAAAAATGAAGAACCACACACCCTCTCCATCAAAGGAGAGGGTTTATATACCCAAGCCCTTGGCATGGGCTTGGACTTATATTTGGGCCGGCCTACACATGTTGTAGGCTAGGCTTGGTCTTGTTTGTTAAATAAAGATAAGTAACTAAACTACGAGCTATTACATGGACTATTGTTGGAGTGACCGATCCTTCTTAATACGTAAAACGTATTTCCAACAAAACCTAGATTTGATGATTATTGAATAAATCGTATGCATGTGGCTATTTGATTTATTTATTGCACATATAAATTGTTATTATGTGTTTATGATTTAGTTTTTTTTAACTTGTTTATATTAAAATTGTTGAATTGATTGTAAACAAGGGTTTTTTTAAAAGAAATAATATGGACTAAATCTTATTTAAATAAAGATTTGTTAGAGAACTAAATTACATAAGATTACGTTGATTGGTGAATTGCAATAATAATCTAACGGCCTACTCCTTTTGACAAACTATAAAGTGGGTTTAACGCACCGCTGGTCATGTACCCGGTTAAGGAAGGAGGTGTTATCCATCAGTCGCTGACCAAATTCCCGGCTCGCCTGTGCGTCGAATTGAAATTACCTACGATTATTAATTGAATTATACCTTAAGGGTGATTTACCACAAATTCACATCCAAAACACAATGAATAAGTGTATTGCTTTGTGCATAGCCGAGTTCTAGCAAAAGTACATTGTGAATAGTTGTAGGTAAATTCTTTAATTGGTTTAACCAATACCTCAACATAATTTATGTAGAAATTTAGTCTCATGAAAAAGTTTACTAATTGTTTTATTAAACTTATGCTATGGAGTTGTATGCATGCTTCTCCATACATTGATTTTGATATCAAATTTATACCCTTAAAATTTAAGTCGAATGCTCCTAATTGATGAACACTTGAAATTACTAAGTCATCAAATGAGATTTTTGGGTGATGTTGTAATGGAGACAAAACTTTTATAGAATGAGAATTCGTATGATGGTTTTACGTTACTCAGATTAGACGACTTAATTAAGTTACTCAGTGAAATCTGGAAACTTAAGGCATTCTGACGGGATGAAACATGTTTACAATGTAAAACGTTTTTTTGGCAATGTAAATCCCTTTAAAAATCTAGAAATTGAAATTTTTTTGTCAATTGAATTGTTCGATAAGTCGCTACATTGAGTACATTCATTACTAGCAGATCAAATTATGTAATGGATCTATGTCAATATAGTTCTAGAATTCAAGGAAAATACTATGGTTTTATACCGGGGTAATTTTTTTTCTTGAAAGTATTTTATTATCAAAAATACTAATATTTGAACTTATTTCTGTAGAAATGGTTCAACCCGACAATAACACTATAAGTTCTGCGTTCAAAACATTTTTTTATCATCCTGAACTTACTGGCCCAAACTTTAATGATCGGTACCGCTCACTAAGAATTGTCTTGAGAGTAGCGGGTACTATTGATATCTTGACTACTCCCTATCCGGAGGATCTTGCTGAAGGAGCTTCTGAAGCGCAAAGGCTTGAAAACGCTATTAATGTTAAGAAACACTCGGAGGTGGCTTGCTTAATGCTAGGAAAAATAGCTCATCCACTTCAGAAGAAGTATGAGCTATTTTCACCTAAGCGAATGCTTGATGAGCTCAAGGCTATGTTCGAGAAGCCACAAGCTGTGGAGATATACGACTTAGTAGATGCTTTGCATAGCTGCAAGCAAACTCCTGGAAAGTCTATTAATGCCCATTATTTGGAGATGAGGGGTTATATGGAACAGCTCATTTCACTAGGATAACCCTATGATCATAATAATATGGCTATCAACTTGATCAATAGGTCCTTTAACAAGGACTTCAGTAATTTTGTTCGAAACTATAATATGCATGCACGGGGAAGACAGTTAATGATATGCATACAATGATCATTGACTATGAAAAGGGGTTAAAAGACAAGGCATCTACTTCTATGCCTTCTGTACTAACCATACAAAAGGGTAGAGTGAGTAAGCCAAAACCGCAAGTGAACAAGAAGAAAGGAAAAGGCAAGGGTGATAGGGGCAAGTAAGTTGCAACTTATTCGAAACCTAAGCAAAACTTTGTCAAGAAGAATCAATCTAAGAAGGATGAGACTTGTCACCATTACAAGGAAAGTGGTCACTTGAAGAAGAATTTCCCTCTTTACCTCGAAGAGTTGCGAGAAATAAAGAAGAAGTCTAAGCAGAGCGCTGCAGCTTCATGTACTTTATTTATGATTGAATTGTTCAATTTAACATACCAATTAAATTCCTGGGTATATGATACGGGATGGGGTATTAACATTTGTAATACGTTGTAGGGATTTAATCTAGAAAGGAAGCTTTCGTATGTGGAACAATTTCTGCAAGTGGGCAATGGCGTACAAGCAGTAGTTGAAGCTATAGGAACATTTAATTTAGTTTTACCTTCGGGTTTAGTACTGATTTTAAACGATTGTCATTATGCACCTACAATTGTTAGGGGTGTTATTTCCTTTTCTTGTTTGTTAAATAATGGATTCGTTCACACGATTGATAATAATGGAATTTCTGTTTGGAAAGATGGTATTTTCTATTTTAATGCAATTTCTATGAATGGTGTGTTTGAAATAGATATGCATGATAATGAATCCAAGAATAATAAATCTGTCTTTAGCGTGAATAAGAAGAGAAAGTTTGACAAGAACTATTGTTAGAAATACGTTTTTACGTATATTAGAAGTATCGGTCACTCCACAATATTATTTAATGTTGTAATAGCTCGTAGTTAATAGTTACTTATTTAGTTAAGTAAGAACTGGTCCATGGGCTTGTCATGGGCCGACCCAAGTCCACATAAGGCTTGGAAGTATAAATACCCCTTTCCTCCTTGGAAAGGGGTTGGTTGTTGTTCATTTGTGTTTTCCATTTAATAAAACACACATATTTTTCTCTCACTTTCTCTCTCTAGTTTCTCTCTCTAGAAAACATCAACCCACTTCATAGATTCATAGGTTATCAATATTCTACATTTGGTATCAGAGCTATGGGGTGATTTAAGGTAATGATTTGTGTGGTTTTTAGTTTTTGATTGTATTAGTGTTCTTTAAGAAGATCCATCTTGATTCTTGGTGTTTTTGGTGTTTTTGTGATTGGGATTAGTAGATAAGTATTAGTTTTCACTTATTATTGTAGAAATCACAAAACTTTTTGGGTTATTTGGAAAAAATCTGGGCTTATTTCACGTTTTTTTGATCGACTGTTCATCACGAACAAAGTTTCTGTTTACCCAGACTAAGTTCCGAATCAAGAACATCCGGATCAACAAAAGTTCCGAACCAAAAGTTCCGAACGAAAAGTTCCGGATCAACAAAAGTTCCGGATCAAGAAGTTCCGAACCAAAAGTTCCGGATCAAGGAAAGTTCCGGATCAAGGAAAAAGTTTCGGATCAAGGGAAAGTTCCGGATCAAGGAAAGTTCCGGATCAAGGAAGAAGTTCCGGATCAAGGGAAAGTTCCGGATCAAGGAAATTTCCGGATCAAGGAAAAAGTTCCGGATCAAAGGAAAGTTCCGGATCAAGGAAAGTTCCGGATCAAGGGAAAAGTTCCGGATCAAGGGAAAGTTCCGGATCAAGACTTCCGAACCAAAAGTTCCGAATCAAGGTATTCCAAGCCAAATCTTCCGAATCAACACTTCCGAATCAACAAAAAGTTCCGAATCAAGGGTTATTTTACTTGTTTTTTCGACGATTTTTTAGAGGATTTAATCTTGGTTTCTTACAACAAAAACTCAACACAATTCACAAGCTTTACTTCACTGCTCGATCAACCGATAATCTTTGTCTCTTTGAAGTTAACAAAATGAATCCGAAATCAGTAATGCCTCAGATGACATCCCTTACGGATATTTCCGTCATTACGGGAACGGATAATCGCCCGCCAATGCTCATCAAAGAAGTTTTTGAAGCATGGCAAGGCCGGATGATGTCTTACCTTAAGGGAAAACCGGTATATGGAAGGCTTATGGTCAAGTCAATTCTAAATGGTCCACTTGACTATGGTACCATCGTGGTTAACAATGTGACTCGACCAAGAGAATTTGAAGAACTCACACCAGCTCAACAACTTGTTGCAGATGCAGACGAAAAGGCTCTTCAAACCATTCTCCAAGCTCTTCCACATGACATCTATCGGATGGTAAGTCAGTATACGGTGGCAAAGGATTTGTGGGAACGTCTTAAGGTGTTGCTACAAGGTACGCCTCTCACCAAACAGGAATGGGAATGTCAATTGTATGACCTGTTTGATAGATTCACGTACAACCCAGGGGAAACGCTTCACGATTATTACTTCAGATTCACCACACTCATGAATGATCTGAATGTATACAATCTTGTGATTGCTCCATTCCAGGTTAACACCAAATTCTTGAATACTTTACCTCAAGCTGAATGGGGTGAGTATATTACCGATGTTAAGTTAACCAGGGATTTGCATAAGTGCAATTTGGATCAACTATATGCTTTTCTTCAGCAGCATGAGAAACATGTGATCATGCACCGTTCTCCACGAGGTATGTACCCTGACTCATTAGCTTTGATGGCGAATCAACCAAGCTTGTCTCACAACAACACTCCTTATATTTTGGGACATCAAGCCTATCATCCATCACCTTACATGACACCAACCTTTCCCAAATACTCGATTCTACCGCAACCACCCACCTCACATCAGCAACTATCGGTTTAGTGCACCTTCATAACAATATGCTACACAACCTCACCCAGCAAGCATTGCACCTTATGCTCAGTCTTCATATTCTTCTTATCAAGAGAATGCAGCATATCCAACAAGCTACCCTGATCAAATGAGTATTCCTTCTAGTGATTATGCAGCTCATCAAGACCAAGCAATGTATTGTGATGATGAGGAAGTCCCCATTCCTGTATTCAAACAAGGAGCTGACCCAGTTGAAGTGTTAACCACTATGTCTGCTTATCTCATAAGGACTTTAAGCAAACGAGGATTTAGGGGATCAGCTCCTACCAACAATCAGTTGAGGAATTCATCCAATTCTCGCCAACAAGCTACTATTGAGAATGGCAGGGTAATGGTTCAACCTATTCAAACATATCAGGGGAGACCTACCACATCAACTACCAATGCTCGCACGGTCAATACTGCTCCAATGGTCAATCCTGCTCCACGGGCTAATTTCACAGGCAAGTTGAGAATGATTACATGCTACAACTGCAAGGAAGAAGGACACATGTCCAGGGATTGCAAGAAACCCAAGAGGAGAAGGGATGGACAATGGTTTGCAGAGAAGATCTATTTGGTGAAGGCTCAGGCACAAGGAAGGGAACTTGATGAAGAGGAGCTTGCATTTCTTGCTGATCCAGGGATTGCTGAACAAGACACTGTCACCACACAGAATGCAGCATACCAAGCAGATGATCTCGATGCGTATGACTCAGACTGTGATGAATTTCAATCTGCAAAGGCTGCTCTCATGGCAACTATCTCCAGCTTAGGGCCAGAAAAGAGATCTGAGGTGGTCCAAATCATCCTTTGGTATTTGGACTACGGTTGTTCAAAGCATATGACCGGAGATCGCTCGATGCTCCGAAATTTCGTCAGCAAGTTTCTTGGTACGGTTAAATTCGAGAATGATCATATTGCAAAGATAATGGGGTATGGTGAATATCAGATTGGAAACGTTACGATTTCAAGGGTATACTATGTAGAAGGTCTTGGTCATAATTTATTCTCAGTAGGACAGTTTTGTGATTCCAACCTAGAGGTTGCTTTTCGACAACACACTTGTTTCATCCGCAACTTGGAAGGAAAAGATTTGTTGAAGGGATCTCGTGGTGCAAATCTTTATACCTTGTCCTTACAAGACATGATGGCCGCCTCTCCAGTATGTCTTCTCTCTAAAGCATCTAAGACCAAGTCATGGTTATGGCATCGCAGATTATCTCATCTAAACTTTGATGCTATTAATCATCTGGCTAAAAACAAATTAGTTCGTGGTCTTCCAAAACTCAAATTTCACAAGGACCATTTATGTTCCGCGTGTTCAAGGGGGAAAAGTACCAAGAAATCATACAAGCCCAAAGCTGAAGACACCAATCAAGAAAAACTTTATCTTTTGCATATGGATCTTTGTGGGCCAATGAGAACTGAAAGTGTGAGCGGTAAGAAATTCATTCTGGTTATTGGGGATGATTTCTCCAGGTTTACATGGGTTAGATTTCTACGTACAAAGGATGAAGCACCGAAGGCTATCATCACTTTTCTGAAATTCATTCAGGTACGTTTGAATACTACTGTCCGCCGTATTCGTACAGACAATGGCACAGAGTTCGTCAACCAGACTCTTCGTGATTACTATGAAGGAGTTGGTATCTCACATGAAACATCCGCTGCACGCACTCCACAACAAAACGGTGTCGTTGAAAGACGGAATCGTATGATTATGGAAGCTGCTAGGACTATGCTAATTTATGCGAACGCTCCGTTGTTCTTGTGGGCAGAAGCTATATCTACTGCATGTTTCACCCAAAACCGTTCTATCATTCGGAAACGCCATGGAAAAACACCTTATGAGCTTCTACATGACCGTAAACCCGATGTTTCATTTTTTCATGTGTTTGGTGCTCTTTGTTATCCAAACATTAATAGTGACAACTTGGGCAAGCTTCAACCGAAAGCCGATATAGGTATTTTCATTGGTTACTCACCGTCAAGAAAGCATACCGAATTTACAACCGTCGTCTTGGCAAGATTATAGAAACTATGGACGCAGATTTCGATGAGCTGACAGCGATGGCTTCTGAGCAACACAGCTCTGAACCCGCGCTTCATGAGATGGGAACCGGTGCTATTAGTTCCGGATTAGTTCCCAATAATCCTACTTCTACATCATTTTTACCACCAACAAGGCCCGAGTGGGATAAACTGTTTCAACCGTTGTTTGATGAATTCTTCGATCCCCCGACTGATGAAGTTCCAGCACCTGTAGTGATCGCTCCAATCCCTGAAGTGGTTGCTCAAGCTAATGAACCTTTATCTAATGCATCCTCAATTAACATTGAACCGGATGCACCTTTACCAAGTGATTCTCAAACTACACCTGAATCATCACCCCTACTTGTGCCTAATGATGTGGAAGAGGATTCTACTGATCATGATTTGGAATATGCTCACTTAAAAGAGCTTCCTTTCTTTGGTATACCGTTCCCTGAAAACCCTTCAGCCACGTCTACCTCAGAAAAAGCTCCTTCTATTGTTCACTCCAGACCACCTAGGATTGAAAATCATAGCACCAAATGGACAAAAGATCACCCAATTAGGAATGTCATTGGAGATCTAGATAGACCAGTCTCTACATGCCATCAATTACAAGAGAGTGCACTATATTGCTACTTTGATGCATTTCTCTCTGAAGTTGAACCTAAAAATTGGCAAAAGGCTATGACTCAATCATCTTAGATTGAAGCCATACAGGAGGAACTAAATGAATTCCAACGACTTGAAGTATGGGATATGGTTCCTCTCCCTGACAAGGTTAACATCCTTACTTTGTTATGGGTTTATAAGGTTAAACTCGATGAGATGGGTGTAGTATTGAAGAATAAGGCTAGATTGGTCGCTAGAGGATATAAACAAGCCTTGGGTATAGACTTTGAAGAATCTTTTGCTCCTGTGGCAAGATTGGAGGCAATTAGACTATTCCTTGCGTATGCTGCTCATATGAATATGATCGTCTATCAAATGGATGTGAAGACGGCATTTTTGAACGGTGAACTAAGGGAAGAGGTCTATGTTCGTCAGCCGGATGGGTTTGTTAGCACGGAGTTTCCTAATCATGTGTACAAGCTTAAAAAGGCTCTTTATGGGTTGAAACAAGCTCCACGCGCGTGGTATGATCTCCTTTCAACTTATCTCATCTCGGAAGGCTTCTCCAAAGGCAAGGTGGACCCCACTCTATTCACTCTCAAGGAGGACAACGACATGATTCTGGTACAAATTTATGTTGATGATATAATATTTGCTGCCACTAACATATAATTGTCAAATCGATTTGAGAAGATAATGTCCACACGCTTTCAGATGTCAATGATGGGAAAAATCTCATTTTTCTTAGGATTACAGATTTCTCAAAATCCCAGAGGCATCTTTATTAATCAATCCAAATATGCTCTTGAATCTTTAAAGAAATATAACTTTGAAAATTGTGACCCCGTGGACACTCCAATGGTGGAGAAATCCAAGTTAGATGAAGATAGGAATGGGACTATTGTCGATCCAAAACTTTACCGTGGAATGATCAGCACCCTTCTCTATCTGACTGCTAGCAGGCCTGATTTGCAATTTGTTGTATGCATGTGTGCTCGGTATCAGGCTCGGCCTACCGAAAAGCACCTACATGTTGTGAAAAGGATCTTTAGGTATCTAGAAGGAACACTTCATCGTGGTCTATGGTATCCGAAAGATTCCTCTATTGCTTTAATATCATACGCAGATGCCGATCATGCTGGATGTCAAGACACGAGGCGTAGCACTTCTGGATCTGTGCAACTCCTTGGAGATAGATTGATTAGTTGGTCTTCAAAAAGGCAGAAAAGCGCTGCAATTTCTAGCACGGAGGCTGAATACATCGCCATGTCCGATTGTTGTGCTCAAGTCCTTTGGATGAGATCACAATTAACTGACTACGGTTTGGGATTCAACAAAATCCCGATGTATTGTGACAACAAGAGCGCCATTGCCCTTTGCTGCAACTATGTTCAACACTCCCGGGCCAAGAGCAGGTGGAGAACGGAGTGATCGAGCTGTATTTTGTCACTACTGATTACCAGCTGGCGGATATGTTCGCCAAAGCCTTAGATCGAGGACGAATCGAGTTTTTGATCGACAAGCTTGGCATGAAATCATTCACTCCAGCGACTCTCAAAGGGTTGGCAGAAGAATCAGCTGAATAGTGGTGGTAAACTATTCAGAGTATCCTTTGTTAGTGATCATGTATATTAAAGTAAATATATAAACCACAAAAGAAAAATACAAAAATATAAAACCAACAAAAACCATAAAAAATATAAAACCTAGAAAAACCATAAAAATTATAAAATCAAGAAAAACCAAAAATATTTTTCGTTTTTAAATCGGGCATGTATTTTAGTACGGTAATATTTACAGCCTTAGAAATGTCGATTAATATTGACACGGCGCCATAAATAGAGTCCGTATAAAAGTTGTACATTTTTAAAACATGCCCATTATGGCTTGTAGTTATTTCAGACTGCAACCCGGTTTTCATATTAAAGTCACGTATTTCCTTGGAAAACGTTGGCTCAGAACGTGAATTAATTTTCTCGGGCATGATTTACAAGCCAAATCATGCAAAGGGATCAAGTTTACTTTACAACTTGGTCTAACACGAATTAGTGTACGTCTCAGTGCATTAGTTTGTTAACATAAGAGAAATCTTATTGACACCACGAATCAATATTTTTCAAGATAACAATTGGAAATGCTTTCATCAATATTTGACTCTTTAAACAATGACTACAACTCTTTAAATAGAAAACGGGTCATCGTTTAAGGGGGAGAAAATATTAAACCATCTTCGTCATTAAATTGATTTTCAAAAGTGATTGTGAAAAATTAATGGCTAAATGGTAAATGAGTGGTATTGCTTTAGAAAACGACTTGTGCTCGTTCAAGGTGATAGGACTTGCGTTAGATTTTGGAGATTTGCAAATAGGTTGCGATTGCTTAAGTTTTGTTGGCAAAATTTAACTTTGGTTAGGGTAACTAGAAAAGAAAAGGAATAAGCATCTAAAAAAGGATAAGAGTGAAAAGTATAGGGATCTTAAGTGATTAGTTTTGAAAGTTGTAAAATTTGACCTAGTCAAAACATAATCCCCCGCCCCCTTTCTTTTCTTATCATTCACTGTTTCATTTTCTCCTTGCCGCCATTGTTATACACATACACAAGCTCTCAAAATTCGCGTGTAAATCAAATCCATTTGTTTCATTCATTTAAACAAGGTACAACATCAATCTTTAATTTCTAATTCACCTTATTCATCCTTTAATTCTGTTAAATTACTCGATTAATCAGATTAAATCAAATTAGGGTTTGTGATTAATTTAGGTTTAATTGATAAGGGTTATAAGTGGGATATACTCGGAATGTCTTTAGAAGATGTTAAATTGCCTTAGTTTGCCTTAGAACTCACCAACGCGCATAGATTAAATCATCAAAGGCTGTGTTTTGAAGTTCCGGATGAACATGGATAATAACTTCCGAATGAAGAACTTCCGAATGAAGAAGTTCCGAATGAAGGACTTCCGAATGAAGAAGTTCCGAATGAAGAACTTCTGAATGAAAGAAGTTCCGAATGAAGAACGTCCGAATGAAGAAGTTCCGAATGAATGACTTCCGAATGAAGAACTTCCGAATGAAGAACTTCCGAATGAAGAACTTCCAAATGAGGAAGTTCCGAATGAAGAACTTCCGAATGAAATAAGTTCCGAATGAAGAACTTCCGAATGAAGAAGTTCCGAATGAATGACTTCCGAATGAAGAAGTTCCGAATGAAGAACTTCCGAATGAAGAACTTCCGAATGAAGAAGTTCCGAATGAAAGAAGTTCCGAATGAAGAACTTCCGAATGAAGAAGTTCCGAATGAAGAAGTTCCGAATGAAGGAATGTTCCGGATGAAGAAGTACCGAATGAAGGAAAGTTCCGGATGAAGGATTATTTGATTGATAGTATTTGCCTGTTATATGTACTTGTTGAATTATGTTATGAAATGTGTTATGCTTAGAAGTAAGAATGATTCATATCTATATGTTTTTGTGCATCAACCTTTCATGTCTTATCTTAAGCAGAAACGATGACTGATCCAACAGTACAAGCAATCCAAGACTCTAGAGAAGCCGCTATTGCTAAAGCACGAACCCTCAAGTTCATACCAAACAATTACCGGCTGAAGCAAGTCTCAAAATCCACTCATCATGGATTTAAAGTATCCATAGCAATCCTTGATCACGCTCATTTCAAGAACGCCCTTAGGAGTACTACCTCGGTGCCTTATGAGTACATGTATGAGTTCTGGGCTACCAAGGAGAGTACTTCAAACAAGATCACCTTCACCATCGACAACAAGCAGCAGACGCTCACAGTTTCAGACTTCCGTAAGATTTTTGGTATACGGGATACACCCAAAGGCATGTCATTTTCGAGGGATCCTACTAAAGATGAACTCATGGAGATGTTCGAGGCCCTTGGATGTCCTGACATACGAGTTGCGTCTGAGTTTACCACTGCTAAAGTAGGACAACCTTGGAGAGCAATGTTGGGTATTCTCAGTAGATGTCTTACACCGAAAACAAGTGGGCATGATGCTTTGCGCAGTCCTATTATGAACATCTTCCATGGAATGTATAAAGGCGCAAATGCAGATTATGCGTTATTGTTGTGGGAAGAATTCACCTTCCAACTCTTCCAAAACAAGAAGCTGAAGACAAACTTCTTTCCTTATCCTCGGTTTATCAAGCTTATCATTAATTATTTTATGAAGAATGATGTTACTATTGATAGGCGTGCCGCAAGTCGGTATCACACTGAAGAAGATGATGATACTGTGGATCTAAGGCATGAAGGACCATCTGGTGGTGTGATTCCTGGTCCTATTCCCGATTATCTTCTGACGGATAAAATCAAAGGCTCTGCTGATTACAAGCTACTGCTGCTAGAGATCAAGAAGCTGAAAGCAAGCCTTCAGACTGGAGAAGACTCGTCTACTACAGTCAAGAGTAAAGGTAAACGCAAGCAACCAGCTGCTTTACCTGAACCCGAAACCAAGAAGAAGAAGACTGAGGTTAAGAAGGGAAAGGGTAAGGCTGATGAGTTAGTTCTACGTGACGAAGAAGATGTTGTTGATCCTACTCTTGACAAGGCGGAGAGGAAAATGATGAAGATAGCTATTCAAAGGAGTAGGAAAGATACTGGCGGTAGTGGTTCAGGTGCAAGGGTAAATATTGAAGAAGAGTACGAGGAGCCAGAGGATATTGATGAGTTTGGGTCACCTGAAAGGTATTCTACTTCGAAGGAGACATCCATCCCGGTTTCAGCAAGTGTTGAAAAGGAGTCCGGTGCTCCCACTATCATGGTGTCTACTCAACCGTTAGTAACTCAACCTTTAGCAACTCAACCTCCACCAATTCAACCCTTACCAACAAGACCGGCCTCAACACCATTCCTTCCACCACCAATAACTCCCATCCTTAGTACCGTGGTCACAACCGAGCCTCTTCAATCAACCCAGAGCAGCTCTGCAACATCTACAATGGCTTCATTGGTGATGGCCGAAATGTTGGATAAACATACGGATAATCACAAAAGAGAAATGGATGAACTTCGCCAAGAGCTACATAGACGAGTTCAAAGTGAAGAAGCATCTAGGAAAGCCCAAGAAGAGATGCTTGCTAAGTTCGCTGCAAATATGGAAGTGACGCGAAAAGCTCATGCAGAAGAACTAGCTCAGGTTAAGCAGGCTGAGGCTGATAAGCATGTTGCACGTATCACAAGACTTCAAGCGATAAGGGATAAATACAAGGAGCAAAAATAAGCACTTGAAGGTTCTATTGAAGAAAGAGTGAAAGAATCTGTTGAATCCATTATGCCTAAACTGCGTGATGAGTTGAAGACACTCGCAGCTGATAACTTGATGATCAAGTCATCCAATCCTTCAGAATCCGCCTACAAGATTGCTTATGACTTGGCGGATTTTGAATTGAAGAAGATCCTCAAAGCTCGTATGAGGGAACTTGGATCGTTTGATAAATCTAGGATTCAACGGGCTCTTTACAAATCCCTGAATGACGCTATCATGGAGGATGATAAGTTATTTAAAACGTTTGGAAGTGTGGTACCATACCAAATTCTGCCTGAGGAAGAAAGGGAAGAAACTGAAGAAGAAGAGGGTACTGGTGAAGAAGAGGAAGAAGAAGGAGAAGAAGAAGAAAAGGATGATGACGATGACGATAGTGGTGATGATGATGAGGATGATGATGATGATGATGGTGATGATGGTGGTGATGGTAATGAGGAGAGTGCTAAAGGGAGCAACGAGGATAGGGATGAGGATGATGATGGGGGTAAACAGCCTGAAAAGGGGGATAAGGTTGACAGCTCAAAGAAACCTGCCAAGTCTGGAACCAAGTCTACAAAAGATGCAGCAGCAAAGGAAAAATCTACTTCCACGGAATCAAGACGATCCAAGTGGCGTCATGATGTGAATGCTACTACAGCATCATCAATTCCTGGTACATCTATTGCTGTGTCTATACCAGTTACCACTAACCCTGTTAGTTCTGTTGTTGTTGCTCCTGTGATTGCAGAATCGGTAACTGAACCTGAAGCTGCACAACGCTCACCCGTTCATGACACTGCCGAGATGCCTGAATCAGAACTAGCAGATGTTCACGTTTCCACTCCTCTACAACACGAATCACAATCTACTATTCCTGAATCAAGCACACGGGACTGGGCAGACACGTTGGAGATTGACGAGACTGCACCGCCACAGGCTTGGATCACGGCAGCGGCGCAATATGATCCGATCACAGACGCTGACAAAGACGGTTTGTATTTCCGTATCCGCAGTCCGATTGACCTATGTGCATTTCTTGCTCATGAGTATAAGACTTCGGTTACTCCATCTTTGGTGTAAAGAGCGCTGAAGGATAAGAGAATTCGCGCCAAAACCCGGTTAACCCGAATGGAGTTCGAGTATTATGCCGATGAGATCCTGAAAGCTCTGAATACCGTTCAACGGCCAGGACTTCATGAATCAGAAAGAGCTCCACCTCCACTTGATCCTTCTCAAGATAATCAGATTGCTCTTGACTTCTTCGTCACCAATGATCTTGTGTATCTTCTGAAGGGGTCATCAAAGTACGCAACCTCCCTGACTTTGCTAAAAGCTGCCAACTAGGGGACAATACCCTTTATCGAGGAAAAGGTAAACCGAGTCTGGGTCCCAAAGGTAAATCGTAATTATGATATGTATGCTGTCATAGGTGCATCTCATTGGGACGAACGAGTCCGAAGGGCGTACAGGGGTTGCTGCTTAGTCAATTCAGGGCGCAATGTTAGATCCGATATCCGTATCTCCAGTATCTTAGGGTTGAAAACTGAAGCCAAGAATGGCTATTATCATGTGACGAAGATTCGTTTGAAAAGGGAGAATGACAGAGAATACAAAATCCAGCAGGGAGATTTTTCTATCATTCGCCTTGAGGATATCGAAGATATGTTGCTTCTGATGACCCGAGATCAACTCACACATATTCCTCGTGAAGACCTCATGGCCTTGAATACAACACTTTGTATGTTCACACGAAGCGTTGTTATCAAGAAACGAGTTGAAGATCTTCAGTTGGGAGTCGAAAGCTATCAAAGGAAGCTTAACCTAACCCGTCCAGTGAATCAAGTGTTACCTCAACATGTAGATAGATGTCCCTATACCGGCATTTCTGTCCCGAATTGCGGCATTTTCTACTTGAACAGTCGAGGTTTAATGAAGTTTATGAGGGTGGGCGAGCTTTATAAGTACAGTGATGGGACTCTTCTACAAGTCAGAGGAAAGTTGGAGCATCTTAACTCGGGTGGGACTTTGCCAGAGATGACGGAGGATTGGCATCCGGGTTACCGGCAAATGGCGAAGTATGTGATCAAGAAGATTCATCAAAAGCTCCGTGAACGTAGATTGCTGAGGAGTTTAGAAAGATTCGTTGGTGGTAGACCATATGGAGTGCACCACAAGTTACTGCAACGATCCATTTAATGGGTCGTACATTTCAGGTCCACTTTATATTGGTTTTTAATTGTGAATATTGTGCTTTAATGGCTTGATGTAGTGTTAAGGTATGATAATTTTTCAAGAATTTCTCACGAGATTCTAAATCTTTCAAAATATATCATACTAAAGCACTACAACTATCCCTTATTAACTTAAGGGGGAGCATTAACATGTTCTATGGCCAAACATCGATTTCATTTTTACCCAAAGACCAGTTAATCCATTCAATATCCCAAATATTAATGGTTAACATTTTGGATAAGGGGAGAAAATGGGATTAAGGAGACTTGAGTGATACTTGGCTAAAAGATGAAAAAGACTTAACGATAATCCAAAATAATATGTGTAAAGCACGTGTTAAGGGGGAGCGTTTTTGATGATCAAAAACACCTAAGGTACGAAACTTTTGATTTCAATATCACAAGTACTTTAGGTGATTTTCAATGATTTTTCATGGTGGCAATTCCTTCCCAAAACACACTTAATTCACGACGAATGTGGTGACAAAAGGGTGGTAGGAATGGGTTTAGTCCAATGATTCATCAGAGCCGATGGAATCTTCCCAAGGACAATTCCCTAGTTAGAATTAGAAGTCCTAGGAAAGATGGAGAAAGAATGTGAACGTAGCTGAGTACCGACTAATTACTGATGCTAGCACTGGAACAATCACAACAAAGTGCTAGTGATGATGTATTGGTAAGTACTGAAGGGGTTGAAGAATGAAAAAGAAATGTAAAGATAAAGGGTGTAAAGAAAGAAGCCCTCCTTACAACTTTAGGCAGAAACCGGGTCAATACATATGCTATTGAGGTCATTTTTGTTAATGATTCTCGATATTGAAGAAAGACGTCATGGACCCAGTGATGCAATGCACAACCCTTCCCAGCTAACTCAAATATCTCTTAAAAGGTATTTGTTTTAATCACACGGAGATCAACACGTTATCTATTGGTTTATTCATTCCGAATAGACTGGTATTGAAAAGGTGGCACTCCTCTCCAGCCATCGCTCACTAAATCAAAACGCACTATTGAGTCTAGAGCCAAGAGATCATCAAAAGTCTCATTAGGACACTTTTCATTTATTCCTTGCTTTCTCACACACTGTGAAAAGTAAGAGATTTTTATGAGTCCTACGCAGTATTCATGTAATATTGCCAGAACATCCGAGTAATACGCAAGTATTACAATGAAGATGGAAATCCTGCTTGAGCCAACATCAAACAAGCTCATGGTAGGTTACACGTGCGGTTCTTTTAGAACCAATCTTGTGAAAAACTGGAAAGAAACAGTGGTTTAATTCCTAATTGAACTTAAACTCGTTCCAGGCCTCTACGCATTATCATATGATCTTGCCAAAACACTCAGAGTGACTCTTTATTGATCACAGTGACGAGTGGAAATCCTTCTAGTGTTAACATCAAACAACACTTGGTAGGTGACATGCAAGATTCTTTATGAATTGAGCTCGTGACAACTGGAAAGCAACGACGGTGAAAATCTTAATTGAAATTCACTTGTTCCAGGTTTCATTTTAACACCCCCAAATTTACACGCAGCGGAATACATCTTTGGGTGCTAAACAATGATACAACAACACATAATTTATAAAGAACGACTCGAAAAGAGACGTTTTAAATTTATCGTTCCAAAACATTTATCAGAGTAGCGTAGTCCCAAGACATCGTAACCAAAGTACAACCAAAACAAAAGATTTAAATTGTTTTGAACAAAAGGAACGACAAATATTCAAAGAGTTTATATTGCAAAGTAGTGCACAACATTCATTCCCGTGGCTTCCAAGCTTCAGCCTTCTTGATTACCTGAAATACATGTGAGAAAATCATCAGCAAAAATGCCGAGTGAATCTATAGGTTTATATAATCATTTTGAACACAAGCAAAGATTATAAGTTTGTGGCATGCTTAAAGGCAACAAGCATCTAATAATTTGCATCAACAATAATAATTGTATTTAGCATAAATTGCAATAAGCTCATGAAACCGAGCCCTTAGACACTCCCATATCAGTCTAATAAGACGAGAGATTTATTAATTGTCGGTTACCTCCAGATTATTGGTACATTGCCGTATACCTGACTTCTCAATACAATATGTTCAAACAGTGTGGAGGTCGGGCCTAAGCTTCTATGACAAGTCCACAAAAACTGAACCGGGGCGGCTTCCCCCATAGATCTATTAACTGTACTAGCGGTTAACCCATCATAGGTTAATTAACGGTCCATAATTGAGGCTTTAACTAAGGCAATCACTTAATGCAATTTAAAGGCAACCACGGGTCCATTCATAGAGGGACAAGCATACCATAAAAATCTTGTGTTCTAAGTTTAAAAAAAACATGTATTCCCCCTCGCGGGTTTTAAAAATATTTGAATGAGCTCAAACGAGGCTATAGACTCACGTTGATAATGAAAGGCGGATTATCGGCTACGGGCGTGCTTCGGTCACGGAAACCTATATAAATAATAATCGGTCTTAGATCTTGTCTAATGACTTTTATCAAAATAACAATATACATATGATGATTTTGTACATATGATGATGATCAAGTGGGTTTATATATCTTTGTTTACTCATTTTAGTGTTTACGTATTGGTAACTTTTTACTAGTTTACTAGTTTTACCTATTTACCTATTTTGAGTCCAATAAGCTTAGTATAAGTTCTTTAACTTGTTTTAATCCATTTTATACCTATATTATCAGTATCTATACTTTCCATGTTGGGCCCAAATGGGTTAAGCCCAATAAGTTCTTTTTTATAAGTGTTTAACTTATTTAGTCCAATTATTAGTCCAGTATGCTTAGTTAGCTCGTTAATGTCCGTATGTCCTATTGTTCGGGTTTTATCGGTTTTTACTTGTATTAGTTACTTATATATCAGTATATGACTTTTAAAAACTTTACATTAGACAGGTTTGATCGTCTAAGTTTTATTTGGCGAAAAACGTTAATTTTACGGTAATAGCCGAAAAAGTCGTAAAAATCAAGTTTATAGTTTTTATTACTTATAAGTATTATTCCACTACCATTTATATAATTTATCCATTTAATTAACCTTTTACATATTTATATAAATAAGTTTTATAAGTTAGTGGGTTTTTATTTTACATTTTATACAATAAATTTTGAGTGCTTATATAATAATAATAAACATTAATTCTCAAAATCTGATTTTTATCTTCATGTTCACCATTTTTATCATATCTAGAGTTCTATAATGAATTAGAAGCTCATTTTTGGGTGGCATGATCTTCATATTATGTGCTACATTTAACTTAGTTATAGCTACTGCTCATTTTAAGTTTATCTTGCCTTAACAGTCCCTACAAAACTGCTTATTCAGATTAGAACACCCAACTTGTTTTGATCATATCTCACTCATTATATTGATTCCATTGCATGGCCAACTCTCACATGTGTATAACATCTTGTACTTACTGTAAATGGATCATACCATGCAATTTTATCAGTTCAAGTTTTAGTTATATACTGTTTTTATACAGCCAACTAAATAATCAAGATTTTAGCCTCATTTCTTATAGTTATTAACCTTTTTAAGCATATCTATCAACACTTGATCCCCACACAACATTTTTATCATCATATATACATCATATACATATACAAAATGAAAGAAAATACATTTGTTCTTTACAAAAATAACAAGAGAAAATGGAGAGGATGATCTTTTTTACCAACCAAGTGTATTTCTTGTTTTTAGAAGACAAGAACTTGATGAACACCACAAGTAACTCCAAGATCATCAAACACCAAGAATATAAGTTGAGAAATCAGCCCTAGGACACATGCAAATCACCTCCAATGTTGTTAATATGGCCACCAAATGAACAAGGCTTCAAGATAACTCCATGATAGAGCTAGTAAACATGTATTTCATGGCTAGAAAAGATCAAAAGGGGTGTTTGTAGCTTGAATATGGATGGCAATGGTGGAAGGTTTTGAGAGGATTTGTGAGAGTTTTGCATGTATGGAAATGGTGTGTGAGTTAGTTGCTAGTGGTTTTGTGTTGGTAAGTGGAAAGTGTAAGCTTAAAGAGTAAGCTAAGTTACACTTGTAAGTGTTTAGCTAACATGATGCCACATATAGTTGTGGTGTCATGTTGGTGCCATCCAAGTTAGCTAGTGGGGTGGGACAATGTATTTTGTCCCATCTCACTAGTTTACGGGTATTCCTCGAGTCTAGTTTTCTCGATTTGCGTGCCCTCGGGTCGTTTCGCGAAAAACGTTTTTATAAATTATGAATCAACGTCACAAAACGAATCCAATAAAAATTGTCTCATCAAAAACGGAGTCCAAAAACGTAAATACGTAATCCTAAGGTTTCCGGTTTAGTCGTAAAAGACACTAAATTATTCACGTAAGCCCAAATTTAAATCCGTAAATTGTGAGTTCATCAACCCACACAAAAATAAGTTTCAAAATATTATACGATATAAAATTTTTGGCATCAGTCGGTATCGCGGTCACTAGTAGTCCTCGTTGCTCGTCAAAATATTAAAATAAAATATTTAGTATCGGTTTCAACTTAAACCGTTAAACATAATAATATTTAATATATAAAATACTTCAAAAATATTTGAAAAGTAAGATTAAGTAATGACCTTATTTTGTGGGTTTTACATCCTCACCACCTTAGGAGAGCACCGTCCCGGGGCTTACTTCTCCTTAGGTCCGTCTACGAATAAATGCGGATACTTACTCTTGAAGTAGTCCTCTCGCTCCCAAGTGTATTCGGGTCCACGTCGGAAATTCCATCGCACTTTCACTATCGGGATCCGACTTTGCTTAAGCCGTTTCACCTCTCGATCCATAATCTCCACCGGTTCCTCAATAAAATGCAGCTTGTCGTCCAGATGAATCTCCTCAAGTGGAATTATCAAATTCTCGTCCGCCAAACACCTCTTAAGATTAGAAACGTGAAAAGTATTGTGAATAGCACTTAACTTTTCTGGCAATTCCAACTTATATGCCACAGGACCAACTCGATCAATAATCTTGAATGGACCTATATAGCATGGACTAAGCTTTCCTCGCTTGCCAAATCGAATTACTCCTTTCCAAGGTGATACTTTCAGCATAACCATGTCGCCAATATCAAACTCCAATGGTTTTCTCCTCTTATCCGCATAGCTCTTCTGTCTACTACGAGCTGTCAATAAACGATTCTTGATTTGCACGATCTTCTCAGTCGTTTCTCTAATCAATTCAGGACCCGTCAACTGACTTTCTCCAATCTCACACCAACCAACTGGTGATCTACACTTTCGCCCGTAAAGTGCTTCAAAAGGCGCAGCCTTGATACTTGCATGATAACTGTTGTTGTATGAGAACTCCACCAAAGGTAAGTGTCGATCCCAACTACCTCCAAAGTCTATTACACACGCTCGTAACATATCCTCCAAGGTCTGAATAGTCCTCTCACTTTGTCCGTCCGTTTCCGGATGATACGCAGTGCTCATATCCAACTGAGTCCCCAGAGCTCGCTGAAGCGATTTCCAAAACTCAGATGTGAACCGACTATCTCGATCAGAAATAATTGACAAAGGAACCCCATGTCTACAAACAACTTCCTTCAAATACAACCGAGTAAGTTTGTCTAAGTCATCAGTTTTCTTTATCGGCAAGAAATGAGCCGACTTAGTCAACCGATCAACAATCACCCAAATCGTATCATAACCACTAGAAGTTCTCGGAAGTCCCGAAACAAAGTCCATAGTGATCTTCTCCCATTTCCATTCTGGAATTTCAGGTTGTTGCAGTAAACCCGAAGGTCTCTTGTGCTCAAACTTTACCTTAGCACACGTCAAGCATTTACTAACATAAGTAGCAATGTTAGCCTTCATATTCGGCCACCAGTAACATTTCTTCAAGTCTTGGTACATTTTATCCGATCCTGGGTGAATCGAATATTTAGACTTGTGAGATTCGTGCATAATTAGATCTCTCAGTCCTCCATACACCGGTAACCACACACGATTCTCGAAATATCGAATTCCGTCATCACGAATTTCGAATATAGGTGTCATCCTTCTACCCAAGTCTTCATCTCTCACATTCTCTTCCTCCATCGCCTTAGTTTGAGCTTTAAGTATTCGATTAGATAAATCAGAATAAGTTTTCATGGCTAAAGCTCTAACCCTTTTGGTTATTTCTTTGTCCTTCCTACTAAGTGCATCGGCAACTACATTCGCCTTGCCGGGATGGTAGCAAATTTTAATGTCGTAATCACTCAACAATTCTACCCATCTTCTCTGCCTCATATTGAGCTCCTTCTGATCTAAAATATGTTGCAGGCTTTTATGATCGGTATATACCACACTCTTTGTACCGTAGAGATAGTGTCTCCAAAGTCTAAGAGCAAATACAACAGCTCCTAATTCCAAATCATGTGTAGTATAGTTCTCCTCATGCTTCCTCAATTGACGAGATGCATACGCGATCACTTTATCTCTTTGCATCAACACAGCACCAAAACCCTTACGTGATGCATCACAATATACCACAAAGTCTTCAGCTCCGTCGGGCAAAGCCAAAATTGGTGCAGAACACAGCTTCCGCTTCAAAGTTTGGAATGCTTCTTCTTCTTCTGAACCCCACTCATACTTCTTGTTTTTCTGTGTAAGTTTAGTAAGAGGTTTAGAAATTAAAGAGAATCCTTCTATGAATCGTCGATAGTATCCAGCTAATCCCAAGAATTGTCTAACTTCAGTCGGGGTCGTAGGCCTAGCCCAATCTCTAATAGCTTCAATTTTGGAAGGATCAACATGAACACCGCTACTATCGATCACGTGCCCAAGGAATTGGACTGAATCCAACCAAAAATCACACTTGGAGAATTTCGCATACAACTTCTCCCTCTTCAACAACTCCAAAATAATCTTCAAATGACCTTCATGCTCCTCCCGACTTTTGGAATAAATCAGGATATCGTCGATAAATACAATCACAAACTTGTCGAGGTATGGTTTACACACACGATTCATTAAGTCCATGAATACCGCAGGTGCGTTAGTTAACCCAAACGGCATTACTTGAAATTCAAAGTGTCCATAACGCGTCCGAAAAGCTGTAATAGGTATGTCCTCCTCTTTAACACGAAGTTGATGATAACCCGATCTCAAGTCGATCTTCGAGTACACACACGAACCTTGAAGTTGATCGAACAAATCATCGATCCTAGGAAGTGGATAACGATTTTTAATAGTTAACTTGTTCAACTCTCGGTAGTCTATGCACATTCTGAACGATCCGTCCTTCTTCTTCACGAACAATACTGGAGCTCCCCAAGGTGACGAACTTGGTCTAATGAACCCCTTCTCCATTAACTCCTTCAACTGATCTGCCAACTCCTTCATCTCAGATGGTGCCAAACGATAAGGTGCACGCGCCACCGGTGCAGCTCCCGGCACTAGATCAATCTTGAACTCGACTTCTCGCTGAGGCGGAAGCCCTGGCAAGTCATCGGGAAATACTTCAGGAAAATCACGAATAACCGGAACATCTTCCACACGCCTAACCGGTAGTTCTTTCTCCACTACTTGAGCCAAGAACAGGTGACAACCTCTTTCTACATATTTCCCCGCCTTGATACAAGATATCACCGTCAGACGAGATCTACCGACATCACCTTTAACTATTAACAACTTACCCTTAACCGGTATGTGGACAACTTTCTCCCCACATACAATTACCGCATCATGAGCACCCAACCAATCCATACCAACAATCACATCAAATGAACCCAACTCTATCGGCATCAAATCAATTTCAAACAAATGATTTGCTAATTTCAAAGGACACTTCTTAAAGATAGTGGTAGTACTAACTAATTGTCCATCAGCTAACTCGACCTCATAACTAGTATTTAGGCTTGTTGGCTCAATATCAATTAAACGACTAAAGGAAGTGCTTATAAAGCTCATATCAGATCCTGAGTCAAACAACACACTAGCATAACGATGGTTGAGTAAGAACGTACCCGTCACCACATTTGGACCTTGTGCCTGATCAACATCCTTAACAACATAAACTGCCCCAGCAGCTTCACCTGCTTTCTTGTTCTTCAACTTCGGGCATTTGGGACGAACATGATCACGTTCTCCACATTCAAAGCAAGTCTTGATCGGAATAGCATTTCCTCCAGTGGCAGGGATCCATGGCTTGCACTTCTCCGCAGCATGCCCAACCTTTCCACATTTAGTGCACCTTGGTGGACAATTACCAAAGTGACAAACACCACAGCTCTTACATTTCTGGGCTGGTCCCCCATAGTCAGCATTGTCATTCTTGTTAGTTGCAGCTCTAGCCCCATCATTTCTCTTCTGATTGTACTGCCTATGGCGGTTACTACCTTGATTACCACTCTGCGAATTCTCCCATTTCCTTTTATTACCCTCAGCAGCTTTCTCAGCCCTATCTTGAACTTTCTGCCCCATGAGTGTATGAGCCATTCTTACAGTCTCAACAAAGTTCTTGGGTCGAGATGAAGTTGTCTCACCTTTAATGTACCCAGGCAACCCTTTGATGTATTGATCCATCTTCTTTTTCTCAGTAACAAAAGCATCTGGACACAACAAAACCAACTCATTGAATCGGCTAGTGTATGCAGCAATGTTGTTATCCTTCAGCTTCAGGTGCCTCAGCTCATCCTCCAAAGCAGATAACTCTTCTTCTGGACAGAACTCTTCTTTCAATAACCTTTTAATTTCATCCCAAGGTTTCCTGTTTGCAGCTTCTAAACCGACTGTAGCAACTTGAGTCTTCCACCAGCTTAAAGCTCGATCCTTGAAAGTAGCAACTGCGAACTTAACCTTGTTCCTTTCTGAGCAATCACTAATCTCAAATGTTGTTTCTGTTTTCTCAATCCACCTGAATAATTCCAGTGCTCCACCATTTCCTTGAAATGTAGTGGGTCCACATTTCATGTATCCAGCAAAAGTACATTCTTTAACCGTAGCAACAGCCAGAGCAACCTCATCTGCAGGATTCTCAGCTACACCTGCCCCAGCAGCTTCTGGTCCAGCAGGTTCACCTTCACCTTCAGCACCCGCACCTGCAGAGCCACCTGCTCCTTCAGTGTTAACACGCGCAGCTCTATCCACAGCTAATGCTTTCGCAACCTCTTCAGCAACTAGCCTTGCAATGGCATCATTTGTCATTCTCCTAGGTGGCATGATTCTGTCACATCACAAAGAGAAGATAAAATGAATGAGTTAATTGTATTCATGGTATAGTCATATCATGTACAAAATCAATCATCAAATGCATACACATTATCAATACAAGGATAGAGTACAACGACACAAAATAATAAACACTAGTCACGTGGGGATCCACATGGCTTAGTTGACTGTGTCTCGCTTGCAGTAGTGAAACCTGCTTCCTCCTCATCGAAGACGTAATTTGACGGTGGTAAATTTCACAAAATAGGTATAAGGTCATAACAAAATGAAATAGGATAATTTCCAATAATTTAAATAAATGTAGAAAATCCTTCAAAATAATTGCAAGAAAATTTCCAAAAATTTATTTAAGTAAATCATTAATAAATGATAACTCTTATCGAAAAGTTTAACGATATCAATATATATATCGATAAAGGATTATAGTATTTATTTAGAAATACTTAGCAATAAGGCATACATAATAATGTATACTAAAGTTGTAATCCCAGAAGTAGCTTGAACCTGAAGTCACGCGAAATCATGTGCACCGACTCTTTTGAAAAATAAAACCGACAGTTATAGTTTAGGTTTTTAGAAAAAGACCTAGTTCTCTATAACTCATGGCTCTGATACCAATCTTTAACACCCCCAAATTTACACGCAGCGGAATACATCTTTGGGTGCTAAACAATGATACAACAACACATAATTTATAAAGAACGACTCGAAAAGAGACGTTTTAAATTTATCGTTCCAAAACATTTATCAGAGTAGCGTAGTCCCAAGACATCGTAACCAAAGTACAACCAAAACAAAAGATTTAAATTGTTTTGAACAAAAGGAACGACAAATATTCAAAGAGTTTATATTGCAAAGTAGTGCACAACATTCATTCCCGTGGCTTCCAAGCTTCAGCCTTCTTGATTACCTGAAATACATGTGAGAAAATCATCAGCAAAAATGCCAAGTGAATCTATAGGTTTATATAATCATTTTGAACACAAGCAAAGATTATAAGTTTGTGGCATGCTTAAAGGCAACAAGCATCTAATAATTTGCATCAACAATAATAATTGTATTTAGCATAAATTGCAATAAGCTCATGGAACCGAGCCCTTAGACACTCCCATATCAGTCTAATAAGACGAGAGATTTATTAATTGTCGGTTACCTCCAGATTATTGGTACATTGCCGTATACCTGACTTCTCAATACAATATGTTCAAACAGTGTGGAGGTCGGGCCTAAGCTTCTATGACAAGTCCACAAAAACTGAACCGGGGCGGCTTCCCCCATAGATCTATTAACTGTACTAGCGGTTAACCCATCATAGGTTAATTAACGGTCCATAATTGAGGCTTTAACTAAGGCAATCACTTAATGCAATTTAAAGGCAACCACGGGTCCATTCATAGAGGGACAAGCATACCATAAAAATCTTGTGTTCTAAGTTTAAAAAAAAACATGTATTCCCCCTCGCGGGTTTTAAAAATATTTGAATGAGCTCAAACGAGGCTATAGACTCACGTTGATAATGAAAGGCGGATTATCGGCTACGGGCGTGCTTCGGTCACGGAAACCTATATAAATAATAATCGGTCTTAGATCTTGTCTAATGACTTTTATCAAAATAACAATATACATATGATGATTTTGTACATATGATGATGATCAAGTGGGTTTATATATCTTTGTTTACTCATTTTAGTGTTTACGTATTGGTAACTTTTTACTAGTTTACTAGTTTTACCTATTTACCTATTTTGAGTCCAATAAGCTTAGTATAAGTTCTTTAACTTGTTTTAATCCATTTGATACCTATATTATCAGTATCTATACTTTCCATGTTGGGCCCAAATGGGTTAAGCCCAATAAGTTCTTTTTTATAAGTGTTTAACTTATTTAGTCCAATTATTAGTCCAGTATGCTTAGTTAGCTCGTTAATGTCCGTATGTCCTATTGTTCGGGTTTTATCGGTTTTTACTTGTATTAGTTACTTATATATCAGTATATGACTTTTAAAAACTTTACATTAGACAGGTTTGATCGTCTAAGTTTTATTTGGCGAAAAACGTTAATTTTACGGTAATAGCCGAAAAAGTCGTAAAAATCAAGTTTATAGTTTTTATTACTTATAAGTATTATTCCACTACCATTTATATAATTTATCCATTTAATTAACCTTTTACATATTTATATAAATAAGTTTTATAAGTTAGTGGGTTTTTATTTTACATTTTATATAATAAATTTTGAGTGCTTATATAATAATAATAAACATTAATTCTCAAAATCTGATTTTTATCTTCATGTTCACCATTTTTATCATATCTAGAGTTCTATAATGAATTAGAAGCTCATTTTTGGGTGGCATGATCTTCATATTATGTGCTACATTTAACTTAGTTATAGCTACTGCTCATTTTAAGTTTATCTTGCCTTAACAGTCCCTACAAAACTGCTTATTCAGATTAGAACACCCAACTTGTTTTGATCATATCTCACTCATTATATTGATTCCATTGCATGGCCAACACTCACATGTGTATAACATCTTGTACTTACTGTAAATGGATCATACCATGCAATTTTATCAGTTCAAGTTTTAGTTATATACTGTTTTTATACAGCCAACTAAATAATCAAGATTTTAGCCTCATTTCTTATAGTTATTAACCTTTTTAAGCATATCTATCAACACTTGATCCCCACAAAACATTTTTATCATCATATATACATCATATACATATACAAAATGAAAGAAAATACATTTGTTCTTTACAAAAATAACAAGAGAAAATGGAGAGGATGATCTTTTTTACCAACCAAGTGTATTTCTTGTTTTTGGAAGACAAGAACTTGATGAACACCACAAGTAACTCCAAGATCATCAAACACCAAGAATATAAGTTGAGAAATCAGCCCTAGGACACATGCAAATCACCTCCAATGTTGTTAATATGGCCACCAAATGAACAAGGCTTCAAGATAACTCCATGATAGAGCTAGTAAACATGTATTCATGGCTAGAAAAGATCAAAAGGGGTGTTTGTAGCTTGAATATGGATGGCAATGGTGGAAGGTTTTGAGAGGATTTGTGAGAGTTTTGCATGTATGGAAATGGTGTGTGAGTTAGTTGCTAGTGGTTTTGTGTTGGTAAGTGGAAAGTGTAAGCTTAAAGAGTAAGCTAAGTTACACTTGTAAGTGTTTAGCTAACATGATGCCACATATAGTTGTGGTGTCATGTTGGTGCCATCCAAGTTAGCTAGTGGGGTGGGACAATGTATTTTGTCCCATCTCACTAGTTTACGGGTATTCCTCGAGTCTAGTTTTCTCGATTTGCGTGCCCTCGGGTCGTTTCGCGAAAAACGTTTTTATAAATTATGAATCAACGTCACAAAACGAATCCAATAAAAATTGTCTCATCAAAAACGGAGTCCAAAAACGTAAATACGTAATCCTAAGGTTTCCGGTTTAGTCGTAAAAGACACTAAATTATTCACGTAAGCCCAAATTTAAATCCGTAAATTGTGAGTTCATCAACCCACACAAAAATAAGTTTCAAAATATTATACGATATAAAATTTTTGGCATCAGTCGGTATCGCGATCACTAGTAGTCCTCGTTGCTCGTCAAAATATTAAAATAAAATATTTAGTATCGGTTTCAACTTAAACCGTTAAACATAATAATATTTAATATATAAAATACTTCAAAAATATTTGAAAAGTAAGATTAAGTAATGACCTTATTTTGTGGGTTTTACATTCATGAATTGACGGCTTCAAATAACAAGGATAATTTATCCAAGTGATTCACTCTTTATGTTCGCAGTCAGCTTTGGACGGTCGAATAAAGAGAACGGGTTTACCCGTGAAATCCTGTCAGGAAGTTACTTAATTGAAACTATCCGTCACGGGTACGATATCTAATATCGTCCAACGGTCTTCACCGACCGGAGGTAAAATGCTACCGAATTAGAATAAAATGTTCAAAGCCATTTTATTCGTGTCGTTGCTGTGTAACTGTTAAAGACGGTGGCGTTGCTGTGTACCTGTTGAAGACGGTGGCGTTGCTGTGTACCAGTTAAAGACGGTGGTGTTGCGGTGTACCTGTAGAAGTCGTTCCTACATGCTTATGTCTTTCTGCATCAAAGTTCAGCAAAAATTCAAGAAAGTACAAGATAAAGTCTTCCGCTGTACCAAACTCTGAACCTTTCGAGAATTCCACAAAAAGACATAAGTGTGTGGAACATGGAGTCACGAGGAGGCAAAATTCAAAAGAAGGCAAAGATCGCACGTGAAAGGCCAAAAGAACAATGCTCTCAAGCCAAAGCCTAAAAGATCAAACCAACATATTCACAACAAAAGAAAGAAAAGAAGAAAAGACTACGAGCTAAAGAATGAAGATTTAGTATAGTATGCTAGGTTTAGAACTTTGTAACGTGGAGTGACCTCCCTTAGGGGGAGATTGTTAGAAATAAGTTTTTACGTATATTAGAAGTATCGGTCACTCCACAATATTATTTAATTTTGTAATAGCTCGTAGTTAATAGTTACTTATTTAGTTAAGTAAGAACCGGTCCATGGGCTTGTCATGGGCCAGCCCAAGTCCACATAAGGCTTGGAAGTATAAATACCCCTTTCCTCCTTGGAAAGGGGTTGGTTGTTGTTCATTTGTGTTTTCCATTTAATAAAACACACATAGTTTTTCTCTCACTTTCTCTCTCTAGTTTCTCTCTCTAGAAAACATCAACCCACTTCATAGATTCATAGGTTATCAATATTCTACAACTATTCTTATCTTTGGCATTGTATACTTGCCCATAATGGGAAGACTCGAATACAAAAGCTTCAACGTGAAGGTCTTTTGGAAAATATCAATGATGAATCATTCGATAAATGTGAGTCTTGTATATCTAGAAAGATGACCAAGAAACCTTTTAATAGCAATATTGAAAGAGCTACTGATCTACTTGGATTAATACATACTAATGTGTGTGGACCACTTATGTGTCAAGGAAAGGTGCTAGCTACTTCTTAACATTTATGGATGATTATAGCCGTTATGGTTATTGTTAATGCAAAGCAATGCCTAAAAACATTGTTAGTATTAATTAATCTTTCTTAGTTTTGATCACGACAAATTACAAAGACATTTATTGTCAAACACAATCATAAAACAAATTATCTAACAAACACTATCATCAAGGTAATAATCATTACACTAACATATCTTAATCATGCTTAGTGATTATAAAAGTGATTAGCCTTAAAACTCACTTTTGTCAAATGTAACAAAAGATTTTTAATAAACTTTATTTTTAAGAAAATGTTTTATTAAAATGAAAATGTAAATTTGAATATGGCATATTCCAAATACCATAAGAATATCCTTTGAAGGTTTAAACAGCCTTAGATATTTCAGATTCACAAAAAGACAAAAAGGAGTGGAGTCTACTCTCCGTGGTTCCTTAAGTGCCTACGCGGTTCCCTATCGATAAGGAACCGCCTGGGTAGCTAAGGAACCACCCCCAGATAGCCGTTGGCATTTGTCTTCTATAAATAGTGGATCTAATCTGCATTTTCATTAACCCTTTTTGGACATCTCTTTCAGCCTTTTTTGTAACACCCCCAAATATTCATACTTTAGTTCAGCGGAAGAGTCGTTGGTGTTACGGGATAGCACATTACTCAAATCATAGACAACGCATAAAAATCGCGTCGTTTAATAATAAAGCATTTCCATTCATAAATATCAAATTTACATAGGTCCCAAGTCATAGTATTTCATACAATTTTTACAAAGCATTTGAATGGAAATCGTTATTTAAGTGCGAGCCATGAATTCTTGTAGTCTTCCCGAGAATTACCTTCAAGTACCTGAGACAAAACAATGTAAAAGAAAAGGTCAGCGAAAACGCCGAGTGAATTCATAGAGTTTAATAAAACCATTAATATATCATCGGTATATAATTATTACTGAAAATCATTTTGTACAAATCTTTGTAACAGGCCATAAAATAGCCAAAGTCATTTTATACAAATCCTTATCAAAAATCATGATATAGGCTTTTGCCTTCAAAATCATTATACGAACCATTGTCGTAAAAACATCATACAATATGTTTTATAAAGTTGTATAAAGATAAATAAAAATCGTTATATGAATATGGTTATGTAAAACCAAAACACGAACATAACATCACTAATAAGACCCTGTATTGCTAGTCAGTCAATATATCGTAATTCAGTGCGTATAACAGTATTTCGTTATTTGGATTATTATAAGCGCATGACATTGTTACCTTACTACAACAAACAACGGGTAGCTAGCCCGAAACTCAATTTTCCCATCTAAGTTAGCGAGTCGTCACAAAAATCACGCTATTGAAATCTTCTCATACATAAATTCGCTTACCAATCAATGTGGCACGACGGGGATCAACCGCCAAGGCGCGAACTAGGGTGATCGTCCCTAAATAGTACTATTATATGCATAAGTGTCTACCAAATCCCGATAGTTCACAATTCATGCTAATGGGACTTTTAGTGACATAACCTAACTAATAATAATCCATCTCATTTCATTCATCGGGTCATATAATCATTCATCGGGTCATACAATCATTCGGGTCCATATCAATAAGCAAATAATCGGGGCAACTGGTGTCCTATTTTATTAAAACTAACATGTTATCTCCCTCACGGGTTTATAAAACATTTCATAAAACATTCAAAAGAGTGCGAGGCTATGAACTTACGTTGATGTGGGAAAGCGGGTTATCGGCAATTCGGATGTACGGTACGTGCTTCAATCACGGAAACCTAGACAAATTATACTTGTCTTAGACTCTTGTCCAATGACTTTATAAAAATAACAATTATGTATACATATGATGATTTTATATATATGATGATGATCAAGTGGGTTTATACATTCTCATTTACACATTTTAGTGTTATGTATTGGTAACTTTTATACTAGTTTACTAGTTTTACTTATTTACATGTTTTAGGCCGAATAAGTCTATTATAAACCCAATACCTTATATTAGTCCATTTTACACTTTTATTATCAGTATTATACTTTACATGTTGGGCCCAAGTGGGTTAAGCCCAATAAGTAAGTTTATAAGTGTTTTACCAAACTAGTCGGGTTAATAGTCCAATAAGGCTACTTTGGCCCGTTAATGTCTATATGTTGTAAAGCTCGGGTTTTATCGGTTTTTACTTTTTATATAAGTTTATACATCAGTATGTGAGTTTATAAAAGTTTACATTAGACGGGTCCGACCGTCTAAGTTTTATTTGACAAAAACGTTAATCTTTCGGTTTTAGCCGAAAAGACATAAAACTTAGGTATATAGTTTTATAACTTGGAAAAATATTTATACTTGTAATTTATATAACATGTCCCATTTTAATATCAATATATATATATATATATATATATATATATATATATATATATATATATATATATATATATCTCCTTATTTATGATTATTATCAACTAGTGGGTTTTATATATGTATATTTTATATAAATTTTTGAGTGCTTATATTATATACTATTTATTTACAAAATCAGTCCTAAATTTTAAGTCAACTAAAATGTCCATATCTAGAGTTCTATAATGAGATAGGACCTCAAATTTTTATGACAGAAACTACGTGATATGTGCTTCATTTAACTCGTGTATAGCTACTGATGAATCCACCTCTAAGTATTTTAATAAATTCGTCCAAAACAGTGTAGGCAGATTTGCGCTCCAATCTTGTTTTGATCATATCTCACTCATTTTTAGGTTTCCATTGTATGGCCAACTCTCACATGTGTACAAGACCTAATACTTACTGTATATTGATTCCACTTTGCCATTTTATCAGTTTATCATTTGGTTAGTTACTGTTTTTATACAGCCATCTTATTAAGCAAGATTTAACCATTTTACATGTGATTTTCCATCTTTTTACCCATGTTTATCAAATCTATCAACACCAAATCCCCACATAATATTTTTAATCATCATTCAACATCATATACATATACATAAATAAAGAAAATACAAGATTACATAATCAAAATAATAAGAGGATAGGAAGAACAATCTCTATACCACCAAGGTTGTGTAGGTTATGATCAAGGCTTGGATTTTTGATGGAAAAACTTGTGATAGATCATCACCAACTTTGAATACCACCAATAGTTGTAAACTTCTTCTAGAAATCAGCCCTATGAAACAATCAAATCACCTCCTTGGATGTTATAATCACCTCCAATCTTCATGGTTTCAAAGGAGCATCATCATATGTGTTTATAACACAAAGTTTATGGCTAAATTTAATCAAAAAGGGGTGTATGTTCTTGATTTGGGACGAATTTTAGAGAGAGGGGAGAGGAGAGAATGAGAGTGGTATTGCATGTGTGTTTTGTGAGAAAATGGTTTAAGTTGAATGGTATTAGGGAAGTATATACATGTGTTTATGCTTCCTAGTGAAGCTTTGACACATCATTGATGTGGTGGAGCTCTCTTGGTCGTCCCATATTAGTGGGGTGGGGAAAAACCTGTTTTGTCTCATCCCACTAATTTACGGGTATTCCTCGATTCTAGTTTTCTCGATTTGCGTGCCCTCGGGTCGTTTTATGAAAAATGTTTTAAAAATTATGAATCAACGGCACAAAATGAATCTAATAAAAATTGTCTCATCAAAAACGGAGTTCAAAAACGTAAATACGTAATCCTAAGGTTTCCGGTTTAGTCGTAAAGGACGTTAAATTATGCTCGTAAGTCCTTATCTCTTCTCGTAAATTTGTGAGTTTATGAACCAACACAAATTTAAAATCCCAAAATAATATTCACGGATAAATTTATTTTCTTAAATGTCGGACTGTCATAAAAACGGTGTATGTAAACGTAAGCACGTAACGTAGAATCCTCCGGTTTAGAAGTAGTCGATGCTACTTCAAGACGTAAATCCAAATTTCTTCCCAGAAATGAGTGAATTCATAATATAACATTAAAATAATGTTTTTAAATTATACTTGAGAATAAAATATCAACCATAAATTGACGGATTGTCACAGCATTTAACCCTAAACAGGATCTTTGTCCTCAAAGATCGATCTATCCTACTACTCGCTTCTTATAGAGTTAGAGCCATGTGGGTATTTCCTCCACATTCGGTCTTTTCTCACAAGTGTAATCCATTACAATACGCGATTTTCATCAAACATAACTATGGGAATAAGATCAGGCTTAATGTTGACTTACTTTCTCTATCCATGATGTTCACGGGTTTTTGATGAATGCAACTTTTCGCCGATCTAAACTTCATTAAGGAATAGTCAGATTTTCACTTGATAGACATTTAATCAAGTTAGATATACGAATCATAATTTACGCAGCCCTTGAAGTCCTAGGTAGATCCAGCTTATATGCCTTTCAAACCAACTTTTTACATTATCTCAATGGTCCCATACAACGGGGACTTATTTCCCATGATCTTTCAGATCATCAGTTCACTTTTCCATGGTAAATTGTTTTGGCATAACCTCGCTACCCATCCTGTACTTCAAAATTTACATTTCATATTCGCATAACCTCCTGCCCACTACTGACAGTCAATAATCAGATCCTAATATCAACAATCATTTCAGGTCTCGCGGGTTGGGTATTTTGTAAGGTTAGGTTTGTCATCATAGGCAACCTTAAACCTAAAAGACATGTCCAACTCACAATGGGTGTATGTCGGGTGTATTTATTCCAACTCCTACTTACAGATGCTCTCATATTTAGATCCTAACAAGATTCGACCTCGATCCTAATACGATGATTATCAATGATAATCTTTCGAAAAGAAAATGATTATACTGTTTATTACCAAAGGTTAATTATTCAAGCATAAAACAACACTTCAAGTGTTTTGTATCGTTACTTTACCTCGTCCCTTCGATTTGGGGTGGTAAATAGTACTCTCATCAAGGTTCGTTCCCAATGACTTCTAAGCAATTCTCTATAAATTCGATGTGAAGCGAGGATCTTGATAGAGATGATCGATACAGGCACACCATGTTTACACAACTCCTTTAAATACAAAAGAGTCAATTTCTTCATCGAGAATCTATCATTAACAGGAATGATATTAGCAGATTTGGTCAGTCTGTCGACGATGACCCAAATGGAATCAAATTCAGATGATGACCTTTGCAATAGTTAGACGTTTACTAATGTATCAGGCGATGTCTGCCTTCATAATTTGCCATCGGTACAACTTCTTCAGATAAAGATACATTTAATCAAAAATGACATGAATAGAATACTTAATCTTATGAGATTCCAACATAACTAAATCTCACTAACCTCCATATTTAGGCAACCACAAGCGGCCTTTTATACATTTAACGCCATTGGCTTCTCAATTCTAATGGTTCACATTAGCCGCGAACCCCTTTTTATTATCTATATTATCCTTTTTACAAGCATCAGCTATTTTTAAAATGCTTGGCAATTTATTTTGCACAATTATTACTAAGGAACACATCCTAATTAATTCTTTATCCTTTCTATATTATGTGTCAATATCTACATTCACCTTCCCTGATGAAATAATTATCGCGACCACAAATCACTCAGAAATTCTTTCTTCATATTTCTAAGTTTTAGTTTCTTCTCAACTATTATTTTTATCAGTTTTGCTCAATCCGACGTCTAAAGCGTCGATATTATTACAAGTAATTAAATAATAAATATTTAATTTTTATGAAACGTAAACGTAAATTTTTTTAAATTTCTTAGTTCAACCAATTATATAAAAATGTTCAAAATAAATTTGAATTTAATTAACACGATTTTTGTTGATTTATCGAAAATAATTAATAAGATTCGTAAATGTTTGAAAAATCTTTGTTTATACTTTGGTCAATCCCTCTTAGTTCAAGTCATGGTTTATATGGTTTCCTCACTCCCTCTTAGGTTGTCTTGAGGTATGCACAAACATTTACCCTAAAGGAGTTTAGTTATATGTTCTGGGTATAAGGGAATAATTTCTTAAAAATCCTTTGATAAATTATTCGTCAAAACATATTTGCACTTTCTTTTTGGGTAAAACCTAAAGTCTTATATGGCTCTAATTTTTGAAGAGTCAATATAGATTTTATTACCATTAATCACATGTTTAAATAATGTAAAGGATTAAACCTTAAATTACATGTTAAATACTCAAGGTACAGGTTTTCATTGCTCGGCCAACTCGGGGAAGTCTATAAATGATTATTAGCTCCTTCTTATTCTTAGAAACAAACAAATGGTCCTTAATGATCACAACCATAAATTTATCAAATTATAGCCTACACACGTGATTCACCAATTTTATGAATGCTACATGTGCATTGGTCAATCCAAACGACATAACGTGAAACTCATAATGTTCATTAAAAGTTCTGGATGTAGTGATTGGAATAGATAATCTTCTTTGCGGACGTGAAGTTGATGATAACCATGACATGGATCAAATCTTTAGAACATATGCTTGAACCTTGTAAATGATCGAACAAATCTGTCACCTTGGGTAGTGGATATAGATTTTGATCATCAATTTACCTAGTTCATGGTAATTCAACAAACAGAAGGAATAATAACACCATATCTCTTCATGATGATGAGCTTGGTAGAAAAAAAGTCTTCTCCTACAACTCTCTCTGTTGTAGGGTAATTCTTTTAATTCAGATGGTGCTGACGTACAATTCACATGCCACAGGTGCAACACTGGGAATATAATCAATACCAAATTCAACTTGCCTTAATGGCGAAATTCTAGGTAATTCACCAACAAATACCTCCTAAAGTTTCAGATAACAGAAACATCTTTTAATAAATCCACATTAGGTTCTTTCTAGATTACAAGATCTATGACTAGTTCATAACCATTCACGGTATAATTTCAAGTCTAAATGCAGGATATGGTCATCCATCAATAATTATTTAGATCACTTTTGATAATCAACATCTTATAATTTAGGGGAATTCTACTCGAGTTCCCATCAATTAAGACAATGTCGTCCTGTCATAATCAATCAATCCATTCTACTAGAACTATCAACTTTCCAGTTTCGTCACCGTTGATAAGATGTGAACTTCTCAAAAGACTAATAATAACTCATAATCCTTCACAAATTCAAGGATATCAGGAGACATAACTAACCTTAAAAGAGTAAGGTCAACGCATAATCTACGCGAGAGAATTTCAAATCAGATACAAACGAAAACATTTACGAATATGAATATATCCCATGTTTTCATAATTTGAGTACGCATTCGAAAGCTCCTCGGGTCGTTACCCAGGTCATTCAAATGAAATCTAATCAAAAGAAATGATAGGAACGTCGATACATCCAATCGGGTATCAACACTCGGTAATCAGGTACTTTTCCAAAGAATCTCGCCACGGGAGAATTGAACAAAAAGGGAATATCAATTTTCAAATAAGACAAATTCCACAGATGAGTAAATTCGACTTAGAGGAATAAATAGTACGGGCACATATGTAGGTGTCCCCATCAATATGTCCCTATTTTTCACTTCTTGCAGATCTCATAAAATTTCAATCCTTCACAAGTTCAAGGAAAATGTAATGTTTATTAACAATTTTATGGTGACTACTAATCAGCCTTGCATGGTCCCTTCCAAATTGTATGTAGGCGCGCAACTATATACAATTTCAAGATTGACGATGCAATACTCAGTTCGTTAAAATATATATTCATGCTTAATTCAAAATGAATTTACAGATATGTTCTTTATCATGGAAACATTTACGTTTTCCAAGGTGTTTCATAAACAACTTCATTTCGATGACAATTACTTATAAATCTCACTTTGAATAATCCTTTTAGTGATGAAAATTCAATTTTCTCAAAGGATACTGTTTTAACTTTATAAAAACAATGAGTGATCTGCAAAAGAGTGATGAAAAGTTGTTCACCAAGAACTAACTACAATATGATAGGAAATGAGCTTTATCCAAATAATCATGAGGTTCATGATCTCGATGGCACTAAAAAAGAATAATTCACAACGCAACTCAAATCGAGATGAGTGCTTGTTCAATAGCTGCATCACTAATGCGATCATTAGGATGAAGCAATAAAAGATAGATAACATCGACACATGTAGGATTTAGCAATCAAAGGTAGTCTTTTCATTAATCACAAACAATTCAAAATTGTACCGTAACATATTACGTGTCACTATGTCATACAATTCCAAGAACTCATCCTACCAACTGATGTCTCAGTTAAGTTACTGATTATTTTTAAAAGATACCACAATGAATACTAATCTACAAGAGTCATTAGGTGTTCCACATGTCCCGGAAGATCCATCGGTCCCAATTTTAGAAGAAGATTTCTTCAATTTATTTCTTGGACACTGGGCATCCTCGTTAGTGGACAATGGCCTAGGAACAACCCTTAACACGAATCAACAATCATTTAAAACCTTATAATTCAATCACAGAACTTAACGAATTCCTTTTAATAATTTCTTATTCCATACGAGTTAAGTTTTACTTTATTTAAGTTTCAATCAATCTTATACTCAATGCGACATCCTACCTCATTTTCCAATACTTACAACTTTATTTTTAGACCTTAATAGGGCAATACAAGCTCAATATGAACAACACTTAATTTCCAATCCTATAGCTCTTACAACAATAGTTATCAAATGAGTCACTAGTATGAAATGACTCGCACATTCAATTAGACTTCTCGGAAAGGTACTAGTGGCATGAGGCTTTTGGGTAATGGTTCCATTGACAGCCTCAAGTGCAACATTCACCCTTTCGATTCTCAAATTTAAGAATTGGGTGACAACGAATCAGATGACACCTTTCCAGGTGGTAACGTTTTGTCAAACTCCACTCTATAAGGAAAGATCGTCATGACATCGATATCAGATTTAATCTCGCCAATTCTTCTTTAATATCACAATCAACTAATATCAACATTTCTACGAATATCAATCATTTGTTGGGATCATAAATATCCACAACTTGGTTTAGATCAGGGATAGCTAGAATTTCCTACAGGAATAGCTTCGATTAATTTGCTAGGGGAGTTAGGGTTTCTTGTGACAATGTACGTCGTATAAATACCTCGTATAAGTATTAAAATAACCATCAAACAATCATGTAATCAAATTACATCATATATATATATATATATATATATATATTAAATCCAAGTTATATATATATTAAAATAACACTTCTCAGTCTGGCCTTGTCGGTAACTCGGGAATTCTTCGGCACCGTTATAGTCAAAAGATTTTTAGACATTTTGAGAAAAATGTTTATAGTTAAAAGATTTTGAAATGTTTTATTCAAAACATTGGTTTTAAAAATCTTTCGTTCTCTATAACGAGAGCTCTGGTACCAAACTGTAACACCCCCAAATATTCATACTTTAGTTTAGCGGAAGAGTCGTTGGTGTTACGGGATAGCATATTACTCAAATCATAGACAACGCATAAAAATCGCGTCGTTTAATAATAAAGCATTTCCATTCATATATATCAAATTTACATAAGTCCCAAGTCATAGTATTTCATACAATTTTTACTAAGCATTTGAATGGAAATCGTTATTTAAGTGTGGGCCATGAATTCTTGTCGTCTTCCCGAGAATTACCTTCAAGTACTGAGACAAAACATGTTAAAAGAAAAGGTCAGCGAAAACGCCGAGTGAATTCATAGAGTTTAATAAAACCATTAATATATCATCGGTATATAATTATTACCGAAAATCATTTTGTACAAATCTTTGTAATAGGCCATAAAATAGCCAAAGTCATTTTATACAAATCCTTATCAAAAATCATGATATAGGCTTTTGCCTTCAAAATCATTATACGAACCATTGTCGTAAAAACATCATACAATAAGTTTTATAACGTTGTATAAAGTTAAATAAAAACCATTATATGAATATGGTTATGTAAAACCAAAACACGAACATAACATCAATAATAAGACCCCGTATTGCTAGTCAAGCAATATATCGTAATTCAGTGCGTATAGCAGTATTTCGTTATTTGGATTATTATAAGCCGCATGACATTGTTACCTTACTACAACAAACAACGGGTAGCTAGCCCGAAACTCAATTTGCCCATCTAATTTAGCGTGTCGTTGCAAAAATCACGCTATGGAAATCTTCTCATACATAAATTCGCTTACCAAACAATGTGGCACGACGGGGATCAACCGTCAAGGCGCGAACTGGGTTGATCGTCCCCAAATAGTACTATTATATGCATAAGCGTCTACCAAATCCTGATAGTTCACAATTCATGCTAATGGGACTTTTAGTGACATAACCTAACTAATAATAATCCATCTCATTTCATTCATCGGGTCATATAATCATTCATCGTGTCATACAATCATTCGGGTCCATATCAATAAGCAAATAATCGGGACAACTGGTGTCCTATTTTATTAAAACTAACATGTTATCTCCCTCGCGGGTTAATAAAACATTTCATAAAACATTTAAAAGAGGGCGAGGCTATGAACTCACGTTGATGTGGGAAAGCGGGTTATCGGCAATTCGGATGTATGGTACGTGCTTCAATCACGGAAACCTAGACAAATAATACTTGTCTTAGACTCTTGTCCAATGACTTTATAAAAATAAAAATTATGTATGCATATGATGATTTTATATATATGATGATGATCAAGTGGGTTTATGCATTCTCATTTACTCATTTTAGTGTTATGTATTGGCAACTTTTATACTAGTTTACTAGTTTAACTTATTTACATGTTTTAGGCCGAATAAGCCTATTATAAGCCCAATACCTTATATTAGTCCATTTTACACTTTTATTATCAGTATTATACTTTACATGTTGGGCCCAAGTGGGTTAAGCCCAATAAGTAAGTTTATAAGTGTTTTACCAAACTAGTCGGGTTAATAGTCCAATAAGGCTACTTTGGCCCGTTAATGTCTTTATGTTGTAAAGCTCGGGTTTTATCGGTTTTTACTTGTTATATAAGTTTATACATCAGTATGTGAGTTTATAAAAGATTACATTAGACGGGTCCGACCGTCTAAGTTTTATTTGACAAAAACGTTAATCTTTCGGTTTTAGCCGAAAAGACGTAAAACTTAGGTATATAGTTTTATAACTTGGAAAAACATTTATACTTGTAATTTATATAACATGTCCCTTTTTAGTATCTATATATATATATATCTCTTTATTTGTGATTATTATCAACTAGTGGGTTTTATATATGTATATTTTATATAAATTTTTGAGTGCTTATATTATATACTATTTATATACAAAATCAGTCCTAAATTTTAAGTCCACTAAAATGTCCATATCTAGAGTTCTATAATGAGATAGGACCTAAAATGTTTATGACAGAAACTAAATGATATATGCTTCATTTAACTCCTTTATAGCTACTGATGAATCAACATCTAAGTATTTTAATAAATTCGTCAAAAACAGTGTAGGCAGATTTGCACTCCAATCTTGTTTTGATCATATCTCACTCATTTTTAGGTTTCCATTGTATGGCCAACTCTCACATGTGTACAAGACCTAATACTTATTGTATATTGATTCTAGTTTGCCATTTTATCAGTTTATTATTTGGTTAGTTACTGTTTTTATACAGCCATCTTATTAAGCAAGATTTAACCATTTTACATGTTGTTTTCCATCTTTTTACCCATGTTTATCAAATCTATCAACACCAAATCCCCACATAATATTTTTAATCATCATTCATCATCATATACATATACATAAATAAAGAAAATACAAGATTACATAATCAAAATAACAAGAGGATAGGAAGAACAATCTCTATACCACCAAGGTTGTGTAGGTTATGATCAAGGCTTGGATTTTTGATGGAAAAACTTGTGATAGATTAACACCAACTTTGAAGACCACCAATAGTTGTAAACTTCTTGTAGAAATCAGCCCTATGACACCATCAAATCACCTCCTTGGATGTTAGAATCACCTCCAATCTTCACGGTTTCAAAGGTGCATCATCATATGTGTTTATAACACAAAGTTTATGGCTAAATTTAATCAAAAAGGGGTGTATGTTCTTGATTTGGGATGAATTTTAGAGAGAGAGGAGAGGAGAGAATGAGAGTGGTATTGCATGTGTGTTTTGTGAGAAAATGGTTTAGGTTGAATGGTATTAGGGAAGTATATACATGTGTTTATGCTTCCTAGTGAAGCTTTGACATATCATTGATGTGGTGGAGCTCTCTTGGCCGTCCCATATTAGTGGGGTGGGGAAAAACTTGTTTTGTCTCATCCCACTAATTTACGGGTATTCCTCGATTCTAGTTTTCTAGATTTGTGTGCCCTCGAGTCGTTTTACGAAAAAAAATTTATAAATTATGAATCAACGGCACAAAACGAATCTAATAAAAATTGTCTCATAAAAAACGGAGTTAAAAAACATAAATACGTAATCCTAAGGTTTCCAGTTTAGTCGTAAAGGACGTTAAATTATGCTCGTAAGTCCTTATCTCTTCTCGTAAATTTGTGAGTTTATGAATCAACACAAATTTAAAATCCCAAAATAATATTCACGGATAAATTTATTTTCTGAAATGTCGGACTGTCACCAAAATGGTGTATGTAAACGTAAGCACGTAACGTAGAATCCTCCGGTATAGACGTAGTCGATGCTACTTCTAGACGTAAATCCAAATTTCTTCCCAAAAATGAGTGAGTTCATAATATAACATTAAAATAATGTTTCTAAATTATACTTGAGAATAAAATATCAACCATAAATTGACGGATTGTCACATTTTTTCTCATATCTAATCCTAGTCATTTGTAAATCATCACTTAATGTGTTAAGTATGTTTACTCATGATTATCCTCTTGATCTCCTTCTTTACCTTGTCTAAAGAGAAGATCACCCACACACTTGTGATGTGATTAAAGATGAAGCATTGATGAAGATCACCTTCTCCTAAAGATCTAGTCTTGTTCATCATTTGTTTATTTGTGTCTTATGTAGATCCAATGTATTTGTGAATACTTGGACTAGTTGTGTTCATCCAAGCTATTTATGAATATTTGGATTAGAGTTGTGTAAATCGTTTGCACATGTGTGTGCTTGGATTTGTGTTGTGTAGATCCAAGCTACATGTGTGTACTTGGATATGTTAAGTTGAGTTGTACTTAGTTGTGTTAGTTCTCATAAACTATAAAGTGATGTGGTTGTGTCTTATGAGTTCTCACTAAACTATAAAGTGATATGTAGTTGTGTTGTGTGAAGTTCTCACTTAACTTCAAAGTGAAGAGTCGTGAAGATTGGTTCTAGCTTTGGACTAGAACTCGACATCTAGCCTTGTGTCGGAAAATGGTGAAGTAGGCAACGTTGTGAAGATTGGTTCTAGCTTTGGATTAGAACTCGACATCTAGCCTTGTGTCGTAAAATGGTGAAGTGGGCGACGTTGTGTAGATTGGTCCTAGCTAAGATTAGGTCTCGACATTTAGCTTAGTGTCAGAAAATAATGTATGCGACGTTGTAAGGTTTTCTCCGCCAGGAAAGGGAGCTTGTGGATATAGTGGAAATCTCGAGTAAGGTGTACTCGTGGAGTGGAGTAGGAACGAGGATAGAGCTTCGTTGCCGAGCCACTATAAATCTTGGTGTCTTCCTACTAGGTTGTTTCTTTCCTTACTCATTACTTACATTCATTATCATTATATTTACTACATATTGTTAATGCATTCGAATTGAACCTAATCATTATGCAACTAGCTTTCAAGCAAAAGATAGTTTTAACATTCACCTAATTGAAAGGAATTTTAATTAGGAGATAAACTGATGATAAACTATTCAACCGCCCTTCTAGTTTCTACAATTGGTATTAGAGCGATGGTGACACAAGATCTTTGAAGTATATTGTACTTTAAAACTTGATTCGATCCATTGTCTCCTCATATTAGAAGGTTAAGTTGTACTAAAGTTTTTCTTTGGTCAAAACTATTTTTTGTTGAAAATAAGCCTTTTAAGTTGATAATATTGCACCTCATTTAGATTAGTAGTATTAATGCATTTTAGATTTACTCTTGAAATGTATCTACTAGTTTGCATCTTCTTATGTGTAGGTACTCATGAAGATAAATCATTCTATTGATTGTGGATTGAGTTACTTACACTTGTAGAAGACTCATCTTCTTTGATTTCCAACATCATTAAATGATGATATCAAGATGGACAGGAGTGATACTAGTCCCTAAAGACTTAGTAGTCATTATTAGTCATAGTTGGGCTTTGAATTGGTTCCTTGAAATCTTGGAATGCAATTTGTGGCCAAGGTACGTTTTCGTTCTTCCACACGCCCTATTGATCATTATTTTGATAATTATTTGACTATATGCTTGTTCTTGGCATCCTTGCCTTGACATTTGTTTGTGGTTTTTGATTCTTTCCTTTTTCCCTCTCAAACCTTCATTGCTTGGATACTTGACTCACTATGGAGATGTATGGTGAGTTAGTAGAAGCTTAAAGTATCAAGCATAATTTCCATGGTTTGCACCCTTACGGTTAGTAGGCCTAATGTGTAACTTGTGCAATTAAGCTCATCTCTAGGATGATTAGTGAATCCATTGAGATACCAAACTACTTCATTAAGTTGTAGGTGGATTTTACACATTTGGAATTGAAATATTCCAAGGATATTGTCATTGTTAATCCTAGCAATAATTATCCGATCATGTGGGAGAGAAAGTGAATCTATACTTTGCTCATGTTTTGAAATAGAATAAGACTACTCTTCATTACCAAAGCAGTTTAGACTTTAACCGGAAAGGCACGTCTTAAACCACTATATATGACATAAGCTCTTCGTCTCCTCGATTTGAAGAATGTCATTTGTCTCTTGAGCAATGTTCTTGGTCTTGATTCACTTCCCTTGACTCCTCTCCCCCTTGCTTCTTTGCTACGAGTAGTCGTTTGTCTGGTTCGGTCTTTTCTTATCTCGATTCAGCTCGTAATCCTTCAATAAAGCATTATTACCTAGTGTTGTGGTAGTCCAATGATATCCTAAAAGGTTTAACATATATTTTTAAGTACTTTAAAATTTTTGGTTTTCAAAAATTCTTTGTTTTTCTTTGATAAAACTGGCCACTGTAGGCGGTTCCTTATCAGGCGCGATTCAAACGCGCGGTTCCTTATCGATAAGGAACCGCGGGCAGAAATTCGCTAAAGCGCCAGTTTTGTCAAAATATTACTTTTCAAACAAAACCTCTCTCCTTCACACACACAGCCGACGAAAATACCCAGTTTTCCACCATTGTTGTTTTTTCAAAACCTTCAATTACTCAAGATCAATTGATTTCGATTTGTGGGTTTCACTCATCCTTCATCAAAGATCAATTATCTGTAAGTCATTTCTTTCAACTTCATCTAATTTGTTCTAGGGTTCATACATTCATAATTTGGGCTTTTTAAAATTGACATTGAATTAGAACCTTACTAGGAATAAGAGTTGACATGGTATTGTTACTATGATTCCTTAGGTTCACATTCATTGAGATTTCACTAAAACCCACTTGTATAACAAATCCGAATTTTGACTAAATAATTTTGGTTAATTGATGGAATTGATATGAACCCATGAACAAGTTGGTAATAGCATTGTCAAATGCTTACCTAAAAACCTTGTTTCTAAAAACCAATGTTCAAGTTCATTATTGATCTTACATGGTCAATGTGTCATTATTTATGATGAACTTGGTACATTGTGAATATGAGAATGATAAGGATTAAACCTTGGTTTGTCAAGAGATTGATGAAACACATTCTCATTTTCTTTGATTTTTGGTTTATATGTAACATATGAGTAATTGGGGAAATATGTTTGTATGTTATTTTTTGGTACTGGCATGACTTCGGGATATTAAAATGACCACCTACTTACTAGAAGATACATGCCTAATCTTTCTTTGTTAAATAAAACTCGCTCTACTCAAAACACTTATTATAGTCTTGAATCTTGTTGTTTCCATGAAGGACGTATTGTTCCTTCTAACTTTCTTGGACTTGACTTCATTCGATTCATGTTCAATACCATTGGCTTTGATTGTTTGCTTTATATAGATGATCCAATCTTTCCTTCTTTCCTCATGGAATTCTTTAACTCGTTCAAGCTAATGTGCATCAACAATGGTCTATCTATAAGATTTTCCATCAAGGGGAAAACCTTTGTGTACACTCTTGAGGAATTTGGTAAGATTCTCAGAGTTCCATACGAAGGTGAATGTAGGTTCACTGATGCTTGGGGTTTAAACCACTTAGAATCGGCCCCTATTGATGTGCATTATGTGACCGAGATTCCTTCGGCTACGGCCATCTCTCGTTCCATTGCTAAACCTCGTGAACATCCTATTCTTGGTAATTTTGAAGGAGATTTTCGTGCTCTCACTCCTTGGGAATTACTAACTAGCGATCTTAGTGATTTTATGATCCCTTGGGCCTAAATCATTAGGGAAAATGCAATGTGTTTGGATGGTGATCGCAAACATGTACCCACTTGTCTTGCACATATGTTGTATTGTGTTGCTACCACTACTCCATACAACCTTTCATGTTTCATAGCTAGAAGAATATGATTTGTTCTCAATGGATCTCGTTCTACTCTTCCATATGCCATGATTCTCTCACGGCTTCTTAAGAGAGTTCTTCTTGACTTTCCACCTCTAAATCCTTCATCTTTTCACTCTGTGGATCGAGTCATGCTTCCTATTGAAGGGAATGTCTCTTCTGTACCCACACATGATTCAAATGAAGATGAAAATGTCTCTCAAGACAATTCTCTCAATCCTTGTTATAACTTGTCATCATCTATCTCTCAATTGTCTTCACTAGACATTAATTCAGACTATCAGTATTGTCTCAATCTTCATCTTCAAGATCGAATAAGAAGTGAATCAAGGCAAGGAGGAAATGCTCATAGATGAATGATATATACCACTCTTTAGTGACTAACATGTGTGTAAACATGTTTGGATTGTTGATCTTAATCTCTTTTATCTTTATTATTAGGATGTTATGTATTCATTAACTAATACTTTGTGTTTGGATTATCTAGTATTTTAATCCTAATTATCCATGTTATCGATCTTTCGATTTGCATGGCTCTATGCATCGTGTGTGTTAGTTAGCCTCCTAGTTTTTTATTATTAGTTCACTTTGGCTTGATAAACCTTGGTATAAAATCTGGGCTAGCAAAATTTTGAGGAAGTGCTATTTTTGAACACCTCTGGTCGCGGTTCCATATCAAACCCGCGGTGCCTTACGATAAAGAACCACGGGTCTACGTAAGGAACCGCCTAGTACTGTTTCAACAGAATCTTTGCTTTAAACTGTTATCCTTAATCTGCGTAAAACTTCGATAATTGTTTTGCAAAAACTTGCACTTTCCTAAACTAGGCTACCTAATTTCACTATTCACATAAAATGATTTTAACCTATTACTAGTTTGGATCATCCCCTTCTCTTCTTAAACCCTTCATTGTTGATTGTGTTCTTCATCCCTTCAAATCTTCTCTAAACCTTAATATACAACCATGGTATCTACTAGAACATCCAACTCCTCCAAAACTTCCTCATCCAAAAGAAACCTTAAGATGAAATTCAAGTTTCCTAAACTTGGCTCTCTATCTTCTCACAAACCAAAAAGTGAAGCCTCACCTATTTTCATCTCTTCATCACTTTCACCACCACTTGCTTCATGGAAGACAAACTCAACCCATGGTACTAACCATTCACATGGTTCTACCTCCTCTTCATTCCAATCAAGAATGAATGAGTTTTCCTCACCACTCACTTCTGGTCCTCCCTTAAATGTGAATGCTCAACCTCATCAAAGAATTCCCTTCGTTTTTTATCCTCTTCCTTTCACTCCACCAAATTCACCCATATCACCCTTGGATACCATACCTTTTCTACATATTCCTCCCTCCAACACTCCACTCTTGGGGTTCCCATTTTCCGTTTCTTGGGTGATCCACACTTGTTTGACTTCTTCATGCACAATGGAACCAATTGTCCTTGTTTCTTGAACAACTTTCACCTCATTGATTTCCTTAGGTTGGAGATGATTGGGGCTCACATCAAGTTGCAAAGCTTCTTGTTGAACCTATTTGCTAATCCTCCTCCTCCTAGGAGATGAATGATGGTCTTCAAAATAATATGCTTTTAAAAAAAAGGGAAGGTCAAGCCAAAGAGGACTATGAATTCAAGACCTAGTTTTAGCTATCTTTGTAGTAGTTAATTGTCATTTTAATTCTTGTATTTATTTTCTTTTCCCTCAAGATTTTCTCATGTGGATGATCTATGGATTTAGTTTTATGTGTTTTAACCTATGTGATCACATTTATTAACTTCAGTTTATTTAAAATTGAACCTAAATATATCACAACCTATAAAAACTTGACTTAAAATTGGATCAGAATGTTATCTAAATATTTTGTCACCCTTTTTCAAGACATTTTTTTGTGAATGTGTTGCTTTCATACAACCCTAGCATAATCTAGTGCTAAAAGATGTAAAAATCCAAGATTTGCAAAATTTTGAGAAAGTCTTATTTTTCTCCAAAACTTTTGAAAATCATGGTTTACTGTCCCCTGGACGCGGCTCCTTAGCCCCCAGGTGGCTCCATATCAATATGGAACCGCGTGCTCTATTAAAGAACCGCGTACAGGAAAGTCGTTCTTGGCCTATTTTTGCTCTTTCTTCTTTGACCACTGTCTTGATTAAGATTCTTTGTTTACCCAATTTGGCTAAACATTCCCTAAAACCTTTTATTTTCATTTCAAATCTTTTCCTTGTCTATTTTCTTTAAATTCTTCTCTTTTGGGAGTTCTTCTCTTCATCCCCCATAATGCCTAATTCTTCCATTCCTAACCTTGACATTTCTTTGTCACAATCTTCTCAACCTAAAGCTTCTTCTTCTAAGCTTTCAAAGAAACCAAAAATCTCGGTTCGACCCATTTGGATAAAAAAGAACAAGAATCCTCATGATTCTTCTTCTCCAAAATCCTCCAAGAACTCCTCTTTCTCTCTGATTCAATATTGGAATGAGACTTACTCTATATATCCAATTACCGGAGAAAAGGAAATTCTTCCACCACCACCTAAACCTTTCAACTCTCCTCAACTCAATGACCTATCTTCTTTCCCTAATCTTACTAGGCATTGTGAATACATCTCTTATCCATTATCTCCCTCTCCACCAAACTCTAATTTTGATGGACCTCCCCCATCTAACGACTTTGTTTTGCATCATGGTTCCTCGTGTGCTTGTTGTCGTTTTCAACAAATTGAACTTGCTCATATCTATGACAAGCTAAATTTCCTTAAATTCCTCCTCACTCGACCTCCTCTCTAAGTTTTCGTTCCCGTGAACAAAACTTCGAATGATGCTTCGTCGTCTTTCTTTTCCAACTAAGGCACATTTTCTACTTTAGTTGTTTGAGTCAATTAAACTTAAGCAATCTTGGAATATTATCACTATTAGAGTAGTTTATGCTTTGTGGTTTATTTTCCATATTTTTTGCTTTAAATATTCATATTGTGTGTATGAATATTTCTCTTGTATGTTATTTCATATTTGTGTAATATGAATGTTATTTGTGTTATCTTTCCCGCTAATTCTATTTCACACATTTGTTAAAGAGTTGATTATGGTTAAAACTTACAATTAATTATGGGTGATTCCCTAAATTCTAAATTTTAACCCCTTGACATTTTAATCATCTTTGATTGGTTTGGATGTCTCTTTTCTTCCTTTATTCCACCAATTAAACTATGATGTTGTCAATACATACTCTCTGGACATACTTAAAAAATGCTTGCTTCTAATTTGATATTTCTTTTCCTTCTCCCTCTCAAGTTAGTTAGTAGGTAGTGCACATATATACATTGGTGTTTCTTTTCTTTCTACTAACCTTTGTGTAGCATGTCACCTTAGCTCATTTACTTGGTGCCCCATGCAAGGGGGATTAAGCACCAAGGGGGAGCTACTAGCAAAGTCCCGTTCTTTTCTTCTTCAAAGACTTGTGCTAACCTTTTTTCTTCGACAAAGGCGGAGAAATGATAGTGATAAACTCGTTAATAATTCGAATAAACTTGTATTTTACGTAAATGAGTTTATAGTTTGTCGTAATCAAAAAGGGGGAGATTGTTAATGCAACGCAATGCCTAAAAACATTGTTAGTATTAATTAATCTTTCTTAGTTTTGATCACGACAAATTACAATGACATTTATTGTCAAACACAATCATAAAACGAACGAGACTTCCGGAACCCGTGTGATGCACTAAGGGGTCATGGGGTTGCTCTTTTGCGGCGTGATATTTTTCGTTAAATTAAAATTAACATATCGGATTCATTTAGGATCTATTTGTGGAGCTTGGTGTCGATATTTGGTGTTTATGTATTATTTTATAATTTATGTATAATGTTTTTCATTATTGTTTACTATGATCTTAATTTTGAACAAATTGCAATATTTAGTATTTCTAATTTCTAAACGGTATGATTTGGTAGTTTAACGGTATTTATGTTAATATTATGTTGTCTAAATGTGAAAGTCCCTAATCAATGCTAGAAACACTAATCTTAACTTAATCAACACAAGGTATTACTTTTCAAACGTAATCTTATAATTGTATAATAAAGAATTACAAGTGTTATGGATAACACCGTTTGATGACAATGTGTTGTGCACACTTTGAACAACTATAAACCCTAACTTATGAATACAGTCGTAGCTGTTTGATTCACTAAGTTGTATGCAATAATGTTATGAATATCTCAAAGTGTTAAACATTAATGCATGGATACACATCCTATTTATAGTGTTACGAGATTGACCTAAATAGTACTTGATGGTGACTACACAAGCTTTTACAAGTTCCCACATCAGTCACATGATGTCCTTCTATTCTTGGTAGTCTTCCATTATGCTTTAAGGAAACAGTTGTCAAAACAGTTTCCTTTTTCTTCATAGTCTCGAACACATAAATAACATGTCCAAAGTGTGCTGAGTGTTAACAGGGTATTGCCACCCCTGTTAACCCTCAACCCCTCAGAGTCCCTGATACATCTTGGTTGTTATCCATCACAGCCAATGAGTATGTCTTCCAGTAATCTTTGACTTCCTTGACAATGTCTCTAACATGGACTCCTCTGAGGTTGCTCACAAAGACTTGGATCTATGTGAGTCTTGTGAAACTTGCCTGCCTCCTAGGCACAGGCAAGGGACTATCTAATAGCCTAATTATGTTTAAATCTATGATCAGGGAATCTTACAAGTTTAGATTCCCAACAATCTCCCCCTATTTAAACATAAATAATGCTAGATCTAACAAAGTTAAGGTAAGTGAGTTGACAGCTTCTTCTTACTCATAACAGATCTAAACAAACATACCTCATGATTTTATTAATACTTAAAGAAAATTACAATTACATTACATAAGTAAAATAAAAGGTGAAGGTAAAATTGGGCTGTGAACATCTTCAATAGTCATCATTTTTAATCCTTTCTTCAGCTTCAGACAAGTCCAATCTGTTATCTAATTCTTCCTGCAAAGTCTTTGCAAACTTCTTGGAATACTCTGTGTTGATCTTGAGTGACTTCTTGTGACAAAGTAGCTGAATTGTTGAAGCTAAGCACAGCTCATCTTCTCTTTGAAATGCATACTGGCAAGCACTGTTCATGAATGCCATTCCTCTTTCAGGCTCTGTGTATGTCTGACCATCAACAGGGCCAACTATACCATTGGGTAGGATCAAATCCCTGTGCATGCCATCCACTTGAACATCATTTGTAACAAAAGTTTCTTTAACAAGTTGAGAAATTCTTCTTCTTTTGTTGCCAGTCTTTGGGGGTTCTTGTTCAAAAAGCTGTGGTGGGGGATCAGTCTTGAGTTTGGCAGCTATTTCTTTGATCCAGGTAAACTTGGCCTTAATAGTCTTAAGCAAGAGAAAATTGGCCTGTCCAGTTCTTTTGGCAGCTAAGGCTTCAAGTTCGAACCATTCTGATAACCCAAGTGCCTTTAGCCTGAAGTTGTCAAACACATTCGTATTTCCCTGTTGGTTATCCCTCCATAAGATCATTTGTGGGGTGTTCGTGGATTTATGAATGGTGTATTTGAACTTGGTTATCTTGCCAGGGGCATATCTGTTGTTAACGCAGGCCTCATAGTCAGCTTTGACTTTCCTTAGTGCCTCAGCGCGTTTTGCTTCCATTTCCCTCAACCTTTGTTTTTGCTTTTCTCTTTCAGGTGGAGTCATCTTCCTTAGAGTAGCTTCATTCAATTCTTTGGCTGTCTTGAGTTCATTTAATCTCTTGAATTCCTCAGCCCGTTTCTCTATTTCTTCAGGGGTTAAAGGAATCTCATTGGAAGGTGTAAAGGTTGAGAATTAGGAAAGGTCTGTGGTGGATCCTCCTGTCTCTAGCATCGCAGCTATTTTCTTGAGTTTGGTGTCTGTATCAACCAAAACTATCTCCTTTCCTTTCTTCGAGACAGAGGACTCCACACTTATGTTTTTCAAAACATCAGCTCTTCTGATAAATGATGTTTGAGCCTGAGTTTGAATTGCTTTGGGGAGGGAGCTAACAGTGAACTTTAGCTTCTTGGCAGCTGGTTCATCATCATCCCCAGGCTCGCTTGTGTTAACCAAAGCCAGGGACTTTGATGAGTCAGCTCCATCTTGATTCTGTTGCTCCCCCTGAGTGTTATCCTCATCATCAGGTATTATAACAGGTGTGATGACTTGGAGAGGAACAGGTGTAATGGTGTTGTGAGCTGATGATGAGCCTTGTTTAGCAGATGCAAGGTTGAGTGTTGTTTCTTTCTCCCCCTCACGTTCATCCTGGCTACGCAGACGTTTGGATGAACGTGTTTGAAAATGCCTTGCAATCTGTTCAACAGAGGCAACCATAGCACGTTGCCTCTTCCTTGAATCCCTGGCAATCTTCAGCAGAAGGTTGCCATTTTCATTAGTGTTGGCCTGAACTCGACTGACAATGAAGTTTGCATGACGGTATTGCGTGTTGCGAACAACTTCAAATTGTCTGTGCATAGTTAGCTCATGCTCATGAAGTAGGGCAGGGACCTCTGAGTCAATGACATCCTTCATTCTTGTTGAAAGATGACTAAGTCCCTGTGCTACACCTTTCCTTGCACCATCCTTGAATGATTCAGTAACCGCCTCAGCCACAGCCTTTTTTATGATTCCAGGGAATGTAACAGTGAAGTTGTGCATTTCAGACTTGATCACATCCAGCTTCCTTGATAAACGTTCAATGTCTAATTGATGATGAACAGGCTGAAGATTATGTATGTTGAGGCTTTGTTGAGCATAATCATCCCCCCTTGGAAAAAGATCAAAGTTTGTTTGGGCAGGATGATCAAACATCAGAAATTCAGCTGTTGGATCATAGGCTGGGCGTTGGAAGACTGTTGTTGTTGAGGTAGCAGAGTTTGGAGTAACAACAGCGTCCTTGGGAGGAGGAGTCTTATTGTCAGCTGGTGTGGACACAGCTATTTCTTTGGGAGGAGAGACAGATAGCTGATCTTCCTCATCTTCTTCATCCTCCTCCTCAAACATCCCTTCAGGGATTTCATCTTCAGGCATTGACTCTAGATCAGAGACATCATCCTCTAATGATAGCATTTATTCATTAGTATTGAGCAGAGGCTCATCGTTATGAGGTTGATCTTGAGTTATTTTATCAGCCTCCTTCTCTTGTTGTACCTGAGAGTCAGTGACTGTCTGTACAATTTCAGCCTGCAAATTGTTTAAATTAGTAACAGGGAAAAAGATAAGGGGAATGGTCGCCATTTTGCTGTCCCAGAGAGGCTGAGGGTGATTACTCAGCCACTCCAAAGGATAAATCCTTAGGATTCTTTTAAGTGTGAAAAAAACTATGGTTAATGATTGCCATTCGCTGCCCCTAGGAAAGTTGAGTGTGATTATTCAGCCCCCCCAAAAGGTTAAAACCTTTGGGACTCTTTTGATTGTGAAACATATGTTATTTATGGATCGCCATTCGCTGCCCCTAGGAAAGCTGAGGGTGATCATTCAGCCCCCCAAAAGGTTAAGAAACCTTTGGGACTCTTTTAAGAGTGAAACATATGTTGTTAAAGGTCGCCTGTTACGCTGCCCCTAGGAAAGCTGAGGGTGATGATTCAGCTCCCCCTGAAAAGGATAAATCCTTTGGGAATCTTTTAAGGAGGGAACCAAGAGGCTGTGTGAAGTACAGCTAATCAAGGTTGAGACATAAGTGTATTCAGGTTGTTGTTAGCCTGAATACTGTCTAGAGGGTGCAGGGTCATCGGGGTGCTTTATAAACACAAATGAATCATTCCCTGGTGCAAAGACAGGGTGTATAGAAGTCTTAAAGAGTTCTAAGTGCATTGACAGACTTCTATGGGTCGAGGATTACCCTAACTTCACCACTCTCTCCTACAGACAATTGAGAGTGGCTGCTTGTGAACTCTAAAAATGTACACTGATTACCTGTGAGATATCAGCTGGATTAGGCTGGTTTCCTGTCGTCTCAGCTGACTTTGAGACACTAGACCCCTGTTGTTGGTCAACAGAAGTGTCTGATTCCACAAGAGTATATGGAACAGATGAGGTGTCTGTCTTCTTTCCCTTGGCCTTAGTAACAGCTTTGGTGTGGGAAGAAGAGGGGATTTTCTTCTTCTTAGGCTGTTGGCCAGAAGAAGCCTTGGACTTGGTAGTGTGCTGCCCAGAGGTCAAAGACTTAGACTTGCAGACACACTAGAAGTATTCACCTTCTCAGAAGAAGGGAGCAAGGACTTCTCAGCTGTTGGTAGTTTGTTGGCCACGTTCATAATATGTGAGGTGACAGGGACATCTTCAGCTCCTATTTCTTTGTAGATGGCACTTGTGATGCGGTAGGGCTTCAGAGCAGTCAATGCAGAGTTGTGGTAGTTGTCGCCCAACAGACTTTCAAAGATCAGAGATAGGAAGCGAACATAGCAGATATTCTTTTCTTTGACTTGATTTCTTCCCTTCAGCTGTTCTACAAGGTTGGAGAAGAGAATGCTTCCAACATCAAAATCAGCTCCCCAGATCAGCCCATATGCAATAGCTTGATGGTTGAAGGACATCTGATCTTGGGATCCATGCATTCCTCCCAGGGATTTAACAATGTTGGTTAAGAGGACACGCCACATGGGAGTGAAATACTTAATCTTCAAAGGAGATTTGGAGAGGACCTCAGCTGGTGTAAGGGCAGGGTTTACATCATGGCAGGGTTTGAGTGTGGCCAGGGCTTCTTTGACAGCCTTTTTATCAACAACCTTAAGGCATTCATCTCCATGTTTCAATCCAGCCACACTCGAGAAATCTTTAAGGGAGAAAGCGAATGGGTGTTCATTGCATGAAAGGCTAAAAGTTATTGTGTCATCTACCACTTCAGCAGAATACCAAAATTCCCTAAGGTATTCTTGGTAAAAGGTGGACAGGGATTTGGTAAAGGATTCACTTAGGTCACAACTTTGCATGAAGCTAACCAGATTTGAGTAGGTCCTATTAGGAGCCTTTATCCATCCAGTGGCGTTGTTGGAGGCAAGGATGCTTTCGTTGATCTCGAAGTTGACATTTGTTGCTTTAGGAACTGAAAACGCCATGGATTTAAGGTCGAAGGAGAAAGAAAATGAAGGATGGGTTAAGAGAGAGAAGTACTTAGAGAGAGAAATAGATTTGAGAAATGAGAATGTTGGTGGGTGAGAAGAGAGGAGAGACAATATATATATTCAAACTACGTAAACAGTTATTCAACCGCATTAAATGCAAAGTGAGAAAATGACTGCTCAAGTGGGTCCCTTGACCTTTCAAAACTTATTTGTCTCCTCGTTATTCAAAAAATAAATGATTAAATATTTGAGAATGTTTTTTTGCATTTACTTGGAAATTAACTACCTAGTTTCATGTGAAAAACATTTAATATAGAATCAATCATTTAATGAACACATTTAATATCAAGCCACAGGCTTTGAGATATTGAACATCCCTAGCTCAGCAACTAGCCTGTTGAACGAAGGTTCAGCCAAAGGCTTTGTAAAAATATCAGCTAGTTGCAGCTCTGTGGGAATAAAATGCAGCTCAATATCTCCCTTCATTATATGATCCCTGATAAAATGATACCTGATATCAATGTGTTTGGTTCGAGAGTGAAGAACAGGGTTGTTGGATATGGCAATGGCGCTGGTGTTGTCACAAAATATTGGCACTTTGTCATATAGAATTTCATAGTCAGCCAATTGACTTTTTATCCAGAGCACTTGAGCACAACAGCTGGCTGCAGCGACATATTCTGCTTCAGCTGAAGACATAGCCACTGAGTTTTGCTTCTTAGCACTCCATCCAACCAATTTTCCTCCTAGGATTTGACAGCTGTCTGAAGTGCTTTTCCTGTCAATACAACATCCACCATAATCTGAATCTGAATAGGCCTTGAGATCAAAGCCTGATTCCTTTGGATACCATAGGCCTAGGGATGGTGTTCCTTTGAGATACCTGAAAATTTTCTTAACAGCCACTAGATGGGATTCTTTTGGGTTAGCTTGGTACCTTGCACAGAGACATGTGGAGAATTGGATATCAGGACGACTAGCTGTCAGATACATGAGTGACCCAATCATGCCTCTATATAAAGTCTCATTAATAGAGACCCCTGACTCATCAGGGCCCAAGTTGTTGGGTGGAAGCATGGGAAATTTCACTGATGCACAATCAGCTAAGTCATATTTTTTAAGTAAATCCTTAACATACTTTTCTTGACAAATTGAAATTCCCTTAGGACATTGTTTAATTTGAAAGCCCTAAAAGTAAGTTAATTCACCCATCATACTCATCTCATATTTCTTGGTCATTAATTTAGCAAAACGTTTACTAAGATTGACATTCGTTGACCCAAAGATGATATCATCCACATAAATCTGCACAATGATGAAATCACTCTTATCCTTGAAGGTAAAGAGTGTTTTATCAATAGAACCCCTGACAAATTTATTTTCAGTTAAGAAATTAGAAAGAGTTTCATACCATGCTCTTGGATCTTGTTTCAGCCCATACATGGCCTTGTGAAGTCTGTACACATGGTTGGGAAACTCACTGTTCTCAAATCCCTCAGGTTGTGCAACATACACTTCCTCAGCCAAATCACCATTGAGGAATGCACTCTTTACATCCATCTGATACACAGTGATGTTCATATAAGCAGCATAAGCAAGGAAGATTCTGATGGCTTCAAGTCTTGCAACTGGAGCAAATGTTTCATCATAATCAATTCCTTCAATCTGAGAAAACCCCTGTGCCACCAGTCTGGCCTTGTTTCTGATGATGTTCCCAATTTCATCCATCTTATTTCTATAGATCCATCTAGTGCCTGTGATATTCTTTCCAGGTGGAGCTGGCACTAGTGTCCATACTTTTTTCCTTTTGAACTGATTGATTTCTTCTTGTATAGCAGCTACCCGTCCTTCTTCTACCAGAGCCTCAGCTACTCTTTTATGTTCAATTTGTGAGAGAAATTCAGCAAAGAGACATTCATTGGCTGAGGCAGACTCTGAATCTTGGATTTGCTGTCTAGTTGTGACCCCTGCATTAGGTTCTCCAATAATGTTGACAAGAAGAATGTGTTGATCTCTTGACCACTTATTTTGAGGAGCTGGAGACTCAAGGACAGGAACACTTGTGGGCACAGCTGGTACAATTTGAGTTTCATCCTGCTGACTAGGAGGGCTTTCTTCAAAGACTACTTTAGTGTCAGAGTCTTCTTCAGCCATACCAAGAGGTACAACTTCATTATCATCAGGAGAGTCTTCAGGGATTTGAAGAATTGGTGAGTCATTAATAGCATTAGAAGGAGAAGGACTACCAGAGGTTTGTGGTTCTTCTTCATCAATTTCCTGAGAGGTAGGAACTTCTATGTTGTAAGTAGACAGAGGGTCAAAGGCAGGGACATAAGGAGTGAGAGTGTTGGAGTGATGATGACTGGTAGGTCTGGGTTCTGTGAACTCATCACTTGGGAAAGATACATTTTCATTAAAATCAATTTCATCACCCTCTGTTCCTGTTCTCTGTATGACTTCATCATCTTCATTGAATCTAACATGGAAGGTTTCTTCTACTTCTTGTCTTCTGATGTTGAATACTCTGAATGCTTTGGCTGTTGGAGAGTATCCCAAGAAGAAACCATCATCAGCTTTTTCATCAAACTTTCCAAGTTTATCCATGTAGTTATAAATGAACACAGGGCATCCAAACACATGAAAATAGCTGACATCTGGAGATCTTTTTCTGAAAACTTCATAGGAAGTTTTACCATGTCTTTTGACAATGATTGATCTGTTTTGTGTGTAGCAGGCAGTGTGAACAGCTTCTCCCCAAAATTGCTTTGGTAAGGCTGCACCATTCAACATAGTTCTGGCTGCTTCAATCAAAGTCATGTTTCTTCTTTCAGCCACACCATTTTGTTCAGGGGTGCCAGCTGAAGAGAAGTTCTATGAAATCCCTTTTTCATCACAAAAAGATTCAAGTTGATGATTCTTGAATTCAGTACCATTATCACTTCTTAGAGCTTTGACTCTAACATCATTCATATTTTCAACCTGTCTGATGAAGGACATGATGGTTTCAGCTGCATCACTTTTCCTTCTAAGTAAGAACACCCATGTGTATCTTGAAAATTCATCAACTATAACCAAGGTGTATTTGTTGTGATTAGTGGTCTGAGGTTTGACAGGCCCAAACAAATCCATGTGAAGGAGATGTAAGCACTTGTCAATAGAGAATGATTGCCTAGTCTTGAATGAAGACCTGTGATGCTTTTCTTTGACACAGGCAGAACAAGTCTTGTCTTTAGAAAACATTACTGAAGGTAGACTAGCAACCAGGTTTTGAGTGGCTATCTTGTTGATGTTCTTGAAGTTGAGATGAGACAGTCTTTTGTGCCACAGCCAATTGACACTTTCAGATGCTTTAGCAAGAAAACAATTTGAGTTGTCTTCAGAGCAAACAGCCATGTTGATGACATAAACATCTCTTCTTCTAGGTGCAATAAGCACAATATCATTGTTTTTGTTGAATATGGTTCCCTGAGTCTTAGTAAACAAAACCTTATAGTCAGCATCACACAATTGGCTGATGCTAATAAGATTGTGCTTAAGACCATTCACATATGCAACCCTGGTAAATGTAATCCCATTGCAGTTCACTGAGCCATATACTTATGTGTCACCTGAAGAGTTATCTCCAAACACCACTTTAGGACCAGGCTCCTTTGAGTATATGTGCATGTATTGTTGAATCCCTGTCATGTGTCCAGAACAGCCACTATCTAGATACCATACCGATTCCTTGAGATATTTCTGCACAGATACATAGAAACAGGTTAGTTCCTATGGTGAACCCACTTTCCAGTGGGTTCCCTGAATTGCTTATTAGCAACTCTTGTGTTCCTGAAGAACTTTTGGCGTTGGGAGGGACAGTTCACTGTTTCATGGTTATAACTTCCACAGATATCACACCCAGGGAAGTCACCACACTCGTCTGAGTGATGGTCTGTGAACCCACAGAATTTACAGGGAGGATAAGGTTTGTAATTTCCCTGTTGTCTTTTGGAACTCTGTGGTCTATCCCTAGAGGGTGTCTGAGCTCTTTTAGCTGCCATGTGTCTGTCATGATCTAAAGTCATATGGTGAGAGTTTTTACATACGTTGCAATAAGGTTTGATTAACCTTTCCCCTTTGGGTTCACCTAGGACTAACTTAGGTTCATGTGAAGTAGAGCATTCAGCGGAAGGCTTAATGTGTTTTTTCAAGAGTTCTACTTCTTTCATTAGAGACAACAGGCGATCTTCAGTGGTAGGGTCAACCTTATTCACAACTGTAGTAGCAACAGGCTTAAAAGCTACTTGTTTACCAGTTATTTTAGCAGGCACATGAAAAACTTTAGCTGGAGGTTTCTCAATATCTATTCTAAGTTCACCCTTAGCAGCTCGAGAGGAACTGCTAGGTTCAACTCTAGAGAGTTTGGTCAAAGGTGGTAACTCAGTCACATCTTCAGAGACAGGGTCATTAGTCAAAGTGGTATATGACATATGAATTGTCTCTGTAGATTTGAAGACAATGTCTTTGGGTTTGGTGAGAATTCTCAGCTTATTTTTCTTAGCAGATATATCCCTTTTTAAGTCAGCAGGTACTTCATCATTAAGCAATTTATCTATAGTGAACCTAGCACACAGCCATTTTTCAATAACCTTGTTTAATTCAGAAACTTAATCATTTAAAGCAATGTTTTTCAAGGTTAATCTAGCTACTTCATTTTGCAGGGATATTTTCTCTAAATTAAACCGCCTGAGAGTTTCACATTCAGATTTAGCATTTAGCAATTCAGATTTAACATAGTGAAACTTATCAAGTAGGTTCTTTCTTTGTTCCTCAACAAAGTGTAAATCAACAATGGTGTAATCAAGGACATGCTTACGTTCATCACTATCAGACATAGATAAAAGCCTGTGTACCTTTTTCATTGTGATGTCAACCAATTGTCCTGATCTTGCATCACCTTTTCCAACAGCTGGTTCGTCCTTAGCTATCGCCATGAAAGCCCTGACTCTGGTGGTATCTTCTTCATCTGAAGTCAGTGGCTCATCATTCCAATCATAAGCTTCAGCAACCAACCCTTTCTCTGTCTTTTTATCACCACCCTTCTTTTTGGACAGAGCTTCAAGCTTCAAGTTCATTTGTTTTAACTCAGCTTTAAGTGCCTTGTACTTATTTTTGTAATCCTTCTTCTCAGTGTCTGATGAATTGGATTGGTGAGATGAGTTGTTATGTTGTTTGAACTTGTAAGGTTTGGATGAAGATGATGGATAAGAGGGTGAGGATGTCTTGGTAGAAGGACAGTCTTTTTGGAAATGTCCAAGCTTTCCACAGGCAAAGCAAGTTTCTTTTGACCTGTCAGTTGGTTTACTAGCTGATCCTATTTGTTAGCCTCAAAATATTGAGTCAAACAAGAATGCTCGGTCATAAGTTATTATTGTAACATTAGTTAGAACGTTGTAATAGATAGTTATTTAGTCGTGATTCACGGGCTTGGATTTAAACTAATTAAAGTCCAAAAGACAAGCCCGTCCCAATATATAGTCCATTAAAGCCCGCATGTGGGTGGACTATATATACTACCCTCCTAGCATGTTAGGAGGGTGGATGGTCATTTGATACATCTTACCATTATTAATCCAACGGTCATTTTATGTAAAGGATTAAGTTTTAAATCCCTAAGCGTTAATGGTTCTAATCTCTGAAAAGTCAATATAGCTTCCATTATCTATTAATTACACGGTTAAATCATATAAAGGTTTAAGTCTTAAGTCTTATGTTATATATTCAAGGTACAGGTTTTCATTGTTCGGCCAATTCAGGGCAATCTATAATTAATTATTAACTCCTTCTTATACTTGTAAACAAACAAATGGTCCTTAATGATCACACGCATGAATTTATCAAATTACAGCCTACACACGTGATTCACAAATTTTATGAATGCTACATGTGCATCGGTCAATCCAAACGACATCACGAGAAACTCATAACGTTCATCACAAGTTCTGGATGTAATGATTGGAATAGATAATCTTTTTCGCAGATCGAAATTGATGATAACCATGCCATGGATCAAAAACCTTGTAAATGATCGAACAAATCTTCCATTTCAAGTTATGGATATCGTTTTCGATTGTCAATTTACTCATTTCACAGTAATCTATAAATATAAGGAATGATAACACCATAGCTCTTCATGATGACAGGCTTGGTAGAATAAAATCTTTCTCCGATAAATATCTGAGTTGTACGGTAATTCCTTTAATTTAGATGGTGCTGACGTACAATGCACAAGCCACAAGTGCAGCACCGGGAATATAATCAAATACCAAATTCTACTTGTCTTAATGGCGAAAGTCTAGGTAATTTACCAACAAATACCTCCTAAAATTTCAGATAACATAAACATCTTTTAATAAATTCATATTAGGTTCTTTCTAGATTATAATATCTATGACTAATCACAACCATTTACGGTATAATTCCAAGTCTAAATGCAGGATAAAATCATCCATCAAGAATTATTTAGATCACTTTTGATAATCAACATCTTATCATTTAGGGGAATTCAATTCGAGTTCCCATCAATTAAGACAATGTTGTCATGTCATAATCAATCAATCCATTCTACTGGCATTATCAACTTTCCAGCTTCATTGCCGTCGATAAGATGTGAACTTCTCAAAAGACTAATAATAATTCATAATCCTTCACAAGTTCAGGGATATCAGGAGACACAACTACTATTAAAAGAGTAAGGTCAGCGCATAATCTATGCGAGAGAATTTCAAATCAGATACAGACGAAAAACATTTAACGAATATGAATATATTCCATGTTTTCATAATGTGAGTACGCATTCGAAAGCTCCTCGGATCGTTACCCAGGTCGTTCAAATGAAATCAAATCAAAAGAAATGATAAAAACGTCGATACATCCAGTCGGGTATCAACACTCGGTAATCAGATACTTTTCCTAAGAATCTCACTACGGGAGAATTGGACAAGAAAGAATTGTCAATTGTCAAATAAGACAATTTCCACAGATGAGTAAATTCGACTCAGAAGAATAGATGCTATAGGCACATATGTAGGTGTCCCTAACACTATGTCCCTATTTCTCACTTCCTGCAGATCTCATAAAATTCAATCTTTCACAATCTTCAAAGAAAATGTAGTGTTTATTCATTAGTTTTATGGTGACTACTAATCAGTCTTGCATAGTCCATTCCAAATTGTATGTAGGCGCGCAACTATATACAATTTCAAGATTAACGATGCAATACTCAGTTCGTCAAAATTTTATCATCCATGTTTGTAGTAAAAACATTTTCATGCTTAATTCTTAAATAAGAATCAAAGATAAATTTACAAATATTTTCTTTGTTATGAAAACAATAAGGTTTTCCAAAGTGTTTTATAAACAACTTCATTTCAATAACAATCACTTATAAATCTCACTGTGAATAATCCTTATAGTGATGAAAATTCAATTTTCTCAAAGGATACCGTTTTAACTTTATAAAAACAAGGTGTGATCTGCAAAAGAGTGATGAAAGCTTGTTCACCAAGAATTAACTACGATATGATAGGAAATGAGCTTAGCCAAATAATCATGAGGTTCATGACCTCGATGGCACTCACGAAGAATAATTCACAACGTAACTCAAATCAAGATGAGTACTTGTTCAATGGTTGCATCGCTAATGCGAGCATTAGGAAGAAGCAATAAGAGATAGATAACATCGATACATGTAGGATTTAGCAATCAAAGGTAGTCTTTTTCATTAATCACAAACAAGTCAAAATTGTACCGTAACACATTACGTGTCACTATGTCATACAATTCTCAGAACTCATCCTACCAACTGATGTCTCAGTTAAGTTAGGGATTTTTAAAAGATACCACAATGAATACTAATCTACAAGAGTCATTAGGTGTTCCACATGTCCCAGAAGATCCATCGGTCTCAATTCAGAAGAAGATTTCTTCAATTTATTTCTTAGACACTGGGCATCCTCGTTAGTGGAGAATGGCCTAGGAACAACCCTTAACACGAACCTACAATCAATTAAATCCTTATAATTCAATCACAAAACTTAACGACTTCCTCTTAACAATCTCATATTCCATACGGGTTAAATTTTACTTTTATTCAAGTTTTAATCAACTTATACTCAATTCGATATCCTACATCATTCTCCAATACTTTCAATCTTATTCTTACACCTTGAAAGGGCAATAAAAGCTCGATATGATCAACACTTAATTTCCAATCCTATATCTCTTACAACAACAATTATCAAATGAGTCACTAGTATGAAATGACTCGATCAGTCAATTAGACTTCTCGGAAAGGTATTAGTGGCATGAGGCTTTTGGGTAATGGTTCCAATGACAGCCTCAAGTGCAACATTCACCCTTTCGATTTCAATTTAAGAATTGGATGACAACGAATCAGATGACATCTTTCTAGGTGGTAACGTTTTGTCAAACTCCACTCTATAAGGAAAGATCGTCATGACATTGATATCAGATTTAATCTCGCCAATTCTTTTTCAATATCACAATCAACTAATATCTACATTTCTACGAATATCAACCATTTGTTGGGATCATAAATATCCACAACTTGGTTTAGATCTAGGATAGCTAGAATTCCTACGAGAATAGCTTCGATTAATTTACTAGGGGAGTTAGGGTATATTGTGACAATCTACGTCGTATAAATACCTCGTATAAATATCAAAATAATCATCAAACAATCATGTAATAAAATTACATCATATATATATATATATATAATCCAAGTTATATATATATATATTAAAATAACACTTCTCAGTCTTGGCCTTGTCGGTAACTCGGGAATTCTTCGGCACCGTTATAGTCAAAAGATTTTTAAACATTTTTAGAAAAATGTTTATAGTTAAAAGATTTTGAAATGTTTTATTCAAAACCTTGGTTTTAAAAATCTTTCGTTCTCTATAACGAGAGCTCTGGTACCAAACTGTAACACCCCCAAATTTATACAACTCAATACAGCGGAAGACTAGTTGGTGTTACGGGATAGCACATTACTCACATCATAGACAACGCATAAAAATCGCGTCGTTTAATAATAAATCATTTCCATTCATAAATATCATGTTACATCAGTCCCAAGTCATATTATTTTATACAAAGTTTTACAAAGTATTTGAATGGAAAATAATGTTTAAGTGCGGGCCATGAATTCTTGTCGTCTTCCCGAGAATTACCTTCAAGTACCTGAGATAAAACATGTTAAAAGAAAAGGTCAGCGATAACGCCGAGTGAATTCATAGAGTTTAATAAAATCCATCAATATAATATCAGTATAAAATTATTACTGAAAATCATCTTGTACAAATCATTTTAATAGGCCATAAAATAGCCAAAGTCATTTTATACAAATCTTTATCAAAAATCATAATATAGGCATTTGCCTTAAAAATCATTATAAGAATCATTGTCGTTAAAAACACCATACAATGCGTTCTTCAACGTTGTATAGATTAAATAAAACCGTTATATGAATATGGTTATAAAAAGCCTTTAAAATCATTATACGAGCCAATGTCGTAAAAACGTCATACAATACGTCTTACGACGTTGTATGAAAATAAAAACCGTTATATGAATATGGTTATGAAAACCAAAACACAAACATAATATCAATAGTATGATCCAGTATTGCTAGTTAGGCAATACATCGTAATTCGGAGCTTCTAGTAGTATTTCGTTAGTTTTGGATTATTATAAGCCGCATGACATTGTTACCTTACTAAACCAAAAACGGGTAGCTAACCCGATACTCATTTTGCCCATCTAAAGTAGCGTGTCGTCACAAAGGTCACGCTATGGAAATCTTCTCATACATAAATTCGCTTACCAATCAATGTGGCACGACGGGGATCAACCGTCAAGGCGCGAACTGGGGTGATCGTCCCCAAATAGTACTATTATATGCACAAGCGTCTACCAAATCCCGGTAGTTCACAATTCATGCTAATGGGACTTTTAGTGACATAACCTAACTTTAATAATCCATTTAATTTCATCTATCGGGTCCTTTAATCATTTATCGAGTCATACAATCGGGTCATTCAATCATTCGGGTCCAAATCAATAAACAAACAATCGGGACAAATAGTGTCCTATTTTATAAAAACTAACATGTTATCTCCCTCGCGGGTTTATAAAACATTTCATAAAAACATTTAAAAGAGTGCGAGGCTATGAACTCACGTGGATGTGGGAAGGCGGGTTATCGGCAATTTGGATGTACGGTGCGTGCTTCAATCACGGAAACCTAGACAAATAATACTCGTCTTAGACTCATGTCCAATGACTTTATAAAAATAACAAGTATGTATACATATGGTGATTTTATATATATGATGATCAAGTGGGTTTACATATTCTCGTTTACTCATTTTTGTGTTATATGTCGATAACTTTTATATTACTTTACTAGTTTTACCCATTTACGTGTCTTAAGTCCAATAAGCTTATTATAAGTTATTTAACTTATTTTAATCCATTTTGTACTTATATTATCAGTACTTAAACTTTACAAGTTGGGCCCAAATGGGTTAAGCCCAATAAGTTCTTTTATAAGAGTTTAACTTATTTAGTCCAATTATTAGTCTAATATGTTTACTTAGCTCGTTAATGTCCGTATGTCCTATAGTTCGGGTTTTTATCGGTTTTTACTTGTTATACATGTCTATATATCATTATATGAGTTTATAAAAGTTTACATTAGACGGGTCCAACCATCTAAGTTTTATTTAACAAAAACGTTAATTTTTACGGTATTAGCCGAAAAAGTCGTAAAAACAATGTTTATAGTTTTATAACTTATAAGACTTAACAAGTTACCATTTTTATAAAATGTCCACTTATTTAACCTTTAACATATTTATATAAATAAAATTCATGAGTTAGTGGGTTTTAACTTTACATTTTATAGAATATAATTTTGAGTGCTTATATAATAGTATTATACTTTATTTTTCAAAAATCTGATTTTTATCTTCACTTTCACCAAAACTGTCATATCTTGAGTTCTATATGGTGATAGAAGCTCAAATTTGTATCACATAAACTACATGATATGTTATATATTTAACTCTTCTATAGCTACTGTTGAATCATCCTTTAAGTATTTTCTAAAAATCGTCCAAAACAGTAACCTCAGATTTATACCTTAAACTTGTTTTGATCATATCTCACTCATTACTTTGATTCCATTGCATGGCCAACTCTCACATATGTACAAGACCCATAGCTTACTGTAAATACATTCTACTTCATCATTTTATCAGTTTACCATATGGTTCTTTACTGTTTTTATACAGCCTATCATTTAAACAAGATTTACCCATTTTTACTTATAATTTTTCATCTTTTTATCCATGATTATCAACAACAAATCCCCACATAACATTTTTATCATCATATAATCATCATATACATATACAATAGGAAATAAAATACATGTATAATCAAAATAACAAGAAGTTGAGGAGGACAATCTTTATACCACCATGATGATGTAGGTTGATCAAAACATGGATTTTGATGGAGAAACTTGTGCATAGCCAAGACCATCTCCAAGACCACCATTCTTCATGTATACCTTGTGGAAAATCATCCCTACTACTCCATGAAAACTCCTCCTTAGATGTTATAAGCACCACCAATCAAGAGAGCTTTAAGAGGGCTTCAACATATGTAGAAATAACATATGATTCCATGGTTAAATTTTTGATCAAAATGGTGTTTGTGGTTGAGGATGGGACGGCACAAAATGGAGAGTAGAGAGGATTTGTGTGGTATTGCATGTGAGAAACGGGAAGAGTGGTTTGAGGTTTGCTTGTTTTGTTGAGTTAGTGGAATGTGTAGCTTAGCATTGAAGCTAATATGGACATGTGTAAGGCTTGTTAGCTACACTTGACACATAAGTGTCTTGTGTAACTAGTTAAGGCCGGTTTTGATGGGGGTGGGACAAGTGTCCCACTGGTCTCATCCCCATTTATTTACGGGTACTCCTCGATTCTAGTTTCCTCGATTTGCGTGCCCTCGGGTCGTTTTACGAAAAACGTTTTTATAAATTATGAATCAACGTCACAAAACGAATCCAATAAAAATGGTCTCATCAAAAACAGAGTTCGAAAACGTAAATACGTAATCCTAAGGTTTCCGGTTTAGTCGTAAAGGACGTTAAAATAAAATCGTAAGTCCTAATCTCTTCTCGTAAATTTGTGAGTTTATGAACTAACACAAATTTAAACTCCAAAATAATATTCACGGATAAATTTATTTTCTGAAATGTCGGATTGTCACCAAAGACGGTGTATGTAAACGTAAGCACGTAACGTTGAATACTCCGGTTTAGACGTAGTCGACGCTACTTCAAGACGTAAATTCAAAATTCTTCCCAAAAATATGTGAGTTCATATTGTAACATTAAAATAATGTTTTCAAATAATTATTGAGAATAAAATATCAATCATAAATTGACGGATTGTCACACACTACATAATTTTTGCTTCAATATCTGAAATGCTCCATCTTCTTCACTTCCGCAAATGAAAGGTTTATTTTTCTGAGTTAGCTTAGTCAGGGGTTTAGCTATTAAAGAAAATTCTTTAACGAATCGCCTATAATAGCCAGCCAATCCTAAGAACTGTCGCACCTCCATTGGGGTTGTCGGTGCAGACCAATTCTTAATGGCTTCAACCTTTGCAGGATCAACATGAATTCCATCTTTGTTAATCACATGACCAAGAAATTACATAGAAGCCAACCAAAAATCACATTTTGAAAACTTAGCATACAACCTTTCATCCTTTAACAAACTCAAGATAATCCTTAAGTGTTCTCCATGTTCATCTTTATTCTTAGAATAGATTAGAATATCGTCAATAAACACGATCACAAATTTGTCCAAGTAGGGTTTGCACACTCGATTCATTAGATCCATGAAGACCGCAGGTGCGTTAGTTAACCCAAATGGCATTACTTGAAATTCATAGTGTCCATAACGAGTTCTAAACGCAGTTATTGGAATATCTTCTTCACGGACGCGAAGTTGGTGATATCCAGACTGCAAATCTATCTTAGAATACACACTAGATCCTTGTAGTTGATCAAACAAATCATCAATCCTTGGTAAAGGATATCGATTTTTAATCGTCAACCTATTCAGTTCCCTATAATCAATACACATACGGAAAGATCCATCCTTCTTCTTAACGAACAAGACTGGAGCTCCCCAAGGCGACGAGCTCGGTCGAATAATACCTTTATCAGACAACTCTTTAAGTTGTTCAGATAATTCCTTTAATTCAGAAGGTGCTAATCGGTAAGGCGCACGTGCCATCTGTGCAGCACCAGGAATTAAATCGATTAGAAACTCAACTTCCCTTATCAGTGGAAGTCCGGGTAAATCTTTAGGAAATACCTCAGGAAATTCATAGATATTAGGTACATCTTCTAATCGTTTCTCCTTAGACTCATTCCCGGTCACTTGAGCTAAGAATAGCTCGCAACCGTTCCTGATGTACTTTTGGACTTTAATACATGAAACGATTTTCAAACGGGATTCACCTCGATTACCATCAGTTACTAACGTCCTATTCCTAAGAGGAATCTTAACCTTCTTTTCTCCACATAAAATAGTATCATTATTCAACGATAACCAATCCATACCAATGATAATATCAAAACTACCTAGTTCTATCAACATCAAATCAATCGGAAAGGAAGAGTTTATGAGATTTAGAGAGCATCCTTTCAATAGTTTATTAGTTTTCACTAATTTACCATCAGCCAATTCCACTTAGTAACTGGTATTTATCTCAACAGGTTCAATGTCAATAAGGGCACTAAATTTAGTGGATACAAAGCTCCTATCAGCACCCGAATCAAATAAAGCAACAACATAATGATTGTTGAGTAAAAACGTACCAGTAACGACATTCGGATCCTCTTTCTTAACCTCAACCGTTCCAAGTTGATAAGCACCACCCTGAGGGTTTCTTCCAGGTCCAATCACTTTCAACTTAGGGCAATCTGATTTCTTATGACCCTCTTCATTACAGTTGAAGCAAATAACTCCCCTCTTACACTTTTCCACTTTGTGTCCAAGCTTTCCGCAATTTCGGCACTTCCAACAGTCGCCATCATGCCTCTTCTTGCCACACTTAGGACACTTTTCATCATTGCGTGGTGTGTTGTTGGTAAGAGCATTTGCATTACCCTTTCTCTGGTTTTGACGGCGATTTAAATTCTTCCTATTATCACCTCGATCTCCACGATCGCCATCACCCTTTCTTCAGTACGTGCTTCATCTTCCCTATCCTGAATCATTTGCCCAATGAGTTGGTAAGCCATTCGAACAGCATCATCAATGGTCAGTGGTATTGATGATGTCACGTCCCCTCGGATGTTTTTGGTTAACCCTTTAATATATTGCTCAATTCAGATCTCTTCGGGATCCACCAATCGAGGACACAGCAAGGCCAACTCATGGAATCGGTTTGTGTAGCTATCGATGTCCACACCTTTCATCTCAAATGAATCAACTCTTGTTCCAACCTAATGATCACACTACGGGAATAGAACTCCAGAGTCATCCACTTCTTAATTTCAGCCCAAGGAGTAGCATTAGCAACATCAGTACCCATGAAAGCAATTCTCCCATTCCACCAAGTCAACGCATGACCTTTAAGAGTAGCCATAGAAAAAGTCACCTTATCTTCCTCCTTACACTTACTAATACGAAACACCGACTCAATCTTCTCAATCCAATGGCTTAATCCTACAGCACCTTCAGTTCCATTAAAAGCTAGAGGTTCACACTTCATGTACGTCACATAAGTACAACCACCGACTTCAGGCGCATTAGGTCCAAGTCCTCTTACATTTCCTCCAGCTTTAGCATTCACATTATTAGCATTCACATTCACATTAGTACCACCAATTCCACTACCGCCAGCTCCACTACCGCCAGCTCCATTTCTAGCATTTGCTATAAATTCAGTCATAGATGCGGCAACTTGCTCCGCAATGATCCTACGTACATCATCCTCAGTCACAGCTTTCTTGGGCGGCATGGTTCTAGAATTTCACAATTTCAAAGCATATTAAGCATTCACACAACGAGGGATTCATATAAGATGGATTGAATTCATAATCAAGATACAAATATGGCACGATATGGAATTCAAGACAAAGATACATATTTCATTGGATTAGAAACAACCGCATTGTCTTAATTACATTCTACATCAAAGTTTCTAGCACTATACAAGCCCAAAATTCGTGCCAGATCTACTAGCTAATAAGTCGGTTCAGTCAAAGTTACAAAAGATACAAAAGATACAAAGATGACTACTAAAGATAGACTGGTCTACTGAGAACCGCCAAATGGTCCATCATCCATCGTCTTCGGTATCTTCGTCGGACGATCACAAGACACATCTTCAGCTGGGCGCTTACGAATCGCTCCTCTCTCGACCATCTCAGTATAAAACCTACTGTTCCAACCAACATATATATTCAACTCTTTCTCAGCCTTCTCACGTATCGCACGAGCTACACTCAGCTGAATCTCCATAGTATTCACCTTTTTCTTCATTTCAGCAAACTCACCACTTTCCAACACAAATAACCTCCTAAACGCCTCATTCCAACCACGCTCCACATCTGTCAAATCCAAATTAAGCAACTCCCGCTCTTTCTCACCAACCTTAGTTTTTGACTCCAAATAAGCAACATGAGTCTGAACAACACCTAAACCAACCTCTGTTATACTACCACGAACACGAGAAGCATCTAAATCACGTCTCAAGGCCCAAGGTGCAAGTCCATCAATATGAGTAGCCTCTGGAACACTAGACGGCTCTCCTATCACTTGCCTACGAGTAGCAATCCCATCGGTACCATCATGTGCATCATCATCCTCATCATCCTCTGATTCAGAATCAGATTTAGACGATTCAGACAATTCATCTCTAAGTAGCTCAAACTCAGAGTCAGACCAATCAACTGGAGGGGGTAAGGGCACACCCTCCGCTACATCATAAGGGAAAATAAGCTCAGCCTCATCATCATCATCAACCTCATCATCTATGCCTATCTCCTCCTCGACATCCTCGTCATCATCCTCATTACCTACATTATCTATACCAATCTCATCATCATTCTCAATACCAACATTATCATTATCATTCTCTACAACATCAACCTGAGGGGCAATCTGATCTCCTAGTCCTATCTCGGGCTCGGGATCCTCAAATGGTTCCTCCTCTTCATCATCCATATCCTCATCTACATCAGAATCCACTAAGTCTAAATAAGGGTTATCATCTACATTAGGCTCGGGAATAGCATGGTTCTCTACAGGAATATTAGGGTCAGCCATGAGAATCTGCATTTATAATATATCTCGTATTAGCATAAAATAATTTTTAAACAGTTACATACTGAGTTCACGATATATACATATATATATAAATTAAATTATATATATCAAAATATATATCTTCTCAATAAGGCTTGTTGGTAACGTCGGAGATCATTGGCACCGTTATAGTCAAAAGATTTTTCAAACATTTTAAGAAAATGTTTATGGTTAAAAGATTTTTAAAAGTTTTATTCACAACCTTGGTTTTTAAAAATCTTTCGTTCTCTATAAAAAGAGCTCTGGACCAAACTATAACACTCTCAAACTTCATATCGGTACAACGGAAGAGTCATTAGAGTGTTACGGGATAGCACAATAACTCCAATCATAGACAACACATAAAAATGGTTGTACAAGGTTTAACATACATTCATTCGAAATAAATGTTTTAAGTGTACAACAGGTCCCCAAATTACACAGTCATAAAGTTTACAAAACATAGATCGAATGAATAATTTTTTTTATTAAGTGGGCCATCCGAGTCGATCTCCATCCAAGTTACCTTCAAGCACTTGACATAAAAACATGCAAAAATCATAGAGTTTAATAAAACCGTTATATAAAACAATCATCGAAATAAGAACACAAATATAATATCAGAAGTAAGTCCTCGTATTGCTAGTCAGGCAATATATAAATCAAATCATACATCTTAAACCGTCCATGAGACCGTAGTCTCAATATTACCATTATTTGCATCGTATCATATCGGATATTTAGATTACATTCGATTATATATCGGATTATTATTAGCCGCATGACATTGTTACCTTACTATCACAAACAACGGGCCGCGAACCCGACAAACAATTTTCCCATCTAAGTTAGCGTGTCGTCACAAAAATCACGCTATGTAAATTTTGTCATACATAAATTCGCTTACCAATCAATGTGGTACGACGGGGATCAACAGCCAAGGCGCGAACTGGGTTGATATTCCCCAAATAGTACTATCATATGCATAAGCGTCTACCAAATCCTGGTAGTTCACAATTCATGCTAATGGGACTTTAAGTGACATAACCTAACTACTAATAATCTATTTCATCTCATTCATTCGGTCATAGCATCATTCGGGTCCATAACATTAAGCATACCATCAGGACTACTTGTATTCTATTTTTTATCAAAAACTAGCATGTTATCTCCCTCGCGGGTTTACAAAACATTTTATAAAACATTTAAAAGAGTGCGAGGCTATGAACTCACGTTGATTATGAAAGGCGGGTTATCGGCTACGGGCGTGCTTCGATCACGGGAACCTATATAAATAATACTCGGTCATAGATTTTTGTCCAGTGACTTTATAAAAATAATAGCTATGTATATATATGATGATTCTATAAGTATCATGATGATCAAGTGGGATTTTATCTCTTTATTTACTCATTATAGTGTTATGTGTTGGTAAATTTTTAGACTAGTTTCACTAGTTTAACTTGTTTACATGTTAAGGCCCAATAAGCCCATGATAAGCCCATTACATTATATTAGTCCAATTACACTTTTAACATCAGCCTTATACTCACATGTTGGGCCCAAGTGGGTTAAGCCCAATGAGTAAGTCCATTAGTGTTTAGCCAAATTAGTTGGGTTAATAGTCCAATAAGGCTAATTTGGCCCGTTAATGTCCATATGTTATAAAACTCGGGTTTTATCGGTTTTTACTTGTCATATGTACTTATACATCAATATATGAGTTATAAAAAGTTTACATTAGACGGGTCCGACCGTCTAAGTTTTAATTGACGAAAACGTTAATCTTTCGGTTTTAGCCGAAAAGACGTAAAACTTATGTATCTAGTTTTATAACTTATAAAACTTATCAAATTTCCATTTTTATAAAATGTTACATTTATTTATCAAAGTATATACTTATTTATATATAATATATAAGTTAGTGGGTTTTAGGTATACATTTTTATTAGTTTTACTTGAGTGTTAATTTTATAATATATACATTTATTTTACAAATCTGATTATGAATTTCACTTTCATCATTTTTACCATATCTTGAGTTCTACAAGGAGATAGAAGCTCATTTTTGGGCAGCACAAACTACATAATATGTGCTACAATTAACTTCATTTTAGCTACTGCTCAATCAATCTCTAAATGTCTCTAACAATTCGTCCAAAACAGACTATACAGATTTGAACTTCAATATTGTTTTGATCATATCTCACTCATTTTATGGATTCAATTGTGTGGCCAACGCTCACATATGTACAAGTCACATACCTTACTTTATATTAATTTATCCAAGTCATTTTATTAGTTTATCATATGGGTATTTACTATTTTATACAGCCTACTATTTTAAGAATGATTTTAACATCTTTTCATGTAGCTTTTAATCTTTTTAACCAAGTTTATCAACACATGATCCCCACATAATACTTTTATCATCATATATCATCATATACATATACATTAAGAAAGAAGATACAAATTTACATCTACAAAATAACAAGGAAATGGGAAGGATGATCTTGTTACTAACCAAGATTATGAAAGTTAAGATCAAGGCTTGATTTTTGAGGACAAAACTTGTGGTACACCAAAACCAACTTCAAGATCACCAATCTTTATAAACTCCTTGTGGAAAATCAGCCCCAAGACACCAAGGAAACTTCTTTTTGGATGTTATAATCACCACTAATCAATAGAGTTTCAAAATGACATCATCTTATGTATGACTAACATAAGATTTATGGTTGAATCAAGATCAAATGGGGTTGTTTTTGGTTGAAAGTGGACGGCAAAGAGGGAGAGATGAGAGGATTTGTGTGTTTTTTCATGTAAGAATAATGAGCTAGTGGTTTAACTTGAGGTGGTTTTGAGGTGTATAAGGTTTTGAGTAATAACTAGGACAAGTGTCCTAGTTTTTACTAGAAAAATGACACATATAATATGTGTTGGCTAAGCTAGCCGTCCCATGTGTGGTGGTGGGGAAAAAGTTGTTTTGTCTCATCCCTATTTATTTACGGGTACTCCTCGATTCTAGTTTCCTCGATTTGCGTGTCCTCGGTTCGTTTTACGAAAAAAAAAAATTTTAAATTATGAATCAACGGCACAAAACGAATATAATAAAAATTGTCTCATCAAAAACAGAGTTCAAAAACGTAAATACGTAATCCTAGGGTTTCCGGTTTTAGTCGTAAAGGACATTAAATTATGCACGTAAGCCCAAATTTAAATCCGTAAATTGTGAGTTAATCAACCAACAAAAAAAAGTTTCAAAACAATATACGAGAAAATAATTTACTACAAGAAAATGTTAGATTGTCACACCTATGGTTGAACCAATTGCACCAGCTGCACCAACTGCACCAACTTTAGCAACAACTCAAACTGCTACACCCAATTCTTAAAAAAAATATTATGAAACTTGCCCTACGCAGATGGAACACTTTTTGAATCACACAGATGATACTTCGTGTGATATCATTAAGAATAGGAATACACCAAAGCAAGTTACATTCTTAAATGACGGAACAGTACGAATTCAACATTCAATAACTGTTGCAGAAATTCAGGCTGATATTAGGGAAAGAAAGGTTAGAACCACTCTTGTCATGGCTATTTCAGAATATATTCTACCTATTTTTCATCATTATAGAGATGTAAAAACTATGTGGATTGCCATCAAGCTTATATTTGAAAGAAACGACAAATCTAAGAAGATGAAGAAAACTGTGTTGAAACAAGAATTTGATAGCTTTGCAATCTCTAGTGCAGAAGGGATTCATAAATGTTATGGAAGGTGAAGGTTTATTATCATCATAACAATTATATAAAACCCTAAACGAGATCAAAGCACACATAGCGGAAGCGATTTAACAAGATCATAATAATAACACATTTATAATTAATCGAATTAGGGTTACACACCTTTATGCTAAAACAAATCCACAAGACGAAGAACGAATCATCAATTCAGGTTAATATCGTATATCAACAAGATATAGTCTAAAGTAAGACTTTATTACGATCTTGTACACACGTAATACAACAAGCTAACCGTGATACTAGCACGTGTAAACCGAGCTTAACGCTTGTGGAAAATCTACCCAACAACCCTAGAGAGGGGTTAGGACTAGATTTATAGCAAACCGAATACCAAGAAAAATCAAACCGAAACCCTTGTGGGTTTGTTTGAGTCGATCGGCCAAGAGAAGAGGGGAGGAAGATTGTGTGTGAATTATGAGGGTATACAGATGTTTATATATAGGCCTCAATAATTTGAAGTCAAAGAGAAACAAATAAAAAGCAAGTGACAAGTTTCCTTTTTCCCTTCCCCTCCCCTTTGGTGTCGAAAGTCGGCAACACCCCCATGGGGTGTCCTGGAATCTTCTTTCCTTCTCTTGTTTGTTCCACAAAGATCGTTTATACTTAACTCTTAATATTTAACGGTCGTTAAAGTTAAAGCTTAGTTTAGTTTAATAAATACATAAATATATATTTATTAAATAAATTAATAAATACAATAAATATATTTATTAAATAAATTAACTCTTTACGTATTGAGTGCAATCCCGTAATCTCAAGTTCGATCCTATCACACGACTATTAAATATAAGTCCATAAACTTTTAGCTCCCACTTGGACATATTTCGAATATTGTGATTACATTGACTAGCGTCTAGTTACACTTAGCAATGTCTCTATTACAACTCGAGTAAGGTCTCATGGATAAAACCTTTTAACGATTCATCATTATTATTATCCATTTATTTCTAATACAATGTTAATAAGGATATGGATCTCAGTCATTCCTTTCATTAACCATTTTGTTTCTCGTTCACAGATTCAACAAGATTACCAAAACAAATTTGGGTGTGGCCACACAAACATCTTACTAATCCGACGAGGAGCCCATCTGTATTAAATTCCAAAACGAAATTGGAGGAAATAAATCCCATATTGACTACGAGCAAAACTTATGAATTTTGCAACACTTCTGAAAATAATCCTTATAGCTACCAGTTATGTTTAGCGTTATATTATTCCACAGAGATGCACTAGATTCATATCAGTTTCCTGGTATCTCAAGTCTAAGGATACTTATTTATGATTTACTTGATGACAAAGATCCACAAAGTAAAATCATATAGTTGGGATAAGTCCAATATTCGATTCATCGAAGATTATCCAAAATCGATCAATATACTTTCAAGTTTACTTTATCGCTATTTTGATTTGTATTAATTTAATATATTTCCAAATTATCAATCGATAATGGACATTTAACATAACATTTATTCATGGATTAAACCATATAAAATAGGATACAAAATTAAGTAATAAGAATAGACGAAACCCAATCTTTATTTTATTAAATAATAATATCATAACATCTTTTATCCATATACTAATCACAGATTTATTGCATGAGTTCGCTAGCTAGTTGCAGCCCAATCGCCTTGGCATGCTTAACTACCTTTGGTCTAGGCAAAACCTTAGTTAAAGGATCTGCTACGTTATCATCTGTGTGAACTTTTCTTAATGTGATTTCACGAGCTTCAACTTGTTCTCAGACGTAGTGATGTCTACGTTTAAAGTGTCTGGTGCCATTCATAACTCTAGAATCATTGACGAATATTATTGCGGCAGAATTGTCACAATATATATCAATAGGTTCTTTAATTGAAGGCATCACTCCAAGATCTCCAATAAACTTCCTAATCCAAACAGCTTCCATTGCAGCTTCTGAAGCAGCCATGTACTCAGATTGAGTAGCATGGATTGCAATCGTTGTCTGCTTCTTGCTCTTCCAGTCATCTGCTCCTCCATTGATAACAAAAACGTAACCCGTCCGAGACTTCGTATCGTCTTTATCACATTGCCAGGACGCATCAAAGAAACCTGTCACATTCAGTTCTGTGTCTGGTTTCCCTCCAAATACCAAAACATATCTTTCGTACTCCTCAAATACTTTAGAATATGTTTAACAGCAGTCCAGACTTCCAGTGGAGCTTCCTTGGATTCTGTTGGTATCTACTGACCAAGTTCTAAGCAAACGCCACATCAGGCCTTGTGCATATAACAACATACATAATAGATCCTATAGCCGAAGCGTAAGGCACCTTCTGCATGTATGCCTCCTCTTCAGGAGTTGATGCATCCATCTCATGACTTAGATTATGCTTAACTTCCACAGGTTGAAAGCTTTTCTTGGAATTATGCATGTTATACTTCTTCAGTATCTTATCTATATAAGCATCTTGACTTATACCAATTAACCGTCTTTTCCTATCCTGATAGATCTTAATTCCCAGAATGTATGCAGCTTCTCCTAAATCCTTCATAGAAAAATATTTACCAAGATAATCCTTAACAACTGTAAGTCTTGTAATGTTACTTCCCATGATTAATATGTCATCAACATATAGGACTAGAAATACTACATCGCTCCCACTAGCTTTACGATATACACATTGCTCATCACAATTTTGAATAAATCTAAACTTTTTAATTTCTTCATCAAATCGCTTATTTCATTGACATGATGCTTGCTTCAAACCATAAATGGATCTTTGAAGTTTTCACACGTGTCCTGTGTTCTCAGGATTAACATACCCTTCTGGTTGTTGCATATAGATGTTTTCATCTAAGCGACCGTTCAAGAAGGCAGTTTTAACATCCATTTGCCATATCTCATAGTCATAGTATGCTGCTATAGCTATGAGAATCCTAATAGCTCTTAAGTCTGCTATAGGAGAAAATGTCTCCTCGTAGTCTATGCCAAAAGATTGAGCGAAACCTTTAGCTACTAAACGAGCTTTATAGGATTGTACTTTTCCATCCATGTCGGTTTTCTTCTTGTATATCCACTTATGTCTCACTACTTTAGCATTTGGTGGTGGCTCTACAAGAATCTAAACATCATTAACTTTCATGGATTTCATTTCTTCATCCATAACAACCATCCACTTATCTTTTTCAGGATCAAGGCGGATTTATAATTAGCAGGTTAACCAAGATCCCCTACTTCATCATCATCCTCTATGTTAAGACATATATTGCTATTTGTATTTTTAATCCTTGTGGATCTACGCAGAGGAACTAATTCTGGTTGAACCGCCAGACTTTCTGGTTCTACAGGATTTACATCGCTATTGTTTTCAGAAGGTAATGTATCTATATGACTCTCTTCAAGATCATAATTTCTCCCACTTAATTCTTGATTAACAAGATCACTTTCAAGGAAGTCTCCATACCTAGCAACAACCACTTTGTTCTCAGGTGGATAATAAAAGTAGTAACCCATAGTTTCCTTAGGGTATCCTACAAAGATACATTTCACAGATTGTTGTTGGAGTTTGTCACCCGAGTCACGTTTCACATACGCCTCGCAACCCCAGACCTTTAAATAAGACAAATATGGCTTCTTGCCATGCCATAGTTCATATGGAGTCTTATCGACCTTCTTTGTGGGAACCATATTTAAAATGCGAACAATAGACTCTAAAGCATAATCCCAAAAAGATAAAGGTAAAGTTGTAAGATTAAACATTGATTGTACCATATCTAATAATGTACAATTTCTCCTTTCGGATACACCATTTTGTGGTAGAGTATAGGGAGAATTAAGATGTTGAAAAATTCTATTCTTACTTAGATAATCTATAAACTCTTGACTTAAATATTCACCATCTCTATCAGAACGAAGAGCTTTAATGTTCTTTCCTAGTTGTAGTTCTACTTCTGCTTTAAACACTTTGAATGTTTCAAATACCTCACGTTTATGCTCAAGTAAATAAACATAACTGTAGAAACTAGAGAGGGGGGGGGGGGGGGGTTGAATAGTTTCTCATTGGTTTATCTCCTAATTAAAATTCATTTCAATTAGGTGAGTGCTAAAACTATCTTTTGCTTGGAGGCTAGTTGCATAATGATTAGGTTCATTTCTAATGCATTAACAATATGTAGTAAGTATAATGATAATGAATGTAAGTAACGAGTAAGAAAAGAGACAACCTAGTAGGAAGACACCCAGATTTATAGTGGTTCGGCAACGAGGCTCAATCCTCGTCCTGCTCCACTCCTCGAGTACACCTTACTCGAGATTTCCACTATATCCACAAGCTCCCTTCTTGGCGGAGAAAACCTTACAACGTCGCTTACATTATTTTCCTACACTAAGCTAAATTCTGAGACCTAATCTTAGCTAGGACCAATCTACACAACATCGCCCACTTCACCATTTTACGACACAAGGCTAGATGTCGAGTTCTAATCCAAAGCTAGAACCAATCATCACAACGTTGCCTACTTCGCAATTTTTTGACACAAGGCTAGATGTCGAGTTCTAATCCAAAGCTAGAACCAATCTTCACGACTCTTCACTTTGAAGCCAAGTGAAAACTTCACACAATACAACTACATATCACTTTATAGTTTAGTGAGAACTCACAAGACACAACCACATCACTTTATAGTTTAGTGAGAACTAACACAACTAATAACAACTCAATCAAACATATCCAAGTACACACATGTAGCTTGGATCTACACAACACAAATCCAAGAACACACATGTGCAAATGATTTACACAACTCTAATCCAAGTATGCATAAATAGCTTGGATGAACATAACTAGTCCAAGTATTCACAAATACATTGGATCTACACAAGACACAAATAAACAAATGATGAACGTGACTAGATCTTTAGGAGAAGGTGATCTTCATCAATGCTTCATCTTTGATCACGTCACAAGTGTGTGAGTGATCTTCTCCTTACACAAGGTAAAGAAGGAGATCAAGAGGATAATCATGAGTAAACATACTTAACACATTAAGTGATCATTTACAAATGATTAGGATTAGATAGGTGAAAGAAGACTGAAAGAGATGTCAAAAAAGGGTTAATGAAAATGCAGATTAGATCGACTATTTGTAGAAGACAAATGCCAACGGCTATCTGGGGGCGGTTCCTTAGCTACCCATGCGGTTCTTTATCGATAAGGAACCGCGTAGGCACTTAAGGAAATGTAGAGAGTAGACTCCGCTCCTTTTTGTCGTTTAGTGAAATTAAAATATCTGAGGTTGTTTAAACCTTCAAAGGATATTCTTATGACATTTGGAATATGCCATATTCAAATTTACATTTTCATTTTAATAAAACATTTTCTTAAAAATAAAGTTTATTAAAAATCTTTTGTTACATTTGACAAAAGTGAGTTTTAAGGCTAATCACTTTTATGATCACTAAGCATGATTAAGATATGTTAGTGTAATGATTATTACTTTGATGATAGTGTTTGTTAGATAATCTATTATATCTAAAGATTCAGTCCCTATAATAAATGGGAAGTAATAATGGTTCCTTGCTTTCAGTATTTCTGATTTAATTCATACTTCCTGCCAAATCATATGTATGAAGAGTTTCGGGAGTTACATTGCATTAAGAGCAGTTATCATCTGAAAGACCAAAGGTTCATGGAGTTACAATACAATGACAAATTAAGTGAGCAACTTTACTCAGAGTCTTTCCAATCTCTACTTTATTTTTAGTACTAATCGTTAATAGAAGAGTTCAAAAAGACTATTACGTATAAGTTACGTTTATGGAGCTTATAAATTTACTCCAAACCATACACCAGCCCCCAACAATCCCATCCCCTACCTAAGCCAAGGCCCGAAACAAAAATGCAAACATACGATGGCAACCTCATATTCAGTCTGTAAAACAATAAAGGGATAAAGATCTCAGTTCTTTTTGTGTGTTGCAGTTTATTCAAAACTGTCATCAATCAATAGCACAAAACAAACGATCCTCATTGATCTGTATTGAGCTTACCTTAATTAATATTCGAATTATAAAGATTTGAAACATAAATTATACTATTTTGTTATTCTTTGATTTGTTTAGAAAAAGATACACAAATAAACCAAGTACCTACCCGAGACCATTTAATGATCTTGAAGGCTTGGTAGAAAAAGATTACAAAAACACATCTGCGTGGTTTTATTGCTTTCGAGAGAGATCTATTTTTGAGATGGGTGCTTTGTTTTATTTTGGAGTTATTAGATTAAAAGGGTTTGAAAGATGAGCGTTGAATTAGGTTTTGGTTGCTGCATTGGGAAAAAAACACAGGGGCGTAGGATTTAGATGACAAATATTAGGGTAAGTGAGTAATATAGATGATGACTTACATTGTGAAGTTGGGCCGGGCATAAAAATGGATACATTAGACATACGAAATTAAAGCCACGTTGGGTTTATAAGAACTAAGAAGACACGGCCCAGGATGCTGAAATAAATTGTGCAGTCAAATAAGTGAATAAAAGGATCAAAATCCTCTCAAGTTGAAGACAACTTGATAGGTCATGTTGACTAATATGACTTACGATAAATGTATAAAAAATTTTTTTTAGTGAAATTTAGGGAGCCCATTTGTATTTATCTTTATTTTGATTGGCTAACTTTACCTATCAAGTTAGCTCAATCTTGAGAGGATCCTCCTCCATGCTCAAATGTGACAAAAATAAATTATTTCCTTTTTGAAACCTATTATTTGATTCAAACGAATAAAAAACGTAGATTCATGCGTGTATCTAAAAATAAACCCTCTTCTTGATTTTCTTTTATTGAAACGTATATTTAGCTTCAATCATTCTACAAATAAAAAACCAACCATATTCTGTTTTTGTCAAGGTGTCTATGACTTTGATATTTTTGGTAAATTGATACAATGAATTATTTACTTTGATGGTTGTGTTTATTGTCAAATTAAAATATTATATAAATCACATTATTGGCAAAATGTACGCATGTTTCATGTGACATGAATGCCATAATGTATTTAATGATAATATCTTTTTATATAATGATAGGTTTTGCTACAACTCATCAATTCATGATTCTCTTTTTCTGCTTTTTTATTACTCTACTATTTAATTTTATGTGTATGTTCTTTATACCCTTATACTCTTTATTTGACGGAAATCACATTCATGTATTAGTTTCGATAATTTGTATGGCCTTGGTACAAATTTCATATATGGTCCAATGAAATATACAGGTAATCTTAACTTCCTACTAATTTGTGGGATGGATATAGTTTTTTATGTTTATAATTTCAAAATAGGCCTCATTTGCATACGTTCATATAATTAAAAATGAATTCAATGAGGCAATATTGTAATGACTATTTTATAGCATTCAATATTTACCATACCTAATATTTTAATAATATTTCGCCTCTAAATTGATGGTAACATTTTGTTGGGAATCTAAACTTGTTAGATTCCCTGATCATAGATTTAAACATAATTAGGCTGTTAGATAGTCCCTTGCCTGTGCCTAGGAGGCAGGCAAGTTTCACAAGACTCACAGAGATCCAAGTCTCTGTGAGCAACCTCAGAGGAGTCCATGTCAGAGACATTGTCAAGGAAGTCAAAGATTACTTGAAGACATACTCATTGGCTGTGATGAATAACAGCCAAGATGTATCAGGGACTCTAAGGGGTTGAGGGTTAACAGGGGTGGCAATACCCTGTTAACACGCATCACACTTTGGACATGCCATTTGTGTGTTCGAGACTATGAAGAAAAAGGAAACTGTTTTGACAACTGTTTCCTTAAAGCATAATGGAAGACTACCAAGAATAGACGGACATCATGTGACTGATGTGGGAACTTGTAAAAGCTTGTGTAGTCACCATCAAGTACTATTTAGGTCAATCTCGTAACACTATAAATAGGATGTGTATCCATGCATTAATGTTTAACACTTTGAGATATTCATAACATTATTGCATACAACTTAGTGAATCAAACAGCTACGACTGTATTCATAAGTTAGGGTTTATAGTTGTTCAAAGTGTGCACGACACATTGTCATCAAACGGTGTTATCCATAACACTTGTAATTCTTTATTATACAATAATAAGATTACGTTTGAAAAGTAATACCTTGTGTTGATTAAGTTAAGATTAGTGTTTCTAGCATTGAATAGGGACTTTCAATTGGTATCAGAGCGGTGTTTGATATTAAAACCTTCAAGAAACATCCTTCTCGGTTTTATAATCAAGATCCACCATGCCAGAAACTTCTAACCCACCACAATCACCTTCCACAAACCCATCTTCACCAAGACTCAAACCTCCTGCCAATGACGATGATCTACCCCAACTTCTTGACTCAAGAGATGGATCACACGTCACAAGTGTACCAGTCTTTGATGAAGAAGATTTTGCCAGTTGGAAGAGTCAATTTCTTGTGTATCTCGATGGACTTGAACTTTTTCTTCTAGAAATTTTAGAAAATGGTCCTTATATTCCTATGGCACTTACATCCACTAAAGAAAACCCTCTTCCCAAACCTCTCAAACAATGGACTCCAGCTGATAGAAAATTGGCAACCCAAGATAAACGTCTCAAAAGCATCATAATATCCTGTCTTCCCAAACATATCATGAAGTCTGTCATTCAGTGTCCCACAGCCAAACAAATTTGGACATACCTCATCCTTGGCCATGAAGGACCCTCTGAAACAAGAGAGTCAAAGATTCAGGCACTCAGAATTCAGTTCAATGCCTTCAAGTCACTTGAAGGTGAAAAGGTTCAGCAAACCTATACACGACTGAAGATTCTTCTCAATGACCTAGCTATGAATGATGTCACTATTGGCCAAGCTGAGATTAATGCGACATTTGTCAACAGCCTTCCAAGAAAGTGGCTGAGTATGAATCAAACTCAGAGAGCTAACAACTCAATCAAAAATGATACCCTTGCTCAGCTTTATAGAAAGTATAATTATGAAGAAGGGCTGATTGATACTATTTACAAGTCAGAGACTGAAAGATTTATTGTCCAAGGAGCATCTTCTAAAGCCCTGATCTCTGCAACACATCCTCATGACAGCGATTCTGATGTTTAAGAAGACACTCGCAGCAGCCAAGAGTTCTTGACAGACCTCAATGCAGAGTTTCATGAAAGAGCCTTGCTAGCCAACCAAAGAAGATTCTTCAAAAGATCCGGAAGAATAGTGTTTTCCCTGTATTTGTGATTGATTAAGCAATGAAGAAAGAAAGAAAATAGATGAAGACGAGATGAATTCCTAGAGAGAGAAAGTAGTGAGAGAAAGTAGAGAGGAGATGATTAACTTAGTGAGATTAGATTTGAAAAAAAGAATTTGTTACAAATGACCATCCACCCTCCTAACATGCTAGGAGGGTAGTATATATAGTCCACCCACATGCGGGCTTTAATGGACTATATATTGGGCCGGGCTTGTCTTTTGGACTTTAATTAGTTTAAATCCAAGCCCGTGAATCACGACTAAATAACTATCTATTACAACGTTCTAACTAATGTTACAATAATAACTTATGACCGAGCATTCTTGTTTGACTCAATATTTTGAGGCTAACAATCTCCCCCAATGTGAGGTCATACCCTTTTGATATTTGAAGAACAATGGAGATTACGAATCTCGTCATAAATGAGCCTTGAACGTGTAACAATAGTTTTGTTCCTTCATGCTATGATCTTTGAGCCTTTGTCGTTGTCTTTCGACTTTGTCTTTTAGTCTTGAGATCTTCAAATCATCCTTGACTTGTCATTGCCATCTTGCGATCTTGTGTCTTTGTCCACATGATCACACTATCAATTGTTGGATAAGTCTTTGGGCATGAATATGTGGTTGTGAATCTTTGACTTTGCTGAGTACACCGTGACGCCACCTTCTCGAGACAAAACATAGACACGGACTGAATGGCTTTGACATTCGTCCTAAATCGGTAGCATTTTACCTCCGGTCGGTGAAGACCGTTATACGATATTAAATATCGTACCTGTGATCAGGTAGATTCAATTAAGAATCTACTTGACAGGGTTTCGCGGCAGTACTAGCTGTTCTCTTTACTCGACCGTCTCAAAGCAAGACTGCGAACATAAAGAGTGAATCAATTGGATAAATATCCGCTTGATTAAAGTCGTCAATTCAAATTCCTGGAACAAGTTTGATTCATTAAGAATCTTACCATTGTTGCTTTCCAGTTGACACAAGTTTGATTCATAAGAATCTCACAAGTCACCTACCGTAGCGCTGTTTGATGTTGACGCTAGAAGGATTTCCATTCGTCACTGTGAATATTAATGAATATCACTCTGAATGTTCTGGCAAGACCATAAAGATATTGCGTAGAAACCTGAAACGAGTTTGAATCAATTCAGAATCAAACCACTGTTGCTTTTCAGTTTTACATATGTTCAATTCATAAAGAATCTCGCATATGACCTACCGCAGTGCTGTTTGATGTTAACACTGGAAGGATTTCCACTCATCATTGTGAATACTAAGTAGTATCACTCTGAGTGTTCTAGAAATATCACAAGGATATAGCGTAGGACTCTCTTGATCTTCATCCGTGTGTCCTGATGAGATTTGATTGATCTCTTGGCTCTAGACTCGATTTGTGCACTTTTAGTTGTCGGAGACTGGAGCAGATGCCACCTATTCAATATCAACAATCTCGGAGTGAGAAAGTCAACAGAAGTCGTGTTGATCTCCGTGACAATAAAACAAACTTCTTTTGAGAGAAGTCTGAGTAGCTAGGAAAGGGTTGTGCTTCACATCACTGGGTCCATGATGAGTTTGTCTTCATGATGAGTTGACCCGGTTTCTGCCTAAGTTGTATGGAGGGCTTCTTTCTTTACACCCTTTATCCTTACATTTCTTTTTCATTCTTCAACCCCTTCAATGCTTACCAAGACATCATTAATAGCACCTTGTTGTGATTGTTCCAGTGCTATCATCAGTACTTAGTCGGCATTCAGCTACGTTCACATTCTACTCCATCTTTCCTAAGGACTTCTAATAATCTATTAGATTGTCCCTGGGAAGATCCCTCCGGTTCTGGTTGGATCATAGGACTTAAACCTAACCACCCTTTTGACACCAATAACCTCGTGAATTAAGATGTTGTGGGTATTTGATCGTAACCATGAAAACCACTTTAAATTCTAACAAAGTGTTTGAAAAACATTTAACACCTTGCTAGTTTTGTCATTTCATAAAAGCTCCCCCTTCACATGTGCATCGATAATCGAAAGTGTTTCGCACATGTGGGTAAGAGTTAAAGTGCTTGAGTCTTATAGATCACATTTTAATCACACTTTCTCCCCCTATCTCTAATATATAAAATCTTTTGATATTAGAGATACCAAATTTGATTAAAATATATTTTGAAAAATAGTCTTGAAAATCTTCGGGAGAAAGATGTGTTAATCTTTTGCATGAAGTTGAATTGCTCCCCCTCAAAAATTGATCCAATGGAATTGTCATTACGAGGATTTGATCCACATTAAACTTTTGAGGATAGGAGTTGTTGAACACACAATTTTTGAAAGATTTTGAATATCAATGAGAAATTCTTGAAAAAATTGTGTTCAACGCTTTTTGAAAAATCAATTCTTTTTGACGAAAAGGTTTTTCTAAAGCATAAACTTGAGTTCATAGACTTTGAATGTCTTGACGAATCCACTCAAGTGTAAGAAGATTTAACTTCTTTTGCTAAGGGTAAGAGTACAAAAGCGTACACTCCCCCGTGAATTTAGATCCGGGTTGCAATCTGAAAGTGATTACAAGCCATTGTGTTGAGCTCAAAACATTGAATGTTTTGTGACAAGCTCAACCCGTGATAGATTGCTCTACCCGTTTGGTAGGATAAGTTATCTTTAAAGATACACTTTCCTTTATTTGAATTACGAGTTACAGTCTGACGTTTAACTGTAAGTCGTTTACATGAGCTTAAAAACTTTGAATGTTTTTAATGAGAGCTCATGACCGAGAAAATTTATTTTCCCGTTGTTAAGGATAAGTTATCATTCGTGATCAACTTTCCTTTCTTGGAAGTACGAGTCACAATCTGAGGTAATTGTAAATCATTGAAATGACATGTTTTGAAAAAATATTTACAACTTTCATTCGAGCTTTATGTACACACCCGTGTCGTTATTGAGCGACATTTCTAGGTACGTCCATATTATCGATACTGAAAGACATGTCGAGAGGAATATTTTTGGTATTTTGAAAGTTTTTCCATTTTTTAATTTGTTTTTCTATGGATATTTACGTTTTATTATATATATAACTTTTTGTTTTCTCAAGTTTTTCGAAAATAATCCAAAATAGACTTTTGTACAGCATAAGAAGGTGATAGCGAATGTACAGAATTGGAACCCTTTGAAGAAGGAGAAGTGGGTTCAGAATCCGCTGTTGTACCTGCAATCACAAAAGAAGAGTTTGCACAAATACTAGAATTAGGAGTAACAAATTCCTTTTCAGCGTGTGGAACAGTAGCATTAGTGCTGGTGCAGGTGTCATCACTCTTCTCTATTGGAATCCACTTAAGACCAACTTCCGTGAAGATCCGACCCGTTGGTTGCCACTGAAGACTAGATTTAGGAGTAGCTTTCTCTTGCACAGCGGAAGACTTCTTTGGAGAGAAACTATGTCCTTTTTGAATCCACGTTTCAGATTTGGTGTGGTTGCTTTTCTTTGCGATGGGTTTGTATCTCCTTGTTGTCTTATGGGATTCTGTATTCGATCTACGTTCAAAGGAACGAGATTTGACCTCATAGAGGTATTGCAAAATGCAATGGTCATGATTTACATTGTGAATGCCCTTTTTGAAAGTGGGACAAATAGGGAATTTGGGATTCACGAAAGTACTTGTATTCCTTTGTTTTCCAAATCGTTCAGGCGTAATGTTTGAAACACGACTATTCATGGATGGTCTCCAATTCCTAGATTGCTGAAGAGGGATCCTAGGTTTTGGTTGACTACCATTAGGAGTGTGTGGAACTCTAGCGGGATTTGGTGAACTAGGTTTTTCATATACGGGTTTGTCTTTCTGAATCTTCCCTTTTTGTTTCGTATCCTCTAGGTTGTGGGTATGAACGAGGTTATTTGAACCTACAGATTCCTTTGTGGATGTGAATGTCACACGTTTTGGAGGAGTCCTAGAAGTGCTAGGTGCATTCACATGGTTGGGTTTAGCAGCAGTGTGCTTTCTAAATGGAGGAACATAGGGTGATATGGATGGTTTTGGAACACTTGGTTGCACATCAGTCTTAGGGGGTAACCTAGATTTCATATGAGAAGAATTGGAGAACGGAGTCGGTTTTCCTAAGATAGAAGGCTTTGGATCCTTATAGGCATTGGGTTGTCGAACAACAGGTTTCTTAATGCTAGGTTCCACGATTTTCCCACCCATTTTAGCAACGAGTTTCTGCAACTCTGCTATCGCTCTGTCCCTGTCTTGTAACTGAGCTTTCAACCCTTTAATTTCCAAATCCTGTTCATTCATTTCTCGAAATGTTTAGGAAAGTTTTTCTTGCAATTTATTATCATGTGGAAAACGACCAACATCTTTTTGCAAAGCAAGTTCAAGTGAATGACAATGTTTTTGAAGGAAATCAGTTTTGTGTTGAAGTAACTCAAAAGCCTTTTTGTCAACATTTTCTTTACGTTTCGAAAGCTCAATTTCAAGACGTTCACATTCTTTGATCTTATCAAGATATTGGCATGCAACTTCAGAATATTCATCAATATCAGCACAAGATGTAAAATAAGCACACATAACATCTTTAGAAACGCATTCTTGCAAGAGTAAATCATATTCATCTGAGAAATCAGACTTTTCCATTTGAAGATAATTAATGTGTTTCTCAAGAGATTCAACGTATTTTAAATCATCAAACATTTCAGTCCGAATGAACTCCTCAAGTTGAAGAACAGTTTCTTTAATCAACGCCGTGTTAGGAATTAAGAGTTCTTTCACAAGCAAGGTAATATCTTGGGGAATCGGACGTGTCCACTCAGCATTTTCACGTTTGGCCCAGTCTCTTTCAACAATAGTTCTAACATTATCTATGTGGTGTTTAAGAATACCTAATGTTTTCCTACTCTTGCTTTTAGATTCATCTAGAGGGAGGTAGTTTATGTATTTGTAAACATTAGATTTCTTAGGGGCAAATGCTTTCTTCCATTGAATTCTCTTTTGTTTGCATTCTAGAAACACTTCCTCACGAGTTTTCTGAGTTTGTTTGTTGAAAAGACCATAAAGACTATTCTCATAAGCATAATTATATGGTTTCACAAACTCCTTATTGACAAGTGGTTGACTATCATCATCCCAAAGGGAAGTCTCTTCAATATTAGCACTAACAGGCATGCAATCAAGATCTGTCCTTTCAGTCTCATCAAGATAAAGACACGGGTTCGCAGCTTGAGCTTTGGCAAGGTACTCAGGACTTGCAAAGCTAGCTTGACCCTTAAACATTGATGGAGGTGCTAGCATTCTTACGGATTGAATAGAATCATGCGTTTTATAAACAACGTTCTTCAAAAATTCGACTTGTTCTTCTAATTTTGTTACTTTTTTAGTTTCTTTCTCGTATCTACTTTTGAATTCTTGTTTTAACGCATCTACCTCTTGTTTCTTATCCTCAAGAATTTTAGCAGAATCAGTAGTGGTCATAGAGAGCTTTTGTTCAAGTTCGTTAACTTTGGTATTTGCAAGGTACGTTTTTTGACGTTCATCCATTAAGAAAACATTATATTGACGCTTCTCTTTGGCTAATAACTCAAGAGTTGTATTATATTTGTTTTCAAAATCGTCCTTTTGACTTTTTAATGCACTACCCTTGTACCCCTCAAGCTCTTTGGTCTTTTGAAGAAACTCAGCCCTATTACTTTCAAGGGTCTCATTAGATTTAATTAGAGCGGCTTTGCATTCTTCAAAGTTTTGAGTGAGCGCTGTGTTTGCCTTCTTTAATTGCTTTTGACTCTTTCTAGTTTCATTGACATCTTTTTGTAAACTAGCAATTAAATTAGCAAGCGTGACACGCTCCTCATCATCATACTCATTTGCATGTTGATCATCCTCAAACTCATTATTGCACATGTCTGATGAATTGGGTGTGGTATTGCTATCAACCTTTTCTGTCATACATGTGTCAATAAGGTTTATTGTTTGATCACTATACTCATGAGTATTGGCATTGGCAAACACATTAAATTCAGCATTGTGTACCTCTTCCAATGGCTCAGAATCGTAAACAGGACCATTATCATAGGAAGGTGTATTGCTGATGACATTCTCAGAGTCGATGTGTTGTTTGTCAGAGCTGTTGTTGTCTTTCCCAGAGCTGTTATGGTCATTCTGCTCACCATGCGTTGTTTTCCCTGTTCTGCAGCTGTCAGTTGCATTACTCGATATTGTCTCGTTACTTACAGTTGAAACTGGACTCGTATCTATTACATGAATCTTTACAACCGTGCACTCTTGCATTTTCAGCCTTTTGTCAATCATCTTCTTGATCATGTCTTTTGCATGAAGTAGGCGTTCATCCAAAAGCCTCTCAATTGATTCCATGTTTCCAAATATCAAATCTCTGAATGATTTTGCTTCCATTGTAGTGTAGTCTTTGAAGTGTTGATTTGCATCTCGAACTTCTGACTCAAAGTTGGGATTCTTGAATAGCTGTGAAGCAAAGAATGGTTGAAACGATGTTCTGAGTATTTTGAAGGCATTCTTGGAGTTTGTCTCATGAAGGTTTTTGTTGAGTAATTCATTCTCAAGATTCTTCAAGTTGTCTCTTAAGTCATAAGTGAACGTGCGATGATCATTTCTGAAAAAGGAATGAAAAGCACGCATATACAAAGGATTGTACGAGAAGGTCTCTCTTTCTAGACGTTTTAGATTCGTTTTAAGATCACTGAAAGCTTGCATACAACGTTGTTTAAGGACTTGTTCTTGTAGTTGCATCTCTCGTTCTTCTCTGTCTGAACACGCATTGCTCGTTTCCATGATGATGGTTTCTCAGTTGATGAAGTGAAAATGGATCTTAAGTAGATATGGTTTGATTGTGTTGTTGTTGAAATTCCGAAAATTTGAAATTTTTTTTCTCAGTCCGACAATAAATTCCTCAGTCCGACTAAAACGGTAAACCGAAAAATTTTGAATAACCAAAATTTGAAAACGAGTTAGAAATAGCCAATAACTAGTAGGGAAAAAGTTTGAAAAATGAAAAATTTTAACGAAAAATAAAACCTAAAAATGGCCTAAAAATTTGAATTTTGGTCAGATAATTTGAATTTTTGGTTGAAAATTTTTTCGCATCACCAAAATTTGAAATTGAAGCTTAAATGCCCTAATAATGGTCTAGGAAAAAATAAAATTTACTTTGGTTTTCCCACCAAATTTTATTTTATTATTTTTTTTTGATCTTCGTGGAAACGATATTCCGAAACTAGTCTAGATGGTGGCTAAGTCTAAAAAATACTCAAACAAAAATTAGCAAAAACATGTCATCGGAATCACTTCGTCGGAATGTCTAATCAGAATGTCCAATCGGAATGTCTAATCGGAATGTCTGATCGGAATGTCTAATCGGAATGTATGATCGGAATGTCTAATCGGAATGTCTGATCGGAATGTCTAATCGGAATGTCTGATCGGAATGTCTAATCGGAATGTCTGATCGGAATGTCTAATCAGAATGTATGATCGGAATGTCTAATCGGAATCCCTTCGTCGGAATGTCTAATCGGAATGATGATCGGAACGGCCTTGTCGGAATACCAAATCGGAATCAATAAACCCTTTTCTGATTACACCAATCGGAATAATAGTGCTGTTACGAGATTTTGTGGTAAAAAAATGAATTTTTCGACAAGAAATTCGCGATTTTAACCAACCAAATGCGACCAAATCCCTACCACAGCTATGTAGAAGATTTGTATCAAGATTTAGAGCATAGAAACACAAAAAGAATCTTGAATTCGAGATGATTATAAGAGAAAATCACACGAACCAAGTAAAATCAACAACGAATCACAAAACTACCCCATGGCGATTGATACCAATTGTTTTCCCTGTATTTGTGATTTATTAAGCAATGAAGAAAGAAAGAAAATAGATGAAGAAGAGATGAATTCCTAGAGAGAGAAAGTAGTGAGAGAAAGTAGAGAGGAGATGATTAACTTAGTGAGATTAGATTTGAGAAAAGAATTTGTTATCTTTGTCCTCAAAGATCATCTTACCTTACTACTCGCTTCTTATAGAGTTAAAGCCATGTGGGTATTTCCTCCACATTCGGTCCTTTCTCACAAGTGCAATTCATTACAATACGCGAGTTTCATCAAACATAACTACGGGAATAAGATCAGGCTTAATGTTGACTTACTTTCTCTATCCATGATGTTCACGTGTTTCTGATGAATGCAACTTTTCGCCGATCTAAGCTTTACTAAGAACAATCAGATTTTCACTTGATAGATATTCCATCAAGTTTGATTTACGAAACATAATTCACGCAGTCTTTGAAGTCCTAGGGTAGATCCAGCTTATATGCCTTTCAAACCAATCTTTTATACCATCTCAATGGTCCCATACAACGGGGACTTATATCCCATGATTTGTCAGATCATGAATTCATTTTTCCAAGTTTAAAAATTGTGGCATAACTTTGCTACCCATTTGGCACTTCAAGATCTACATTTCACATTCACATAACCTCTTGCCCACTACCGGCTGTCAATAATCAAATCCTAATTTCCAACTATCATTTCAGATTTCGCGGGTCGGGTATTTTGTAAGGTTAGGTTCGCCATCATAGGAAACCTTAAACCTAAAAGACATGTCCAACTCACAGTGGGTGTATGTCGGATGTCTTCATCTCAACTCTTGCTTACAAATGCTCTAATATTTAGATCCTAACAAGATTCAATCTCGATCCTAATACGATGATTATCAATGATAATCTTTTCAAAGGAAAACGATTATACGGTCTATTACCAAAGGTCAATCATTCAAACATAAAATAGCACTTATATTACTTTGTATCGTTACTTTACCTCGTCCCTTCGATTGGGGTGGTACATAGTACTCTCATCAAGGTTCGTTCTCAATGATTTCTGAGCAATTCTCTAGAAATTCGATGCGAAGCGAGGATCTTGATATATAGATGATCGATACAGGCACACTATGTTTACATAACTCTTTTGCATTTATCATTAACGGGAATGATATTAGCAGATTTGGTCAGTCTGTCGACGATGACCCAAATCGAATCAAATTCAGATGATGACCTTTGCAATAGCTAGACATTTACTAATGTATGAGGCGATGTCTGCCTTCATAATTGCCATCAGTACAACTTCTTCAGACAAAGATACTTTTAGTCGTAAATGACATAAATAGAATACTTATACTTACAAATTCCAACATAACTATATCTCACAATCTCCATATTTAGACAATCATAAGTGGTCTTTAAAACATTTAACGCTATCGGCTTCTTAATTTTAATGGTTCACATTATCCGCGAACCCCTTTTTATTATTTATATTATCCTTCTTACAAACATCGTTTATTTTTATATTGCTCGGCAATTTATTTTGCACCTTCATTATTAAGGAACATGTCCTAACTGGTTCTTTATCTTTTCTACATAATGCGTCGGTATCTATATTCACTTCTCATGATGATATAATATCATAACCGTATTTATTCAAAATTCTTTCTTCATATCTTCTATGTTTTAGTTTCGTCTCAACTATCATTTTTATCCGTTTTACTCAATCCGTCGTCTAAAGCGTAGATAATTATCATAATTAATTAAATAATTATTAGTTAATTTTTATGAAGCGTAAAAGTTTTAAATTTCTTAGTTCGACCAATTATATAAAATGTTCAAAATAAATTTGGATTTAATTAACAAGATTTTTGCTGATTTATCGAAAATAATTAATAAGATTCGTAAACGTTTGAAAAATCTTTGGTTATATTTTGGTCAAAGTTTTCTTAGTTGAAAAGAAAAAATTGTCATTTCAAATTTTAAGTAATAAGTTATATAATTTCCTCAATTCTTCTTAGGTTGTCCAGAAGTATACACGAACATTTACCCCTAAACAGAAGTTTAGTTAAATGGTTTGTGGGGATGAGTCAAGTGGGACACTTGTCCCACCCCCATCAAAACCGGCCTTAACTAGTTACACAAGACACTTATGTGTCAAGTGTAGCTAACAAGCCTTACACATGTCCATATTAGCTTCAATGTTAAGCTACACATTCCACTAACTCAACAAAACAAGCAAACCTCAAACCACTCTCCCATTTCTCACATGCAATACCACACAAATCCTCTCTACTCTCCATTTTGTGCCGTCCCATCCTCAACCACAAACACCATTTTGATCAAAAATTTAACCATGGAATCCTATGTTATTTCTACATATGTTGAAGCCCTCTTAAAGCTCTCTTGATTGGTGGTGCTTATAACATCCAAGGAGGAGTTTTCATGGAGTAGTAGGGCTGATTTTCCACAAGGTATACATGAAGAATGGTGGTCTTGGAGATGGTCTTGGCTATGCACAAGTTTCTCCATCAAAATCCATGTTTTGATCAACCTACATCATCATGGTGGTATAAAGATTGTCCTCCTCAACTTCTTGTTATTTTGATTATGTAAACATGTATTTTATTTCATATTGTATATGTATATGATGATTATATGATGATAAAAATGTTATGTGGGGATTTGTTGTTGATAATCATGGATAAAAAGATGAAAAATTATAAGTAAAAATGGGTAAATCTTGTTTAAATGATAGGCTGTATAAAAACAGTAAAGAACCATATGGTAAACTGATAAAATGATGAAGTAGAATGGATTTACAGTAAGCTATGGGTCTTGTACACATGTGAGAGTTGGCCATGCAATGGAATCAAAGTAATGAGTGAGATATGATCAAAACAAGTTTAAGGTATAAATCTGAGGTTACTGTTTTGGACGATTTTTAGAAAATACTTAAAGGATGATGCAACAGTAGCTATAGAAGAGTTAAATGTAGCATATATCATTTAGTTTATGTGATAAAAATTTGAGCTTCTATCTCCATATAGAACTCAAGATATGGCAGTTTTGGTGAAAGTGAAGATAAAAATCAGATTTTTGAAAAATAAAGTATAATACTATTATATAAGCACTCAAAATTATATTGTATAAAATATAAAGTTAAAACCCACTAACTCATGAATTTTATTTATATAAATATGTTAAAGGTTAAATAAGTGGATATTTTATAAAAATGGTAACTTGTTAAGTCTTATAAGTTATAAAACTATAAACATTGTTTTTACGACTTTTTCGGCTAATACCGTAAAATTAACGTTTTTGTTAAATAAAACTTAGATGGTTGGACCCGTCTAATGTAAACTTTTATAAACTCATATACTGATATATAGACATGTATAACAAGTAAAAACTGATAAAAACCCGAACTATAGGACATACGGACATTAACGAGCTAAGTAAACATATTAGACTAATAATTGGACTAAATAAGTTAAACTCTTATAAATGAACTTATTGGGCTTAACCCATTTGGGCCCAACTTGTAAAGTTTAAGTACTGATAATATAAGTACAAAATGGATTAAAATAAGTTAAATAACTTATAATAAGCTTATTGGACTTAAGACACGTAAATGGGTAAAACTAGTAAACTAATATAAAAGTTATCGACATATAACACAAAAATGAGTAAACGAGAATATGTAAACCCACTTGATCATCATATATATATAATCATCATATGTATACATACTTGTTATTTTTATAAAGTCATTGGACATGAGTCTAAGACGAGTATTATTTGTCTAGGTTTCCGTGATTGAAGCACGCACCGTACATCCGAATTGCCGATAAGCCGCCTTCCCACATCAACGTGAGTTCATAGCCTCGCACTCTTTTAAATGTTTTTATGAAATGTTTTATAAACCCGCGAGGGAGATAACATGTTAGTTTTTATAAAATAGGACACCATTTGTCCCGATTGTTTGTTTATTGATTAGGACCCGAATGATTGAATGACCCGATTGTATGACCCGATAAATGATTAAAGGACCCGATAGATGAAATTAAATGGATTATTAAAGTTAGGTTATGTCACTAAAAGTCCCATTAGCATGAATTGTGAACTACCGGGATTTGGTAGACGCTTGTGCATATAATAGTACTATTTGGGGACGATCACCCCAGTTCGCGCCTTGACGGTTGATCCCCGTCGCGCCACATTGATTGGTAAGCGAATTTATGTATGAGAAGATTTACATAGCGTGACCTTTGTGACGACACGCTACTTTAGATGGGCAAAATGAGTATCGGGTTAGCTACCCGTTGTTGGTTTAGTAAGGTAACAATGTCATGCGGCTTATAATAATCCAAAACTAACGAAATACTACTAGAAGCTCCGAATTATGATGTATTGCCTGACTAGCAATATTGGGTCATACTATTGATATTATGTTTGTGTTTTGGTTTTCATAACCATATTCATATAACGGTTTTTATTTTCATACAACGTCGTAAGACGTATTGTATGACGTTTTTACGACATTGGCTCGTATAATGATTTTTAAGGCTTTTTATAACCATATTCATATAACGGTTTTATTTAATCTATACAACGTTGCAGAACGCATTGTATGGTGTTTTTAACGACAATGATTCGTATAATGATTTTTAAGGAAAATGCCTATATTATGATTTTCGATAAAGATTTGTATAAAATGACTTTGGCTATTTTATGGCCTATTAAAATGATTTGTACAAGATGATTTTCAGTAATAATTTTATACTGATATTATATTGATGGATTTTATTAAACTCTATGAATTCACTCGGCATTATCGCTGACCTTTTCTTTTAACATGTTTTATCTCAGGTACTTGAAGGTAATTCTCGAGAAGACGACAAGAATTCATGGCCCGCACTTAAACAATATTTTCCATTCAAATACTTTGTAAAACTTTGTATAAAATAATATGACTTGGGACCGATGTAACTTGATATTTATGAATGGAAATGATCTATTATTAAACGATGCGATTTTTATGTGTTGTCTATGATGTGAGTAATGTGCTATCCCGTAACACCAACTAGTCTTCCGCTGTATTGAGTTGTATAAATTTGGGGGTGTTACATAGTGCGCCAATTCTATCATTACCCGACAGAAGTGAAGATTTTGTAGTATGTTGTGATGCATCTCTTAGAGGTTATGGAGCTGTTTTGATGCAGCGAGAAAAGGTGATAGCTTATGCTTCTAGGCAATTAAGGAAGAATGAGGAGAATTATACTACTCATGATCTTGAGTTAGGAGCTGTAGTCTTTGCTCTTAGGTTGTGGAGACATTATCTGTATGGCACCAAGTGTACGGTATTCACCGATCATAAAAGCCTACAGTATATTCTTGATCAAAAGGAATTAAACATGAGGCAACGAAGATGGATAGAACTATTAAGTGATTATGATTGTGATATAAAATATCACCCGGGAAAAGTGAATGTTGTGGCCGATGCATTAAGTAGAAAAGATAGAGAGCCTATCAGGGTACGTTCTCTAGTCTTGACCGTGCACAATAATTTGCCTGGGAAAATTAGAAATGCGCAAATAGAAGCCTGTGAGAAAGAAAATGTTGTTAATGAAGGGTTTCGAGGAGAAGGAGATCCTTTAGAGGTTAGAGCTGATGGAGTGAAATGCTTAAGAGGTCGTATGTGGATACCTATGTTTGGAGGCTTAAGAGATTTAATTGTGTTGGAATCCCATAAATCTAAATATTCCATTCATCCTAGATCTGATAAAATGTATCATGATTTGAAGAAGTTGTACTGGTGGCCGAATATGAAAGCTGATATTGCTATGTATGTTCTTCAATGCTTTACTTGTGCAAGAGTCAAAGTTGAACATCAAAAGCCATCAGGACTACTTCAACAACCAAAGATTCCTGAATGGAAGTGGGAGCGAAATACGATGGACTTTATCACCAAGCTTCCTAGAACATCATCTGGAAATAACTCGATTTGGGTCATTGTCGACAGACTGACCAAATCAGCACACTTCATTCCGGTGAAAGAGCAGTTCTCACTAGAGAAGCTGACTCGTATTTATCTTGAGAATGTTGTATGCAAGCATGGAGTGCCTGTATCGATCATTTTAGATCGAGATCCTAGATTCGCATCGAATTTTTGGAAATCTCTCCAAAAATCTTTGGGAACGAATCTCGACATGAGCACTGCTTATCACCCCCAGACTGATGGTCAGAGTGAAAGAACGATACAAACACTAGAAGCTAAGCTGAGAGCTTGTGTGATAGATTTTGGTAAGAATTAGGATAAACATTTGCCTTTAGCAGAGTTTTCGTATAACAATAGTTATCATGCTAGTATTAAGGCTGCACCGTTTGAAGCTTTGTATGGTAGGAAGTGTAGATCTCCTGTATGTTGGAGTGAAGTTGGGGATACCCAGCTAACAGGACCGGAATTGATCCGGGAGACTACGGAGATGATAGTTCAGATTAAGAATTGGCTGTTCACTGCCCGAAGTAGACAGAAAAGTTACGCGGATGTGCGGCATAAACCGATGGAGTTTGAAGTGGGTGACCGGGTAATGTTGAAAGTATCGCCATGGAAAGGCGTCATAAGATTTGGAAAACGAGGGAAATTGAATCCCCGCTATATTGGACCCTTTAAGATTTTATCTAGAGTAGGTCCGGTGGCTTACAAACTAGAGTTACCACAAGAACTTCATGGTGTTCATAACACATTCCATGTATCTAATCTGAAGAAATGTTTAGCAGTGAGTGATGAGAAAATCTCGTTGGATAAGGTTCGAATAGATGAGAAGTTGCATTTTATCAAAGAACCCGTAAAGGTTATGGATCGTGAGGTAAAGCAAGTTAAACAAAGTCAGATACCCATCGTAAAGATCCGATGGAACTCGAAGCATGGACCAGAATTTACTTGGGAACGAGAGGATGAAATGTGGAAGAAATGCCCACACCTCTTTGAGTTCAATAAGAAACGGACATCAAAGTGAAATGGATCACGAGGACGTTGATCCCTTTTAGGAGGAAAAGCTGTGACAATCTTACATTTTCAGGTAGTAAATTATTTTCTCGTATATTGTTTTGAAAATTATTTTTTTTGTTGGTTGATGAACTCACAATTTACGGATTTAAATGGGCTAACGTGCATAATTTAACGTCCTACGACTAAACCGGAAACCCTAGGATTACGTATTTACGTTTTTGAACTCCGTTTTTTATGAGACAATTTTTATTAGATTCGTTTTGTGCCGTTGATTCATAATTTATAAAAACGTTTTTCATAAAACGACCCGAGGGCACGCAAATTGAGGAAACTAGAATCGAGGAGTACACGTAAATAAATGGGGATGAGAAAAAACAACTTTTGCCCCACTCCCACACATGGGACGGCTAGCTTAGCCAACACACACTATATGTGTCATTTTTCTAGTAAAAACTTGGACACTTGTCCTCTTTATTACTCAAAACCTTATACACCTCAAAACCACCTCAAGTTAAACCACTAGCTCATTATTCTTACATGATAAAACACACAAATCCTCTTATCTCTCCCTCTTTGCCATCCATTTTCAACCAAAGACACCCCCATTTGATCTTGATTCAACCACAAATCTTATGTTATTCATACATAAGATGATGTCCTTTTGAAGCTCTATTGATTGGTGGTGATTATAACATCCAAAAAGAAGATTCCTTGGTGTCTTGGGGCTGATTATCCACAAGGAGTTTATAAAGATTGGTGATCTTGAAGTTGGTTCTGGTGTACCACAAGTTTTGTCCTCAAAAGTCAAGCCTTGATCTTAACTTTCATAATCTTGGTTGGTAACAAGATCATCCTTCCCATTTCCTTGTTATTTTGTAAATGTAAATTTGTATTTTCTTTCTTAATATATATGTATATGATGATATATGATGATAAAAGTATTATGTGGGGATCATGTGTTGATAAACTTAGTTAAAAAGATTAAAAGCTACATGAAAAGATGTTAAAATCATGCTTAAAATAGTAGGCTGTATAAAACAGTAAAGAACCATATGATAAATTGTTAAAATGACTTGTATAAACTAATATACAGTAAGTTATGTGCCTTTTACATATGTGAGAGTTGGCCACACAATGGAATCCATAAAATGAGTGAGATATGATCAAAACAATATTGAAGTTCAAATCTGTATAGTCTGTTTTGGACAAACTGTTAGAGACATTTAGATATTGATTGAGCAGTAGCTAAAACGGAGTTAATTGTAGCACATATCATGTAGTTTGTGATGCCCAAAAATGAGCTTCTATCTCCTTGTATAACTCAAGATATGGTAAAAATGGTGAAAGTGAAATTCATAATCAGATTTGTAAAATAAATGTATATATTATAAAATTAGCACCCAAGTAAAACTAATATAAATTGTATACCTAAATCCCACTAACTTATATATTACATATAAATAAGTATATACTTTGATAAATAAATGTAACATTTTATAAAAATGACAATTTGATAAGTTTTATAAGTTATAAAACTAGATACATAAGTTTTACGTCTTTTCGGCTAAAACCGAAAGATTAACGTTTTCATCAATTAAAACTTAGACGGTCGGACCCATCTAATGTAAACTTTTTATAACTCATATACTGATGTATAAGTACATATGACAAGTAAAAACCGATAAAACCCGAGTTTTATAACATATGGACATTAACGGGCCAAATTAGCCTTATTGGACTATTAACCCAACTAATTTGGCTAAACACTAATGGACTTACTCGTTGGGCTTGACCCACTTGGGCCCAACATTTGAGTATAAGGCTGATGTTAAAAGTGTAATTTCGACTAATATAATGTAATGGGCTTATCATGGGCTTATTGGGCCTTAACATGTAAACAAGTTAAACTAGTGAAACTAGTCTAAAAATTTACCAACACATAACACTATAATGAGTAAATAAAGAGATAAAATCCCACTTGATCATCATCATACTTATAAAATCATCATATATATACATAGCTATTATTTTTATAAAGTCATTGGACAAAAGTCTAAGACCGAGTATTATTTATATAGGTTTCCGTGATCGAAGCACGCCCGTAGCCGATAACCCGCCTTTCATAATCAACGTGAGTTCAAAGCCTCGCAATCTTTTAAATGTTTTATAAAATGTTCTGTAAAACCGTGAGGGAGATAACATGCTAGTTTTTTGATAAAAATAGAACACAAGTAGTCCCGATGGTATGCTTAATGATATGGACCCGAATGATGCTATGACCCAATGAATGAGATGAAATGGATTATTAGTAGTTAGGTTATGTGACTTAAAGTCCCATTAGCATGAATTCTAAACTACCGGGATTTGGTAGACGCTTATGCATATGATAGTACTATTTGGGGAAGATCACCCTAGTTCGCGCCTTGACGGTTGATCCCCGTCGTACCACATTGATTGGTAAGCGAATTTATGTATGAGAAGATTTACATAGCGTGATTTTTGTGACGACACGCTAACTTAGATTGGCAAATTGTTTGTCGTGTTTGTGGCCCGTTGTTTGTGATAGTAAGGTAACAATGTCATGCGGCAAATAATAATCCAATATATAATCCAATGTAATCTAAATATCCGATATGATACGATGCAAATAATGGTAATATTGAGACTACGGTCTCATGGACGGTTTAAGATGTATGATTTGATTTATATATTGCCTGACTAGCAATACGAGGACTTACTTCTGATATTATACTTGTGTTCTGATTTCGATGATTGTTTTATATAACGGTGTTATTAAACTCAATGAATTCACTCGGCATTCGTTGATATGATTTTTGCATGTTTTTATCTCAGGTGCTTGAAGGTAACTTGGATGGAGATCGACTCTGATGGCCCACTTAATAAAAATTATTCATTCGATCTACGTTTTGTAAACTTTATGACTGTGTAATTTGGGGACCTGTTGTACACTTAAAACTTTTATTTCGAATGAATGTATGTAAAACCTTGTACAACCATTTTAATGCGTTGTCTATGATTGGAGTTGTTGTGCTATCCCGTAACACTCTAACGACTCTTCCGTTGTACCGATATGAAATTTGAGAGTGTTACAATATGTTCACCATTCTCGATGACATCTTTAATGTGAGGGTTTTCATCACCATGTAAAGACATGATGTAACTAGTTGGGTGAGTGAGGTTTTAAGTTTAGGGTTAGTTCTTCTTATTCAGAGTTTCTCAACAAGCTCTTATACCACTTGTTAATCCCTTTAAATAGATTGAGATCCTGTTAAGGATTGTATTAATAGCTTGCAAACAAACTAGAGCACGAGAGAGACTCGTTGTAACACCCCACTTTGATAAATGGACCGTTACATGATAATTATGGTGTGTCATCAAAGCATGCAAGGTAATATGTCTTAAAAATATAAATGACCATAAAGGAAAGCCAGAATCAAACATCGGCCCCCTAACATAAACTCAAAGATGCGTAAAGTAGACGAAGTGCGAAAGGAATAGAAATATAAGGTAGCTCCCATCCTAAGCATGTCCTCTCCATGCTCGAGTCTGTCCTTGGGTACCTGCCGTTTGGGTTATGGAAAGAAAATATACGACTGAGCAATATGCTTAGTGAACGGATATAATGACAATGAAATGAATAGCATAAACATAAATAAAGAATGAAATGAAAGTGCGGCGGAATAATGTAAGTCCTGGAAAACCTGGTGTTGTTTTATAAACTGTCTTATATTCTGAAAAGACCAATGTTTATTTCATAAATCTGTATTTTAATCATGCCCAATAGCCCATACAGGTCATGAAGTATCAATGTGCATGAATACATAGAGGGGTGACCTCATCATGCAATTAGAGGGGTTGCCTCTAATTAAAATAGTCTGAGTGGAGGGATCAGCTCCATGTAACAGATGTAGGGCACACACCATAGTTACCATGTAATCTTGCTAAACTTTTCCTACAATGCACCCATTCGCCCCACATGATAATAATAAAATAGGCCAAATAACAGAAAGGGACGTCGCGAGTAATCACTCTTACCGCGGAAGAGTCATAACACCGGTGCCTCCAGTGTTATGGTTATGGTACCTCCATAACTAGGTGGAACTGGCATGCATTTATATAGCTCTGGCAATCTAAAATATTAATCATATAATTACTGTTTAGTTTAATTAACTACTGGATAAAACAAATGGCTGCAAACGGGGAATCCTAAGTATAGGAAGAGAGTGTCCTTACTGAAGGACGGAATATCCGTACCTTATGTCCTGTAATGAAAATGAAGATGCAAGCGGAAGAACTACACCGACTTCATGAGTGCTACATAATAAAAGGGACATAAATGAGTTGTATGTTTAACTTATACTTACTGTTTATCAATTTACTTGACGTGTTCTTAACTTGTTTTACTTGTTCTTCTCTCGATTTATTGTTTCATGTTTTATCATGTGATTCGTAATGTTTCATGTGTTCTTGATTAGTGTATTTCATGGTTTATGAGTTATAGTACTTGTGGTATCTTAATGAGTAACTTTCTAAAAATAACAGGTTTCTATGCATAGTAACTTTCTAAAAATAGTAGTTTTCCATATATAGTAAGTTTCCAAAAATAGAAAGTTTCCATAATTAGTAAGTTTCCATAAATAGCATGTCTCCATAATTAGTATATTTCCATATTTAGTATGTTTCCATGTTTACTAGTAACCTTATTAAATAAGTAAATGATATAAGCTATAGTTTTAATAAGCATATTATAAGCCATGATTATTGTATAGTAAAGTTTATTAATATTTAATACTTAGTCTTAACATATGATTATTAATTAATAATAATAATACATGATATTATAAGTAATTATTAATTAATAATATTACATGATTATATTAATTAAACTTTACCTTAAATAATTTTTGTATAATTAAATTAAATCATGTTATTAATTTAATTAAACATTGGTTAAAATGACATTAATTAATTAAGCTAAGTTTCTTAATTAATTAATATGACATGAAATAATTATATAATAATTATTATAACCTAAAGTTTATAAAATGGCCATGTTTAATTACCATGATAATTATATGAATAATTATAACATAAGTCTTGTTTTTAATTAATTTTAATTAAGCCATGTATTAAATAATCAAATTGATTAATAAAATATAACATAAAGTTTATTAGCAAAAGATTAGCCAAACATCCCAAAATGCTACGCCCACCGAGGCCTAGTGCCTCGGTTGCACGAATCAAAACAAACAGCCCAAACACAAAATCCAAACGCCACAGCCCTGCCCCCGACTGTGGGTTTTTTCCACCTGTTGTGTTTGAAACTCCCACCGACAGTAGTGGCCCAGCCACTGTCTGTCGTAGGTTCCCATTGGCTTAAGCCAGTTCCTGCTAGCCAGCGTATGTTCTCACCGATTGACCTGAATGCCCATCATGGCTGGTGGCTCGCTACTGCCAAGCTGCGGTTACCACTGCCCCAGCAGCAGCCCTCACCAAGGCTGCCACTGAGGGCCTGGTTTTGCGGCTGGTAACACTAACACGCCGCTGCCCCCCCCCCCCCCCCCCCCCCCCCCTTGTGGGTTTGAGGCTGATTGAACAACATAACCACCGAGACCACTTGGTCTCGGTTTCCCTGCAAACACAAATAAAACCCGATCCTAATCTTGATTTAATAATCAAAACACATATTCATTTTTTTAATAATTGGATTCATGATTAGAGGAAAATATAGAGAGAGGGGTTTAGGATTACCGAAAGTCTAATGGTTTAGAAAAGCAAACACGAACAATCACATATCATTAATCGAAGATCAAATTGTTTCTCCTCTTCCCCTTTTGCTTTTGCAGGCGGCGGCCAACCAAGAGAAAACTAGGGTTCTCTTTATTTCTATTTTTTTTAAAATGACATAATGAATGAAACAGGTTGTTTTCCTGCATTGTTAATCAAACATGGGTCGGGCCTTGGGCCCTTTCTGTTTTCTTTTCTTTGAACCATCCAAACGCCCCCTTGTGTATTTATGTTTTTGTGTTTTCGACTTTTACTTATTCTCGTGTATTAATATTCATGATAAATGTTCGTGTTTTAAGTTCATGATAGTCCTTGTCGTGTTTTAATTACTATACATAAATACATATTATTTAGCAATTAACTTACGTAGTACTTGTCGTAAATAATTAATATACGTAAAGCTTACATTAATTATTCATGATATGTGTCGTGTTTTAAATAAATTATTAAGTTTTAATTTATCCATTTTTTCATGCATTAAATGTTACGATGTATTTTATGCGGGTTTTACACTCGTACTCAACCTAGATAAGTTATGTGGAATCCAACTTATCAACGCTTAAGAAGAAAAAGGATTTCTACTAACTATTAATCGTAAAACTTGTGTTAAGATACAATAAACTCAACGACCCTATGCTCCTTTAATAGTACAAGGAACTCTAGAATGTTCTATTATGATACATATATCACACATGATATACTCCCATTATAACTAGAACATATCTTCACTAAATATATAACAATCCTTATCAACACTAGCAGTACTTACAATTAAGCCTAACGGTACTTACATGTACCACGTGAACCCTAACAGTACTTGTTATACTAACGGTACTTGGACTACATACTAACGGTACTTGGTACTTATACAAATAATTCCAACACTTTCCCTAATCATTATCGTAAGGAAGTTTTGAATATCGCGGTGTTCTAACCTGTGTCGTTGCTTAATCGCTCATTAATAAAAAGGGGAGGCTGAATAAGTTATGCAATGGGTTGGAGCACCGCGATCAGTCCAATGGGTCTGGTTTGAGGTGAGTCGCATGCGGTTCTAAATAGACAACAACGATCCTGACGCGGTTACCATTAAAACAGAATCATAGTCTAATAAGGACTAGATTCACCCAAGAATAGGAGAAGAAATACATTCCTTATTTACGGATAAGGATGCCGAATATATTACCTAGGATTGGGCCACAAGATTCGGGAATCACTAATTGGGTTTCACCGGCTATAAAAGGAACCCCATGGTTCCATTCAAGGTATCGTATCCTAACTAATAATCGCTACCCGATTATAAACCCTAAGATTACTTACTCTCACGCGGGATTTTAATCGAGAGAGACAATCCCATGGTAAACTTAGCGGTGTCTTTCCCTTGTGCAGGGTCCACATTAAGTTTACTTGGTGCAGGAGATGTAGCTACACACACTTGAATTACTCCTAACTTGGGTCAAACAGGTCCATTCCAACGTTTGTATCAACACCACACAAATCTTGTGTCACCTAAATCATGACATTTACTTCCCAAAACAAACCCATGAAAAATAAAAACAAAAACCACATATGTGGTTGTCGGCATTGCTCTCAAGAGTGGAGATATCTGTGTTTTTCATATTATATGTAAAAGTGAAATGGCGTCACTAACAAGGAACACGATCTTGTAAACTCCAAATATGACCCAATTTAGATCACCCTCGGTCCTCTTCACGATCTGTCCCCCCCCCCTACGATGTATCTTAACGACGATTGACTAACAACAAATGTGCGAAAAAGATGGCGACTGCCTAAGGACAACGACGTAACAATGACGGACGACTGCGGTGGCCTAATAACATCGGCCGCCTAACGAAGATACTTGCGTGTGTAGATCAGGTTTGAGTTGATGAAGATGATAGATCTATGTTCATTGTTTATGTAAATGTTTTGTGTTTTTAATATTTACTATAAGGTGCTGTTTGGTTCATGAATTCAAATTTCAGAATTTAACTTCTAGCAAATTTAAATCCTTGAGAACTAAAAATTACGGAATTTAAAATGTCTACGCTTGTTTGGTTGACATAAATTCTTGGTATTTCGAAATTTTGGTTTTGGGTAGACCCAATTAACACAACAGAATATCTTATATATAAATTTTATAAATTTTCTATTTAAACGAGTAAAAATCGATTTTTTTAATTTTTAAATATTATTATTTTTTATTAAAAATTTAAATTTTCTTGAGTAAAAATTAAATTTTCACTTTTTATATACAATTTATAAAGAATTATATTAAATTTATATAATTGTTTAATATAAATATTATTTTTTATTTAAACGAGCAAAATCCAATAAATATTTTTTATAATTTTTTTTGAATTTTGTAAATTTTCTATTATTTTTTTTAATATTAATTTCATTATCACACCTCACAAGCGGAGGAAAGTTGTACGCAACAAGTTACATCAAACATAAAAGCAAAATCGTAACCGACTTGCCAAACAAAATACACAAGGTAACAAGTTGAGCCAAGCCAAAACATACACCATAAAGGTTGTGACGCGCGGACATCAACACAATACAAGGGTGGGGGAGAATCACCAATGTGAGCTTTTCGCGAACATACCCATATGAAGGCGTAGTTTGGGACAAGAGTACACAAGGTACACAAAACATACAAAGAAGATAAAACCTAACATCCCAAAAAAAGCAAAACCTAAACTAAACAAATCTAAATCCAAAACTCAATGCAGCAGCAAGCCTTCGGAGGTGTGGAGCGATGGCCGGATGCAAGGCGGCAACAGTGAGAAGTGACAGATCTGAATGCAAAGAGCTATTATTGTGGGAGTTAGGAGAGAAACCTACCTTCACAAAGAAAGGAGTATATATACAAAAGAGGATGAAAAAAGAAAATTTAGACGGTCGGCCGTGGCCGACCACCGGAAAAAGCAACAATAGATTTGATCAAGAGAAATTTTGGGAAAGTTTGAACGGTGGAAACTATGTAAATAAATTTTCTATTTAAACGAGTAAAAATTGAATTTTCACTTCTTATATAAATTTCATAAAAAAAGTTTATATAAATTATATATATTTTTCTATAAGTTTTAGTTTTTCTATTTAAATGAAAAACAAGAATAAACAATTTTTATATGATTTTCAAAATTTTTAAAATTTTCTATCTGAACGAGTAAAAATCACTATAAAATTTTTTCATAAAAATTAATTTCCATGTAAATGAAAATTATTCACTTTTTTTAGCCATTTTAATTTCTCTCTTGTTGGGTCAAAAAGTTGATGTGCCAGAAACTCAAAAACGAAGAAAATATGAAGGCATTTGTCTAAGCGTTGACAAGTGTAATCCAGGCGTTGTCAAGAGCAAATCTGGCGTTGACAGAAGTCAAAAAAAGTCAAACGCTGTTGGAAGCTTCTATTTAGGATAAGTATGCAAAATATATTCTGTATTAGTTTTTAAATAGAAGATATTCATGTTTATTCATAGTTATCTTTTGTAAAACCCTAATCCTTACACTATAAAAGGAACCAAGGGTTATTAGGTTTTTCATAACTTTCATATACAATGTAAACCTAAAGCGTGTGTTGCACTAGACATGGGATTAATGTATACACGTCTAGTGATTGTTGATTATTAATATAATTAACAATCTAATTGTTTTATTCATGTGTTATTGTGCCTAAACACCTTGTTAATGGTTGTTGTTCTAATTCCGCTTTGATTATGTTAATCATATGAACAATGATCATTCCTAGTAGCTAAAAGATTTGAGGAAACCAACGTTTCCACAGTTGGTATCAGAGCCTCGTGGCTCGTGATGCTAGGACCAACAAGGTGTTTTGAGAAGAAAAGAAAAATCCGTATAGGTTTTTCTGGGCGATTTTGTGTGCGCAGCAGTATTCAGAAGGCCATAACTTTTTATTCAACCGTTGGATCGCCACGAAATTGTTTGGGTGTGTTCCACACACATATATCTAGATTTTCACTGGAGGGATTGTCGAGATCTATCCCCAAGCAAAAGTTATTAAGCGTCGAAGTCAGCAGTGATCATATACTGTTTTCTGTGAACAGTAATAGTAAAAACGTGATTTCTCCTTCGTTAACCGTTGGATCGTCGTGAAATTCTCGCTGTAGATTCTTGACACTTGTGTCTAGGATCTCACCAAAGGGATCTTCGATCTGAGCTCTCACGAAGAAGATATTCGATGTCGAAGTTCGCTGCAGTTTATAGTTTTTCACATAAAATCATGATTTAGGGTTTATAAAACCCTAGATCAATTAGTCGATGATGTATGTTATTTAGACGCTGATAGATGTTGGTGTGACGCTGATAGATATTGGTGTAACGCTGACAAGGCATGGATGAGACGCTGACGGCCAGGCGCTGACAGGTACAAAGTTGGCGCTGATAGGAATAAAGTTAACGCTGACAGGAAGCGTTGACACTTGTTGTCCGATATATACATTTTCCAACGCTGATAATTGTTGTCCGATATTGGACAACACACAGTGTTGATATCTTGGACAGTGAAGGATATTGGATAACAAAAGGAATAGCTGCTGTTTGGAAAATTGATACGATTTTGGCACACAAAAAAGAGGTATTCACACACGAAGGTACATGGAATCTCCGTTTTTATACAGAATATCAAATTGATATTTATGGCTCAGATATTTTTACTAGGGGTCAATGATTTTTAAGTAAGTTAGCAACAATTCGTGAAGAATTTGATGGATATTATAGAGTATGTAATCGGGATAGCCTTGTGAAAGAGTTATCCAGTCTAACATTTTACATATGGTATGAAGATGTTATTTCATTAAAATTCGTCAGGAAGAGGTGTTGGCTTAAGGGGAAGAATTCTTATGGTAAGTTTGATGTTTGAAGAAGATTTTCGCGAGTTTATGTTCTATCATATCTTTAAGTCGTGCACTTCCAGTCGCTGACTTTTAAGATAACTTGTTCATGCTTACACGGTTGGTGACGAAGACTTGTCATAACACTTGAAGGAGTTACATTATCGTGCTCAGTGTCTATCAAAGGATGAGAATATTGACAAGAGATCGAGGTCTACTTATACTTCGCCATTGATATAAGTTCTACATCACATGGATAGTGCAAGACATGGAACACAAGGTTGGGTTATTCTACTTCTACATCAAGAATATTATATTTGTTTTTCTTCAAGATCATTACATAGAGCTACGTTTGGAGAATCTTCAAGATTGCATACATTGTTTACTTCCCTGTTGATGTGACCAAAAGGGGAAGACATACATGCTACAATGAGGGGAAGCAATTTATCATGTACAACTTACAAGAGATACACAAAGAGTTTTGCCGACATCAACTAGGGGAAGATTGTTGTGTCGAAAAGTTGATGTGGGAGAAACTCAAAAACGAAGAAAATATGAAGGCATTTGTCTAAGCGTTGACAAGTGTAATCCAGGCATTGTCAAGAGCAAATCAGGCGTTGACAGAAGTCAACAAAAGTCAAACGCTGTTGGAAGCTTCTATTTAGGATAAGTATTCAGAATATATTCTGTATAAGTTATTTAAATAGAAGATATTCATGTTTATTCATAGTTATTGATACACGGCTTTTGCCCCGTATAAAAGATTCGTTTAAGTATGTCTCTTCGAATTGAAAAAGGAGTTTAATGTGTGACTCAGCCGTTCTTTGGTGAAACAAAAGTGTGTCATTGTAGTATATTAAATGTGAAAAAACAATTAAAATAAATGACTTAAAAAGTAAATCTAGGTCTAATTAAAATAAAAAGCAAGTCAAAGAAGAACAATTAAAAGCATGACCAAAAATTAAAGGGCACTAAAAGTAAATAACGCAAACTTAAATCTATCTAAGGCAAACTTAAAACGCAACTAAAACTAAATCTTAAACTAAGGCAAGACTAAAATAAATCTAAGGCGAATAAACTTAAAATGCGACTAAGTAAAAAGGCGGGAAAGTTAAAGCTCGAAATTAAAAAGCAGAAAATTAGAAACTGAAAATAAAGGAACTGAAAATCAACCCTATCCGGAATATATTACTATTCGGAATGAATGCCCCTATTCGGAATAAAGTAGCCTATTCGGAATAAACTTCCTACCCGGAATGAATCCTATTCGGAATGTCTAGGCAATCCGGAATAAATCCTCTATCCTGAATAAGTTCTCTATCCGGAATATTTCCCTCTATTCGGAATATTCTCCTTATGCGGAATATTAGCACTATCCGGAATAAGCAGCCCTATGCGGAATAATCCCTATTCGGAATATCTACTCCTATTCGGAATATCTACCCTTACTCGGAATGAAATGCCTATTCGGAATACCCTTCCCTATGCGGAATGTTGTGGCTTTTCGGAATAATCACCCTATGCTGAATATTAGCCTACTCGGAATACCAAGCCTATTTGGAATACCGAATATTCCGAATAAAGCACAATGGTCAAGACCTTGACTCAGAATAACTGCTGGGTATGTTTTCCTGGGAAAGATCAGAACCTGCAAACACAGAAACAAACACCCCGAAGAACAGGGAAACACAAAATTATACGAATCTAATAAAAATCAAGCTAAATCAACCACAAGATTAAATCAAACTATTCAACAAACATATACTAATGATAATCAAACAATCCAAAACAACAAAACTAACAATAAAGATCAAGATAATCAAAACCCACTTTGATCAAAATAAGAACATGAACATGAACATGAACATAAACATAAAAATCAAAGATTAAAGAAAGGTAGGATGAGATTAAACAATAAAGATAAAGATTAACAAGAATTAAAAGAACACCTACTTGAAATTAAATGGTAATTAAGGTTCAAGACAAGTATTTAATTTTGACAAGTATTTAAATGACAAGGTAATTAAAAGTGGAAGAACTAATTGTCACTATTAGCCAACAAAATGAAAATGATTAAGAACAAATCTATATATAGGGGAGGATTAAGGAATGCTTAGGAAGCTTCCTTCCCTCTTTCCTTTTCTCTTAATTGCATCATTAGGCCCTTCCTTCTTAATCTCTTTGTTAATTGCACCATTAGTCCTTAAGCCTTTAAATATTATTTAATCTTGGACTTTTAATGACTTTTGGCTCGGGATTTCTTTGAACTCGTCTTTTAATTCTTCAATAAAGTAGACTTTGAGTTCTTCGGCTTTAAGTAAACTTCCGCCTTTCGACTTTTTCTTCGATAAATCTTCAGAATTGGTCTTGGACTTCCGTTCTTTTTGCACTCTTGACTTCTCGACTTCATCTTTCATCTTTTTCTTCAATAAAAGCCCGTGAATGCCGTGTTTTCTCCACTTTTCACTTTTTCGTCCTAAATCACAACAAAAACACAAACCACGTATAAGACATAAAAGACATAAAATACACGTTTTGGCTCGGTTATTATTGTAATTAAGTGGTAAAAAGGATGGGTGTTTACACACCTATCAAATCCCCTACACTTGACCATTGCAATGTCCTCATGCAATGTATTAGTTACAAAGCACGTTTACATTTTTCATCGTAATTAACCCATAGTAGCCTTTATTAAAGAGATAGAAAGTTACAAACATTCAAAGTAAAGAAATCAAAAGCATACCTTGGGTTTTGGAAATGTCATGAAAAAATCATCCTCAAGTTTTCACTTTCTCCAAACCAAGCTTAAAAACGAGATCATTGTTATTATAAGTTAGCAAACTAACACGAACTCATGTGGGCCAATTACTCACTTAGACTCCTTTATTCCTAGGTGTATCTCTTATATTTTATTGTTGTCTTGAATGATCACGAGGATGCATTGTTTGACTTATTTCGATAGTTATTTAGTTCGAAAATAAAGTGAACGATTTAATCAATAGTTAGCTAAAGGACAAAATCTTTTAAAACTGCTTCTCGGGACCTCATAAAGTTCATATCTTGGCATAACTCGCTTCGCAATTTGAGACCTTTCTCGGACTGATATTTGGCAACGACTTCATACTTCAAACCTTGAGAGACGTTCATGAAATTATGGTCTTCTCTTCATATAGAAATTTCTTCACTTGAAGTTTTGAGAGATTCATACTTGGACCACGACTTCTTCATTTTTCTCTAATCATTACTTTGGACTTTGATATACAACGATCCGCCTCCTTTTTGGACTTGGCTTTATTTATCCTCATACCTTGCTAGGGTCTTTTCGGATAGACTTCTCCATGACTTTTGGGGAATTTTTGCTTTTCGTCGTGTGTCTCGATCCTTCATATTGATTTTTGATAAATGATTCTTCACATCACTTGGGATCTTTAGCAACAAAATATAGCCCTCATGCCTTGTTAGGACCTTTTTGGACTCGCCAATCTTCGCATCCCGCTTCAATAAGTTATGCCTTGGCTATGAAGTGTAATCCATACCGAGCAACTTTTAAACGATCTTGGGCTAGAAGCTAAGTAACTTTTCAAATCGTACAACCTTATTTATTGCAGATAAATTTATTAGCAAGCTATGGGAGAATAGGCTTATAATTAACTCACATAAATTCACGAAAGAATACCGAACTTATAATTGGCTCTATCATCTCTCGTTCTCCACAGTTTAAAATCTCAAGGAATGAGACTCGTGGATGCTTAGCCTATTAAATCAAAGTTTTGGGTTTTCGAGTCGCCTATAGGATCTTGCAAATTCTTAGACTTTTTCAAGTTTAGAAATCGAATTTTAAAGTTCCCTTGATAAACGACTCTCTAGGATCAATTATAGGAACTTGCGAAAAGTTCTTGTTCTTAACCCGTGAGAGTTAAGACTTTCGCGTTTTATAGCTCCCTATATAAAAGCCTAGCAAAACTTGACTTAAACACGTTAAGGATACTAGCTAGAGTAACTTAGATAAGTAAACTCGGGTTGAGTCAAAAGATTCACAATGTTTGAAAATTAAAACCACTTTATTAAAAATTTATTCTAATAAGGAAAGAAAATAATTATACAAAGGGAAAAACTAATAGGCCAAAATAGATCAAAAATTTTGAAAAATGTCGAAAAATTGATTTTCCGGTTAAAATGAGGACAAATACAAGGAAAAGGCCACTTAACTTCGATAGAAGTCCCCCTACACTTAACATAAACATTGTCCTCAATGTTTAAGCATGTGGGAGTAAACTCCCCTACACTTAGGACATTGTGCACTTTGTTTAAATTTCGCTAAGGAAAGGACAACTAAAGAGATTCCTATTTTAATATTGAGAAAGATAAAATAGTGAATCGAAAAGAGTTTAGGATAGAACCGGGAAGAAGTGAACACGGAATCACGGGTCGTCAAGAATCATCAAGAATGGATCATTGAGCTTGAATCCCTGATTAGAAGAAGAGGGGAGAAAATAGCAAACCAAGGGTCCCCCCTACACTTAGGATAAAGAAAGCGAAAAGATAGATGCATGGGTTGCCTCCCAAGAAACGCTTGATTTTTGTTAACCGAGTCGTGAGCTTGACTCGACCTTGATCATCATAGGAAGAAGCATGAAACATATCCACCAGGATCAAAGACATAGTTTTCGTCCATCAAATAGCACAAGCTTAAGGCGAACAAGGCAAGCCAAAGAAGAGTAGGCAAGGTTCCCTTAAGCAGCGATGGAGCACGGTGGAAGCAAGGGTGAAGTGGTGAAAGCAGATTTCCATAAGTTCCAAAGGTATTTCCTTTTATTTCATCAGGTGGATACTGAGATGGCTGCAGAATATCGATACCGGGGTCGAACACCTTTTCCTTTAGGGGAAAATAGCACTCAGGCTCAGCAGAGTGTGAAGATGATCCGCGAAGAAGCACAACCTCGTCCTCAGAAGGGGGACAAAGAGGTGTTAAATCATATGTGCTGCGGATGTTGGTGTCGACCGGTTTCTTCTCCTTTGAAAGAATATGCTTCAAATCCAAAGTAGGATCAAGACGATAATCTTCAAAATCATAAGGAGGAGCATCACTCTCATGAGGGAAGTAAGTGTTGAGAAACGTAGAGAAGTCTTCCTCAAATGAGTAATCGTCCAAAGTAGGATCGAGTGATGGCGGAGGATCTTCATCATGTGAAGAATCACTCGATAGAGTATCAGCCGCAACGAAATCATCATACGTGGGCAGGTCGGGATACTCGGAAGTAAGGTCATCATAATCACCCGAATCTGAGCTAGACTCATCATCATAAGCATCAAAGATCGGTGGAGAATCATAAATGGGAGAAGGTTCCACATTGGAGAGAGAATCATCCACATTATCTTGAAAAAGTGGATTATCAATGGAAGAATCGAATAGAGGATTGTTGTAGATGACAAAATCATCAAGCACATTAATCATATTCACTGATTCTCGGCCTCCAAAGGATTTACTCGTAAGCTTTCCCATTTTAAACACTTGTGCATCATCCCCGACTCTTAAGATTAACTCACCTTTGGCAACATCAACTAGAGCTCGTCCGGTTCTCAAGAATGGCCGACCAAGTATTAAAGGAATACGAGGGTCCATTTCATAATCAACAACGACAAAGTCGACCGGGAAAGTAAATGTGCCAACTTTAATGAATACGTCTTCGGTAATACCAACGGGGTAAGCGAGAGTACGATTTGCAAGTTCAAGAGTCATCTTTGTTGGAGTGAGGTCGGGTAATGATAGTGTTTTCCAAACACTCAAAGGCATAAGATTTATACTAGCCCCGAGATCAGCAAGGGCAGTAAATTCTTTAGTTTTGTTGAAAACGCAAGGCAACACAAAACGACCGGGATCTCCAAGCTTTTCCGGAAGTTCTTTAAGAATAACTGTAGAGCAGTTTTCATTTAAGCGTGTGTTGGCGAGCTCAATCAACTTCTCCTTCTTGTTAAGCAATTCCTTGAATGCTTTGACAAATTTCGGCATGTGGACAAGTGCTTCGAGAAAGCTAATGTTGAAGTTCATTTGAGAAATCATCTTCACATATCTCGACACTTCAGAGTCATCCTTGGTTAGCATTTTGGTCTTGCCTAAACGAGAAGGATATGGGATATTGGGTTTGGGTGGGGAAGGTGCAGGTATAGTAGGTAAAGGTTGGGATGTTGAAGGGTCCTTCCTAGGTACATCGTCATGACGAGGCGGAGACGGTAATGGTGCACTAATACTAGGTGTAGGAGGAGTAGGGATAAATGGTGGTGGAGGAGGGGTAGATGATGGGGTGGGATTGGTGGTTCGACAATGGTAATTCCACTATGAGTAGTAATAGCACTCACATTTGCTCGCGGATTGGTGACGGTGTTTGAAGGTAGAGAACTCGAAGAAGAAGGTTGAGCGGTGGGCAAGAAACTAGCAAGCATATTCTTCAAATCACTGGTTTGATTGCTGAAGGAGGATTGAATGTTATCTCGAAGCTCGGATCTAATCTCATTTCCTTGCTTTGTGATATCTCCTTTAAGATTGATAATTTGGCTCTGCAGATTCTTGATTTGCTCACCTTGGGTTCTCATGGTGGCTTCAACATCGGGGTTAATGGGTGGGGTTTGTTGAGCGGGTGGGTGATAAGGATTAGAAGCTCTTTGTGGGATTTGGTTGCTTCTATTGTAGTTGTTGGCGGGGTTTTAGTTTTGAGGAGAAAAACTGGGTGAAAGGTAGTTGTTGGAACGGTAACTCAGCAGATTTCTATCCCCTTGAGGTCGAGCTTGGTAATTTTCCAGTGAATAATTACCATAAGCTGCATACACATTTTCCGGATTTCCTTGAGTAGAAGGACAATCGGTGTATGAGTGAGGACCGCCTCATGTTTCACAAGAAGGTGCAACCGCTTTAACTTGTTGTTGTTGGTTTGAAGCGAGAAGCAAGATACTTTTGCTCATTTCAGTCATCATGCGGGTGAGTTCGGTCATATCAGGGTTTGCTGAAGTAGAAGAGACATTGACTCTCGGGTTGTTCCTTGAAGAAGCGGAGGAATCCCAGTTTTTGTGGTGAGTAGGCATGTTCTCAATAAGCTCTCTACACTCCTCGGGTCTCCTTTTCATGAATGTGCCACCGGCGGCTGCATTAATCGTATCACGATCTCGAAAAGTCAAACCGTTGTAGAAAGTATCAATTAATGTGACTGGAAGCATGTTGTGGTTTGGACAACGATCAATCAAGACATTATATCTTTCCCAAGCATCAAAAAGAGATTCATCGGGTTCTTGCATGAAACCGCTGATTTGATTGCGAAGGCTCCTGACCATGGATGGTGGAAAGTAGCGCGATAAAAAGCGTTGAGTCATGTCATCCCAAGTATGAATAGAATTCTTCGGGAGACGATCAAACCATTTCTCGGCATGATGTGATAAAGTATGTGGGAAGAGTTGAAGGCGTAGTACATCCATTGTGGCACCAGGCAACTTCATGCTTTGGGTGATTGTAATGAACTTGTCGAGGTGTTTGTTGGCATCATCATCAGGCAATCCACGAAAAGGATTTGTTTGCACTTGTTGAATCATGTGGTGCTTCAACGAAAACTCCGGAGCGTTGATTTGCATCGGCGCAATCGGTCCTCCTCGTCCAAACATGGTAGGTTGACAAAGCTCCTCCATTGTCCGAACATCGGGCTGTGGAAGAACATTGTTGTTATTGTTGAGGTGCGGTGGATTATTGTTGTTAACACCTGACATACTTAAATCTTCTCGAGTCTCGGGCTCTTGATAATTAGAAGATCTAGTACGCATACACCTGAAAATGCAAAAGAAAAAGAAACCAAACACAAAGACAATATATATACACAATAAAGATAAAATCTTTTTGGATTTTTGAAATTTTTAATTTTTATGGATTTTTATCAATTTTTAATTTTTATGGTTTTTTGAAAATTTTTGTGCAAGAAAACAACGCTCACGAATGAACGGATCCCAAAAAGCAACGCGTCTCTCACAGAAAACCGTTAATCTTTACGAAAAGAGCCGGCAGCGGCGCCATTTGATACACGGCTTTTGCCACGTATAAAAGATTCGTTTAAGTATGTCTCTTCGAATTGAAAAAGGAGTTTAATGTGTGACTCAGCCGTTCTTTGGTGAAACAAAAGTGTGTCGTTGTAGTATATTAAATGTGCAAAAACAATTAAAATAAATGACTTTAAAAGTAAATCTAGGTCTAATTAAAATAAAAAGCAAGTCAAAGAAGAACAATTAAAAGCATGACCAAAAATTAAAGGGCACTAAAAGTAAATAACGCAAACTTAAATCTATCTAAGGCAAACTTAAAACGCAACTAAAACTAAATCTTAAACTAAGGCATGACTAAAATAAATCTAAGGCGAATAAACTTAAAGTGCGACTAAGTAAAAAGGCGGGAAAGTTAAAGCTCGAAATCAAAAAGCAGTAAATTAGAAACTGAAAATAAAGGAACTTAAGATCAACCCTATCCAGCATATATTACTATTCGGAATGAATGCCCCTATTCGGAATAAAGTAGCCTATTCGGAATAAACTTCCTACCCGGAATGAATCCTATTCGGAATGTCTAGGCAATCCGGAATAAATCCTCTATACTGAATAAGTTCTCTATCCGGAATATTTCCCTCTATTCGGAATATTCTCCTTATGCGGAATATTAGCACTATCCGGAATAAGCAGCCCTATGCGGAATAAGCCCTATTCGGAATATCTATTTCTATTCGGAATATCTACCCTTACTCGGAATGAAATGCCTATTCGGAATACCCTTCCCTATGCGGAATGTTGTGGCTATTCGGAATAATCACCCTATGCTGAATGTTAGCCTACTCGGAATACCAAGCCTATTCGGAATACCGAATATTCCGAATAAAGCACAATGGTCAAGACCTTGACTCGGAATAACTGCTGGGTATGTTTTCCCGGGAAAGATCAGAACCTGCAAACACAGAAACAAACACCCCGAAGAACAGGGAAACAATAAACTATACGAATCTAATAAAAATCAAGCTAAATCAACCACAAGATTAAATCAAACTATTCAACAAACATATATTAATGATAATCAAACAATCCAAAACAACAAAACTAACAATAAAGATCAAGATAATCAAAACCCACTTTGATCAAAATAAGAACATGAACATGAACATAAACATAAAAATCAAAGATTAAAGAAAGGTAGGATGAGATTAAACAATAAAGATAAAGATTAACAAGAATTAAAAGAACAGTTACTTGAAATTAAATGGTAATTAAGGTGCAAGACAAGTATTTAAATTTGACAAGTATTTAAATGACAAGGTAATTAAAAGTGGAAGAACTAATTGTCACTATTAGCCAACAAAATGAAAATGATTAAGAACTAATCTATATATAGGGGAGGATTAAGGAATGCTTAGGAAGCTTCCTCCCCTTTTTCCTTTTCTCTTAATTGCATCATTAGGCCCTTCCTTCTTAATCTCTTTGTTAATTGCACCATTAGTCCTTAAGCCTTTAAATCTTCTTTAATCTTGGACTTTTAATGACTTTTGGCTCGTGATTTCTTTGAACTCGTCTTTTAATTCTTCAATAAAGTAGACTTTGAGTTCTTCAGCTTTAAGTAACTTCCGTCTTTCGACTTTTTCTTCGATAAATCTTCAGAATTGGTCTTGGACTTCCGTTGTTTTTGCACTCTTGACTTCTCGACTTCATCTTTCATCTTTTTCTTAAATAAAAGCCCGTGAATGCTGTGTTTTCTCCACTTTTCACATTTTCGTCCTAAATCACAACAAAAACACAAACCACGCATAATTCCGACATAAAATACATAAAATACACGTTTTGGCTCGGTTATTATTGTAATTAAGTGGTAAAAAGGATGGGTGTTTACACACCTATCAGTTATCTTTTCTAAAACACTAATCTTTACACTATAAAAGGAACCAAAGGTTATTAGGTTTTCCATAACTTTCATATACAATGTAAACCTAAAGCGTGTGTTGCACTAGACGTGGGATTAATGTATACACGTCTAGTGATTGTTGTTTATTGATATAGTTAGCAATCCAATTGTTTTATTCATGTGTTATTGTGCCTAAACACCTTGTTAATGGTTGTTGTTCTAATTACGCTTTGATTATGTTAATCATATGAACAATGATAATTCCTAGTAGCTAAAATATTCGAGGAAACCAAGGTTTCCACATCTCTTTTTGGTAATTCGGTGATTTTTAAATTTCTTCCTTTGTCATAACAAACATAATATTTGAGAGAAATAAAAATTTAGATCTCAAATATCTCCCAGTTTCCCTCAACGAAACATCCGCCAATAGTTTCCTTGTCTATAAATAGGGAGAGTAATAATGAATATTTTAAATATGAAATAGCTTTTTTTATTTAAGTTAATTATTTAGTAAATAGAATATTTTTTTTTGAACGGAGAGTTAGTAGTTAGTGATTCGAGCTTATAGTGACATCCAATTGGGCAGTATGCAAGCCTCGAACCTTCTTCTTGGGGAATAAACCACACTCATGCTTCTATTTAATTCGGGCCCCTGAAAGTCCTTAGTGAGACTCGAACTCGAGACCTCTCCAAGAAACCTCCCTAAGGTTATCCTTGGTGGCCAACTGAGCTAGCAAATATGACTATTGTTGAAAAAAAATAAATGGTCGTTAGTGTAATCGGCGTCACGTAGGAGTGCATGGCTTAGCAGCTCACTCGCTACACACAAAGGTCGAAGTTTAAAAGTTAGTTGATACAATAAAAAAATAGATACATACAATAATAAAAAGTAGTAAGTTTACTACACTTTTAAGTGAATTTCAAACAGTGAAAATGGTTTCGGACCTAATTTTAAAACATAGAATAACACATTACGTCATTACGATATTGATGGATTTAGTGGGTATATGTGATAAATGAGGCTTTCAGCCAAGGTTTTAAAAGGCTTGCAAATGCTTCACAAAAACATAAGACTTGACCTTTACGCCCCACAATAGGTTAAGACGTGAGTTTAAAGCTTAACGTGAGACGAGAAGCGAAAGATGTGATAATGCGCGATAAGTTGGATAAATACGTTTTTTTTATACAAAAATAAAAATATTATATGTAAAAATAGTTTTTTATTACTTTAGCCCTTATGTATACCAGCTTTTGTAAATTCAATATATTTAAAATATAATAGACACATAATAATTTATAAAGATTTTCATGTTTATTTGTCGTCTTAAGTCGCGTTTTAAAAATGTCGTGCTGCTACGTCTCACGCAAAAGCTCAAGGCTTGAAAATACCGTCGCGTCACGCCTCACGCTAAATATACTCTTAAATATACTCTTTATTTCAGCCTCATAGCTGGTGACATGATAGCCATGAGTGATGATTAATTTGAAACTTTAAATTGTAGTTGGCTACCATTAATGTTATAGGTTCATCGTACCATTGTGATATTGAAATTTGTGTGATAATGTGATGTTGTTGATGACTTGATGCAAATGAATGACAATTGGATTAGACAGTGTGAGTTTGATCATTCAACAACATAATAAGTGTGAAAACACTTATCCTTTTACCACTTAAAACAAGGAAAAGCAAAACTAAAACGTGTATTTATAAACGTAAATGTCATAATTACGCGTGGTTTTGTTTGTTTGTGTAAAATAGGTACAAAATATCATAAATGAAGAAAACACGGTATTTCATGGGCTTTTATTGAAGAAAAAGACAAAAGACATGCTCAAGGGACCAAAAGTATTAAGAGGCACGGATATCAAGAAATCACCAAGGAAAAAGGTCAAGAAAACAGCAAAACAAGCACGAGAATGGAAAGAGCGCAAAATTACGAAGCCAACGGTTCCGGCCTTGCCGAGTAACTCGTCTCGGTTTGCATTTCGCATATTCTACTATTTTATTTCTAATTTTTAACATTTTATTAATCTTAGTAAAAAATAAATAAATAAAAGTTTTTTATTTTATAATAGTTAGTTTAGTATTGAAATAATAAATTATGATTTTTAAATATTTTTAGTTTTAGTAGTTTTATTTTTATTTATTTTTATCTATTTTTAAACTAACACAAACATATCAAAAAGAAAAAAAAATAGCATGTGTGTTTCTTTTGTGAGTGATTAGGTGCATGCTTCTAGAAGATTAAAGATGGTGGAGTTGGTTAAAGAAGATTAATCAAGAGCCCTTAGATAAAAGAATAATGAAAGGTGAAGATGGTGATCCATGTGAAGTGCTCCCATTGGTCTATCTAAAATTATCTTTCACCCTATTGGTGGAAACACATCATCACCTACCAAATGACCAAAATGCCCTCAAGTTAAAGAAAAGGACGTGATTAAAAGCCTAAAAAGACTAATCTACCCCAAGCACCTTGACTTCAATTATAAACAGCACCTCATTTTTCTTCATTTTGATGTAGATTATAGGTAGCTAAATAATGTCAATTTTATTTCTTGTTTTTTTAATGTATTTCCTTTCAACTTTTGTATTAGCTTATTTTTAAGTTTTCTTTAATATTAATAAAAGTTTTTGTTTTAGCTTATTGTTAATCTCTTTTAGCTTATTCTCATTCTACCTTTCTTAATTTTTTCTTATAATCTAGCTTATATTTGGGATTAGTTTTTATAACTTTTTCTAAATAAGTTAGATTTATATAAAAGTTTGAAATAAGTCATCTTATTTTAAGCTTATTGTGGGCTTATTTTTCTAGATCTAGCTTATTGTGGGTGATTTGTTCATTTAGCTTTCAAGCCTTTTGAATCACACAAGTTTTCAGCTTACGCTTGCAACTTATTAATAAGCTATCTTTTTAGATTAATTACTTTTAGTTTAGATCTATAAGATTTTATTATAAAAATATTTTAGATCTATTAGTTTCAAGTTTAAAAATTAAAGTATTTTCATAAAACCAAAAAAAATTAGTTTAGATCTATTAGGTATTATATAAAATAGTGTCGATCTATTAATTTTTAGTTTAAATGTTAAAATATTTTTATAAAATATAAATGGTCTAGATCTATTAGTTTTGTTTGAATCTCTTTATCAAATATTAATAGTTGCTTATTATTCTAACCTCTTGTGTTAATTTGATCTTGGCGAATCGATTCATCACGTTTGGTAAAGAGATTTTGGTTTGTATAGATTTGGTTTTAGTTTGATTTGGTAGACCGTGTACTTTATGGGTCGGGTTACGCTTTTGATTAAGTTTGATATGGCAGGCTGTGTACTTTACGGGTCATATTTTGTTGCTTATGATGATTGTGTTTAGATCGTTTTCTTCGGACCACGGGTACTAAGTGCTCTCCTTTTTAATTATCTAGGTTAATCGTTTTAGCTTAAATAATTAGATTAATTTAGTTTTAATTGTTTTCAAAAATTATCTCTTTTATTAAAATCGTTTTTTTATTAGTTATAAAGTTACTTTTGTTTTAAAAATATAGATTTAAAATTATAAAAATTAGTTTTTATTTAGATAAGCTTATTATTAGTATAAAGTTTACACTTTCTTGTGATTATTAAGCTTATTAGTATATAAAGCTTCAAACTTTATTATCTAAAAAGATTAATAAGCTATAAAGGTTAAAGCTTTAGGCTTTATTCTTAAGTTTATCTTCGTGATTTAATTTTTTTTGTCATTTTTAATTGTTATTACGTGCTTGCATTTAGATTATTTTGCATTTAGAGTAATTAATATTTTTAATTATAATATAGTTTTGTTGCATCTTAGGTTTAATTAGTTTAATCTAGATCTTAAATTGTAGTATAATTTTATTTTGTATTTTAGAGTAAATTTATGTGAACTAATTGCGCTTTTTATTTCTATATATTCCCTAGCCTAAAATAATTTTCCCCATTTTAGTTTAAATAGACATAGATACCAAACAAGGACTATTAACCAAAAACGATAAATCTCATTGTTAAAATTGAAAATCAATTCGAGTCAAGTCGAGGAAACGAACATTAATCTCTTATGTACATTCCCTATATTAAATTGGCAATATTAATTTGACGCCGCTGCCGCATCGTTCTCGTTACGATTGATGATTTTTCTTGAGACGATTTGGATTTTGGGATCCGTTCACTTTTGAACGTTATTTTTCTTATTAAAAATCAAAAATATAAAAATACAAAAAAAACACACAAAAGGCAATTCTTTCCTAAGATTTGCACCAAAAAAGTAGAAAAATCCAAAAAAGTAATATTTTTCCTAAAATAATACACCAAAACTTACGTATCATATATATTTCTTAGTTCGATTTTTCATCTCGTTTTTACGTACATATATTATTTTCTTTTACAAAAAAAAACAAAAAATAAAAAAATCTTTTTTCTCTTATTACTATAGATATTACGTATACGAACCCCAATACACAATAATTCCATAAGTATTGCTTGCAATACCCCGTATTTGGAGGCGTTCCGGTTCCATATACGTGTATCGATCTAACAAAATAAAAGGCAAAAATAAATAAATACTTTTGATAAGAAAGAATTCGAAAAAATACGAACTATACGGTGAATAGATATGCGACGTGCTAAAAGGCCGTATAAGGGAAGCTAGGTACTTAAGTGCTTTGTGCCACCTCATTCCCCCCTTTCACTTGTGAGTATTTTTAGAAGGAAGGCTAATCGATGGTTTTTCCACCTAAAGTAGTATTACTTATATATTTTTTGTAGCTTTTTGATATTGAACCTCGAGAGGAATAATCCCTTTCCTCTCAAAGTAGACCGGGGGCTCCTCCTTCATTCTTCGTTGTTAGTTGTATTTGCACTCGTGCAAGAATAATAATACCGTGACGAGTCAAGCCAATCTCGAGAATCGTGCTTTTGACATGGCTATGGATGATCGATCGATATTGAAGCAGTTGCAATTTCATGACAAGGGATGTCTCGACGGTGCGATTGTGATACCGGATATCGAGGGTGATTATTTTGAGCTTAATCCGGATTTGATTAAGTTGGTATCCGGTCATCCTTTTTATGGATTTGAGGATGATGATCCTTACGCTCATATCCGTCTTTTTCTTTCATACGCCAAAACCGTCAAACACACCAATGTAACAAAAGACATTATCTATTTACACCTTTTTTCTTTTTCCCTTGATGGGCAAGCCCGGACTTGGCTTGAAAACGGACCACCACGATCTATTTTTACATGAGATGATCTTGAGTCAAAATTCTTAAATCAATTTTATCCGTATGCTAAAACGAGAAAAATTCGGTTGGACATTACTAACTTTGTAGAGTCCGATAATGAAACGTTTACCGAGGCTTGGGAAAGATTTAAGCATTTAGTACGTAGTTGTCCTCATCATGGATTTTCCACTTTGCACTTGATTGATTCGTTTTATAACGGGTTGACTCAATACGATCAATAGTCTCTTAACACGGCTGCGAGCGGGAATCTATACTCTCGGAGTACTAGTAGGCTTTAATGATTATTGAGAACAAGTCTCAAGTATGGAGCAAGGCCAAAGTATCCGGTAACACGGTTATCATTAGAAGCGGCCCTCTTTTCTCATATACTTCGAGAGTTAGTGATGAGCCATGTGTTGATTCGGATGACCCTATTTTTGATGATTCTTCTAGTCCCCTTTCTCATGTGACTAGTGACTATTCTCCTCCGAATTTTAAGGAAGAAGTAGTTATTGAGCGACTCACGGTTGAGTTGACTCCCGACCCAACACAAATTAATGAAGGGTGTTATAGGGATTTTCAAAATCAAGGCTTTCCAATTCAAGAAGATTTTCAAAATCATAACAATTTTCAAAGTAATAATCAACGGGATTTTCAAATTCAACCTTCACAAATGGACGAAATAGTTGAAATATTTGAAGAACAAAAGAGGATGATAAATGACCTTCATGAACAAAACCAAAGTCTTATATATCAACTTTTAGAAGCTTTGAGAGCTCAATTTGAAGCTAACACCACTACTAGTAGTGATGTTCCCACTGTGGACCCTTCCATCTCTCCGCCAATAAAGGAGAGACAAGGCCCGTAGATTATCATGAGTTTTAATCCCCCTCGTGTGTTGACACCTACAGATACATTTAGCTCTCCTCCTTCCTCACCTTTTGAGGAAATTCCCGAGATTGTACTTGAGCCTACATTGCCCATAGAAGAACCCTTAATTGATCATACACCTAAGGAGTTTGTGGAGTTTGTTTTTAGTGAGGAGGACCCTATACTCTTAGATATTGCTACCATCTTACTTAAGGAACCTTTAGAAGAATCTAATTTGGATGGTTCTCCTCATAGCTATAATCCGGATATGGATGAGTTATCTTATGATTCCGACTATACTTTTAATTCTTCCTCGGGATCGGATGAGGATAACTCTCCTATTTTACCAAAACCGACTTTTGAGAATCATGATAAGGATACTAATGATTTTTCGGATCCTTTATTCCTTAGTGATGATTTTTATACCCCGAGTGTTGAGAAATTCCATCACGAGGATGCTTTTTATGATCCCGTGTTATTTGTTTTCTCGCATGAGCTTCATTGTGATCATGGTATTGATGAGAAGGCAAATGGAGATTCAAAACTTCATATTGATATTGATTTTGAAAACTCAGATTTTGACAAATTCACATTTGCCTCTTCACCAAATACTTTTGATTCTATCATTGATTCTCTTCCAGATATCACTTTTAGTGATGATGATGGTTTTCCCATTCCCGAGATCGATGAGTTTCTTGATATTGATACAACCGTGGAGTACATATCCGGGTATTTTGATACGGAGGGAGATATACTTTTTCTAGAGGATTTATTACACGATGATACTTTATCTTCTCTCCCTACCGTCCTACCCATTTATAATGATAAAATGAACAAATACCCGAGGGTTCCGACTTTTAGTGTTTTGACACCTAATTATTTAACCCCGATGTCCACCTTTAATTGTGAGAAACTTTTGCTTCAAGAAAACCCATCTTTCTTATACTTGTTTGCTATTTCCACCTTGGCGTCTATTTCCTTTAGGGATGGAAATCATGTATTTGACCCCGGTGGATTTTTATGGAGTTTTCCTTATTTGAGATGTTATTTCACCTTTTATCATGGAGAGATTTTCCTCCCTTGGAAATCTTAGTTTTTCCATGATTTTCCCATTTGAACGATGATATTCGGGGAATCGAGTCGAGCTAGAGACTCGTGATAAATAAATCAAGCATCGTATAACTAGGTTATCTTTTACCCTTTTCCGCCTTTTTACCTTTTCAACCAATAAGTGTAGGAGGGGCCAAGTAGGTTGTGTTTTGTGATGTTGTGCAGGGATATGTGCTTTAATGATCAACTTTTGGTGCTTTTTGACGCGACCCGTGATCCCGTGTACCCGTGATACCGGTTCTATCAAGACTATTGTGATTCATACTTGTATATAAATAAGTTTAATAAATGTAATCACTTTAGTTGTCTCTTCATTAGCTTGATTTTAAACAACGTGCACAATGTCCAAAGTGTAGGGGAGTTTACTTCCACATGCTTAAACATTGAGGACAATGTTTATATTAAGTGTAAGGGAGACTTCTATCGCAGTTAAGTGGGCTTTTCCATGAATTTCTCCTCATTTTAACCAGAAAATTAATATTTTTCGACGTTTTTCAAAAAATTTGATCTATTTTGGCCTAGTAGTATTTTTTTATCTCCTTTCCTTTTGTCATCACTATCATATGTATATATTCTATTTCATGAATAAATTCAAAAAGGAAATAAACAAAATAAAATGGTTTTACAAAGTTTAGACGCCTTTGATATATTAGGCCCGTGTTGAATATTTTGACTCAACCCGAGTTTACTTATTTAAGTTTACTCTAGCTAGTATCCTTAACCATATGGACCTTAATTGGTTTATTAGGCTAAGCATCCACGACTCTTATTACTTGAGATTTTAAATTATGGAGAACGAGAAATGATGGAGTCAATTATAAGTTACGTATTCTTTCATGAACTTATGTGAGTTAATTATAATCTTTTTCTCCCAACACTTGTCAATAAATGCAATAAATAAAGTCGTACGATTTGAAAAATTACTTAGCTTCTAGCCCAAAATCGTTTAAAAGTTGCTCGAGATTAATTACATTTCATAGCCAAGGCATAACTTATTGAAACAGGACGCGAAGATTGGCGTATCCAAAAAGGCCCTAACAAGGCATGAGGATATCCGAGTCCAAAAAGGCCCTCACAAGGCATGAGGATTCACTTTTTTGCTAAAGATCCTAAGATGATGTGAAGATCATTAATCCAAATCAATATTAAGGATCAAGACACACGACAAGAAACAATTACTCCTATAAAGATCATGGAGAAGTCTATCCAAAAAGGCCCTAACAAGGCATGAGGATAAATAGATCCAAGTCCGAAAAGGAGACGGATCGTTGTACATCAAAATCCAAAATAAAGACAATGATAAATGAAGAAGTCGTGGTCAACGTTTGAAGTATCTCTCACTCCAAATGAAGATGTAAACCAAAATGAAGAGAAGATCATAATTTCAAGATCGTCTCTCAAGATTTGAAGTTTGAAGTCAATGCCAAATATCGATCCGAGAAAGGTCTCAAATCGTGAAACGTTAAACCACGATTTATGCATTTTATTTCTTTACGAGTTTCTTCCATTAAACAATTTTAAAAGTAAATAAATTAATTGAAAATTATTATGTCTTTTATTTCCTTGAATAAAGTTTTAATCTTTTCATCGTTGGTTAGTTTCTTTCTATTGTAGTAGTAATAGTATATCGTAATAAAGGCCAAGATGGGTTAATTATGAGAAAAATATTAATCTTGCTCTAAAATTAATGCATTGCATGAGGACATTGCAATGGTCAAGTGTAGGGGAATTTAATAATTGTGCAAACACTTATCCTTTTACCACTTAAAACAAGGAAAAACCAAACCAAAACGTGTATTTGTAAACGTAAATGTCAGAATTACGCGTGGTATTGTTTGTTTGTGTAAAATAGGTACAAAAGATCATAAATGAATAAAACAAAGGATTTCACGGGCTTTTATTGAAGAAAAAAGACAAAAGACATGCTCAATGGACCAAAAGTATTAAGAGGCACGGACATCGAGAAATCACCAACGAAAAAGGTCAAGAAAACAGCAAAACAAGCACGAGAATGGAAAGAGCGAAAAATTACGAAGCCAACGGTTTCGGCCTTGCCGCGTAACTCGTCTTAGTTTGCATTTCGCATATTAGACTATTTTATTTCTAATTTTAACATTTTATTTGTAAAACCCGAATAAAAATAACACGAACAGTACACTACGTAAGTACACGGATAAATTAAAACGTTCTATTTATTATATGCAACACGTATCACGAACATAAATTACAAACGATAAGTATGTTTTCTATACATGATTAATAATTACATATGATATTTAAACACTCCAAGAAATAAGACACGACTTTTAGAACACGAGCACACACAATATACGTTAACACGTGAAACAATAATGAAAACGAAATAAACGACACACAAAGTGTGTGGGCTGCGGCATCAAAAAGAAAAGAAAACAAAAACTTGGCTTTAGGCCCAACCTTTTTGGGAAACTAAATAAACAGAGATGTTTTCCATCTCATTTAAAAAAAACAAGAAAAACAAATTAGGGTTTATGTTTTGTGGTGTCTAGCCGCCGACAATAAATCAGAAACAAGGGGAGACGGAATTTTTGAGTGTTGATTCAATTTCATGGGTGTTCTTGTCATCCTTGATGACACAACAACAAGAAAACAATACTAATCTTACTCTTTTATTTTTAAATCTCGAATCTAATACTTTGAATCAAGAACACATGATGTTTATATGTTTAAAACATGTTATAGTCCTAGGATTAAAAAGGGGTTTCGGGGTTGGTGATGTTGGCTTGGCTATGCACTCGAAACCGGGAGTCTATGACTCTCGGTGGCTGTTTCCACTACCAGCCGCACCCCATAAGGGGGTGGTGGTGCCTTCCTTTGGTCAGCCGCAAGCCCAGTAGCCCCAACAGGGGGAAACCTTAACAAACAGTAGGAACCCGAGAGCCATGGGGCTCTCGGTGGGTACTTTTGATGCAGCAGGGGGAACTGGCAACTGCCAGTGGTTGTCTCTGCAGTCAGCAGCAACACCAACCCAACAAGGTGGTGTTTGGCCAGGCAGTGGGAACTCGGTTAAGCCGGGGGCAACACCTACTGTCGGTGGCAGAAACCACTGCCGTAGGGCTGTGGTGTTTGGTTGTTGGTTTGGCTTTTGACTCAGCTTATGTTGTTTCACGGGTACGGGTTCGGGTTAACGTATATAATCAGGTTATTAATTAATTTAATCCCATGAATAGTTAAATTAATTAGTAGTAATCCAAGACTTAGGTTTATTATTTAAAATGAATAATCATGTGCTAACCTAAGTATTTTGTTAGTATAATTAAATTAAAATCTGTTCATTTAGTTATCATTATTTAAGGTAAAGTTTTATTAATATTCTCATGACATTATTATTAATTATTAAACCATGAATTTTCCTTGGTAATTAATAATCAGATATAACCTATAGTTATTAGTTAGCCATGATATGTTATTAATTAATAAACATGACTTAGGTTATAATTAATATATTATTAATACATATTTAACCTAAGTATTTATACGCCTTAAATTAATTAAATCATGCTTATATTTAATTAAATCATATAACCTATAGTTTATTTAATTAACATGTTATTATTAATAAACTATACTATAATCACATGACTTATGATATTTAACCAGTAAACTTAAGCTTATATTATTAGTTTATTAATCCAGCTTAGTTCGAAATATGGAGACTTTCTATTTTAGGAAACCTTCTATTTTTAGAAAGTTACTTATTATTATACATAAGTATAATAATACAAGAAGTATAAGTAATACTTAATCAGAATACATAGAATACATGATAATCACAGCATAACCTTAAAATAAGTAAAACAAGACATGAACATATGAAACAAGTTAAGACATGATAGAATCAGTTACGTACTCAGTAAACAGATTACTTATACATGTACCCTATTATATGTAGCATTCGTGAGATCGAAGTAGGACTTCCATTCTTTCGTCTTCTTCGTTCACTGGACACAAGGTACGGATTTCCCGTCCTTCAGTAAGGACAATCTCTTCCTTCATTAGGATTTCCTGTATGCAGCCAACTATTTTCCCCAGTAGTTAAAGATTAAATGCTTATGTTTTATTAGTTACCTTAGCCATATACATGCATGACCAGTTTCACCTAGTTATGGAGGTACCATAACCATAACACTAGAGGCACTAGTGTTATGACTTCACCACGGCGGAGTGATAGCTCGTGGAGTCCCTTTCATTTATTTGGCCATTATATTTATTATGTTATCATGTGGGGCGTATGGGTGCATCCTAGTTACATGTTTCAGTCAGGATTTCATGGTGAATGTGGTGTGTGCCTTGCATCCTTCACAAGGAACTGATCCCTCCTACCCATTACCAATTAATTAGAGGCATCCCCTCTAAATTGCATGACGCGGTCACCCCTCCAAATATTCATGCATGTTGTTGACCTCATGACCTATATTGGCTTTTGGTAAATTTAACTAATAAAAATTTTCATAAGTAACATAAGCTATCTTTTCAGAACTAAAACCAGTGAACATGACAGACAACTAGGTTTTCTAGGACTTATACATTTCCGTTGCTATTAGTCTTATTTATGTTTCAGCCATGCATACTAGGGGAAATACTGAATTTATGTAACTTATTTGTTCAAATTAACTAATGTACGCAAGATACTTTTTTATTCCGGATATACGCAACATAATTTCAAATACTTACTAATCTACGCAATATTGACCAAAATGTGACTTGTTTGACCAGTTACCACTTAGAAAAGTTACAGTTTCGTCCTTTGGTCTGCGTGGACTTCCACCGTTAGTCCTTTGACATTGTTTCATTAGAAAACTTAGTAATGATACCTTGACTTTAATACACGTATTTTTATACACGTTTTTATACACACTTTTTAAACGTGTTATTATATACTTGTTTTATATGCGAAAAATTCTGAACTTTGACAGACGATTTCAACGTCAAAACTTATCCCGTAAACTCTGAAAAACTCACATTAAGTCAATGTATACGTTCTCTACAACTTTCATGTTTTATGTTTTTCATGAAAAAGGCATTTAGATGGTCGAAACCCCGATTTAAAACTATGATAACAATACTAGTATTTTTGGTAATTAAGTAAATCTGAATTTCGACGGTCTCGGTTAGTACTAAATACTTACTTTGAAGTCTCTAAACCAATCAATGACTAAATATAAACATTCTATACGTAAAGTATTATAAAACAAAGTGTAAACCTTATAAAGTTAGTAGTATGATAAAAATGGAAAATTTAATAAGTACACCAGATCGATTCCATTACGTATCTAAAAAACCTGTGAAAAGTAATTGCTCGACAAACTTCTCGTTAAAAATTAACTCAAACACAAAACATGTGTCTAAAAATGTGGATCGAAGTGTGTATACAAACGTGTATAAAAACGTGTGTATAAAATTGTGTGTATTATAAAGCGTAAAAAATATTTATATAATTGCGAAAAAATATTTATATAATTGCGTAAAAACGTGTGTATATAAATGTTTTTTACGCTTTTTTATACACACAGTTTTATATACTTTTTATACACTCGTTTTTATACACGTTTTTATACACACACTTCGATATAAACGCATGTTATGTGTTTGAGTTTGATTTTAAACGGGAAGTTTTTCGAGCAATTTCTTTTCACTGTTATATTTTTCAGATACGCAATGGAATCGATATGCGCTTATTAATTTTCCATTTTTTATTCATACTACTATCGTTATAAGTTTTAAACTTTATTTAATAATATTTTACATATAAACTGTCTATATTTAGTCACTGATAGGTTTAGAGACTTAAAAGTAAGTTTTTAGCACTAACCGAGACAGTCGAAATTTGGATTTACTTAATTACCGAAAATACTGGTATTGCTGTCATAGTTTTAAATCGGGGTTTCGACCATCTAAATATCTTTTTCATGAAAAACATAAAACGTGAAAGTTGTAGAGAACGTATACATTGACTTAGCGCGAGATTTTCGGAGTCCATGAGCTCAGTTTTGACGCTAAAATCGTCTGTCAAAGTTCAAACATTCTCGCGTATAAAAACGTGTATATAATTGCACGTATAAAGAAGTGTGTAAAAAATCGTGTATAAAAATGTGTGTATTAAAGTCAAAGTATCATTACTAAGTTTTTATCGAAAAAAATGTCAAAGGACTAACCGGAGAAGTCCACACAGACCAAAGAACCAAACTGTAACTTTTCTAATTGGTAACCTGTCAAACAAGTCACATTTTGGTCAATATTGCGTAGATTAGTAAGTATTTGAAAGTATGTTGCGTAGATATGAAATAAACAAACTATCTTACGTACATTAGTTAATTTGAACAAAAATGTTACATAAATTCAGCCTTTCCCCTGCATACTATGACATATATCCGTGCACTGAGCGTTATGCTCAGCCGTTACTTTCCTTTCCATGTTCTAAAATGGCAGGTACCCAATGACAGACTCGAGCATTTGGAGGAAGTGCATAGGATGGAAGCTACCATAGACTTCTTATCCTTTTTTCCCCATATACTTATGCTTGTTTAGTCTTTCCTAGTTCATTTACATTATCTATGTTTTGAGCTTATGTTTGGGAACCGATGTTTGATTCCGATTTACCCTATGGTCATGTATGTTACTACATATTACTTTGCATGCTTTGATGACACGCCATAATTACGCGTAACGGTCCACTTATCAGAGTGGGGTGTTACAGTTATGGTATCAGAGCCAAGGCTTAGACCTGTAGGCTCTAAAACTCGACTTGTGACTAGCGGGTAGTCACCAGAAGCTTCCTAAGTCAACGCCTGTTATTCCACGTATTGAAGTTTTTAGCACTTTGTTGTTTTAACCATGATGTTTTCATCGGTATTGTTTACTAATATGGATGAACAACCGTCATCCATACTTAGTTACGTGTCATTGTTTCATGCATAATGTTCCTTGTGAACTGTGGCTAATGTGGACTGAACCCTAGTAGTTCGTAATTGGTCACATAAAAAAATTTATGTTATGTTTTGACAGATGAGTTTCACTCATTTATTCCATGTATCATTGTCGCAGGTTTATGACTAAGTAATGGTTGGTACAGGACTGGCCCTATTTAGTCGCATGTGCTTTTATCAAAACTTCTAACTTTGGGACCGACCCATAGGTGTCCCTTCGCCATGTCTTTTGTTTTGGGTAAACTGACCATAGGCTTTTACCTCGCGCATATAAAGGTTTTCATAAACTGCATCATGCATTCACGCACTATTTACATGCATAAAAAATTTTCTCATGATTTATTGGCATAAAAAATTTTCATGTCCCCTCATAAGTTACTATGTCTTTATGTCAAGTATGTTTTCATACTATCATGGTTAACTGCATTTTCATGTGTTATATACTCCTTCATGTTAAGTTGTTTCATGTTTCTTCATGATGATTTCGTCTTCATGTTGATTACGTCTTACGTCTCTTTTGTTGTTTATGCTTTCATGCAAGACATTGTTGGATTTCATTTAAATCCTGCTTTCATGATAGTCATGGTTGGTTTTCATTAATCATGCTTTCAGGCAAATCATCGTTGAATTTCATTTAACCACACTTTTAGCGTTTCTCTATGCAACCAGAATGATGTCTATACTGGCATTGACAGGTTGTCATGATGGTTTCCTAACCGTTTAGCCGATTATTTTTCCTTTCAAATCATGTCAGATGATCGACCCCATACCGATCATTTCATGTGCATTCCATGGGTACTCCATGTACCGTATGCCATGTGTACTATCCATACCGTAATCCATGTGTATTTGCACTTGCAATACTTCATGAGTATTCGCTTGTCGATTCTAAATTATCTCAGGTGTACTCCACTTGCTGATACTCTACAAGATTGCTGATGTCGCTCATAACTTGGAGATGTTATGAAAGTTGATGCTGCTGATTATTTTAGAGACGCTACGAGATGTTGATGCTGTTCACAAACCTGGAGATCTTACAAGACGAAGACAAAGGCCTTAGATCAAAGCGATCGGACGAGAAGATGCTTCACCACAGATGATTTCCATCAATCATTGTTCCTAATTCTTAGTTACATGTCACACGTTATTTAGTTGTCGATTCAATCATATGTGTAAGAACCGGTACCAGCCGGTCACTCAGGTGAATAGCTACATGAGTCACAGTCATGAGAGTGACCGTCATGGAACTGTCAGACAAGATGATAATAACCACTACTGTGACAGCAACTATCCTAGCAATTGCAACAGAAGCTCCGGCCATGGACGTGATCAGAAATACAAGGGTCAGTAGTCCAACCGATCCGCCAAATCTAGCATAATAACCTAACAGTTTCAATTTTATTCGTTTTACACCTAGGGACACATGTCAAAACATTAGTCAAGACACATGTCATAAGCACCTTTTCTCAAGATACGAGTCAAGACACATGACTTACGTTTTTTTTTTGGAACATCCCTAAGAAATTTAGGGTGCCCTCCAAGGGTTATATCCATTTTGTTGTGCCATGTATTAATCAGGCCACAAGAATTTTAGTACCTTCACCGGCGTATTAGTCGCATTTGGACACGCAGACAGGCAAAACACATTCAGTGAGACCTGTCACGTTTGCTTCATGACACTTTCATTTTGATTTCATATTTCATATATTCAAGACCATAAAGGACGTCATTCGTATCACCCACGTATACGAAGGTTTTCCTCGAGTCTAATGATAAGAACCAATTTGCTAACAAACTTACCTCGAACAGATGCGAGTTGAATTTAATTCTAATTATGGACTACGAACAACACACCATGCTACGATTCATGATTATGTACAGTAATGTTTAGGCTCCTGGATACATTCAACATAGTTTTCCATCAGGAAAATCTATGCATATTATCTATGCTTTACAAGCACGTGTCTTGTTAGCCATGACTGCAAAAACTTTCTAGCTGTCAGTTAAGACACGACCACTAAAGTTCTTTTTATGCATAACCAGCCGATTATTCCAAAATCTTCCCATATATTTCAGAAGAACTTTCAAAGAGAAGGACGGTAACACGAGATTATGTGTCGACTACTGTCGATTTAAACAAATCACCCTTCATAACCGTCATCCTCCTCCGCGTACTGACGACGTGTCCAATCGACTTTATTGTGATGAGCACTTTTACATGATCGGATTCATGATCATACTTCCAACAGTGACGAGTGAAGGAGCAGGACATTTCCATGACTGTTATTCGTACACGACTAGGTCATGCTAGATTCATGATTTTGTATTAGTCGCATAAATGCTCCAGCAGCATTATGGACTTAATAAATTGAGTTTCCATGAACTCATAAACAAATTCATTAGTGTTTTCATCGAGGATAACCTAATTTTCTCGAAGTCTAGAAAGAGCAGGAAGACCATATTTGCTCTATGTTGCAAATTCTACGACAGGAGAAATTTCACCCTGAAATTTTCCAATATAAATTCTTGCTGATTACAGTGACACGCTGAATCACATGGATTCTCACTGTTAATTTTACCATGACTCAGCTTATGCGTGAAGGTGAGAACCTTACACTACATTAGGTGTTTCGGAAAAAAAATCCTACGCTAAAAGAAATCTAAATTCAGAGACACTTAGCTTTCCAAACTCCTAGGTATCAAGTTTCAATAAAGCAAGATACAGTTACGTTCATATCTAAGTACCTGTAATACCAACAGGGTAAGATAGAACACCAACAGACTATGATGTGTTTTTTTCTGTCCATCATATGAAATTGTGGACAGAAATGAGACAAGATCTCCATGGATTTTGGTTACCACATTACCGCAAACTCAGAAGAAGCATGAAGCTATCTTGGTTATTGTCAACAGTTTGACCAAGTCTGTAGAATCCCTACATCCACAAGGATTCCAGATTCAGCAGATTTTTAGACATTTTCCAGCCAAGGACCATCCGATCACTTGGTACTTCCTCAGCTATCGGACCAGACAAAGATTTTCATAGTGTTCTAAAATTTCCTTCATGTCCTTTTTTCAATTCTACGAATTGCTTTCACACTCAAGTTCATGACACTATTCACGTTCATGATCGTATCCTAGTTTACGAGTTTACGTTCATTTTCATCTGGGAAGTTTTGCGAAAGCTTGAGAGACAGACATTTCACGTCACAATCCACGTCTCAACTTATAGCATCTGGCGTTACCGCCGCCGTTATTCTATGTTCACGATACGTTTCATATGTCATGTTCATTCCACGTTTTGCATATCACGTTCACGATATGTTACGTGTATCATTGATCACCATATGTTTTCTCATATTACACTCACCATATCTCCATGTAGCACGTTCACAATTGTTCATGTATCACGTTCATAATTGCTCACGTACTACGTTTCAGTATATCTCGCGCATCATTACTAAGACGTTATTAATGTCAGCTATGCCAGATTATTTTGCATCGCAACGTTTCAGTTACCCTTGTACGTAAAATATTATCCCCTCGATCAAATTCAGGGGATTTATCTTACGTTGATAACCATGAACTTTTACATATTTTCAAGTCAAGGTCATGAAGACCAAGATTTACCTTATGCGTCAAGATCTTGTGGAGGAACCGTTCCGAGAGGGAAGCAACTTGGAAGCAGAGGAATCCATCCGGATTTTATCCTCTCATCCTTCATTTCAGTTATCTTCTTTCAGGCATGTCACGACCCATGCACTTGTCAATTGTGTCACGCCTATGTTCTTTCAGTTTACGTTATCTATAATTCGGGGACGAATTATTCTTTTTAAGGGGGGGAAGAATTGTAAAAACCGAAACAGTACGTCTCTAATTCGAGGACGGATTATTCTTTTAGAGGGGAAGAGTTGTAAAACCCGCATAAAAATAACACGAACAGTACACTACGTAAGTACACGGATAAATTAAAACGTTCTATTTATTATATGCAACACATATCATGAACATAAATTACAAACGATAAGTATGTTTTCTATACATGATTAATAATTACATATAATATTTAAACACTCCAAGAAATAAGAAACGACTTTTAGAACACGAGCACACACGATATACCTTAACACGTGAAACAATAACGAAAACGAAATAAACAACATACAAACTGTGTGGGTTGCGACATCAAAAAGAAAAGAAAACAAAAATTGGATTTTAGGCCCAACCTTTTTGGGAAACTAAATAAACAGAGATGTTTTTCATGTCATTTAACAAAAAACGAGAAAAACTTTAACAACCCCAATTTACATTACGCAGCGGAAAATACACAGTTGGGTGTTTATTACAAACTTCATTTCACAATTCTTTAAACGACCCAAAAACAGTATATTTAAGAATAAATATGGATATAATTTAAGTCAATGTCTAAAACCTTCAATCCCATGTAATATCAGTTAAAATATATCAGACTAGCGTACAGGTTCCCCCTAGGATCTTAATCAAAACAACAAACCTTTTACCAAAGTACTTGACCATTTACTATATATTTATGACAATAGGGAAAGAAATCTGTTTTAGACCAAATTACTACAAAAGCAATCCCGCAATCCTTCTCCAGCAAGCTCCACAATCAACAACTTCAAGTACCTGAAATACATGCTTAAAATCATCAACACAAAGGTTGAGCAAGTCTATAGGTTTTACAAAACATAATTGAACACATCGTAAAAATCATTCACAATTGTTAATAGAATTGTGGCCATACAATCTATCAATCAGGTATATCATATATAACAATAGTTATTGAATTGTATTAAGCTCATGACACCGACCCCTTAACTTAGTCACCCACGCCAAATTCTAGCATGACTAGAAACATTACCAGTGCCCCTACTAGGGTATTAATTGCAAGAATAACAATTCTCATTCACGTAAAATTATCCTTCCCAGCGGTTTACTCAGCGTAAAGTCCTGGTCTCAGATAGGGTTGTCAGCCCAATAGTACTATTATTAGAATAAGCGGCTATTCCCAACTCGCAACATCAAGTCAGAAGATAGTTAACGGCTCATGAATTTAGGGTCTTATGCAATTAGGTACTTATACAATTCATTTCATCAAAGGCAACATCGGGTCCAACAATTACTCATAACATGTGTTCATTTTACTTCAAATAGCATGTATCCCCCTCGCGGGTTTTAAAATAATTAAAACAAGTAGAAAGCGAGGCTATAGACTCACCTGAAGTAATAGTAGTAGTAAGACGATCTTCGACGATAGTTGATGCCCGGTAAACACAAAAACCGCAACCTATCAAATAAGGTGCGTTCATCAATAATAAACTCGAGTAAAATCCATACTTAGTAATATCAAACTCAAAATTATAAAATCAAAACCAATCCAAAATAAAAATAATACAAGTGACCTTTTATTCCATTCTATATGTTTTCTATTAGTTGACTCCTTCGATAAAAATCTGCCGGTACACACCATATGTACAAGCTCATTTACCCCACTTAAACACGTCAAATTTTTATGATACTAATCAGAAACTTCACTTACTATATATAGAAAGCCTTGTTAAAAACTTATCAAAAGATTTTACATTTAAAGTTCCCTGCCCGACTCATCTTTGAACTACAAAAACCGGACAGTTTTACGTCAACAATACTTATAGTCTTTTAACACATTTATTTTTCTCCGTTTATGAAACCGACACTCAACCTTGAAAATAACTCGACATCCTCATACTTAACCTTAAAAATCAGTCCATGACATATTTCAAAATCCATTTTATAGTCCTCGAGTTTCGATCCAAATATCAACAACAATTATATATTGTGTCGGTACTCGTCTCCCGGTACACGAAATAATCAAACTAACGTAACTTTTCGCTCGTTTGGAGCTACAAGTCCTACCTTATACCAAAACGAAGGTAAAAACATCCTCTACAGCAATATCTAATTAGTTCATCTCAAACTCAAACTCATATTTTCAGAAAATTACTTTTAATAATGCTGTAAAATATATATTTAAATATCACTCAAAATTATTTTTTCACCATATTTTAACCCCATTTTTACCACTATAAGCATTCCTACATTACTAGTTCATATCATAACATACTAAATCATCCTAGATGATCAAATCATAAAAACCCAACTGATATGTGTGAAAACACACATCTTTTCTACCACTTAATTACAATAATAACCGGACCAAACCGTGTATTTTATGTCTTTTATGTCAGAATTATGCATGGTTTGTGTTTTTGTTGTGATTTAGGACGAAAAGGTGAAAAGAGGAGAAAACACGGGAATTCACGGGCATTTACGGACTTTTATTGAAGAAAAAGACGAAAGACGAAGTCAAGAAGTCAAGAGTGCAAAAAGAACGGAAGTCCAAGACCAATTCTGAAGATTGATCGAAGAAAGAGTCAAAAGACGGAAGTTTACTTAAAGCCGAGGAACTCAAGTCTTATTTATTGAAGAATTAAAAGACGAGTCCAAAGAAATCCCGAGCCAAAAGTCGTTAAAGTCCAAGATTAAAGAAGATTTGAAGGCTTAAGGACTAATGGCGCAATTAACAAAAAGATTAAAGAAGAGGAGGGACCTAAGCATGCAATTAAGGAAGAAAGGAAAGAGGGGAGGAAGCTTCCTCTAACCATCTCCCTAAATCCCTATAAATAGTCATTAGCTAATCACTTTTCATTTTGTTGGCTAAGTGTGACAATTAGTCTTCCACCATTTTCTTCTCTTGTCATTTACATTTCATGTCATTTAAATACATGTTATGCACCTTAATTACCTTTTAATTCCAAGTCAGTTTTTAATTTGTGTTCTTTAAATTCTTGTCTTTACCTTTCTTTATCATTTGATCAAGTTTATTTTTGCCATTCTCATTCTTCTCTTCTCATTTTGTTTCGGTTTGAATTTCGGATTAAGCAAGTTTTGCTTAATCCATCTGCTTATTTAACCAAAAATCTCGTCCTTTTAATTCCTCATACGAAATAAGCCACGAGATTGACAACCTTGTGAGCTTATTTGGTATTTTGTTAAGTGTTTTGGAAGTTTTCTTTAAAGTTTTGATTTTTTTTTTGATTTCATTTAAGTTTCGTCTTTTAAAGTTTGAAAGAATTTAACTTTTTTAGCTTATTATTTTGTTTTAATTTCATCTTATTTAAGTTTTTGGTCACGGCTTATTAGAAGTAGCTTATTTAGGATTGTGCTTATTACGAAGTTGGTTCCATCGGAAAGTAAGGGTTTTTGATTGCGACGGCTAGTAACACCACATTGCGACAGCCTGCTTCTCCTCATTCCGATAGTGACAGTATTGGTCCAAGGGTTTTGCATTCCGATCTGGGATTGCGATTGGTGTATCTTTTCCTCATTCCGATCTGGAGATTGCGATCGCATATTGCGATCGCTCTTTCCGACGGCTCTTGAGGCTTACTTAGACGAAGTGCTGCCCAAATTTCCTTAGCCACATTCCGATTGGTGATATTCCGATAGGACACATTCCGATAGCATCATTGCGATCTGGGGTGTTGTGTACATTCCGATCTGGGTTTGATTGGTATTGCGATCAGGAGGTAAGTGACAGCTATTCCGATCTGGATCCATTCCGATCTGAAAGGTAGGTACATTCCGATTGCATCGATCGGAATATATTCCAATTGTGGGTTTACTTTTTATATTTTGTCTTGTTTAATTTTTACGTTCTCATTTTATTACTTTGTCGAATTTTAATTTCCGTCACGCTTTTACTTGTAGTCATTTAATTAATTTACCTTCCGTCACGTTTTTTTTTAAATATCGCACTTTTCTTTTTAATTAGATTTAGATTTAATTTCATGTTCTTTTAATACTTACCCTTTACTTTAATTAGACTTGCCCTTTACTTTAACGACATTTACTTTTAAGTCTTGCACATTTAAATTTAAAACCAACCAAAAATATTTGTTTCACCAAAATAAAACTGAGTCACACATAGAGAGCCTAGATCAATTCGATTAGACCAATACAACGAACTTTAACTTTTTAACTAGGTAAAAACTGAGTTATCAAATGGCGCCGCTGCCGGCTCTTTTCGTAAAGATTAACGGTTTTATGAGAAAGACGCGTTGCTTTTTGGGATCCGTTCACTTGTGAGCGTTATTTTTCTTGCATAAAAAATTCAAAAAAATTAAAAAATTGATAAAAAACCATAAAAATTAAAAATCTCAAAAATCCAAAAAGATTTTATTTTTATTGTGTATATATATTGTCTTTGTGTTTGGTTTCTTTTTCTTTTGCATTTTCAGGTGTATGCGTACTAGATCTTCTAATTATCAAGAGCCCGAGCCTCAAGAAAATTTAGCTATGTCAGGTGTCAACAACAACATTCCACCGCACCTTAATAATAATAATAATAACAACAATGTTCTCCCATAGCCCGATCTTCGGACCATGGAGGAACTTTGTCAACCAACAATGTTTGGACGAGGAGGACCGATTGCGCCGATGCAAATCAACGCTCCTGAGTTTTCGTTGAAGCACCACATGATTCAGCAAGTTCAAACAAACCCATTCCGTGGATTGCCTGATGATGATGCCAACAAACACCTCGACAAGTTCATTACAATCACCCAAAGCATGAAGTTGGCTGGTGCCACAATGGATGAACTTCGCCTACAACTCTTTCCACATACTTTATTACATCATGCCGAGAAATGGTTTGATCGTCTCCCGAAGAATTCTATTCACACTTGGGATGACATGACTCAACGCTTTTTGTCGCGCTACTTTCCACCATCCATGGTCACGAGCCTTCGCAATCAAATCAGCGGTTTCATGCAAGACCCTGATGAATCTCTTTTTGATGCTTGGGAGAGATATAATGTCTTGATCGATAGATGTCCAAACCACAACATGCTCCCCGTGACCTTAATCGATACTTTCTACAACGGATTGACTTTTCGAGATCGTGATACGATAAATGCAGCCGCCGGTGGCACATTCATGAAAAGGAGACCCGAGGAGTGTAGAGAGCTTATTGAGAACATGACTACTCACCACAAAAATTGGGATTCCTCCGCTTCTTCAAGGAACAACCCGAGAGTCAATGTTTCCTCCACCTCAGCAAACCCTGATATGACCGAACTCACCCGTGTGCTGACTGAAATGAGCAGAAGTATGCAACTCTTGGCTTCAAACCAACAGCAACAACAAGTTAAAGCTGTTGCTACTATTTGTGAAACATGCGGCGGTCCTCACCCATACACCGATTGTCCGTCGACACAAGGAAATCCGGAAAATGTGTATGCAGCTTATGGTAATTATTCACCGGAAAATTACCAAGCTCGACCTCAAGGGGATAGAAATCTGCTGAGTTACCGATCTAACAACTACCTTTCACCCGGTTTTTCTCCTCAAAACCAAAATCCCGCCAACAACTATAATAGAAGCAACCAAATCCCACCAAGAGCTTCTAATCCTTACCAACCACCCACCCAACAACACCCACCCATAAACACCGATGTTGAAGCCATCATGAGAACTCAAGGTGAGCAAATTAATAATCTGCAGAGCCAAATTATCAATCTGAAAGGAGATATCACAAAGCAAGGAAATGAGATAAGATCCGAGCTTCGAGATAACATTCAATCCTCCTTCAGCAATCAAACCAATGATTTGAAAAATATGCTCGCTAGTTTCTTGCCCGCCGCTCAACCTTCTTCAAGTTCTCTACCTTCAAACACCGTCACTAATCCGCGAGCCAATGTGAGTGCTATTACTACTCGTAGTGGAGTCACCATCGTAGGACCAACAATCCCACCACCATCATCTACAACTTCTCCACCACCATTTATCCCTACTCCTCCTACACCTAGTATTAGTGCACCATTACCGTCTCCGCCTCGACGTGATGCAGTTCCCACCAATGACCCTTCAACATCTCAACCTTTACCTACACATTCACCTTCACCACCCAAACCCAATATCCTTATCCCTCTCGTTTAGGCAAGACCAAAATGCTAACCAAGGAGGACTCCGATGTGACACGCTATGTGAAGATGATTTCTCAAATGAACTTCAACATTAGCTTTCTTGAAGCACTTGTCCACATGCCCAAATTTGTTAAAGCATTTAAGGAATTGCTTAACAAGAAGGAGAAGCTGATTGAACTCGCCAACACACGCTTAAATGAAAACTGCTCAGCAGTTATTCTTAAAGAATTACCGGAAAAGCTTGGAGATCCCAGTCGTTTTGTGTTGCCTTGCGTGTTCAACAAAACTGAAGAATTTACTGCCCTTGCTGATCTCGGGGCTAGTATTAATCTTATGCCACTGAGTATTTGGAAAACACTATCATTACCCGACCTCACTCCAACGAAGATGACTCTTGAACTTGCAAATCGCACTCTCGCTTACCCCGTTGGTATAGCCGAAGACGTGTTTATAAAAGTTGGCGCATTTACTTTCCCGGTCGATTTTGTCATTGTTGATTATGTAATGGACCCTCGTATTCCTTTAATACTTGGTCGACCATTCTTGAGAACCGGACGAGCTTTAGTGGATGTTGCCGAAGGTGAGTTAATCTTAAGAGTCGGGGATGATGCACAAGTTTTCAAAATGGGGAAGCTTACTAGTACAACTTTTGGAGGCCGAGAATCAGTGAATATGATTAATGTGCTCGATGACTTTACCGTCTACGACAATCCTCTATTCGACTCTTGCATCGATAATCCACTTTTTCATGATGATGTGGATGATTCTCTCCCTACTTTCGAAGCTTCTCCCATTTATGATTCTCCACCGGTCTTTGATGCTTATGATGATAATGATTCTAGCTCAGATTCGGATGATTTTGATGATTGTACTTCTGAGTATCCCGAGCTGCCCACTTTCGATGATTTTGATGAGGCTGATACTTTCTCGAGCGATTCTTCACATGATGAAGATCCTCCGCCATCACTCGATCCTACTTTGGACGATTACTCATTTGAGGAAGATTTCTCTGAATTTCTCAACACTTACTTCCCTCATGAGAGTGATGCACCTCCTTTGGACTTTGAAGATTATCGTCTTGATCCTACTTTGGATTTGAAGAAAATTTTGTCAAAGGAGAAAAAACCGGTCGACACCGAAATCCGTTGCACGTATGAGTTGACACCTCTTTGTCCTCCTTCTGAGGACGAGGTTGTGCTTCTTTGCGGATCTTCTTCACACTCGGCTGAGCCTGAGTGCTATTTCCCCTTAAAGGAAAAGGTGTTCGACCCCGGTATTGAAGTCTTTCAGCCATCTCAGTATCCACCTGATGAAATAAAAGGAAAAATCTTTGGAATCATTAAAGACATGCTTGCACCACTTCATCCTTGCTACTACTATGCTCCGTCACTGCTTAAGGGAACCTTGCCTACTCTTCTTTGGCTTGCCTTGTTCGCCTTAAGCTCTTGCTTATTGATGGATGAAAACTATGTCTTTGATCCTGGTGGATATGTTTCATGCTTCTTCCGTTGATGATCAAGGTCGAGTCAGGCTCACGACTCGGGTAACAAAAACCAAGCGCTTCTTGGGAGGCAACCCATGCATCTATCTTTTCGCTTTCTTTATCATAAGTGTAGGGGAGACCCTTTGGATTGCTATTTCCTCTCCTCACTTCTTAATCAGGGATTCGAGCTTCAATGATCCACTCTTGATGACTCTTGACGACCCGTGATTCCGTGTTCTACTTCTTCCCGGTTCTATCCTAAACTCTTTTCGATTCACTATTTTATATATTTTCTCAATATTAAAATAGGAATCTCTTTAGTTGTCTTTTCCTTAGCAAGAATTAAACAACGTGCACAATGTCCTAAGTGTAGGGGAGTTTACTTCCACATGCTTAAACATTGAGGACAATGTTTATCTTAAGTGTAGGGGGGACTTCTATCGAAGTTAAGTGGTCTTTTCCTTGTATTTGTCCTCATTTTAACCGGAAAATCAATTTTTTGACATTTTTCAAAATTTTTGATCTATTTTGGCCTATTAGTTTTTACCATTGTATAGTTATTTTCTTTCCTTACTAGAATAAATGTTTAATAAGTGGTTTTAGTTTTCAAACGTTGTGAATCTTTTGACTCAACCCGAGTTTACTCTAGCTAGTATCCTTAACGTGTTTAAGTCAAGTTTTGCTAGGCTTTTATATAGGGAGCTATAAAACGCGAAAGTCTTAACTCTCACGTGTTAAGAACAAGAACTTTTCGCAAGTTCCTATAAATGATCATAGAGAGTCGTTTATCAAGGGAACTTTAAAATGTGGTTTCTAAACTTGAAAAAGTCTAAGAATTTGCAAGATACTATAGGCGATTCGAAAACCCAAAATTTTGATTTAATAGGCTAAGTATCCACGAGTCTCAGTACTTGAGATTTTCAACTGTGGAGAACGAGAGATGATAGAGCCAATTATTAGTTCGGTATTCTTTCGTGAATTTATGTGAGTTAATTATGAGCCTATTCTCCCATCGCTTGCTAATAATTTATCTGCTAATAAATAAGGTTGTACGATTTGAAAAGTTACTTAGCTTCTAGCCCCAGATCGTTTAAAAGTTGCTCGGTATGGATTAGAGTTCATAGCCAAGGCATAACTTATTGAAGCGGGATGCGAAGATTGGCGAGTCCGAAAAGGCCCTAACAAGGCATGAGGGCTATATTTTGTTGCTAAATATCCAAAGTGATGTGAAGAATCATTTATCGAAAATCAATATGAAGGATCGAGACACACGACGAAAAGCAAATACTCCCCAAAAGTCATGGAGAAGTGTATCCGAAAAGACCCTAACAAGGTATGAGGATAAATAGATCCAAGTCATAAAAGGAGGCGGATCGTTGTATATCAAAATCCAAAATAAAGATTGGAGAAAAATGAAGAAGTCGTGGTCCAAGTATGAATCTCTCAAAAAGTTCAAGTGAAGAAATTACAATTATGAAGAGAAGACCATTATTTCATGAACGTCTCTCAAGATTTGAAGTATGAAGTCGCTGCCAAATATCGGTCCGAGAAAGGTCTCAAATCGCGAAACGAGTTATGCCAAGATATGAACTTTATGAGGTCCCGAGAAGCAGTTTTAAAAGATTTGGTCCTTTAGCTAACTATTGATTAAATCATGCACTTTATTTTCAGACTTAATAACTATCGAAATAAGTCAAAAATGCATCCTCGTGATTATTCAAGACAATAATAAAATATAAGAGATACACCTAGGAATAAGGGAGTCTAAGTGAGTAATTGGCCCACATGAGTTCGTGATAGTTTACTAACTTATAATAACAATGATCTCCTTTTTAAGCTTGGTTTGGAGAAAGTGAAAAGTTGAGGATGATGATTATTCATGATATTTCCAAAACCCATGCTTTTTAATTTCTTTGCTTTGAATTTTTGGTAATTTTCTATCTCTTTAATAAAGGCCAACATAGATTAATTATGATGAAAAATGTAAACGTGATTTGTAACTAATGCATTGCATGAGGACATTGCAATGGTCAAGTGTAGGGGATTTGATATGTGTGAAAACACACATCTTTTCTACCACTTAATTACAATAATAACCGGACCAAAACGTGTATTTTATGTCTTATATGTCAGAATTATGCGTGGTTTGTGTTTTTGTTGTGATTTAGGACGAAAAGGTGAAAAGAGGAGAAAACACGGGAATTCACGGGCATTTACGGACTTTTATTGAAGAAAAAGACGAAAGACGAAGTCAAGAAGTCAAGAGTGCAAAAAGAACGGAAGTCCAAGACCAATTCTGAAGATTGATCGAAGAAAAAGTCAAAAGACGGAAGTTTACTTAAAGCCGAGGAACTCAAGTCTTATTTATTGAAGAATTAAAAGACGAGTCCAAAGAAATCCCGAGTCAAAAGTCGTTAAAGTCCAAGATTAAAGAAGATTTGAAGGCTTAAGGACTAATGGCGCAATTAACAAAAAGATTAAAGAAGAGGAGGGACCTAAGCATGCAATTAAGGAAGAAAGGAAAGAGGGGAGGAAGCTTCCTCTAACCATCTCCCTAAATCCCTATAATTAGTCATTAGCTAATCACTTTTCATTTTGTTGGATAAGTGTGACAATTAGTCTTCCACCATTTTCTTCTCTTGTCATTTACATTTCATGTCATTTAAATACATGTTATGCACCTTAATTACCTTTTAAGTCCAAGTAAGTTTTTAATTTGTGTTCTTTAAATTCTTGTCTTTACCTTTCTTTATCATTTGATCAAGTTTATTTTTGCCATTCTCATTCTTCTCTTCTCATTTTGTTTCGGTTTGAATTTCGGATTAAGCAAGTTTTGCTTAATCCATCTGCTTATTTAACCAAAAATCTCGTCCTTTTAATTCCTCATACGAAATAAGCCACGAGATTGACAACCTTGTGAGCTTATTTGGTATTTTGTTAAGTGTTTTGGAAGTTTTCTTTAAAGTTTTGATTTTTTTTTTGTTTTGATTTCATTTAAGTTTCGTCCTTTAAAGTTTGAAAGAATTTAACTTTTTTAGCTTATTATTTCGTTTTGATTTCATCTTATTTAAGTTCTTGGTCACGGCTTATTAGAAGTAGCTTATTTAGGATTGTGCTTATTACGAAGTTGGTTCCATCGGAAAGTAAGGGTTTTTGATTGCGACGGCTAGTAACACCACATTGCGACAGCCTGCTTCTCCTCATTCCGATAGTGACAGTATTGGTCCAAGGGTTTTGCATTCCGATCTGGGATTGCGATTGGTGTATCTTTTCCTCATTCCGATCTGGAGATTGCGATCGCATATTGCGATCGCTCTTTCCGACGGCTCTTGAGGCTTACTTAGACGAAGTGCTGCCCAAATTTCCTTAGCCACATTCCGATTGGTGATATTCCGATAGGACACATTCCGATAGCATCATTGCGATCTGGGGTGTTGTGTACATTCCGATCTGGGTTTGATTGGTATTGCGATCAGGAGGTAAGTGACAGCTATTCCGATCTGGATCCATTCCGATTTGAAAGGTAGGTACATTCCGATTGCATCGATCGGAATATATTCCGATTGTGGGTTTACTTTTTATATTTTGTCTTGTTTAATTTTTACGTTCTCATTTTATTACTTTGTCGAATTTTAATTTCCGTCACGCTTTTACTTTTAGTCATTTAATTAATTTACCTTCCATCACGTTTTTTTTTAAATATCGCACTTTTCTTTTTAATTAGATTTAGATTTAATTTCATGTTCTTTTAATACTTACCCTTTACTTTAATTAGACTTGCCCTTTACTTTAACGACATTTACTTTTAAGTCTTGCACATTTAAATTTAAAACCAACCAAAAATATTTGTTTCACCAAAATAAAACTGAGTCACACATAGAGAGCCTAGATCAATTCGATTAGACCAATACAACGAACTTTAACTTTTTAACTAGGTAAAAACTGAGTTATCACCAACTCAAAAATATAAACATGCAATCATAAAAACATATATATATATATATATATATATATATATATATATATATATATATATATATATATATATATATATATATATATATATATATATATATATATATATATATATATATATATATATATATATATATATATATATATATATATATATATATATATATATATATATATATATATATATATATATATATATATATGCATAAACACCTACATACATCAACAATTCAAGATCATAACACATGATTTTCATCCAAAAATGGGTTTTTCAAAAATGTTCATGCATGTGTAAGATTTTCATACCAATGGATAGAGAATGATGAAAATAAGATGGGTCTTTGATTAGTTTAGATGGATTTAAACTCAAAATTGAAAATTCAAGGGTGTATGGTGGTTGTGGGTTGACGGGAAGAAAAGGGGAGAGGAGGGAGAGAGAGTGATTTTGTGGTGAGTGGGTTTTTTGTGTGTTATTTGTGTTTAAATTTCTATTTTATATGGAAAAAGTTTAGGGTAGTTTTTGCCATTTGTGATTCTTTTGGACCAAAGTGCAAATACTTTGTTAAAAAGCGGGAAATGACTATTAGTCACTTTTGAAAATTTTACGGGTCTCGGGTTTCATAAAAATTCTTCTTAAAACGCACACAAAATATGATATTATATAGTCCTGACACAACTTAATACGAAATTAAAATAAAAACGTCAAAATATTAAACATCGACATGTTTAAAATAAAATGTAAAATTTCTCGGGCATCCGTCGATATCGTCATCACTAATTATCCTCGCAACTCGTCAAAACGTAAAAAAAAAAATTTTAATCACCATCCAAACCAAATTACCAATCGTCATAATAATCAACCTCGTCAAAAATTTCAAAAATATACGTAAAAATATAATTAAATAATGACCACGGTTTTGGGTTGTTACATCCTACCCTCCTAAAAGAGAGCGACGTCCCGGCGCTCAACCCGCCTCACATTCGCACTTCCTCACTTCTAGAGTCAACGTGACCTGTTATCCTCAAGAGATACTCACGTCTTTCACACCAGTCCAACTCAATTCTTATGATATCACCATATCCACAACTATTACTACACTTCAACTTTCAATTTCACCTTCTATTATGCTAATATTCCTTCATCATTCATACTCCTTCTACATCACTTTCTCAGTTTCATTCCTGCCCCAATACTCTGACAACATACCCCACAATTCAGACAACATACATAGTTGTGATTCAAGTTTTCATATTACATCTCTTAATTACTGGTATGACGATTATCATCGCATAAAGATTCCATCTTCACTAATTTCCATTAGTCCTCATAGTAAAATATTTAGATATCATCATCCCAAGTTTCTATTATATGTTGATGTGATTGATACCAATTTTAATTACCATCGTTCAATTCATCCTTTCACTCTGTCCATTGCTTACCGAAAATACGAAATATTCCTTCTTAACTCAATTCTTCACACTTTCTGTAGAAATCTCTAATATCCAAAAGTAAATCTCAATCTCTGGTTCACATATAATATGTTCAAACCTTAATCAATACTCATACTTTATCACAACAATTTCTAGTATTCAAAAATTACTCTGCCTCTATATCCTGAGGTTACACTCAAACTAAATACAATGAGATTATCAATAATTCTAACTAGTCACTTACATACTTCCTATACTCATCTTCCACTTTCAGTCAATCTAGCAATCACTACACTGAATTACTGTACCTTCCATGGTACATTATTACCTCTTCCTCATATCATATACTGTTTAAGTAACTCCGTTAGCCTCATATATTCAAATCTGAAATGTATAATGGTCAAATCACTTCCTGATATCGTAATATATTTTATCCCAACCATTCTATATCAATACTTCAATTTGTAAAATTCCTTCAATACTACATGTGATACTCTCAGCACTCTAAGAATAATTAAATTCTCTTTTTAATCTGAACAATTCATTCACCACTGGTCCTTGCATTTTTAACACACTCTCTGATCTAATAGAAGAAAAATTAGATAATCACAATAACCGTTTTTTTTGTGGAACAAAAACATACATCTTGACTTTCTCATTTCTATTACCATTCTATTTCAAAATTTCCAACAATCTGTTGATCTTCTTTCTTTAATATTCCTTTTTCCATTAGTTTATTACCTTGATTCTAAGGTTCTTTCCATTCCATCCATTCTACTTGTTGCGACCAATATTCCAATTATCTCAAAACTTAAGAGTCAATTATTAATTACTTCAGAAATTTTATAAGCCCTTTTTCATTTTCCTTCTTACTAAATACACACTAGCTGATAGTGACAGTATCCACACTTATCCTTCATAATCTGAAACATACTTCGTAATACAGAACTATAACATACCTCATCTAAAATTTACCGATTATTATTTCCCCGACATCATTAAGTAATCCTTAACTCCTCTTCCTTTAAAATCCTCGAATGGCATTTATACACAAGTCCTTCTTATTCTTATTTTCTTCATACTTGATTCCATACAAGTAATACTTTTCAATCCCAAAAGAAATACCACAATGTCCAATCTCATGATTATATAAACCCCGTTTCACTTCTTTATTCAAGTCAACACACTACTATTGCTTTCCTTTCCACTTGATAATATCCAAATATCATCATCGCAACTCTATAATTCCTTCAGATTCCTCCAATATTAATTATACAGGCACAGAACTTCAATCTATCCTCAGCGTTCATAAGCAACTTCCTCAACTACAGAATCAGATCTCACATCCACAACTTAAATATATTTTCCATTCATACATCTACCTCCATTCATATATTTAAGTTCTTCTTTGTCAGCTGTATCCTTGGTTCAAAAATCAGTGTAACCCTCCTGATAAACCTCCGATAATACTCAGCATACACAAAGGAATTGACAAGCTTCAGTCGGTTTCGTCGGTATTGACAAAGCCTCAATCGTTTCAATCTAGTCAGATTTTCACGATCACTTCAGCCATAGATTGCACCTTCTAAAACATCTATAATACTCCAACTAAAATTCTTATCCAAAGAATTTTACACACCATTCCTTTTTAATAACAATTTTCCAATTGTTAGAGAATACTTTTCTTTCCTTTAATCGTCTATTCGTCACACTAAACATTCGCAATCAATAATGGACACCGATATTAGGTGCTAAGTTTGTTCAACCTCACAGCAATCATCTTATTCACGAAATATCCAGCTTCTATCCTTACTTCCATTATCACTTCTTTGATGACTTACCCTTCTAGTCAAATCAGACTATCCTTATTGCTCATCCGCCAATCCTTACAATCAATCATATCACCATCCTCAACTTCCTGACTATGCCATATAATAAAATATACAATCAGATTGCATAACTCCTATCACCAAGCTAACACAAAGCTTCCTTTTTCCCATAACGACAGTGAACTATACGATTCTGTAGAACAATCACATAGTATCCTCAAGCACTAACTCATCTTATCATTCTTTTCTGACTACTACTAGTAAAGAGCACATAAAATTTGACTTATTGTAGTTTCCTACTACATACCTTCTCATCATTGACCAATAAAATCGTTATATAGAAATCCCACTAATTACTCCCTGAAATCAGTACTCAATGTTCAATAACATTCCAATTTAATTCTTTCCACCTTTATTTATCATATCCCATGATATTCATCCTTATCCTGGTTAACTTTCTCACAACTCTACTTCAATGAATTACGCTATACTTCTTAATTCCATAAACTCAGAAAATATTTCCTTAATATATATATATATATATATATATATATATATATATATATATATATATATATATATATATATATATATATATATATATATATATATATATATATATATATATATATATATATATATATATATATATATATTATTCTTCCGTCGGTGAATTTCTCATTTCAACCAATCGCAAATTCTCGTTGATTTCTCGCCCTCAGTTCTGCTAAAATCTAACATCTTCAAATCTCAATATATTCTCATTAACGCCTTCAGAATTTAATACACCATCAATAACACCTTCAGAATTTCAATAAAATTCTAACTCAATGATTACCAGATAAGAATATACAAATTACTGCATCTAATCTCAAATCTTATCAGCATTTCCAAAATATTAACTGTAATAGCAGCAACATTCCCTTCATATTGATTTTCCACTATCTGAATAAGCCCTTTATTAAATCTCCTTTACCGAAATGAAAACATTTCATTACCACAGAAATACCAATTTCTATACCACACTCCTTGCTATTCCTTTAGCAGATCGACCTCTAGCTAGTCCGTACTTACATCAGGTAAATAGATAATTACTTAAGTGGTATAAAATACATGTGATCTACACATCATACTTCCTTCTGCTTACCCAATTTATAGCAACTGCTTGAATACCATCTCTTCTTATCTTAGACTATTAAATTCCAAGTTTACCTTCTTTTAGAGGAAATAAATTCCTATTCCTTATTGTCATTCGCAACAATACCATTCTTTTACCCTTTTCTGCCACACTTAATTTCGAATCAGAATCAATATTTAAATTACCATCTCTTTTCGTCTAGTTGAACATTCCCAAATGACTATCGATATATTAAACATCCATCGGTTACTCGAACTTATCCATATAGTTGCACCTTTCCAATTACCATCAATAGTCGTACGACATTCTTCAGCGCATATCTTCTCATAACTAGGAATCTAATCACGCAGACATCCTTTTAAAATCTTGCAGAATAACAGCAGCATCTCAACTGGAACAGCAACATCTTCAGTCTCAACAGCATCTTTAGTTTCAGCAGCATCTTCAACTAAAACAGCAGGATTCTCAATCTCAGCAGCATCTCGTCTCCTCAGCACTATCAACTTCAAAAAATCTAACAACTATTCCCACAATCGTATAATCTACCCTAATGGTTGGCAACCTTTGGAGACATATTTCAAGATACTCAGTCACATAGACACAGGAATCCCTGCTAATGACAGAAACATATCTCACTCAACTCTTTCCATTGTTATCACATACGAAAGAGACTTAATAAGTATGCACATCGAGGTAGAAAGAATAGGATCTTTTCATCAAGATATAACATGAATACTGCATACGCCAACAACACAATACTACCTAAATTCCACAATCATCTCAAAAGAAAAGATACAAAGACACATCAAAATACTAAAGGGTAATAGTAGATATCATCCATAAATCCGAGAAAATCGCAACAAAACCTTGTCGCTAATGTCACTTACCCTTGCCATCCTAAACAATAACAATAATAATAATCCATCACAATACTACCTCACAACATCTAGATAATTCAAATACAACACAATAATACATAAACTGAAATACAACAACAATCCATCACTTCATCACTCCATAGGATGTGGTCCATCACTTTCTCCAACTTGGCTCGTTCCTGCTTCATCTTCAACTGGTCCTAACTTGCAGCACCTCCCTTTAAGATCTAAACACGGTGGATTCCTAAATCCATACTTCAAAATTCCTCCTTGACACAGCGGATCTATCATATAATGAGAATTAGCATACAGCTCACTATCTTGAAACTTCTAATGTGGCTCAAGATACGGCCCAACATGATCTATATATTCACTTAACCTGCGAAGCCTATCTATCTCTTTCTGATACTTCTCAAAATCAGTCCCATAACTTCTCACTTCTGCTCTAACCTCAGTTCTTCCAACCTCACTCTCAGTCATATAATTATCACTATCAGATTCTACAACATTTTTCTTATCATTCGTATCATCCTCGTAATCTAACCATCCTCCTGAAATCTTATGATCACCTACATACTGATTCTACAAACTCCATTGACCTACAGCAAATCCTCCTTTCTTGACGTAATATGGTATGTCAGACATTTTCTGAAATCACAGAAATTTCAAAAGTACATAAGGTCATTATTCAAAAATATACATGCAATGCATAATCATGCAAATACAAATGAATTACGTATGCAAAATAGATATATGTATGCGATGCAATGTAATGCAATGCAAATGATAATTATACAAATATTCATAAAAATGAAATTATGATGAAATTATGATGAAAGTACTCCACGTCCTTTCATTAATACAAATACCTCATTGCAGTATTTACTTAATAAATACTCAAGAATTCACAACAATTATAAGGGATACATTTATAGTAATAAAGCATAACAAAAATAAATAATCTTACCGGAGCCTTGCAGAGAATTTGCGTTGCTTTTATAAAATACTTTCGACACCAAAGTTATAGTTTAGGACATTTTCAAAAATCGACCTAATTCTCTATAACTAAAAAGCTCTGGTTACCAATCTTTAACACCCCCATATTACATTGCGCAATGGAAAATACACAATTGGGTGTTAATTACAAACTTCATTTCACAATTCTTTAAACGACCCAAAAACAGTATATTTAAGAATAAATATGGAAATAATTTAAATCAATGTCTAAAACCTTCAATCCCAAGTAAAATCAGTTAAAATATATCAGAGTAGCGTACAGGTTCCCCCTAGGATCTTAATCAAAACAACAAACCTTTTACCAAAGTACTTGACCATTTACTATATATTTATGACAATAGGAAAGAAATCTGTTTTAGACCAAATTACTACAAAAGCAATCCCGCAATCCTTCTCTAGCAAGCTCCACAATCAACAACTTCAAGTACCTGAAATACATGCTTAAAATCATCAACACAAAGGTTGAGCAACTCTATAGGTTTTACAAAACATAATTGAACACATCGTAAAAATCATTCACAATTGTTAATAGAATTGTGGCCATACAATCTATCAATCAGGTATATCATATATAACAATAGTTATTGAATTTTATTAAGCTCATGACACCGACCCCTTAACTTAGTCACCCACGCCAAATGCCAGCATGACTAGAATAATTACCAGTGCCCCTACTAGGGTATTAATTGCAAGAATACCAATTCTCATTCACGTAAAATTATCCTTCCCAGTGGGTTACTCAGCGTAAAGCCCTGGTCTCAGATAGGGTTGTCAGCCCAATAGTACTATTATTAGAATAAGCGGCTATTCCCAAGTCGCAACATCAAGTCAGAAGATAATTAACGGCTCATGAATTTAGGGTCTTATGCAATTAGGTACTTATACAATTCATTTCATCAAAGGCAACATTGGGTCCAACAATTACTCATGACATGTGTTCATTTTACTTCAAATAGCATGTATCCCCCTCGCGGGTTTTAAAATCATTAAAACAAGTAGAAAGCGAGGCTATAGACTCACCTGAAGTAATAGTAGTAGTAAGACGATCTTCGACGATAGTTGATGCCCGGTAAGCACAAAAACCGCAACCTATCAAATAAGGCGCGTTCATCAATAAAAAAACTCGAGTAAAATCCATACTTAGTAATATCAAACTCAAAATTATAAAATCAAAACCAATCCAAAATAAAAATAATACAAGTGACCTTTTATTCCATTCTATATGTTTTCTATTAGTTGACTCCTTCGATAAAAATCTGCCGGTACACACCAAATGTACAAGCTCATTTACCCCACTTAAACACGTCAAATTTTTATGATACTAATCAGAAACTTCACTTAATATATATAGAAAGCCTTGTTAAAAACTCATCAAAATATTTTACATTTAAAGTTCCCTGCCCGACTCATCTTTGAACTACAAAAACCGGACAGTTTTACGTCAACAATACTTATAGTCTTTTAACACATTTATTTTTCTCCGTTTATGAAACCGACACTCATCCTTGAAAATAACTCGACATCCTCATAATTAACATTAAAAATCATTCCATGACATATTTCAAAATCCATTTTATAGTCCCCGAGATTCGATCCAAATATCGACAACAATTATATATTGTGTCGGTACTCGTCTCCCGGTACACGAAATAATCAAACTAACGTAACTTTTCGCTCGTTTGGAGCTACAAGTCCTACCTTATACCAAAACGAAGGTAAAAACATCCTCTACAACAATATCTAATTAGTTCATCTCAAACTCAAACTCATATTTCAGAAAATTACTTTTAATAATCTGCTATAAAATATATATTTAAATATCACTCAAAATTAATTTTTCACCACATTTTAACCCCATTTTTACCACTATAAGCATTCCTACATTACTAGTTCATATCATAACATACTAAATCATCCTAGATGATCAAATCATAAAAACCCAACTCAAAAATATAAACATGCAATCATAAAAACATATATACATATATATATATATATATATATATATATATATATATATATATATATATATATATATATATATATATATATATATATATATATATATATATATATATATATATATATATATATATATATATATATATATATATATATATATATATATATATATATATATATATATATATATATATATATATATATATATATATATATATATATATGCATAAACACCTACATACATCAACAATTCAAGATCAAAACACATGATTTTCATCCAAAAATAGGTTTTTCAAAAATGTTCATGCATGTGTAAGATTTTCATACCAATGGATAGAGAATGATGAAACTAAGATGGGTCTTTGATTAGTTTAGATGGATTCAAACTCAAAATTGAAAAATCAAGGGTGTATGGTGGTTGTGGGTTGACGGGAAGAAAAGGGGAGAGGAGGGAGAGAGAGTGATTTTGTGGTGAGTGGGATTTTTGTGTGTTATTTGTGTTTAAATTTCCATTTTATATGGGGAAAGTTTAGGGTAGTTTTTGCCAATCGTGATTCTTTTGGACCAAAGTGCAAATACTTTGTTAAAAAGCGGGAAATGACTATTAGTCACTTTTGAAAATTTTTACGGGTCTCGGGTTTCATAAAAATGCTTCTCAAAACTTAAAACGCACACAAAATATGATATTATATAGTCCCGGGACGACTTAATACGACATTAAAATAAAAACGTCAAAATATTAAACATCGACATGTTTAAAATAAAATGTAAAATTTCTCGGGCATCCGTCGATATCGTCATCACTAATAATCCTCGCAACTCGTCAAAACGTAAAAATAAAATTTCAATCATCATCCAAACCAAATTACCAATCGTCATAATAATTAACCTCGTCAAAAATTTCAAAAATATACGTAAAAATATAATTAAATAATGACCACGGTTTTGGGTTGTTACAAATACAAATTAGGGTTTGTGTTTTGTGGTGTCTAGCCACCGGCAGTAAATCAGAAACAAGGGGGAGATGGAATTTTTGAGTGTTGATTCAATTTCGTGGGTGTTCTTGTCATCCTTGATCACGTAACAACCAGTAAACAATACTAATCTTACTCTTTTGTTTATAAATATCGAATCTAATACTTTGAATCAAGAACACATGATGTTTATATGTTTAAAAGATGTTATAGTCCTAGGATTAAAAAGGGGCTTCGGGGTTGGTGATGTTGGCTTGGCTATGCACTCGAAACCGAGAGTCTATGACTCTTGGTGGCTGTTTCCACTACCAGCCGCACCCCATAAGGGGGGGTGGTGCCTTCCTTTGGTTAGCCGCAAGCCCAGCGGCCCTAACAGGGGGAAACCTTGACAAACAGTAGGAAACCGAGAGCCATGGGGCTCTCGGTGGGTACTTTTGACGCAGCAAGGGGAACTGGCAACTGCCAGTGGTTGCCTGTGCAGTCAGCAGCAACACCAACCCAAAAGGGTGGTGTTTGTCCTGGCAGTGGGAACCCGGTTAAGCCGGGGGCAACCACCTGCTGTCAGTGGCAAAAGGGTGGTGTTTGACTCGGCTTATGTTGTTTCACGGGTTCGGGTTAACGTATATAATCAGTTTATTAATTAATTTAATCCCATGAATAGTTAAATTAATTAGTAGTAATCCAAGACTTAGGTTTATTATTTAAAATGAATAATCATGTGCTAACCTAATTATTTTGTTGGTATAATTAAATTAAAATCTGTTAATTTAATTATCATTATTTAAGGTAAAGTTTTATTAATATTCTCATGACATTATTATTAATTATTAAACCATGAATTTTCCTTGGTAATTAATAATCAGATATAACCTATACTTATTAGTTAACCATGATCTGTTATCAATTAATAAACATGACTTAGGTTATAATTAATATATTATTAATACATATTTAACCTAAGTATTTTATACGCCTTAAAGTAATTAAATCATGCTTATATTTAATTAAATCATATAACCTATAGTTTATTTAATTAACATGTTATTATTTATAAACTATACTATAATCACATGACATATGATATTTAACCAGTAAACTTAAGCTTATATTAATAGCTTATTAATCCAGCTTAGTTCTAAATATGAAAACTTTCTATTTTAGGAAACATGCTATTTTTAGAAAGTTACTTATTATTACACACAAGTATAATAATACAAGAAATACAAGTAATACTTAATTAGAATACATAGAATACATGATAATCACAGCACAACCTTAAAATCAGTAAAACAAGACATGAACATATGAAACAAGTTAAGACATTATAGAATCAATCACGTACTCAGTAAACAGATTACTTATACATGTACCCTATTATATGTAGCATTAGTGAGATCGAAGTAGGACTTCCATTATTTCGTCTTCTTCGTTCACTGGACATAAGGTACGGATTTCTCGTCCTTCAGTAAGGACAATCTCTTACTTCATTAGGATTTCCCGTATGCAGCTAACTGTTTTCCCCAGTAGTTACAGATTAAATGCTTATGTTTATTAGTAACCTTAGCCATATACATGCATGACCAGTTTCACCTAGTTATGTAGGTACCATAACCATAACACTAGAGGCACTAGTGTTATGACTTCACCACGGCAGAGTGATAGCTTGTAGCGTCCCTTTCAGTTATTTGGTCATTATATTTATTATGTTATCATGTGGGGCGTATGGGTGCATCCTAGTTACATGTTTCAGTCAGGATTTCATGGTGAATGTCGTGTGTGCCTTGCATCCTTCACAAGGAGTTGATCCCTCCTACCCATTACCAATTAATTAGAGGCATCCCCTCTAATTTGCATGACGAGGTCACCCCTCCGAGTATTCATGCACGTTGTTGACCTCATGACCTATATTCGCTTTTGGTAAATTTAACTAATACAGATTTTCATAAGTAACATAAGCTATGTTTTCAGAACTAAAACCAGTAAACATGACACACAACTAGGTTTTCCAGGACTTATACATTTCCGCTGCTATTAGGCTTATTTATGTTTCAACCATGCATACTATGTCATATATCCGTGCACTGAGCGTTATTCTTAGTCGTTACTTTCCTTTCCATGTCCCAAAATGGCAGGTACCCAAGGACAGACTCGAGTATTTGGAGGAAGTGCATAGGATGGAAGCTGCCATAGACTTCTTCTCCTTTTGCCCCATATACTTATGCTTCTTTAGTCTTTCCTAGTTCATTTACTTTATCTATGTTTTAGGCTTATTTTTGGGAACCGATGTTTGATTCCGGTTTTCCCTATGGTCATGTATGTTTTACTACATATTACCTTGCATGCTTTGATGACACGCCATAATTACGCGTAATGGTCCACTTACTAAAGTGGGGTGTCACATTATTAATCTTAGTAAAAATTAAATAAATAAAAGTTTTTTATTTATAATAGTTAGTTTAGTATTGAAATAATTGATTTTGATTTTTAAATATTTTTAGTTTTAGTAGTTTTATTTTTATTTATTTTTATCTATTTTAAACTAACACAAAAATATTAAAAAGAAAAAAAGGCATGTGTGTTTCTTTTGTGAGTAATTAAGTGCATGCTTTTAGAAGATTAAAGATGGTGGAGTTGGTTAAAGAAGATTAATCAAGAGCCCTTGGATAAAAGAATAATGAAAGGTGAAGATGGTGATCCATGTGAAGTGCTCCCATTGGTCTATCTAAAAGTATCTTTCATCCTATTGTGGAAACACATCATCACCTACCAAATGACCAAGATGCCCTCAAGTTAAAGAAAAGAAGGTGGTTAAAAGCCTAAAAAGACTAATCTACCCCAAGCACCGTGACTTCAACTATAAATAGCACCTCATTTTTCTTCATTTTGTATGTAGATTTTAGGTAGCTAAATAATGTCAATTTTATTTCTTCTATTTAAATATATTTCCTTTCAACTTTTGTATTAGCTTGTTTTTAAGCTTTCTTCAATATTAATAAAAGTTTATGTTTTAGCTTATTGTTAATCTCTTTTAGCTTATTCTCATTCTACCTTTCTTAAATTTTTTCTTATAATCTAGCTAATATTTGGGATCAGTTTTTATAACTTTTTCTAAATAAGTTAGATTTATATAAAAGTTTGAAATAAGTCATCTTATTTTAAGCTTATTGTGGGCTTATTTTTCTATATCTAACTTATTGTGGGTGATTTGTTCATTTAGCTTTCAAGCTTTTTGAATCACATAAGTTTTAAGCTTAGGCTTACAACTTATTAATAAGCTAGTTTTTTAGATTAATTACTTTTAGTTTAGATCTATAAGTTTTTATTAATTAAAATAGTTTAGATCTATTAGTTTCAAGTTTAAAATTTAATGTATTTTCATAAAACCAAAAAAAATTAGTTTAGATCTATTAGGTATTTGATAAAATAGTGTAGATCTATTAATTTTTAGTTTAAAAGTTAAAATATTTTTATAAAATATAAATAGTCTAGATCTATTAGTTTTGTTTGAATATCTTTATAAAATATTAATAGTTGCTTATTGTTGGAAATACGTTTTAACGTATATCAGAAGTATCAGTCACTCCAACAATATTATTAAACGTGTTTAGCTCGTAGTTAGTTATTGTATTAAACTTTAATTACTAACCAACCCATGGGCCTGTCCATGGGTTGTAGACCCAAGCCCATTAAGGGTGAGGGTATATAAGGCCCCTTTCCTTTATGGAAAGGGGTTGGTTGTTCATTTTGGTTTCTTTAATAAAACACATATTTCTCTCATCTTTCTCTCTCTAGTTTATCTCTCTTGAAACAACAACCCACTTGTTAGGATCATAGATTCTATTTATTCTACAATTGGTATCAGATCCATGGGGTGATTTAAGATTTTGATTCGTGTTGTTTTTTAGTTCTTGATTGTGTTAGTAGGTTTTAGGATAATCAATTTCAAATCTTGAAATTTTTGTGATTTTATGGTTTAAGTTTGTAAACAAATCAACTACATAGTTGTGGTAGTGATCATCTGCTACAACTGCAAAGGGGAAGGACATATGGCTCGGGAGTGTAAGCAACCAAAGAGGAAGAGGGATGGCACATGGTTTCAAGAAAAGATTTACTTGGTCAATGCTCAATCACAAGGTCGAGAGCTCGATGAGGAGGAGTTAGCATTTCTCGCAGATCTAAGAGTGACGGAAAATGAAGGACTCACAGCGTCTTTTAATCAAAATGCAGCATATCAATGCGATGATCTTGATGCATATGATACAGACTGTGATGACCTTAACACCGCCAAGGCAGCTCTTATGGAAAATCTCTCGCTCTATGGGTCTGACCAAATCGCTGAGGTACCTAATACTACCAATGATACTCGTATTGTACCTTATCAAGTTGAGCAAGCGTCTCAGTATCCGGAATAGCCTCCGGTGGTTAGTATTTCAAAAGAAGAGACAAACAATGATATCAATATCAATGCAAGTCCTTAGACTTTGAGTGAAACCCAACCGGGAGCTATTACGAATACGAATTCTCCTGCTTAAAAATATTTGGTAATGGTTTAGGCATCTATGCTAGGCCAAATGAATACTACGGTCCTTGAAACCTTAAGTGTTAATCAGACCTTATCTGCCGAACTTGCTTTGTACAAGGAAAAGGTTCAAACCTTGGAATTAACTCCATCGAACAATACCTTAACAAATACAGAGTTTGATATGTTTAGGAAAGTCCAAATGGATAACTTGCTAGAAATTGAACGTTTAAGAGCAAATCTTTCAAAAGAACTTAAAGAAAAAGAGTCAGTCGTTACTAATTTTCAAAAACTACAAACGGATTTTGAAATTCTCGAGTCTAAAAGGGTTGAAACGGAAATTAAGGCGTCTGAGAAAAATAAAAAGACTGAAGTTTTGCTTTTAAAACAATACTCCGCTTCACATTTAGTACACTTGTTTCATTCATATTTTAAGGAATTTACTCTATCGCGTCTAACAGACCTGCCACCTAACCCGGGTTATGCAAAGCAAGCTCTTAACCACAACCCGCGACTTTATGATGCAACAAAATTAGGTTTGGTCTTAGACCCGATTGGTAATACGAATGATTCCGAGTATATATCACCAATTGACGAGAATCGGTCAAAAATGCTTTTGAAATATCCTAAGTTTGATTATGATAAACAAAATCAAGTGAATGCAAAAACGGATTTTAGAACTCGCTTTAATATATAAAGGGAATTTACGCATACACCAAATTCTGTGTCCACTAGAGAAAACCCTAGCATATTTCTTACACTTGTCAACCCGAATGAACCTAAGGAAATTCCAAAGGGTCTTTCACTAGTAAGTACAGTATTGGAAAGCTTGAAAGAGATTAGACGATACTTAACCGGTTTTGACAAGGTCATTAAGGAATGTACGACTACAACGGCTCAAACCGCTGGAGAATGGGCTTTCGAACACATGAAATCGGTGTTTGAGAAAGAGATCGTTCCGTTTGTAATCAATCTTAAAGAGGGATTTCTAGATCTCGGGGTAAATCTTAATTTCGAAATGGCTGAGGTTCAAAAAGTTTTCTATGAAATGGATGATGCTTATGAGAAAGAAAAGATTTTGTCCTAATATGACCGATTCTTGGAACAAGTGGTGTCTATCGATGTGATCCAATTTGTGACTATTAATTGTGCTATTGAGATTACATCTGTTCTAAATAAATATGACGATGTGCATGATCTCTGTGTGAATATTGTTGAGCCTGTGAATAATGTAGATAATCATTCTTGTCACTAATTTATCGCTAAATTTTTAAAGCTTCAAGATTCTTATAATTCACTTTCAAAACGTTTTGACGAGCTTCAAGAACATTGTATATCTCTTGAAATTGAACAACAATCTAAAAATGAAACTCTTTCAAAAACAAATTATTGTGAAAACAACGTTGAGACAAGTGACAAGATGATTCAAGTGGTTCAGGCATTAGAGGAAGAAATTATGAGACTTAAGAGAGAGTCATCAGTAGATAAAAAAGAACTAGAGGCTATAGAGAATAAAAACCATGCCTAAGATAATAGAATTACTTCTATGCTAGGGGAGTTTGAAAAAGTAAAGCAAGGTTTCTCACAAATTTATGGTTCACTAGAAGAATGCTTCACTTTTAATGCGGCAGAGCAAAAGTCACTTGTTGACTAACTGAACCAAAAGTGTGAGGAAATCTCTGGCTTAAATATTCAGCACATAGACAAAAACATGGTTTTAGCTGAATTAAAGGAGACACTTCAACTCAAAGGACAAGAAGTTGTTGATAATGCAGCTACAATCTCTGCCCCGACCTCTAGTGCTCCAAAGATAAAAGAAGTGGTGATTTATAAGAACCCGTACCATAAGAACAATTCACTATCATATATGGATTATATGAAAAATGCGATTAGGCATGTGCTTATTACAAGGGACATATTAGATGATTTATATGAATCTGATCCCACGAACAATGACTATAATGCTGCCCACTTATATATTGAGAGGGTTCAGTGTTGCTTAGCACATCTTAATTTCATAGGACAACCGGGTTCTGCACCACTCAAACAACCATCCACTATCATTGCCATGACTCCATTCAAAAAAAAACCAAGAGCTAAACCTTCTTTAGGTACACTCAACAAGGATAAGTCAAAATCTGTCACTAATGTTTTTGTGCCTTCTACAGGAGTAATTGTTTCTACTAAGGCTAAAGGATCTCAAGACAAGAAAGATAGGATCAATCCTTCCACTAGTAGGACTACGAAGAAGAAATTAGAAGTTCACCCTAGGAATATTATTTCAAATTTGAATAAAAAGAATTATGTAAATAAGACAAAAGGCCCTGCGCTTGTGCAACAGCCTAACCAAAATGTGAATTCTAATTTTAGATGTTGGAATAATAATGAATGCATGTTTTCTCAGCGTCATGATTTATGCCTTGTTGACCATATTAATGAAATGCATGTTATTAGGAACAATCTTGAATGGACCCTAACGGGAAAGAAATTCACCCAAGTTGGATGGCTATGGAAACTCACTAGTAGGATCTTCACTGCAAATAGAACTACGTGCCCTTTAACTAGGATCACATCTACTGAAGTTAGGTCTAAGCGTCCTTTATATAGGAACACTAGCACTAAAAAATGGAAAAAGCGCCCTTTAACTAGGTCTGCCTCCACTATTGTGCCTACCAGTGAAGAAGTACCTTAGGATCTTAGACAACTTGAATCTAAGCTGACAACTAGGAAGAAAATTTGGAAACCTAAAAATTCTTTTGATAGCAAATCTAAGATAATTATATCTGTACCTGCTAACTCAGAGGAACAATTAGATCCCGATACATCGTCTTTTTCTGGTGATATTTTCAGGTGGTCCAAATCATCCTCTGGTACTTGGACTCTGGGTGCTCCAAGCACATGACCAGAGATCGTTCGATGCTCAAAAATTTCGTCAACAAGTTTCTAGGCACGGTTAAATTTGGCAACGACCATATTGCGAAGATCAAGGGTTATGGTGAATATCAGATTGGGAATGTCACGATTTCAAGGGTGTATTATGTGAAAGGACTCGGTCATAATTTATTCTCAGTGGGACAATTTTTTGATTTAAACCTTGAGGTTGCTTTTCGACAACATACTTGTTTCATTCGCGATTTAGCAGGAAACGATTTGTTAAAAGGTTCTCGAGGGGATAATCTCTACACATTGTCTATTCAAAACATGATAGCCGCTTCTCCTGAATGCCTTCTCTCCAAAGCATCTAAGACTAAGTCATGGTTGTGGCATCGACGGTTATCTCATCTTAACTTTGATGTTATTAATCACTTGGCTAAAAACGAACTTGTTCGTGATCTTACAAAGCTCAAGTTTAACAAGGATCATTTATGTTCCGCGTGTTCTTTGGGGAAAAGCACCAAGAAATCATACAAACCTAAAGATGAAGACACCAACCAAGAACCACTGTGTCTTTTGCACATGGATCTTTGCGGGCCAATGCGTACGGCTAGTGTGAGTGGTCGAAAATACATCCTCGTCATGGTGGATTATTTTTCAAGGTTTACATGGGTTAAGTTCCTAGCAACCAAGGATCAAGCACCAACATATATTATTACTTTTCTTAAGATGATCCACGTGCGTCTTAATGCTACTGTTCTTCGCATTCAAACTGAGTTCGTTAATCAGACTCTACGAGGCTATTATGAAGAGGTCGGTATTTCACATGAAACTTCAGTTGCTCGCACTCCACAACAAAACGGTGTCGTGGAAAGACGTAATCGTACACTTATGGAAGCTGCTAGAACTATGTTGATTTATGCGAAGGCTCCTTTATTCCTATGGGCAGAAGTAGTGGCAACCGCATGTTATACCCGAAACCGCTCTGTCATTCGTAAGCGCCATGGAAAAACTCCATATAAGCTTCTTCATGGACACAAAACAAATATTTCATTTCTTCATCCGTTTGTTGCACTGCACTATCCAAATACTAATAGTGAGAGTTTGGGCAAACTTCAACCGAAGGCTGATATTGGAATTTTCATTGGTTACTCACCCGCAAAGAAAGCTTACCGGGTTTATAACCGTCGTCTTGGCAAGATAATAGAAACCTTTGATGCCGATTTTGATGAGCTGACAGCGATGGCTTCTGAGCAACGCAACTCTGAACCCGCACTTTATGAGATGGGAACCGGTACTATTAGTTCCGGATTAACTCCCAACAATCCTACTTATCTATCATTTACACCACCTACAAGGCCCGAGTGGGATGAGTTATTTAAACCTATGTTTGATGAATTCTTTGATCTACCTAGTGATGATGTTCCAGCACCTGCGGTAGTAGCTCCGATTCTCGAAGTTGTTGCTCAAGATAATGGAAATCAATCCGATGCATCTATAGTCACTACTGAACTGGATGCACCATCCCCTAATAATTCTCAAACTACACCTGAATCAACACCCCCACTCGTTCCTGTTGATGTTGAAGAGGATCACAATGATCACGATTTGGAATTTGCTCACAACCAAGATCTTCCCTACTTTGGTTTACCGATACTTGAAAACCCTTCAGATGCGTCAACTTCAAAGCAAGCTCCTACAAATGTTTAATCCAGACCACCACGGATTGAAAATATCAACACCAAATGGACAAAGGATCACCCAATCCGCAATATTATTGGTGACATCGACCGACGAGTCTTAACACGCCATCAGTTACAAGAAAGTGCATTATATTGTTACTTTGATGCATTTCTCTCCGAGTTTTAACCTAAAACTTGGCAACAAGCCATGACACAATCTCCATGGATTGAAGCCATGCAAGAGGAACTTAATAAATTTCAACGACTTGAAGTATGGGAATTAGTTCCTTTACCCGACAACGTCGACATCCTTACATTGTTGTGGGTATATAAGGTCAAACTCGATGAGTTGGGTAGTGTTTTAAAGAACAAGGCTAGATTGGTTGCTCGAGGTTATAAACAAGCTTTGGGTATTGACTATGAAGAATCCTTTGCTCATGATGCTAGATTGGAGGCTATTAGACTCTTCCTTTCTTATGTTTCTCACATGAACATGATCGTCTACCAAATGGATGTTAAGACGGCATTTCTCAATGGTGAATTAAGGGAAGGTCTATGTAAGCCAGCCAAATGGATTTGTCAACTCGGAGTATTCTAACCATGTGTACAAGCTCAAGAAGGCTCTTTATGGGTTGAAACAAGCTCCACGCGCGTGGTACGATCTTCTATCATCTTATCTCATCTCGGAAGGCTTCTCCAAAGTAAAAGTGGACCCGACATTATTCATTCTCAAGGAAGGCAACGACATGATACTGGTACAAATTTATGTTCATGATATAATATTTGCTGCCACTACTCAAAGACTGTCTGACCATTTTGAGAAAATCATGTACACACGCTTTAAGATGACGATGATGGGAAAAAATTCATTTTTCTTAGGGTTATAAATTTCTCAAAATCCCAGAGGCATCTTCATTAATCATTCTAAATATGCTCTTGAATATTTGAAAAAGTATCACTTTGAAAACTGTGACCCCGTGGATACTCCAATGGTGGAGAGATCCAAGTTGGATGAGGATATGGATGGGATTGCTGTCGATCTTAAACTTTACTGTGGAATGATCGGCACCCTTCTCTATCTGACTGCTAGCAGGCCTGATTTGCAATTTGCTATTTGCATGTGTGCCCGATATCAGGCTCGGCCTACCGAAAAGCACTTATATGTTGTGAAAAGAATCTTTCGGTACCTTAAAGGAACACTTCATCGTGGTCTATGGTATCTGAAGGACTCATCTATTGCACTAATATCTTATGCAGATGCGGATCATGCTGGGTGTCAAGATACTAGATGTAGCACTTCTGGCAGTGTGCAACTTCTTGGAGATAGACTAATTAGTTGGGCATCTAAAAGGCAGAAAAGCACTGCGATATCAAGTACAGAGGCTGAATACATTGCCATGTCCGGTTGTTGTGCTGAAGTCCTATGGATGAGATCACAATTGACTGACTACAGTCTTGGATTCAACAAAATTCCGATGTACTTTGACAACAAAAGCGCCATTGCCCTTTGCTGCAATTACGTTCAACACTCCCGGGCGAAGCATATTGACATACGCTACCACTTTATCAAAGAGCAAGTGTAAAATGGAGTAATCGAGCTGTATTTTGTCAACACTAAGTATCAGTTGGCTGACATGTTCACAAAGGCTTTAGATCGAGGATGTATCGAGTTTTTGATCGACAAGCTGGGTATGAAATCATTCTCACCGGCGACTCTAAAGGAGTTGGCAGAAGAATCTACAGAATAGTGGTGATAAACTATTCTAGAGTATCCTTTTTATCGTGATCATGTATATTATCGTATATATATAAACCTCCAAAAGAAAAATACAAAAATATAAAACCATAAAAAACCATAAAAAATATAAAATCAAAAAAATCCAAAAATATTTTTCATTTTTAAATCGGGCATGTCTTTTAGCACGGTAATATTTACGCCCTTAGAAATGTCGATTAAAATTGACACGGCGCTATAAATAGAGTCCGTATGAAAGTTGTACATATTTTAAAACATGCCCATATGGCTTGTAGTTATTTCTGACTGCAACCCGCTTTTCGCATTAAAGTCGCGTATTTCTTTCGAAAACGTTGGCTCACAACGGGAATTTAGTTTCTCGGGTAAGGTTTACTTTAAAACCTTGCAAGGGATCAAGTTTACTTTATAATTTGGCCTAACACGAATTAGTGTACGTATCAGTGCATTACTTTGTTTACATAAGAGAAATCTTATTGCCCCTACGAGTCGTTTTTATAACACACTAAACGGAAAAACTCTTCATCGATATCCAACTCTTTAAACAACGACCAGCTATTTAAGTAGAAAACGGGTCCTTGTTTAAGGGGGAAAAGATATCAAATTGTCTTCATCATCAAAACGGTCTTCAAAAGCCTTTCAGAAAATTAATTGGTTAAATGCTTAATATTGGTTCATCCTTCGTATGTGTTCGTTGTGCTTCGCGATTTTCGTGATGTTCGTGATATTATGTGACTCGGATATGTTCATTTGATTTGGTTTTAGATATTATTGGTTGTTTAGGCAGATTCGTATAAGGTGGTTAGTTATGTGTGAGAAAATAGTTAATAACGTTTAAGTGACAACGGATGTTAAAGTTTCTTAACGTTCACTAAAATAAAATGGGCTTTTAACTAAATAGAAATAGAAAGAAAATGAGAGGACCAAAGGGTAAACTTTGTTTATGTTTGACCTAGGTCAAAATATAAGACCCCCCCCCCCCCCTTCTTTTTTCTTCTCTGTTTCGTCTTCACAAAAAACACACAAACACAAATAACATTTTCTTGTCGCCATAGTCGATCGTTCCCCTCGCACCTCTAATTTTTTGGTCAACTTTCGATTAACAAATCTAAGGTATATATTTTGTAATGTTTTAATTCTTCAGCATCTTCCCCATCACCTTAATTCATATCCACAATCTCCAATTAATTACTTTTAGGGTTTATGTGATTGTTAGGATATTAAAATACATAACTGATTGATGGGTTTTGATTCGAATAGGTTTTAAAACATTAGGGTATGCTTAGTTTGCCTTAAAAACACAAAGAACTCGCTTTAGGATCAAATCTTATTGCGTTTGGATGATGAACAGAGAATACAAGTTCCGGAAACTGAAACAAGATTGCGAAAGTGAAAAATATACTTTTATCCGAAACTGAAAATCATCTTTTATCCAAAACTGATTTTTTCCGAAAGTGCAACATTGAAAGTTGATTTATCCGAAACTCAGAAATTCAATTTTATCTGATACTGATTTTTTCCGAAAGTGCATCATTGCGAAAGTGGATTTATCCGAAACTGAGAAATGCAATATTATCCGAAACTAATTTTTTCTGAAAGTGATCTTTTATCCGAAACTCAACTTATCCGAAACTGAATTTAAGTCAATTTATCCAAAAGTGAGTGAATTTATCCGAAAGTAAAACGTTTTATCCGAAAGTGAAATTTTTATTCGAAAGTGAAATTTTTATTCGAAAGTGAAACTTTTATTCGAAAGTGGGTTTTCCCGAAACAGGTTTTCCCGAAATTGGTTTTCCCGAAACTGGTTTTCCCGAAACTGGTTTTCTTGAAACTGGTTTTCCCGAAGGTTTTCCCGAAACTGGTTTTCCCGAAACTGGTTTTCCCGAAACTGGTTTTCCCGAAAATCCATTTTATCAGAAAGTGGTAATTGTCCCAAAAGTCCATTTTGTTAGATACTTAATCTTGTTTAATTAGCTACTTAGTTTCTTGTGGTTGCAAATGTTGGTTGTCTTTAGTTGTTTGATCATTGTGATATTATATGATATGTATGCCATGCTTAGGGGTATATGCATTAGGATATGTTAGGACCATTGTAATAGTTATATGTAATAGGTAGACTAGGAGGTATGTAGTTCCTCCTGGTCCTAGTCGTAGTAGGAGCAAGTCCTGCTCCTGGTCCTAGTCGAAGTCAAACTTTATTATTTACTTAATATTCTGTTAGGATATGCATGAGATATGTTAGGAAAGGATATGCATATCAGTTTTACACGTTTTCTTTAATGATGTATTAGGGATTCCTTGTAGTATAAAAGGAACCTTAGGCAGAAGGGTTAGACACACCTTCATAAAACGTAGTTCTAGTGATTATTAATATTAGAAATCCTTAGAAAGGATCAAGTCTTTAGAGTTATTCTGTTCTTCTTAATTATATTTATATTCTACATTCATATTGTGTATAGAGTCTCTTTGTGATTTGACTTGTGATTACAGAAGTCATTCACCGGTCCTGACAGGCTGCAAGATCTACATCTAGTAGACCTAACAAGTGGTATCAGAGCCTGGGAGGGTCTCTATACAAGAAGAATCAAGTTTTCTTATTTCTGACATTTTGTTTATCATGTCTGCCTCAACCTCTACTCAAACAGGAGAAGACATAACTCCTAAAATTGTGCAACCTCAGCAGATCCTGGCTACGGTCTCTAACACAAATGGTAAATTCCCTCTTCTGAAGAAGGGTGAATATGATAACTTGGCAATGAAGATGGAATGGTGGATCACCAACACTGATCAAGATCTTTGGAAGATCATTCTGAATGGGAACAGCAGGAAGCTTACTGGACGAGACAAGAATGGTAACATTACTCTTCTTGACCCTAAATCTCATGAGGAAATCATAGCTATTCAGAAGGAGGTAAAAGCGAAAACGATTTTGCTTCAATCTCTTCCTGAAGATCACATGGGTGACTTCTACCATTTGGATGATGCCAGAGAGAACTGGAATGGCATAAAAGCAAGGTTCGGTGGGAATGAGGAATCAAAGAAAATGTGAAGGTCCATGCTGAGAGATGAATTTACCGAATTCAAAATCTCAGAAACTGAAGGTCTAAATCAAGGGTATGATAGGTTCCAGAAGATATTAAGCCAGTTGAATCAACTTCGGTCAAAGCCTGATGATGGTGAAATTAATGCAAGGTTTCTTAAAGCCTTACCCTACTCATGGAATCAGGTGGTGATCTCTCTCAAGGCCAAAGGTGGGCTTGACTATCTCACCTTTGATGATCTGTTTCATAGGCTCAGAACTTTCGAACCCCATGTGAGAGGATTTCCTAGTGACTCTTTTCCCACTCCTGCTAATTCAGCCTTTGTGAGTTCTATGGCATCTAGTCCCATGTCATATGCAAGTAGCCCAAGCAATATTGTCTCCTCTCAGCATACTGTTCAGCATACTTCTGCTCCTGATCCTGCTACCAAATCTAGTAGTATGGTAGAAGTTGTTCTTCATTCTTTTGTGGCTGAAGTTAATGCTGAACAACAACTTGCTTTTGATGACTTCAAACAGGTCGATAAACTTGACCTGGATGAAATGGATCTTAAATGGCAGATGGCCATGCTTACTCTTAGGGTACACAAGTTTGAGAAGAAAGCAGGAAGGAAATTTAATTACAACCCTCGGGAGCCAGCAAGATTCGATAGAAGCAAGGTGCGATGCTATAACTGCCAGCAACAGGGTCACTTTGCAAGGGAGTGCCCTAGCAAGAATGATCAGGAGAAGAGCAGGTACTCCGCTTTCAAGGTTCAGGAGATAAAAGATGACAAGAAGGCATTCGTATCTGTTGACTCTATGGTCAACTGGAATGATCATCAGGCTTCTACTCTGGAGTCAGCTGAGTCCTCGACTGACGTGTTTGCAATGATTGCTGGGAATCTCTCTGATGCAGAAGAAGCAGACGAGTTTGCTCTTATGGGCATCTCACCTCAGGTACAACATTGTCCTCTTGGTTGTCATGATAAATACTCAGAATTGTTGTCCCAATTTAATGAAGTAAATGATCAAAATGATAAGTATTTTTTAGAGGTTCAAGCCTATAAGGCTTCATTAAACACTTTGGAACAACAAAAGAGGTGGTTACAAGATACACAACGTGCGTATGAGGATAAAATCAAGATACTAAGCATTGATTTAGAAAACACTACAAATATGCTTAAATATACAGAAATTGAAAGAGATGCTAGTATCAAAGAAAAAGAGGAGATGCAAGCTAAATTAGATGCTACAATGCTAAGATTTGACAAATGGCAAAAGGCACCTAAAAATCTTTCAAAATTAATTGATAGTAGCATGTCTGGCAGAACTAAAAGAGGCTTAGGATTTGAAAAATATATTGATTCAGAAGATGTATTTGATTTAACTTTCTCAAGTGTCTTTGATGCCGACAAAGAGAATGAGGGCAAACCTAGTTACAATAGGTTTAAACCAGCAGCAGAAATGCATGCTGTCCCTCCTCCTCTTACCTGGAACTTTTATGCCCACCACATGGCATAATGACTCGGATGGATCACAGATGCTTGAGTCCCCAACAAGTTCTACTAATACTAATGACTTTGTCTCATGTACTTTCAGTGACAAAGCCGGTGACTCTGCATCTAGTGGTTCAAGTGAAGAGTCAAGACCTACAAGTTCCAAGTTGAATGAACATGCAGCTACTGGTGCTAGGAAGTGTGAAGAAAAAGTTGCTGTCAAGTCAAGTGTGTCTGGTCCTTGTTTATTGAGTCCTAGGAAGAATGTTTTTCCTAGAAATGTGTGTAATAAAGTAGGCAGTATGAAACAATCTCATTCTAATAAAAGGTCTTTCAAAACATGTTTTGTTTGTGGCAGTGCCTTTCATTTAATTAAAGATTGTGATTATTATGACACACATGCATCTGTTAATCATGCTTTTCCTGCTCCTGGTCCACCAGGAGCTGCTTCATATGCTTCTAGAAGACTTAATCCTAGTGCCCCAACGTTTAATACTTCTAGAGTATCCTCTCCTTTCGCGTCTGATTATTGGAGAGATAGTGGATTCCAAACAACCAGTAATTATTTTCAAAATTTCAATCCAATCTATCCACATAATTTAGACCACACGTATTTTGTTTTGGGAAATTTGGGAACTGCTGTTAAGCCCTCAGCAGGTTGTTCTTGGTCAAATAATAATACCCATATGATGCATAGGCAACCAAGGAACAACGGTGGATCTCATCAATCTTCTTGGCACTCTTCTAATGATCCACAAGGCAGGCTCAAACCTGAAAAGGTTTGGGTCCCCTTAAGACACTAACTTTTGCATTTTTATTATCTTGTTGTTGTAGGTTACTCCATACCAGGATCCTAGTCTAGGTATTGTTGATAGCGGTTGCTCCAGGAGCATGACTGGCAATAAGAGTCTTCTCTCTAACTTTGTACCATTTCATGGTGGCAAGGTCTATTTTGGTGGGGGTGAAGGCAGATCACTGGCAAAGGAACCATAAAGACTCCAAATCTAAATTTTGAGCATGTCTACTATGTGGAAGCACTTCAACACTTCAACTTGATATCGGTATATCAGATTTGTGACAAGAAGCAGTTTGTTCTCTTCACCGATACTAATGCACTTGTGCTTTCCAAAGACTTTCAGCTTCCGGATGACTCACAAGTTTTACTCAGAATCCCTAGAAGACACAATCTCTATAGCATCAAGTTGAATGAAGTCAACCCTACTGGTCAACTAGCATGTCTGGTTGCAAAAGCCTCAGAAGATGAAGCCACTAAATGGCACCGAAGGATGGGGCATGTGAACTTCAAGACCATTCACAAACTTGCAAATCTGAATCTGGTCTCTGGTTTACCTCCTAAGACGTTTCGAAATGATATAAATTGTATTGCCTGCAGCAAAGGAAAACAGCACAAAGCATCCTTCAAGGCCATTACTGCTCTAAGTCTTATTACTGAACCATTGTAGCTTCTACACATGGACTTATTTGGTCCTACTTCCATCAGGAGCATTGACCACAAGCAATTCTGTTTGGTGGTAACTGATGGTTATAGCAGGTTTACGTGGGTGTTCTTCATGGCTGCCAAAAGTGAGACCTACTCAATTCTTAGAGATTTTCTTACCTTTATAGAGAATCAGTTGTCCAAGAAAGTTAAAGGTATTCGTTGCGACAATGGAACCGAGTTTAAAAATAAAGACCTCATCGCACTTTGCAATGCTAAGGGCATCAAAAGAGATTATAGTGCTGCTAGGACTCCTCAACAGAATGGTGTGGCAGAAAGAAAGAACAGGACACTAATAGAAGCAGCAAGAACTATGCTTGCCGATTCCAAGCTTCCAACCATGTTCTGGACAGAAGTTGTTAATGCTGCAAGTTATGTTTTGAATAGGGTTTCTATTACCAATCCTCACAAGAAGACTCCTTATGAGCTGCTCACGGGCAAAGTTCCAAATATTGCTCATTTGAAGCCTTTTGGGTGTCCAATCACCATTCTGAATACTAGTGACTATTTGGGGAAGTTTGATGGCAAGGCAAATGAAGGATACATTGTGGGATATTCAGCTCATTCTCGGGCGTATCGTGTCTACAATCTTCAAGCCAAACGGATCATTGAAACTATTAATCTCAGGTATTTTGAGGAGAAGTCAAACATCCAAGGCAAAGGTCCAGAATGGTATTTTGATCTTGATTATCTTAGTGATTCGTTAGGATATTTTCGTTTTAAAACTAACCATGATGCAGGACCACAAGTGTTTGCAACTTCTAGTACTGATGTTCCTTCTAGTCTTTCTGATTCAGATGATGAGGATGATATTTTTGTGGTTCCATCCTATTCCACCACGGTTTCTCCTACTCCTCCTAGTGATGCAACTCCATTGGATGTACAGGATTCCCAAGCAGCTCTTGACACTCTTCTCAAACAGCAACAAGAAGCTACTAAAGCAGCTGCTCAAGGTAGTTTTGCGTTTCCCTTGGTTGAGCCTACTGACAAAGTTGCTCCTGGTACTCCAGCTTCTGCTCCTAGTGCTAGCTTATCACCTACTGGTACTCCGGCTAGTGAGTCTGCTTCCAATACTCGCTTCTCCAGTCCTTCTGATTTGGGGAACCATGAAAAGAAGTCTTCTACCAAGCTGGATGATATTCATAAACAACCGGTAGATGGGATTTTCCAAAATGCTTCATATGATGCTGACTTTGTTGGTGATCTCAATAACTTGGCACCAGAAGTGGAGGTTTCTTCCAATCCAGTCTTGCAATCACATAAAGATCATCCTACCACTCAAATTATTGGAGATCCTTGTTCTACCGTCAAGACACGCAGAATGCAGCAGAAGGCCTCGTCTGATCATCATGCTCTTGTGGGCTATATTGAGGATCAAAAGCGTAATAATCATACGGACTTTCAACACTGTTTGTTTGCTTGTTTTCTTTCACAGGTGGAACCTAGGTCTGTTTCTCATGCCCTTGAGGATCAAAGTTGGGTGGAGGCTATGCAGGAGGAAATGCAGCAATTCTTGTTTCAGAATGTTTGGGTTCTGGTTGATTTACCAGATGGAAAGACAGCTATCAACACCAAATGGATTCTCAAAAACAAGAAGGATGCACGGGGAATTGTCTTCAGGAATAAAGCTAGGCTTGTCGCACAAGGACACACTCAAATTGAGGGCATTGACTATACTGAAGTCTTTGCGCCGGTTGCAAGGATCGAGGCCATTCGTCTGTTTTTGGCCTTTGCTTCTTATGTTGGCTTTACGGTGTTCCAGATGGATGTCAAGAGTGCATTTCTCTATGGCAAAATTGACGAGGAAGTGTATGTTACTCAACCTAAGGGGTTTGTAGATCCACTTCATCCCAAGAAAGTCTACAAGGTGGTCAAGGCTCTTTATGGGTTACATCAGGCTCCTAGAGCTTGGTATGAGCGTCTTTCAACTTTCTTGTTAAAGAATGGCTATAGAAGAGGTACTATTGACAAAACACTATTTCTTCGGCGGAATTCCAAGGATATTATCCTTGTTCAGGTTTATGTGGAAGACATTATCTTTGGTTCTACAAGGAAGGAGTGGTGTGATGAGTTTGAACACTTGATGAAAGGCGAATTTCAGATGAGTACAATGGGTGAACTGTCTAATAAGTGTGAAAACACTTATCCTTTTGCCACTAAAATCAAGGAAAAACAAGACCGAATCATGTGTTTATTATCATAAATGTCGGAATTACGCGTGGTTTTGTGTTTTTGTGTTTAAGTAGGTACAAATGATCAAAAGAAGAGAAAACACGGGATTTCACGGTCAAATGTTGAAGAAAAGTCCAAAAAGAGACGGAGACAAAGTCAAAAGACCAAAAGTGTGCAGAAGATCACGAAACCCGGCAAAATCAATACAATTTTGAAGAAAAGACCAAAATGCCAAATATCAAGTCGTTTTATTTGGGGATTTAATTTAGCAAAGTTATCGGGCTTGTGGGTCCCACATTGGATCTATTGGGCTTAAAAGCCCAATAGCAAAACAAGTTAAATTAAGTTTTGCCCTTAAAAGTCAAATGGCCCAAGTTTTTTTTATGACACACGGATTGGAAGTAACTTGGGCTAAAAGCCCATCTGCATAATATCATGGCCGGAGGAATTTTTGCTTCAAAAGCCCAATTTAACCAAACCATGGATGAAGTAAAAAAGGGAAAAAGCTCAGTCAAGTCCCCACTTCACATTTTAATAAACGAATATCATGTCCAGTCAACACCTGACCAGTCAAACGCACAACACCCCATTTATTTGACTCATCCCCACACGTTTTTCCCCACTCTCACTTTTCTTTTAATAAATCAAATTTTATTTTATTTTTAACCCACACCCTCATAATAATCGATACAAACAATGTGTGTTTTCACATTCACTGGAAACCCATTCTCTCTCCCCCATCTCTTAAACGCAGTCACACCCCTTTTCACCTTTTTTTTTACACAGTCAAACCCTAAAAACACCATCAAAAATTCACCACAAAAATTGGGGGTTTTACCTTTATGGTTTAATTCACATCAAAAGAAATTAAACCCCCCAAGAATCGGATCAAAACACTCAAGGTGGTCCTCCCATCTCCATCCAACGTGGCAATCCGAGTGATGAGGGTTATTTTTTAGCCATTGATCAAAGGAAGAAAGAGAGAAGAAAAGATGAACGGCCATGATTCACTTCCTTGGCCACCAAGGAGAACCAAGAAGGTTTCCTAGGGTTTTCCTATAAAAACCCTCACATCTTGTAATTCTAGGAAGTTTTACATTAATTTTCAGTTTTTTTAATTAATTAGGAGTAGATTTAAATTAGATTTATTTTTCAGAAAATTAGGTTTAGGATTTAATTTTGTAATTTTCAATTTCCAGTCATGTAATCTTGATTTTAATTAATGAAAAGTAATTTTATTTAATCTATATCTCGATTTAAATTTTCGTCTCATTTTAAATTCTGTCATTTTTTTTATCTTGAATTTGAGTTACTGTTCGTGAGTATTTAAAAAAATAAAAAAAAATAAAAAAAAAATATTCGATCGAGTACTGTTGATGGGACGAAGGCCTTGTGTTGATGTTCTCGAAGATGGTGGTGTTCGTTTTCGATCGATAAGATGGCTCAGCGCCTCAATCTTCGGCACAAAGGTTTCTCCAAAAAGGTGCTTATTCTTTTTACTTTTATTTGTTGAGTTTTAGTTTATAAAATCTGCTTATGATTATTTAATATTAGTTTAATCTGCCAGTTTGAATTTATGTTAGTTTTATTTTATTATTTGGATCTGTTTGTTGAATCTGCTTCTTTATTATTGATAATTGCTATTTCTTATTTATTTCCTTGGTTCGTTAGTATACTGTGTTAGTTTAATTAGATTGTCATTATTAAGTGTTGCTTATTTGGTTTTTATATTTGCTTAGGTCCAAGTTTATATTATCTAGCTTATTTTGGTTTGTTTGTATTGCTTATTTGTTTCAGCCTCATAGCTTATTGTGTTTTTTTTATTATCAGTTTAATTTGCTTTATTGGTTTCTTTATTTTGGTGCTATTTTTTTAATCTTATTAGATTATATTTGCTTACTGCTTATTTCAATTTGTAAGTATAAGTTTGTCTTGGCTATTTGATCTTGTCAGCTTTTAGATTTGCTTATTTAGGATTTGGGATTTTTATTATGTGCTTATTATATTCTAGCTTTTCTATTTTTTTTACTGTTTGAATGCTTATTTTCTGTTTCAGCTTATTTTGATTTAGTATATTTAAATGTATTGTTTTTTTTTTGTGCTTTGTACTGTTGCTGCAATAATACTCAGACAGAGTATCAAGTTTCCAAAAAAGCATTCCAACAAAACAAAAATAAATAGCAAATTTCGTCTCTCCAGGGATTCAATCCCATGACCCCTCGCTTAGCAGTCCAACGCACCAACCACTCTGCTAGACTCTTATTTGTGTTCCTTTAGGCATTTTTAAATTAATATAGGCTTTTCATTTTGGCAGTTTACTTTAAAATACACGTTTCATTTAGTTTTATTTAAATTTTATTTAAAAGTTTTTTTTATATATCCTTATTTCAGTTTCTAAAAAAAATAAATAGATTATAAAAATAATTATTTTTCTATTATAAATTAGTTTCCGATTTAATTTTCATTTAAAAATAGTTTTTATTTAAAAAAGTCTTTAGTGTAGTCATTTTAATATATTTTTTTAGTTTATAAATTAAGTTTGTTTTATTTAATTAGTTTTCATTAAAAAAATTAGATTTAAAATTTAGATTTAAGTTTTAAAATTAGTCTTTATTTAAATTAGTTATATTAGATTTTTAAAAATTAGATTATCAAGTTTTTATAATTAAATATTTTTTAATAATAGACTTTTTAGTATTATTTAAGTTAGTTTAAAAATAGCTTTTTAGGCTTTTAGTTTAAAATATCCTAAAATTACGTTTACCAAGAACAAATTAGTCCCACATTAATTGAAAATCAATTCGAGTCGAGTCGAGGAAAACGAACATTAAAAAGGACTAAAAACCCTAGTTTCAAAATGGCGCCGCTGCCGGTTCGCTCGTACGATTGACGATTTTTCGTGAAAACGTTTGGATTTTGGGATCCGTTCTTTTTGAACGTTACGTTTCTTGTTAACAAAAATCAAAAACACAAAAAAATCAAAAACTTAACAATACAAAAAAAATTAAAAAATCACAAAAGCAATTTCTTTCCTAAGAATTGCACCAAAAAAATTAAAAAAGCAAAAAGTAATACTTTTTCCTAAAAGTATTACACCAAAAATATTACGTATTAGTGTTAATTTTTAGTTCGATTTCTTTCGATTTTTCTTGTATATATATATTTTTCAAAAAAATACACAAATATTCTTCTTTATCTTCTATCGTGTTTAATTCTTTTTCTCAACCCCTCTTATTTTTAATTCTTCATGGATTCGTCTTGCGTTCGGTGTGGGAGACCATGGCATGGTTTTCAAACATGTCAATGGTGTATTTGTGAGCGGTGTGGTTTTGATATCGACAATACACAATTTGGATTTTGTCCATTTTGCAATTCAACGAATTCGTACTTCTCCTCTTACAATACTTTCTCCCCCCCCTCCCGTCTATGACAATCCCTATCCGCAACATGAACCGGGTTTTTCCCAATACCCGTGTTGCAATCATTGTGGGGGCCCTCACGATACTTCATATTGTCAGCCAATGAATTATTATGAGCCAAATCCGTGTCCTCATTTTTCCTCACCGATGGATTATTATGAACCAAATCCGTGTTCTAATTCTTCTCAACCGATGACTTCCTATGAGCCACATCCGTGCTATAATTCTGGTTTTCATAACTATGAGCCCCCACATCCCACCCTCAATCATCAATCCTCTCATAGAATTCAACAAATCAATGCTTTGAATGACGAAAGAAAAGCCCTTCTTTTGGAACTTCATGACGGCTTAATTCGACTGACCGAGACATTGGAGGAGCAACAACGACAACGACAAGAGCAAGTATCTAATCTTAGTGATTATACTCCTCCTCCTGTGCGTTCTTACTATTATGATGATGATGACGATGAGAATACTATTTCTTGGAATGATCTTTGTGCTCAGTGTCCTAGTGCAATTGTAATTCCTTCTCTCGACTTGCCGGCTCTCGAGCCTAAGGATTCTACCACTCCTATTCTCGATTCTTCCACTACGGAGCCCGATGCCTCTCTCATCATGGGGGATGAGGGTCTTATCACTATTCCTTGTGACGAGACTCTTATTCCAATCCAAAGTGAGCCTACGGTTGCTTCCGATAGTGACGATGAGTGTGAATCTCTTTCTAGTGATGACTCATTACCTCCCACCGACATCTTGGGAAACGATTCTTTGGCTTTCTCTAATCCCATTTTTGATCTCGATGATGATTTTACTTCTAGTGATGACGAGTCACTATCCGATGAAGACGTTCCGAAGGAAAATTTCAAGATTTATTCGAACCCTTTACTTGATTTTGATGACGCCTACATCTCTAGTGAGGTGAATCCTCTCTTTGAAGAGGGGATTGAGGACATTGATAGCTCCGACTCTATTTCTATTGATGAGCATCCTTCGTTAGCCATGCCACCTCCCATCATAGAGGAGGTGGAGAGATTTGACCCTAGTTTCCGTTTGATTCGGTCTGGTGAGGTGACGCGGGTGGTAGATATGTCCTCTGATATTTCTCATATTATGTTGCCACCCCGTCCTACCGCGTGCACACCCAAGCAAGTGATGTATCGCTTTTACTCTCCTAATTTCATACCGGGAAATGAGGATGAGTGCTTTGACCCGGGAGGTGACATTGACCATTCTTTGATTGATACCTTTACGGCTTTGCCAAATAGTGACCATCCTATGTCTTTGGGGGATGACAATTTGTCTCCTTTACCCACCCCACCTCCCGTGGATCAAGACTTCACTTACTTTTCTTATCTCGAGAGGACGTTTCTACCTTTTATGACTTATCCTCCTGCCTCTCATTTATTATGTTCCTCCGGGACCGAGGATAAGATTTTTGATCCCGGTATAACATTCGAGGCTTCCCCATGGACCATTTAATTCGGGGTCGAGTCAGGCTCGTGACTCGGTTAACAAAAACAAGCGCTTCTCGGGAGGCAACCCGATTATCTATCTTTTATTTATTTTCTACAATAAGTGTAGGGGGAGCCGTGTAGGTTGTTTGTTTTGTGTGTTGTGATTGTGTAGGTACATGTGCTTTGATGATCCACTTTTGGTGCTTTTGGCGAGACCCGTGTTCCCGTGCTACCCGTGTACCCGTTTCCTTCGATAAGTTTTTGCTATTGTGATTCTATCTTGTATATAAATAAAACAAATAAATGTAATCACTTTAGTTGTCCCTTCCTTAGCTCGATTTTAAACAACGTACTCAATGTCCTAAGCGTAGGGGAGTTTATTCGCCCACATGCTTAAACATTGAGGACAATGTTTATGTTAAGTGTAGGGGGGCCTTCTATCGAATTTTAGTGGCCTTTTCCATGAATTTGACCCCATTTTAACCGGAAAAATTTTTTAAACAAAAATTCAACGTTTTTCAAATTTTTGATCTATTTTGGCCTAGTAGTATTTTTATTTTATTTTCTTTCCTTTTATTATCGCATCATAATAATTTCCATTTCAAGAATAAAGTTAAAAAAAGAAATAAATAAATAAAATGGTTTTAATAAGTTTAGATATCTTTGATATATTAGGCCCGTCGTGAATATTTTGACTCAACCCGAGTTTATTTATCCAAGTTTACTCTAGCTAGTATCCTTAACCATATGGACCTTAATTGGTTTATTAGGCTAAGCATCCACGAGTCTCATTCCTTGAGATTTTAAATTGTGGAGAACGATAGATGATAGAGTTAATTATACGTTTGGTATTCTTTCATTAACTTATGTGAGTTAGTTATGAACTTTTTCTCCCATCACTTGTTAATAAATATATTTGCAATAAATAAGGTTGTACGATTTAAAAGGTTACTTAGCTTCTAGCACAAGATCGTTTAAAAGTTGTTCGGTATTAATTAGAGTTCATAGCTGATAGGTGTGGAAACACCCATCCTTTTTACCACTTAATTACAATAATAACCGGGCCAAAACGTATATTTTATGTCATTTATGTCGGAATTATGCGTGGTTTGTGTTTTTGTTGTGATTTAGGACGAAAAGGTGAAAAGTGGAGAAAACACGGCTTTCACGAGCTTTTATCGAAGAAAAAGACGAAAGACGAAGTCGAAAGATCAAGAGTGCAAAAAGAACGGAAGTCCAAGACCAATTCTGAAGATTTATCGAAGAAAAAGTCAAAAGACGGAAGTTTACTAAAAAAGCCGAAAAACTCAAGTCTAATTTATTGAAGATCACAAGGCGAGTTTGAAGAAATCCCAAGAAAAGTCCAAGTATTAAGAAGATTAACTAAAGATTAAGAAGATCAAGGACTTAAGTGTGCAAATTAAGGAAAAGAAGAAAGAGGGAGGAAGCTTCCTAAGCTCCTCCCTAATCTCCCTATAAATAGTTTTAGTGTTTTCATTTTTGAGGGGGTTGGTGGCTTGACAAGCCTCCTTTCCACCATTTTTCATTCCATGTTCTTTACTTTTATGCACCTTAATCTTCATGTAATGCACCTTTAATTTTCTTTTAATTCCAAGTAAGTTTCCATTTAATTGATGTTAATCTTTACTTTATTGTTAATCTCCTTCTTCCTTTCTTGCTTGATTTGTTCTTAATCTTTGTGTTCATGTTCTTGAGTTTTCTTATTTTCAATCAAGTGGGTTTTGATTGATTTGGCTTTGTTTGTTAGTTTTGATGATTTGTGTTGATTGATTATTGTTAGTTGATGTTTATTGGTTGTTTTGGTTTAATCTTTTGGTTTGTTTTGATTAGATTAGATCAAATTCGTGTGTTAATCTTCATTCCCTGTACCTTCGTTTAAGTTTCTGCCTTTTGTTCTTCAGCCCAGATTATTCCGAATAGCTGCTTAGTTTTCTTTCTATTCGGAACATTTTCAATATTCCGAATCACTGTCTTAAAAATGTTCTATGCGGAAAGTTCATTTATTCCGAATAGGAAATTCTATGCGGAATGATCTGTTATTCCGAATAGGAAATTCTATGCGGAATGTTCATTTATTCCGAATAGGAAATTCTATGCGGAATGTTCTGTTATTCCGAATAGGGAATTCTATGCGGAATGCTCATTTATTCCGAATAGGGTTTTCCATGCGGAATGCTTGATTATTCCGAATAGGGTTAGGATTCCGCATAGCTTATTAGTATTCCGAATAGTGTTTTTCAGTTTTTAATTTTAAACTTTATTTTTCCCGCCTTTTTCTTTACTTGCACTTTTACTTGCTTTCCTTTTATTTTAAGTTTTAATTTGTGTCATTTACTTTTATTACCTTTAATTTCTCGTCATTTATTTCCCGTTAAGTTTTAATCTTTCATTATTGTTTCCTTACTTTATTTTTAATTGTTCCAAGTCTTTATTTTAATTAGTTTTAGACAACGACAACCCTTTTATTTGATTCACCAAAAACAACTGAGTCGCACAATTAACCAGAGATCAATTCGAGAAGACACCGAGAAAACGAACTTTTTCACCACACCAAAAAGCAAGTATCAAATGGCGCCGCTGCCGGCTCTTTTCGTGAAGATCGAAGGTTTTTTGTGACTGACGCGTTGGATTTTGGGATCCGTTCACTTGTGAACGTTATTTTTCTTGTCAAAAACTTTCAAAAATACAAAAACATTTGAAAAACCATAAAAGCATTTCTTTTTCAAAAGTTTTGCACCAAAAATATTCTTCTTGCTTATCTATCTTTCTCTATGGATTTTTATGTCAATTGCGTCGGATGCGGGAGACGATTGTACGGGAACGACTCTTGTCAATGGTGTACATGTGAACGGTGCGGAAACGATATCAAAGATACACAATTAATACCAGGATTTTGTCCTTTGTGCCACTCACTTAATTCGTCCTTTTTGAACCCACCTACTCTTTTCCCGTGCATCTATTGTGGAAGCGATTCTCATTGGCATGTTTCGTGCCCGGTTCAATACTCGTATGATTACGGGCAAGAACCGGAGTACAATTATGACAATGAAAATAACTATCCACAAGACGCACCCGACTTTTCTCCTTACCCTTCTTGCCAAACTTATGGGGGTCCTCATGATTCTTCTTATTGTCAACCACTGAATTGTTATGAGTCAAATCCGTGTCCTCAGTTTTCTTCACCTATGGATTATTATGAACCAAACCCGGTTTCTAATTATTCCCAACCGATGAACAACTATGAGCCACAACCTTGCTATAATTCAGGTTTTCAACACTATGAGCCCCCACATCACACCCTCAATCATCAATCCTCTCAGCAAATTCATCTTGACCCACAACAAACTACCTCAAATGAAGAAACACACTCCTTTGTTTCGCAACTTCAAGAAGTCGTTGTTTTGCTTAAAGAACTTAGGGACGAGGAAAAGCGACTAGAGCAAGTATCTAATCTTAGTGATTATACCCCTCCGCTTGTGCATCAATACTATTATGATGATGACGATGATGCTGTATGCACTTTCAACTCATCTTCTGAAGTTGATGCTCCTACTCTCGATGTTCCTACTGCGTCTAAGGATCTAGACTCATTGCATGAGCTTAGTGATGTTGGTCTCGACAAAGTATTGGATGATGAGGTTTGTGACTTACCTGCTATGGAGCCTGAGGACGACGTTGCCCTTACAGAAGAGGTCGATCCTAGTGATGACGATTCTTGTCTCTGCTATGAGAATTTCACTTTTGAAATTTCTCAATCTCCACCGGGAGATGCGGGTGATGACGATTTATTTTCTCCGGTTTACGAGAAGTTCATCGATGAACATGATCGTGTGGATGAGGTGGAAGACGTACTTCTTCGCGATAGATTACGGAAAGTGCACCTTCTTATTGATCAAATCGAAGCGTTCACTTCTCCTTCTCCTGCCGAGTCTTTGCCTCCATCTATTCCTCCCGTTGACGATAATGACCCATTGCTGGAAGAAATTGACATTCACTCCATACCACCAGGTAATGATGACGATGATTTGGAGGGGGACATTATTTTTTCTAATTTGCTACAGGAAAATATTGTCCCAAGTCCCCCTCCCGAGCACCTTTCATCCTCCCCTTTAGCCACTATCTCGGAGGATGAGTGCTTTGACCCGGGAGGTGACATTGATTATGCTATGATTGATAACCATACGGCTTTGCCGTTTGCTCAGCATCCATTGTCTTTAGGGGAGGACAATGTGCTTACTATACCCAACCCACCTCCCGTGGATCTTGAATTCACATACTTCTCGTATGTTGATAGGACCTTTCTTCCATTCAAGACTTATCCCCCCCGCCTCTCCTTTGTTGATGACAACCGGGAACGAGGACAAGATCTTTGATCCCGGTATCACATTCGAGGCTTCCCCATGGACCATTTAATTCGGGGACGAGTCAGGCTCGTGACTCGGTTATTATAAACAAGCGCTTTTTGGGAGGCAACCCAATTATCTATCTATTTTCACCATAAGTGTAGGGGGAGCCCCGTGGTGTTTCTTGCTTTCTTTCTTATCGTGTGCAGGGATTAGAGCTTCAAAGACACACTCTTGATGACTTTTGACGAACCGTGATTCCGTGTTCTACTTCTTCCCGGTTCTATCCTAAACTCTTTGTGATTCACTATTTTATATTTCTCAATATTAAAATAGGAATCTCTTTAGTTGTCTTTTCCTTCGCAAGATTTAAACAAAGTGCACAATGTCCTAAGTGTAGGGGAGTTTACTCCCACATGCTTAAACATTGAGGACAATGTTTATATTAAGTGTAGGGGGGACTTCTATCGAAGTTAAGTGGTTTTTTCCTTGTATTTGTCCTCATTTTAACCGGAAAATCAATTTTTTGACATTTTTCAAAATTTTTAATCTATTTTGGCCTAGTTGTAGTTCCCATTATTTTTGCTACTTTTCTCCTATTTTAATAAAATGGTTTTAGCAAGTTTAGATATCTTAGATATATTAGGCCCGTTGTGAATATTTTGACTCAACCCGAGTTTACTTATCCAAGTTCACTCTAGCTAGTATCCTTAACCATGTAGACCTTAATTGGTTTATTTGGCTAAGCATCCACGAGTCTCATTACTTGAGATTTTAAAATTGTGGAGGACGAGAAATGATAGAGTTGGTTGCAAGTTTGGTATTCTCTCATTAACTTATGTGAGTTAATTATGATCTTTTTCTCCCATCACTTGCTAATAATTTATCTGCAATAAGTAAGGTCGTACGATTTGAAAAGTTACTTAGCTTCTAGCCCAAGATCGTTTAAAAGTTGCTCGGTAATGACGAGAGTTCATAGCCAAGGCATAACTTATGAAGCGGGGCGCGAAGATTGGCGAGTCCGAAAAGGCCCTAACAAGGCATGAGGATTCAATTTTATTGCTGAAGATCCAAAGTGATGTGAGAAGCATTATTCCTAAAGTCAATATGAAGGATCAAGACTCACGACGAAAAGCAATCAACTCCCATAAAGATCATGGAGAAGTCTATCCGAAAAGACCCTAACAAGGTATGAGGATAAATAGATCCAAGTCTGAAAAGGAGGCGGATCGTTGTATCTCAAAATCCCAATTAGAGATTGAAGAAATAATCATGAAGTCGTGGTCAACAAAGTTGGAGTACCCCTCAAAAGTCTCCAAGTGAAGAAACTCTATTACGATGAGAAGACCATTATCTCAAGAACGTCTCTCAAGATATGAAGTATGAAGTACATGCCAAATATCGGCCCGAGAAAGGTCTCAAATCGCGAACCAAGTTATGCCAAGATATGAACTTTTTGATATCCCGAGAAGCAGTTTTAAGAGATTTTGTCCTTTAGCTAACTATTGATCAAATCGTCCTACTTTGCTTTCAGCTTAAATAAATTATCAAAATAAGTCAACAATGCATACTCGTGATCATTCAAGACATCAATAAAACATAAGAGATACCCATAGGAATAAGGGAGTTTAGGTGATTAATTGAACCGCATGAGTAAATGTTTGCTATGCTAACTTGTACTAACAATGATCTTGTTTTTAAGCTTGGCATGGGGAACGTGAAACTTGAGGGTGATAAACATTCATGACACACAAGCCCTAATGTAAGTCTTAGATTTCTTTATATGTTTCTTCCTTGTTGCATCTTGTTATTTTCTATCTTTTTGATTTTCCTTAGTTGTTTAATAAGGCCAAGGTGGGTTGATTATAATGGAAAGTGTAAACCTTGCTTTATCATTAAGCATTGCATGAGGGCATTGCAATGGTTAAGTGTAGGGGATTTGATAGGTGTGGAAACACCCATCCTTTTTACCACTTAATTACAATAATAACCGGGCCAAAACGTATATTTTATGTCATTTATGTCGGAATTATGCGTGGTTTGTGTTTTTGTTGTGATTTAGGACGAAAAGGTGAAAAGTGGAGAAAACACGGCTTTCACGAGCTTTTATCGAAGAAAAAGACGAAAGACGAAGTCGAAAGATCAAGAGTGCAAAAAGAACGGAAGTCCAAGACCAATTCTGAAGATTTATCGAAGAAAAAGTCAAAAGACGGAAGTTTACTAAAAAAGCCGAAAAACTCAAGTCTAATTTATTGAAGATCACAAGGCGAGTTTGAAGAAATCCCAAGAAAAGTCCAAGTATTAAGAAGATTAACTAAAGATTAAGAAGATCAAGGACTTAAGTGTGCAAATTAAGGAAAAGAAGAAAGAGGGAGGAAGCTTCCTAAGCTCCTCCCTAATCTCCCTATAAATAGTTTTAGTGTTTTCATTTTTGAGGGGGTTGGTGGCTTGACAAGCCTCCTTTCCACCATTTTTCATTCCATGTTCTTTACTTTTATGCACCTTAATCTTCATGTAATGCACCTTTAATTTTCTTTTAATTCCAAGTAAGTTTCCATTTAATTGATGTTAATCTTTACTTTATTGTTAATCTCCTTCTTCCTTTCTTGCTTGATTTGTTCTTAATCTTTGTGTTCATGTTCTTGAGTTTTCTTATTTTCAATCAAGTGGGTTTTGATTGATTTGGCTTTGTTTGTTAGTTTTGATGATTTGTGTTGATTGATTATTGTTAGTTGATGTTTATTGGTTGTTTTGGTTTAATCTTTTGGTTTGTTTTGATTAGATTAGATCAAATTCGTGTGTTAATCTTCATTCCCTGTACCTTCGTTTAAGTTTCTGCCTTTTGTTCTTCAGCCCAGATTATTCCGAATAGCTGCTTAGTTTTCTTTCTATTCGGAACATTTTCAATATTCCGAATCACTGTCTTAAAAATGTTCTATGCGGAAAGTTCATTTATTCCGAATAGGAAATTCTATGCGGAATGATCTGTTATTCCGAATAGGAAATTCTATGCGGAATGTTCATTTATTCCGAATAGGAAATTCTATGCGGAATGTTCTGTTATTCCGAATAGGGAATTCTATGCGGAATGCTCATTTATTCCGAATAGGGTTTTCCATGCGGAATGCTTGATTATTCCGAATAGGGTTAGGATTCCGCATAGCTTATTAGTATTCCGAATAGTGTTTTTCAGTTTTTAATTTTAAACTTTATTTTTCCCGCCTTTTTCTTTACTTGCACTTTTACTTGCTTTCCTTTTATTTTAAGTTTTAATTTGCGTCATTTACTTTTATTACCTTTAATTTCTCGTCATTTATTTCCCGTTAAGTTTTAATCTTTCATTATTGTTTCCTTACTTTATTTTTAATTGTTCCAAGTCTTTATTTTAATTAGTTTTAGACAACGACAACCCTTTTATTTGATTCACCAAAAACAACTGAGTCGCACAATTAACCAGAGATCAATTCGAGAAGACACCGAGAAAACGAACTTTTTCACCACACCAAAAAGCAAGTATCAATAGCCAAGGCATAACTTATTGAAGCGGGACGCGAATATTGGCTTATCCAAAAAGGCCCTAACAAGGCATGAGGATACCCGAGTCCAAAAAGGCCCTAACAAGGCATGAGGATTCACTTTTTGCTAAAGATCCTAAGATGATGTGAAGATCATTAATCCAAATCAATATGAAGGATCAAGACACACGACGAGAAGCAATTACTCCCCTAAAGATCATGGATATCCAAAAAGACCCTAACAAGGTATGAGGATAAATAGATCCAAGTCCGAAAAGGAGGCAGATCGTTGTATATCAAAATCCTAAATAAAGAAGAGGATAAATGAAGAAGTCGTGGTCAACATTTAAAGCATCTTTCACTCCTTATGAAGATGTATACCAAAATGAAGAGAAGACCATAATTTCAAGATCGTCTCTCAAGATTTGAAGTTTGAAGTACAAGCCAAATATCGGTCCGAGAAAGGTCTCAAATCGTGAAACGAGTTATGCCAAGATATGAACTTTATGAGGTTTCGAGAAGCCGTTTTAAAAGATTTTGTCCTTTAGCTAACTATTGATTAAATCGTCCCACTTTATTTTCGTCCTTAATAAATTATCGAAATAAGTCAAAAAATGCATACTCGTGATCATTCAAGACAAAAATAAAATACAAGAGATACACCGTAGGAATAAAGGGGTCTAAGTGATTAATTAAACCACATGAGTAAGTGTTAGTTGTGCTAACTTGTAATAACAATGATCTCGTTTTTATGCTTGGTATGGGGAACGTGAAACTTGAGGGTGATTTATATTCATGACACCAAAGCCCTAATTCAAGTCTTAGATTTCTTTACGAGTTTCTTCCATCGAATAATTTCCAAGTTAATAAAATTGTTATAATTTTTGTCTCTTTTTTAAGTTCTTATCTTTTCATCGTAATAGTAGTGGTAATAATAAAAACGGCCGAGATGGATTAATAATGAGGAAAATGTAACTTTATGCTTTAAAATAATGCATTGCATGGGGTCATTGCAATGGTCAAGTGTAGGGGATTAAATAAGTGTGAAAACACTTATCCTTTTGCCACTAAAATCAAGGAAAAACAAGACCGAATCATGTGTTTATTATCATAAATGTCGGAATTACGCGTGGTTTTGTGTTTTTGTGTTTAAATAGGTACAAATGATCAAAAGAAGAGAAAACACGGGATTTCACGGTCAAATGTTGAAGAAAAGTCCAAAAAGAGACGGAGACAAAGTCAAAAGACCAAAAGTGTGCAGAAGATCACGAAACCCGGCAAAATCAATACAATTTTGAAGAAAAGACCAAAATGCCAAATATCAAGTCGTTTTATTTGGGGATTTAATTTAGCAAAGTTATCGGGCTTGTGGGTCCCACATTGGATCTATTGGGCTTAAAAGCCCAATAGCAAAACAAGTTAAATTAAGTTTTGCCCTTAAAAGTCAAATGGCCCAAGTTTTTTTTATGACACACGGATTGGAAGTAACTTGGGCTAAAAGCCCATCTGCATAATATCATGGCCGGAGGAATTTTTGCTTCAAAAGCCCAATTTAACCAAACCATGGATGAAGTAAAAAAGGGAAAAAGCTCAGTCAAGTCCCCACTTCACATTTTAATAAACGAATATCATGTCCAGTCAACACCTGACCAGTCAAACGCACAACACCCCATTTATTTGACTCATCCCCACACGTTTTTCCCCACTCTCACTTTTCTTTTAATAAATCAAATTTTATTTTATTTTTAACCCACACCCTCATAATAATCGATACAAACAATGTGTGTTTTCACATTCACTGGAAACCCATTCTCTCTCCCCCATCTCTTAAACGCAGTCACACCCCTTTTCACCTTTTTTTTTACAAAGTCAAACCCTAAAAACACCATCAAAAATTCACCACAAAAATTGGGGGTTTTACCTTTATGGTTTAATTCACATCAAAAGAAATTAAACCCCCCAAGAATCGGATCAAAACACTCAAGGTGGTCCTCCCATCTCCATCCAACGTGGCAATCCGAGTGATGAGGGTTATTTTTTAGCCATTGATCAAAGGAAGAAAGAGAGAAGAAAAGATGAACGGCCATGATTCACTTCCTTGGCCACCAAGGAGAACCAAGAAGGTTTCCTAGGGTTTTCCTATAAAAACCCTCACATCTTGTAATTCTAGGAAGTTTTACATTAATTTTCAGTTTTTTAATTAATTAGGAGTAGATTTAAATTAGATTTATTTTTCAGAAAATTAGGTTTAGGATTTAATTTTGTAATTTTCAATTTCCAGTCATGTAATCTTGATTTTAATTAATGAAAAGTAATTTTATTTAATCTATATCTCGATTTAAATTTTCGTCTCATTTTAAATTCTGTCATTTTTTTTATCTTGAATTTGAGTTACTGTTCGTGAGTATTTAAAAAAATAAAAAAATAATAAAAAAAAATATTCGATCGAGTACTGTTGATGGGACGAAGGCCTTGTGTTGATGTTCTCGAAGATGGTGGTTTTCGTTTTCGATCGATAAGATGGCTCAGCGCCTCAATCTTCGGCACAAAGGTTTCTCCAAAAAGGTGCTTATTCTTTTTACTTTTATTTGTTGAGTTTTAGTTTATAAAATCTGCTTATGATTATTTAATATTAGTTTAATCTGCCAGTTTGAATTTATGTTAGTTTTATTTTATTATTTGGATCTGTTTGTTGAATCTGCTTCTTTATTATTGATAATTGCTATTTCTTGTTTGTTTCCTTGTTTCGTTAGTATACTGTGTTAGTTTAATTAGATTGTCATTATTAAGTGTTGCTTATTTGGTTTTTATATTTGCTTAGGTCCAAGTTTATATTATCTAGCTTATTTTGGTTTGTTTGTATTGCTTATTTGTTTCAGCCTCATAGCTTATTGTGTTTTTTTTTATTATCAGTTTAATTTGCTTTATTGGTTTCTTTATTTTGGTGCTATTTTTTTAATCTTATTAGATTATATTTGCTTACTGCTTATTTCAATTTGTAAGTTTAAGTTTGTCTTGGCTATTTGATCTTGTCAGCTTTTAGATTTGCTTATTTAGGATTTGGGATTTTTATTATGTGCTTATTATATTCTAGCTTTTCTATTTTTTTTACTGTTTGAATGCTTATTTTCTGTTTCAGCTTATTTTGATTTAGTATATTTAAATGTATTGTTTTTTTTGTGCTTTGTACTGTTGCTGCAATAATACTCAGACAGAGTATCAAGTTTCCAAAAAAGCATTCCAACAAAACGAAAATAAATAGCAAATTTCGTCTCTCCAGGGATTCGATCCCATGACCCCTCGCTTAGCAGTCCAACGCACCAACCACTCTGCTAGACTCTTATTTGTGTTCCTTTAGGCATTTTTAAATTAATATAGGCTTTTCATTTTGGCAGTTTACTTTAAAATACACGTTTCATTTAGTTTTATTTAAATTTTATTTAAAAGTTTTTTTTATATATCCTTATTTCAGTTTCTAAAAAAAAAATAGATTATAAAAATAATTATTTTTCTATTATAAATTAGTTTCCGATTTAATTTTCATTTAAAAATAGTTTTTATTTAAAAAATTCTTTAGTGTAGTCATTTTAATATATTTTTTTAGTTTATAAATTAAGTTTGTTTTATTTAATTAGTTTTCATTAAAAAAATTAGATTTAAAATTTAGATTTAAGTTTTAAAATTAGTCTTTATTTAAATTAGTTATATTAGATTTTTAAAAATTAGATTATCAAGTTTTTATAATTAAATATTTTTTAATAATAGACTTTTTAGTATTATTTAAGTTAGTTTAAAAATAGCTTTTTAGGCTTTTAGTTTAAAATATCCTAAAATTACGTTTACCAAGAACATATTAGTCCCACATTAATTGAAAATCAATTCGAGTCGAGTCGAGGAAAACGAACATTAAAAAGGACTAAAAACCCTAGTTTCACTGTCATTCTTCCTTGGTCTTCAGGTCAAGCAACAATCGGATGGGATTTTCATCAGTCAAGATAAATATGTCCATGAGATTCTTCAGAAGTTTGACATGGATCCTCTTAGACCAGCAACAACTCCTTATGAAGTTGCTAAAATGAAACTTAAGAATGAGCCAGACCCCCCGGTAAATGTTCACATGTACAGGTCTATGATTGGCTCCCTCATGTATTTGACTGCATCACGTCCGGACATTATGTTTGTAGTAAGTGCTTGTTCTAGACACCAGGTGACTCCAACGTTTTCGAACTTAAATGCAGTGAAGAAGATTTTCAAGTATATCAAGGCTCAACCTAAATTGGGTCTATGGTATCCTAGAGAATCTCCTTTTGTTCTAGAAGCCTATAGTGATAGTGACTATGCTGGTGCTAATAATGATAGGAAGTCTACTACTGGTGGTTATCAATTTTTGGGTCGTCGACTTATTTCATGGCAATGTAAGAAACAGACAATCGTGGCTACTTCTTCAACAGAAGCTGAATACGTTGCTGCTGCTAGTTGTTGTGGACAAGTTTTGTGGATCCAAAATCAGATGTTGGATTATGCTTTCAATTTTATGAATACCAAAATTTTTATTGACAATCAAAGCACTATTTGCATTGTGAAGAATCCTGTATTTCATCAGCGGACGAAGCATATTGAGATTCGGCATCATTTTATACGGGATGCCAATGAGAAGAAGCTGATACAGGTTCTTAAAGTTCATACGGATGACAATGTTGCTGATTTGCTGACTAAAGCTTTTGATGGTCCTCGGTTTAACCACTTGGTGGTTCATATTGGGATGGTCAATCCTTGAGGTCTAAGATTGAGGGGAGGCAAAGCCTAAGGGGAGGCTTTGTGTACATATTAGGTCAGACTAACGTATTGATAGTATTTAACAACATAGTTTCTTGGTTATGATGGTGTGTGGTGCTTATGATGGAGGATTTTTGCTCTCTTCTGGTGGATATAGCCTTACATGACTGGCTTCTGGTCCTCTTTGGTCAGCTTCTAGTTATAATTGGTTGGCTTCTGGTGGTTTAAAATCCTTCCATGTCAAGTGGTGTTTGGCTCCTAGTACTGGTCTGGCATACTGTTCATTCCTTTTGTCCTTTGTTAATCACGATTTGCTCCTGGTCTGACCATTGTGTGCTTTGACTTTTGGTCAACGCTCCCAATCCTGGTATTTACAAGTTTGAATTAAGCATGTTAATTGGGAGTTGGTTTTTATGTTAAAAAGGGCAAGTGGTTACTATGCAATTATGGTTTAATTTGAAAGGGCAACCCCCCATTAATAGGGGTCAATGAACAGTTACCACTTTCTTTATATATGGTCAACATACACCCTTGACTCACTCATTACAATTAACACACACTCAAAACCGCTTCTACTCTCTACACCCTAATCTCAATCCTTCTTCCTTCCATTAATCAAGATCCATGGCTGCTCTTGCTTATCAACCTGCTCACAACCGAGTTGCTTATCTGGGTGATGGTCCCCATCGTGAACATTTTGCTGACATCCTGGATTACATTGAAGCATCCAACCTAAGGTTTGCATTTACTGTATGTCCCACCATATATGATAGTGTGATTAGACAATTTTGGGCGTCTGCTTAACTTGTGAATGTGGCTGGTCGTCCACGTGCACTCCATGCTACCATAGATGGACGTGCATATGTGGTGACTGAGGCTTCTATTCGCTCTTCTCTTCATCTTCAGGATGAGGGTGGTGTTGAATCCATCCCCAATTCGGAAGTATTGGAGGGTATGGTTGCTTTAGGTTATGAACATGGGGGGAAGTTTAACTTCCAGAAAAAACGGTTTTCCCCCCAATGGAAGCTTCTGGTTCACTTTTTAATCCATTGTATGAGTCCCAAGTCTGGGTTGGGATGCTTTCCCTACTCCTTTGGCTACTGGTCTTATTTGCTTAGCCCAGGGTAGAGTGTTTAATTTTTCTCATTATCTATTTGAGGGGATGGTTAGTAATTTGTCTACTGCTGGTTCGAGAAAGAAGTTTCTTATGTACCCTAGGTTTCTTCAGCAAATCCTTGTTTTCATTCCTCGTGATAGGACTGAGCATGTGCCGTCTAAACTTACAGCTAAAGTGTATTACAATATGGTCAATGGGTTTACTGGGGATTGGAGGCCCCTGACTGAAGCCATGTTGGGATTGGCTCAGGGTCCTATGGGTGAGGAGGAGGAGGCTCCTGAGTTTGTTGTGATAGATGATGACCCCATGGAGGAGGAGGCTCCTACTGTTGGTGCCACTCCTGTGGTAGAGGAGGAGCTAGTTGAGGAGGTGGTGGTTGAAAAACCATCTCCTACCAAGGCTGGTCCTTCCTCAGTCCCACAACGGTCTCCATTTGTGGAGACTCCACCTCCTAGTCCTGCCCCACACTCGACTGATAAACCGTTTGATGCTAGTTCTCCACAGGTTGACCCACATGTTGCTTCGGGCTCCAATGATGCTTTCCCTGATCCAAGTTCTCTTGGTGGGCAGGCGGAGGAGCCTACTACACTGATATCTTTGCTTGATCTTATGCGCAGGTACCATGAGAGGATGATTTGTTTGGAAGCTGATTTAAACCAACATCGGAAGCTTACAAGGGAGTTTGTTCTTCCTCTGGCTGATCGCATCAAGGCGTTGGAAACTCAACAACGGCGTCGCAAGAAGCATGTGGTCCATTCAGATTCTTGGGTGCGGAGAATGTTGAGGATGGCTTGACGTTGTTGGCAAAGGCTGCCTTTGCTGATAAAGTTTATGATGATTTGTCGGTTCCTCCAACGTCCTCCAGTGTTCCTTCTCCTGGTGCTATTCCCCCTTCTATGGGTGGTGATTCTGATCCTACTGATGGTTCTAATGCTGGTCCCTCTCATGATTCGAAGGGCAAGGCCCCAATGACTGATGCTCCATCCCCATCTCGCAAGCATACCCGTCGCCAGATTGAAGAGGAAAGGCTTGGTGAGGAGGCTGCTCGTCGGGTTCAAGCTGAGATTGATGAAGCTGATAGGGCTGCTGAGGAAGAACTTCGAGAGCGCAGGCGTGCACAAATTCAGCATGATGCCATGCATTGGAGTGATAGTGAATGGATGCAAGTGTTGACTGTTCTCACTCGGGATTATGCTCAGTTTAAGGATCTTTTGGGTGATGATGTTGATGAACACAATTGTATTCCGCGGGCTATGGTATTGATGCGTAAGCATCAGTTGGCTCTTGCTGCAGAACTTAAGAAACAGAGAAGGAACAGACCTTTATCTCGGGCTGAGGAGCGCCAGCAGATGCAACGTTATGTGAAATATCAGTCTGCTGCACATTTTAATGCTCCTTGGACGTGGGCACGGGTGCGGGCTTTGACTTTTGATGAGCTAAAGGCCTTTTATGAAAAGATGGTTAAGCGTCAGAGTCAACCTATACCGGAAAGATTTATTTACCATCCTCGTGGTGTGACTTCTTCTACGCCTGCTGATTCTACTGGTCCTTCGTCTGCACCCAATCCTGGTTCTGCTGCTAGTCCATCTGGTTTTGTTGCTACTTCCGTTGGTCCTTCTACTACACCTTTGGTTGCTCCGTTGGGTTCTACTGCTGGTCCTGCTACCACCATCTTTGCTACCACCACCACTCATGCTTCCACCACCACACCTGTTACTACCACCACCATACATGTTCCTACAACCACCTTTGTTACCACCACCATACCTACTACATCTGATGTGCCATCTCCATCACCACCAATTCCTGGAACTCAACCTAATCCTACTTCTGATGCAGCTCCTAGTGGTCTATTGGGTGGACACATTCATGAGTCTTCTTCTACTGCTTCCCCTGCTGCTGCTGAGGTTAAGGTAAAGGTTGAATCAACACCTTCTGCTCCCACACCTAGACGTTCCCTTCGCCAGAAACAGGCTCGTCGTATTCGCCGTGGTAAGACAGTTCCTTTTGAGAAGCGTGATCCTGAGAATTTAATTGATGCAGCTTCTGACAGCGATTCTGACTTACCCTTGGGCAATAGGAACATTACTGGCTATACAGTTGAGCGTTCTACAACACTTCCTGGTGGCGTATCCCATCGGATTACTTTGAGTGATGGGTCTGTGCGATTGGCAACGGGTTTGCAGGGTGTGTTGTCTTGGGTTGACCGTATGGATCTTATGGCGTTGTATGGACTTGTTGATTCTAGTATGCCGTTTAACCCAATGGTTGTGTCTTCCTGGCCTGGTCTCCGTATCTGGGCTGATCTCAAGCTAATGTTGGATGCTCCTCCTAATGCTCCTGTTTCGGGCATATGGAAGGATCAAATGCAATGGGAGATTCTGCGCTGGAAGCTATATGCTGGATGTGGAGTTCATATGTTGGAATTAGAGTCTGGTCATATGGTGTTTATGCTTACGGATGTGGAGTATCCTTTGACTATTTCTTCGATGGAGGCGATGTTAGCGAGTCACTTGCAAATTTCTACAGCTCCATCTGGAAATGAGTCATCTATGGCCACGGCATTGGTAGAAGGTATTCAGGCAAGGTTGCTAGCAAATAAGAAGGTTGCTTCTGGTATGTAAGGTGATTGGGTTGTAAGTGTTTATGCTTTGTATTTTTGATCATTTGTTCTTATTCTCATTCTTTTCACCAATATGTACAGTGATTGGTGAACTTCATTCTTTATAGCTAAAAAAAAAATAATAAAATAATAATAAAATAAAATTTTAAAAAATATATATATATATATACTTTTTATATAATATCTGATTATACTTTTAACACAGTTTAGATTTTATACTTGTGAATAATATCCCTTGGCTGCTTAACATTGTGGGTTCTGGTTCCTAATTTGAGCTTGTCCTGGTACTTGGCTTCACTTGGTGTTGGACGTGGTCCACACAACAAATGGTTCTCAACTTACCATGTCTAATCGACAAGAAAAAGTTGATTCACCTTGAGGGTACGGCTCCTGGTGCGATTCTCAAATCCGTTGATGGTTGCCAGGTTACCCAAAACTGGATGGTTTTCACTTGCCATAGTCTTGGACTGAAAAGTGGCTAATCCAAGGGGGTACGGCTCTTGGTAAAGATCTTATAAAATCCGTTGATAGCTGTAATAGCTTGCTTAAAGCTATAGGGTGTTCAACTCACCGATGCTTCATTGCTAAGAGTTGGCGAGTCCAGAGGGGTACGGCTTCTGGTAAAGACGCATCAAATCCGTTGACGACTGTGATGGTTTGCCTAAAATCATCAGGGTACTCCCACTCACCATTGATTCACGTTCTAAGAGTTGGGCTGGGTTCTAGTCTCCCAGGGTGATGCTTATTCCACCAGAATGACTAGCTAGCCCAAGAGCGAGCAGCTACTTGGTAAAGGATCCTTAAATCTGCTCATGTTGCTGAAAAGATTCAACACGATGCTGAGTTGTTACAAGCTTTGGAGAAGCTTCTAGTGTTTCATGTTGCGGCGGTTACTCTAATTCTTATCTTGTTGATGTTGTTATTTATTTTGCTGCTACAATCCTCGGGCTTTCTTTGCACGTTTTCCAGGAAACCTGAACTCAACAGGTCAAATTCAAGTTTAGGGGAGGATTGTTAGGACCATTGTAATAGTTATATGTAATAGGTAGACTAGGAGGTATGTAGTTCCTCCTGGTCCTAGTCGTAGTAGGAGCAAGTCCTGCTCCTGGTCCTAGTCGAAGTCAAACTTTATTATTTACTTAATATTCTGTTAGGATATGCATGAGATATGTTAGGAAAGGATATGCATATCAGTTTTACACGTTTTCTTTAATGATGTATTAGGGTTTCCTTGTAGTATAAAAGGAACCTTAGGCAGAAGGGTTAGACACACCTTCATAAAACGTAGTTCTAGTGATTATTAATATTAGAAATCCTTAGAAAGGATCAAGTCTTTAGAGTTATTCTGTTCTTCTTATTATATTTATATTCTACATTCATATTGTGTATAGAGTCTCTTTGTGATTTGACTTGTGATTGCAGAAGTCATTCACCGGTCCTGACAGGCTGCAAGATCTACATCTAGTAGACCTAACAAGATATATATAGTTTTGTGTGTATCAATTGTGTATCTTCTATCTTAAGCAGAAAACATGTCTGAACCTACTACGCAACAAATCCAAGCTAACCAAGCACTTGTATCCGCTGACAAGTATCTCAAGTTTATACCAAACAATCTTAGACTAAAGGAAGACACCATCCCAGCTCAATATGGATTCAAAGTTGCCATAGAAATCCTTGATCGTACACCAATCAAGAAGGCTTTAAGGGCTACAGCTTCGGTTCTAACTATCTACATGCATGAATTTTGGGCTTCGAAGAAACGGATATCAGACAAAAAGATCACATTCACTATCAATGAAAAGGAAAAGACTCTCACCATTCCTCACTTTCGTCAAATATTTGGATTGTCAACTCCACCTCAAGGTCAACAGTTTGCAGACAACCCTGACAAGAAGGCACTCATTTGGATGTTTCATTGTCTTGGATACGATGATCCTGACTTACGGGTTGTGTCTCAATTTACCATAGCTAGGTTGGGACAACCCTGGAAAGCAATCTTTGGTACAATCATTCGATGCCTTACTGCTAAAACCAGTGGATATGATTCTTTGCGATTACCACAAGCTTGCATCTTTTGGGGAATCTACAAGGGCAAAAATGTGAATTACGTTGATAACTAGGTTTTACCTAATTAAAAATTATGTTCGTTGATGTGTGTCTAATCGAATTGATCTAGGTTCTCTATGTGACTCAGTTTTATTTTTGGTGAAACAAATATTTTTGGTTGTTTTTTTTTTTAAATTTAAAAGTGAAAAGACTTAAAGTAAATGTCGTTAAAGTAAAGGGCAAGTAATTTAAATCTAAGTCTAATTAAAATAATGGTGCAGGTATTTAAAAGCGTGACAAAAAGTAAATTAATTAAATGACAAGAATTAAAAGCGTGACGGAAATTAAAGTTACAACTTAACAATTAAACAAGTCAAAAACATAAAAGTATACCTACCATTGGAATATATTCCGATCGACTTACCTTCGGAATGAGAACACACCCCCTATCGGAATGTTGAATGAATCCAGATCGGAATATGTCACCTTTTCAGATCTGAATTACCAAACACCCAAGATCGGAATGATGATCCGATCGCAAAGATGTAACCTGTCGGAATGTACCTATCGGAATGTGGCTAAGGAAAATTGGGCAGCACTTCGTCTAAGTAAAACCTTAAGAGCCGTCGCAATCCCGATCGCAATGTGCGATCGGAACCTTGATCGGAATAAGGGGTAATTCACTCTATCGCAATCCCGGATCGGAATGCAACACCCTTTTGCCAATACTGTCACTATCGAAATGTGGAGAAGCAAACCGTCGCAATGTGGAGAAAACCCTAGCTTTCCGATGGAGCCAATTTCGTAATAAGCACAATTCTAAATAAGCTACTTCTAATAAGCCGAGACCAAAAACTTTAAAAAGATGAAATTAAAACGAAACAATAAGCTAAAAAAGTTAAAACCTTTCCACTTTAAAAGACGAAACTTAAATGAAATCAAAACTTAAAAATCAAAACTTTAAAGAAAACTTCCAAAACACTTAAACAAAATACCAAATAAGCACACAAGGTTGTCAATCTCGTGGCTTATTTCGTATGAGGAATTAAAAAGGACGAGACTTTAATTAAAATAAGCAAATGGATTAAGTAAAAACTTGCTTAATCCTAACTTGTAACCGAATCAAAAAGTAAGAAAAGTAGAATGAGATTGATAAAAAGAACTTGATCAAATGATGAAGAAAGATTAAAGACACGAATTTAAAGAACACAAATAAAAAACTTACTTGGAATTAAAAGGATAATTAAGGTGCAAAACATGTATTAAAAATGACAAGTAATTAAAGGTGCATAAAATAAAAGTGGAAGAGCTAATTTGTCAAGTTAGCCAACAAAACTAAATGAAATGAAAATGAGAGTATTTATAGGTGATTAGGGGAGAGGTTAGAGGAAGCTTCCTCCTCTCCTTCCTTTCTTCTTAATTGCGCCCTTAAGTCCTTCCTTCTTAATCTTTTTGTTAATCTTGGAATGTGATGACTTTTGCTCGGGATTTCTCTGGACTCGTCTTTAAATTCTACGATAAATAAAACTTGAGTTCCTCGGCTTAAAGTAAACTTCCGTCTTTTGACTTTTTCTTCGATAAATCTTCAGAATTGGTCTTGGACTTCCGTTCTTTTTGCATTCTTGACTTCTTGACCTCGTCTTTCATCCTTTTCTTCAATAAAAGTCCGTAAATGCCCGTGAATTCCCGTGTTTTCTCCACTTTTCACCTTTTCGTCCTAAATCACAACAAAAACACAAACCACGCATAATTCCGACATAAAAGACATAAAATACACGTTTTGGTCCGGTTATTATTGTAATTAAGTGGTAGAAAAGATGTGTGTTTTCACACATATCAAATCCCCTACACTTGACCATTGCAATGTCCTCATGCAATGCATTAGTTACAAAGCAAGATTACACTTTTCATCATAGTCAATCCATGTTGGCCTTTATTAAAGAAATAGAAAATTAAAAACATACAAAATAAAGAAATCAAAAGCATACCTTGGGTTTTGGAAATGTCATGAATAATCATCATCCTCAAGTTTTCACTTTCCCCAAACCAAGCTTAAAAGCGAGATCATTGTTATTACAAGTTAGCACTACTAACACTTACTCATGTGGTTTAGTTAATCACTTAGACCCCCTTATTCCTACGGTGTATCTCTTATATTTTATTTTTGTCTTGAATGATCACGAGGATGCATTTTTGACTTATTTTGATAATTTATTTAGGCCGAAAACAAAGTGGGACGATTTAATCAATAGTTAGCTAAAGGACAAAATCTTTTAAAACGGCTTCTCGAAACCTCAAAAAGTTCATATCTTGGCATTACTCGTTTCACGATTTGAGACCTTTCTCGGACCGATATTTGGCTTGTACTTCAAACTTCAAATCTTGAGAGACGATCTTGAAATTATGGTCTTCTCTTCATTATGGTATACATCTTCATAAGGAGTGAAAGATGCTTCAAACGTTTACCACGACTTCTTCATTTATCCTCTTCTTTATTTAGGATTTTGATATACAACGATCCGCCTCCTTTTCGGACTTGGATCTATTTATCCTCATACCTTGTTAGGGTCTTTTTGGATAGACTTCTCCATGATCTTTAGGGGAGTAATTGCTTCTCGTCGTGTGTCTTGATCCTTCATATTGATTTGGATTAATGATCTTCACATCATCTTAGGATCATTAGCAAAAAGTGAATCCTCAAGCCTTGTGAGGGCCTTTTTGGACTCGGGTATCCTCATGCCTTGTTAGGGCCTTTTTGGATAAGCCAATCTTCGCGTCCCGTTTCAATAAGTTATGCCTTGGCTATGAACTCTAATTAATACCGAGCAACTTTTAAACGATCTTGTGCTAGAAGCTAAGTAACCTTTTAAATCGTACAACCTTATTTATTGCAAATATATTTATTAACAAGTGATGGGAGAAAAAGCTCATAACTAACTCACATAAGTTAATGAAAGAATACCGAACTTATAATTAACTCTATCATCTCTCGTTCTCCACAATTTAAAATCTCAAGGAATGAGACTCGTGGATGCTTAGCCTAATAAACCAATTAAGGTCCATATGGTTAAGGATACTAGCTAGAGTAAACTAGGATAAGTAAACTCGGGTTGAGTCAAAATATCCACGACGGGCCTAATATATCAAAGATATCTAAACTTATTAAAACCATTTTATTTATTTATTTATTTATTTATTTATTTATTTTTTTGACTTTATTCTTGAAATGGAAATTATTACGATGCGATAATAATAGGAAATAAAATAAATAAAAATACTACTAGGCCAAAATAGATCAAAAATTTGAAAAACGTTGAAAATTTTAAAAATTTTCCGGTTAAATGGGGTCAAATTCATGGAAAAGGCCACTAAAATTCGATAGAAGGCCCCCTACACTTGATATAAACATTGTCCTCAATGTTTAAGCATGTGGGTGAATAAACTCCCCTATACTTAGGACATTTAGTACGTTGTTTGAAATCGAGCTAAGCAAGGGACAACTAAAGTGATTACATTTATTTATATACAAGATTGAATCACAATAGCAAAAACTTATCGAAGGAACCGGGTACACGGGTAACACGGGAACACGGGTCTCGTCAAAAGTACCAAAAGTGGATCATCAAAGCACATGTACCTACACAATCACAACACACAAAACAAACAACCTACACGGCTCCCCCTACACTTATTGTAAAAAAAAAAAAGATAGATAATCGGGTTGCCTCCCGAGAAGCGCTTGTTTTTGTTAACCGAGTAACGAGCCTGACTCGACCCCGAATTAAATGGTCCATGGGGAAGCCTCGAATGTGATACCGGGATCAAAGATCTTGTCCTCGGTCCCGGATGAACATAATAAATGAGAGGCAGGAGGATAAGTCATAGAAGGTAAAAAGGTCCGCTCAGCATACGAAAAGTATGTGAGGTCGTGATCCACGGGAGGTGGGATGGGTAAAGGAGACAAATTGTCATCCCCTAAAGACAATGGATGGTCACTATTCGGCATAGCCGTAAAGGTGTCAATAATAGATTGGTCAATGTCACCTCCCGGGTCAAAGTAATCATCCTCATGAACGTGAATCTCTTCGATTTCTTCATCATAGATAGGCTCGTCAAACAAAGGTTTGTCGTTCCCTTCATTGAGGATTTTAGAAATTCTCTCGAAAAGATCACGATCAAGTACGAAACCATCATTCATTTGTGGGATTTGTTGATAAGTTAAATCCTCACGAATGTGGTGAACGTAATTCTCATTAGAGGAGTGTTGATTAGGTAACTCCTCGAGAATTGGATGAGAATTGATGGTAGAATCAAAAGTAATTGGCGAAGAGGCAAATGTGAATTTGTCAAAATCCGAGTTCTCAAAATCAATATCAATATCAAGTTTTAAAACACCATTTGCCTTCTTATCAATACCATGATCACAATTAAGCTCATGCGAGAAATCCAATAACACGGGATCATAAAAAGCATCCTCGTGATGGAATTTCTCGATACTCGGGGTATAAAAGTCATCACTAAGGAGTAAAGAATCCGATAAATCATTAGTATTATGGTTTTCAAAAGTCGGTCTTGGTAACATAGGCGAATCATCCTCATCCGATCCCGAGGAATAATTAAAAATGTAGTCGGAATCACAAGATAACTCATCCCTATCTACAAACTCCTTAGGTGTAGGACAACTTATGGGTTCTTCTTCTATGCACTCACACTCCTCAAAAATTGGTTTCTCAAAACATGTCTCGCTAAGAGGATTTGAAGAAAGCATAAAGTCATTTGAAGGGGTAGGTGAAGGAGGCATAAAAGAAATGGGGTCATCAACGGGTAATGGAGGCTCAAGTATAATCTCGGGATTTTCCTCAATAGGTGAGCTAATAGTATCCGTGGGTGTCAACACCGGAGGGTGAGTAAAACTCATGATAATCTCCGGGCCTTGTCTCTCCTTTATTGGCGGAGAGATGGAAGGATCCACAGTGGGAACATCACTACTAGTAGTGGTGTTAGCCTCAATATCATCACTCAAAGACGGCTCAATATCAAATTGATCTTGATAGGTTTCTAAAATGAGCATGAATTTCCTATCGGTGGACTCTTGCATTTGTCTAGTAGATTCTAGCATTTCTTCCATGATTTTCTCATGTTCGGTCAATTTTTGTATAATCAAGTCCATTTGAGGGTTGTGCATGTCCATTTGATTAAAGTTTTGAAAATTGTCGTTATGTGGAAAATCTTCATTATTTGAAAACCCTTGATTTTGAAATACCCCATAAAACCGTTGATCATATTGTGGTGGGTCACTATTTATAGGAAAACTAGGGGAGCCAAAATAAGTATTAGTATCATAACACATACTTTCCTCATTATTATAAACCTCCTCATAAGTTTTGTCACAATTAAAATAAGCATGGGGCCCACCACAAGTCGAACACTCCTCGGACATGATCTTATAACGCTCTTCTTGCAAGATTTCCCAAATCGGACGATTATCCATGGTAGTGTCGAAAGAAATCGAAAATAACAATAATTATTATGCTACGTAATATATATTAATAAAAGAAAAATCTTTTTGTATTTTTTTAGAAAAATATATATTCACAATAAAAATCGAAAGAAATCGAACTAAAAATTAACACTAATACGTAATATTTTTTGTGTAATACTTTTAGGAAAAAGTATTACTTTTGGATTTTTTAATTTTTTTGGTGCAATTCTTAGGAAAGAAATTGCTTTTGCGATTTTTTAATTTTTTTTTGTATTTTTAAGTTTTTGATTTTTTTTTGTATTTTTGATTTTTTGTGCAAGAAAATTAACGTTCAAGAAGAACGGACCCCAAAATCCAAACGTCTTCACGAAAAAATCGTCAATCGTACGAGCGAAGCGGCAGCGGCGCCATTTGATAACTAGGTTTTTACGTAATTAAAAATTATGTTCGTTGATGTGTGTCTAATCGAATTGATCTAGGTTCTCTATGTGACTCAGTTTTATTTTTGGTGAAACAAATATTTTTGGTTGTTTTTTTTTTAAATTTAAAAGTGCAAAGACTTAAAGTAAATGTCGTTAAAGTAAAGGGCAAGTAATTTAAATCTAAGTCTAATTAAAATAATGGTGCATGTATTTAAAAGCATGACAAAAAGTAAATTAATTAAATGACAAGAATTAAAAGCGTGACGGAAATTAAAGTTACAACTTAACAATTAAACAAGTCAAAAACATAAAAGTATACCTACCATCAGAATATATTCCGATCGACTTACCTTCGGAATGAGAACACACCCCCTATAGGAATGTTGAATGAATCCAGATCGGAATATGTCACCTTTTCAGATCTGAATTACCAAACACCCAAGATCGGAATGATGATCCGATCGCAAAGATGTAACCTGTCGGAATGTACCTATCGGAATGTGGCTAAGGAAAATTGGGCAACACTTCGTCTAAGTAAAACCTTAAGAGCCGTCGCAATCCCGATCGCAATGTGCGATCGGAACCTTGATTGGAATAACGGGGTAATTCACTCTATCGCAATCCCGGATCGGAATGCAACACCCTTTTGCCAATACTGTCACTATCGAAATGTGGAGAAGCAAACCGTCGCAATGTGGAGAAAACCCTAGCTTTCCGATGGAGCCAATTTCGTAATAAGCACAATTCTAAATAAGCTACTTCTAATAAGCCGAGACCAAAAACTTTAAAAAGATGAAATTAAAACGAAACAATAAGCTAAAAAAGTTAAAACCTTTCCACTTTAAAAGACGAAACTTAAATGAAATCAAAACTTAAAAATCAAAACTTTAAAGAAAACTTCCAAAACACATAAACAAAATACCAAATTAGCACACAAGGTTGTCAATCTCGTGGCTTATTTCGTATGAGGAATTAAAAAGGACGAGACTTTAATTAAAATAAGCAAATGGATTAAGCAAAAACATGCTTAATCCTAACTTGTAACCGAATCAAAAAGTAAGAAAAGTAGAATGAGATTGATAAAAAGAACTTGATCAAATGATGAAGAAAGATTAAAGACACGAATTTAAAGAACACTAATAAAAAACTTACTTGGAATTAAAAGGATAATTAAGGTGCAAAACATGTATTAAAAATGACAAGTAATTAAAGGTGCATAAAATAAAAGTGGAAGAGCTAATTTGTCAAGTTAGCCAACAAAACTAAATGAAATGAAAATGAGAGTATTTATAGGTGATTAGGGGAGAGGTTAGAGGAAGCTTCCTCCTCTCCTTCCTTTCTTCTTAATTGCGCCCTTAAGTCCTTCCTTCTTAATCTTTTTGTTAATCTTGGAATGTGATGACTTTTGCTCGGGATTTCTCTGGACTCGTCTTTAAATTCTACGATAAATAAAACTTGAGTTCCTCGGCTTAAAGTAAACTTCCGTCTTTTGACTTTTTCTTCGATAAATCTTCAGAATTGGTCTTGGACTTCCGTTCTTTTTGCATTCTTGACTTCTTGACCTCGTCTTTCATCCTTTTCTTCAATAAAAGTCCGTAAATACCCGTGAATTCCCGTGTTTTCTCCACTTTTCACCTTTTCGTCCTAAATCACAACAAAAACACAAACCACGCATAATTCCGACATAAAAGACATAAAATACACGTTTTGGTCCGGTTATTATTGTAATTAAGTGGTAGAAAAGATGTGTGTTTTCACACATATCAAATCCCCTACACTTGACCATTGCAATGTCCTCATGCAATGCATTAGTTACAAAGCAAGATTACACTTTTCATCATAGTCAATCCATGTTGGCCTTTATTAAAGAAATAGAAAATTAAAAACATACAAAATAAAGAAATCAAAAGCATACCTTGGGTTTTGGAAATGTCATGAATAATCATCATCCTCAAGTTTTCACTTTCCCCAAACCAAGCTTAAAAACGAGATCATTGTTATTACAAGTTAGCACTACTAACACATACTCATGTGGTTTAGTTAATCACTTAGACCCCCTTATTCCTACGGTGTATCTCTTATATTTTATTTTTGTCTTGAATGATCACGAGGATGCATTTTTGACTTATTTTGATAATTTATTTAGGCCGAAAACAAAGTGGGACGATTTAATCAATAGTTAGCTAAAGGACAAAATCTTTTAAAACGGCTTCTCGAAACCTCAAAAAGTTCATATCTTGGCATTACTCGTTTCACGATTTGAGACCTTTCTCGGACCGATATTTGGCTTGTACTTCAAACTTCAAATCTTGAGAGACGATCTTGAAATTATGGTCTTCTCTTCATTATGGTATACATCTTCATAAGGAGTGAAAGATGCTTCAAACGTTGACCACGACTTCTTCATTTATCCTCTTCTTTATTTAGGATTTTGATATACAACGATCCGCCTCCTTTTCGGACTTGGATCTATTTATCCTCATACCTTGTTAGGGTCTTTTTGGATAGACTTCTCCATGATCTTTAGGGGAGTAATTGCTTCTCGTCGTGTGTCTTGATCCTTCATATTGATTTGGATTAATGATCTTCACATCATCTTAGGATCATTAGCAAAAAGTGAATCCTCATGCCTTGTGAGGGCCTTTTTGGACTCGGGTATCCTCATGCCTTGTTAGGGCCTTTTTGGATAAGCCAATCTTCGCGTCCCGTTTCAATAAGTTATGCCTTGGCTATGAACTCTAATTAATACCGAGCAACTTTTAAACGATCTTGTGCTAGAAGCTAAGTAACCTTTTAAATCGTACAACCTTATTTATTGCAAATATATTTATTAACAAGTGATGGGAGAAAAAGCTCATAACTAACTCACATAAGTTAATGAAAGAATACCGAACTTATAATTAACTCTATCATCTCTCGTTCTCCACAATTTAAAATCTCAAGGAATGAGACTCGTGGATGCTTAGCCTAATAAACCAATTAAGTTCCATATGGTTAAGGATACTAGCTAGAGTAAACTAGGATAAGTAAACTCGGGTTGAGTCAAAATATTCACGACGGGCCTAATATATCAAAGATATCTAAACTTATTAAAACCATTTTATTTATTTATTTATTTATTTTTTTTTTTGACTTTATTCTTGAAATGGAAATTATTACGATGCGATAATAATAGGAAAGAAAATAAATAAAAATACTACTAGGCCAAAATAGATCAAAAATTTGAAAAACGTTGAAAATTTTAAAAATTTTCCGGTTAAATGGGGTCAAATTCATGGAAAAGGCCACTAAAATTCGATAGAAGGCCCCCCTACACTTGATATAAACATTGTCCTCAATGTTTAAGCATGTGGGTGAATAAACTCCCCTACACTTAGGACATTTAGTACGTTGTTTGAAATCGAGCTAAGGAAGGGACAACTAAAGTGATTACATTTATTTATATACAAGATTGAATCACAATAGCAAAAACTTATCGAAGGAACCGGGTACACGGGTAACACGGGAACACGGGTCTCGTCAAAAGTACCAAAAGTGGATCATCAAAGCACATGTACCTACACAATCACAACACACAAAACAAACAACCTACACGGCTCCCCCTACACTTATTGTAAAAAAAAAAAAAAAGATAGATAATCGGGTTGCCTCCCGAGAAGCGCTTGTTTTTGTTAACCGAGTCACGAGCCTGACTCGACCCCGAATTAAATGGTCCATGGGGAAGCCTCGAATGTGATACCGGGATCAAAGATCTTGTCCTCGGTCCCGGATGAACATAATAAATGAGAGGCAGGAGGATAAGTCATAGAAGGTAAAAAGGTCCGCTCAGCATACGAAAAGTATGTGAGGTCGTGATCCACGGGAGGTGGGATGGGTAAAGGAGACAAATTGTCATCCCCTAAAGACAATGGATGGTCACTATTCGGCATAGCCGTAAAGGTGTCAATAATAGATTGGTCAATGTCACCTCCCGGGTCAAAGTAATCATCCTCATGAACGTGAATCTCTTCGATTTCTTCATCATAGATAGGCTCGTCAAACAAAGGTTTGTCGTTCCCTTCATTGAGGATTTTAGAAATTCTCTCGAAAAGATCACGATCAAGTACGAAACCATCATTCATTTGTGGGATTTGTTGATAAGTTAAATCCTCACGAATGTGGTGAACGTAATTCTCATTAGAGGAGTGTTGATTAGGTAACTCCTCGAGAATTGGATGAGAATTGATGGTAGAATCAAAAGTAATTGGCGAAGAGGCAAATGTGAATTTGTCAAAATCCGAGTTCTCAAAATCAATATCAATATCAAGTTTTAAAACACCATTTGCCTTCTTATCAATACCATGATCACAATTAAGCTCATGCGAGAAATCCAATAACACGGGATCATAAAAAGCATCCTCGTGATGGAATTTCTCGATACTCGGGGTATAAAAGTCATCACTAAGGAGTAAAGAATCCGATAAATCATTAGTATTATGGTTTTCAAAAGTCGGTCTTGGTAACATAGGCGAATCATCCTCATCCGATCCCGAGGAATAATTAAAAATGTAGTCGGAATCACAAGATAACTCATCCCTATCTACAAACTCCTTAGGTGTAGGACAACTTATGGGTTCTTCTTCTATGCACTCACACTCCTCAAAAATTGGTTTCTCAAAACATGTCTCGCTAAGAGGATTTGAAGAAAGCATAAAGTCATTTGAAGGGGTAGGTGAAGGAGGCATAAAAGAAATGGGGTCATCAACGGGTAATGGAGGCTCAAGTATAATCTCGGGATTTTCCTCAATAGGTGAGCTAATAGTATCCGTGGGTGTCAACACCGGAGGGTGAGTAAAACTCATGATAATCTCCGGGCCTTGTCTCTCCTTTATTGGCGGAGAGATGGAAGGATCCACAGTGGGAACATCACTACTAGTAGTGGTGTTAGCCTCAATATCATCACTCAAAGACGGCTCAATATCAAATTGATCTTGATAGGTTTCTAAAATGAGCATGAATTTCCTATCGGTGGACTCTTGCATTTGTCTAGTAGATTCTAGCATTTCTTCCATGATTTTCTCATGTTCGGTCAATTTTTGTATAATCAAGTCCATTTGACGGTTGTGCATGTCCATTTGATTAAAGTTTTGAAAATTGTCGTTATGTGGAAAATCTTCATTATTTGAAAACCCTTGATTTTGAAATACCCCATAAAACCGTTGATCATATTGTGGTGGGTCACTATTTATAGGAAAACTAGGGGAGCCAAAATAAGTATTAGTATCATAACACATACTTTCCTCATTATTATAAACCTCCTCATAAGTTTTGTCACAATTAAAATAAGCATGGGGCCCACCACAAGTCGAACACTCCTCGGACATGATCTTATAACGCTCTTCTTGAAAGATTTCCCAAATCGGACGATTATCCATGGTAGTGTCGAAAGAAATCGAAAATAACAATAATTATTATGCTACGTAATATATATTAATAAAAGAAAAATCTTTTTGTATTTTTTTAGAAAAATATATATTCACAATAAAAATCGAAAGAAATCGAACTAAAAATTAACACTAATACGTAATATTTTTTGTGTAATACTTTTAGGAAAAAGTATTACTTTTGGATTTTTCAATTTTTTTGGTGCAATTCTTAGGAAAGAAATTGCTTTTGCGATTTTTTAATTTTTTTTTTGTATTTTTAAGTTTTTGATTTTTTTTTGTATTTTTGATTTTTTGTGCAAGAAAATTAACGTTCAAGAAGAACGGATCCCAAAATCCAAACGTCTTCACGAAAAAATCGTCAATCGTACGAGCGAAGCGGCAGCGGCGCCATTTGATAACTAGGTTTTTACGTAATTAAAAATTATGTTCGTTGATGTGTGTCTAATCGAATTGATCTAGGTTCTCTATGTGACTCAGTTTTATTTTTGGTGAAACAAATATTTTTGGTTGTTTTTTTTTTAAATTTAAAAGTGCAAAGACTTAAAGTAAATGTCGTTAAAGTAACGGGCAAGTAATTTAAATCTAAGTCTAATTAAAATAATGGTGCATGTATTTAAAAGCATGACAAAAAGTAAATTAATTAAATGACAAGAATTAAAAGCGTGACGGAAATTAAAGTTACAACTTAACAATTAAACAAGTCAAAAACATAAAAGTATACCAACCATCAGAATATATTCCGATCGACTTACCTTCGGAATGAGAACACACCCCCTATAGGAATGTTGAATGAATCCAGATCGGAATATGTCACCTTTTCAGATCTGAATTACCAAACACCCAAGATCGGAATGATGATCCGATCGCAAAGATGTAACCTGTCGGAATGTACCTATCGGAATGTGGCTAAGGAAAATTGGGCAGCACTTCGTCTAAGTAAAACCTTAAGAGCCGTCGCAATCCCGATCGCAATGTGCGATCGGAACCTTGATCGGAATAACGGGGTAATTCACTCTATCGCAATCCCGGATCGGAATGCAACACCCTTTTGCCAATACTGTCACTATCGAAATGTGGAGAAGCAAACCGTCGCAATGTGGAGAAAACCCTAGCTTTCCGATGGAGCCAATTTCGTAATAAGCACAATTCTAAATAAGCTACTTCTAATAAGCCGAGACCAAAAACTTTAAAAAGATGAAATTAAAACGAAACAATAAGCTAAAAAAGTTAAAACCTTTCCACTTTAAAAGACGAAACTTAAATGAAATCAAAACTTAAAAATCAAAACTTTAAAGAAAACTTCCAAAACACATAAACAAAATACCAAATTAGCACACAAGGTTGTCAATCTCGTGGCTTATTTCGTATGAGGAATTAAAAAGGACGAGACTTTAATTAAAATAAGCAAATGGATTAAGCAAAAACTTGCTTAATCCTAACTTGTAACCGAATCAAAAAGTAAGAAAAGTAGAATGAGATTGATAAAAAGAACTTGATCAAATGATGAAGAAAGATTAAAGACACGAATTTAAAGAACACAAATAAAAAACTTACTTGGAATTAAAAGGATAATTAAGGTGCAAAACATGTATTAAAAATGACAAGTAATTAAAGGTGCATAAAATAAAAGTGGAAGAGCTAATTTGTCAAGTTAGCCAACAAAACTAAATGAAATGAAAATGAGAGTATTTATAGGTGATTAGGGGAGAGGTTAGAGGAAGCTTCCTCCTCTCCTTCCTTTCTTCTTAATTGCGCCCTTAAGTCCTTCCTTCTTAATCTTTTTGTTAATCTTGGAATGTGATGACTTTTGCTCGGGATTTCTCTGGACTCGTCTTTAAATTCTACGATAAATAAAACTTGAGTTCCTCGGCTTAAAGTAAACTTCCGTCTTTTGACTTTTTCTTCGATAAATCTTCAGAATTGGTCTTGGACTTCCGTTCTTTTTGCATTCTTGACTTCTTGACCTCGTCTTTCATCCTTTTCTTCAATAAAAGTCCGTAAATGCCCGTGAATTCCCGTGTTTTCTCCACTTTTCACCTTTTCGTCCTAAATCACAACAAAAACACAAACCACACATAATTCCGACATAAAAGACATAAAATACACGTTTTGGTCCGGTTATTATTGTAATTAAGTGGTAGAAAAGATGTGTGTTTTCACACATATCATACGCGCACTTACTATGGGAGGAGTTTCACTATCAGCTCTTCCACAACACAAAGAAAATGACTGGGTACTTTCCATTCCCACGATTCATCAAGCTCATCATTCATCACTTCATGCAAGATGATGCCTCAATTGATAAGCGTGAAGGAAGCTCCTATCATACACAAGATGATGATGATACCATGGATATAAGACAAGACGGTCAACAGGGTCTCTATTTAGGTATTCCAACTCAAGTTCCTAATCACATGCTGAATGATGCAATCAAGGCAAGTGATTCATACAAGCAATTGTTGGAAGAGATGAAAACCCAAAAACAAAAAGTTGATTCTGGAGATTTCTCTTCACCAAAACCCAAAGGCAAACGCAAACAAAGTGAACCATCAGAAGAAGATGTTTCACCTAAGCCCAAAAGAAAGAAAAGTGTTGCCACACAAGATAACACAAAGTCTAGAGGGAAGAGGATGATGCTTGAGGATGAATATGAAAAAATTAATGAAGAAGAACAACTTCATAAAACTGAAAGACGAAATATGAAGAAAGCTGTCATGCAAAGTTAGAAAGACATGGGTGGTAGTGGTTCTGGTGTAATGGCAAAAGAAACCATACTACCTACTGATATTGATGAATTTGGGAAGCCTGATGAATATATACCTATTCCTGAGAGATCCACCCAAGGAGATGAGTATGTTGATGATCATGTCGAACAACAAGTTAAAGAAGGATTAAAGAGCGTTGATCCTAACGAAGCCACAAGTACCCACGTGATGATTCCAGTCACTGTGGCACAAGTTACAGTGACTCAACCTGCCTTAACTCAACCTCACTTAACCCTATCAACTCAACCTCTATCAGCTTCAGTGTCAAGTACTGTTATGACCACTGTTCCTACACAACAGACACCGATAGTAGCACCAGTGTCTTTGATTCCATCATTACCGGCATTGTTCATGCTACAAGTGGAACAACACATAAAAACTCAACAAGAAGAGATGATTCGAGTCAAAGAGTAGTTAGCTCGCCGACAGCAAAGTGAAGAATCAACAAGAAAAGCTCAAGAAGACGTGATTGCCAAATTCAAAGAAGAGTTAGAGTTATCACTAAAAGCGCATGAAGAAGAACTTGCTCGAGTCAAAGAAGCTGAAGTAGCCAAAAAGCAAGAAACGATCAAACGTATTCGAGAACTGAAAAGTAAGTACAGAGACGAGAAAGAGAGTCTTGCTAAAGCCAACGAAACACTTATTGAATCCATCAATGAAAAGGTTCAAGGATCTATTGAAACGGCACTTCCTGCTCTGCGAGACGAGATGAAAAAAATCGCTGCAAGCAATTTAATGATCAAGTCTTCCGACACTCAGAAATCAGACTATCTAATTGCTCAAAGGCTCACTGATTACAAGTTGAAGAAGCTCTTACATGCTCGTATGATTTAAATCGGGTCCTACAACCAAACGAAAGCTCAAAAGATCCTTCACAAGGCTCTTAAGACGGCTATGGATGAAGATACTGAGATATTCAAGAAACATGGCATTGTGGTTCCTTACAATAGCTTAAATGAAGAGAAGGAGGAAGAAGAATCAGACAACAATGATGATGATGATGACGATGGTGATGACGAAGTAGGTAGTGATGACGAAGGAGGTAGTGATGACGAAGGAGGTAGTGATGACGAAGGAGGTAGTGATGAAAACAGTAATGGTGATGATAATGGTGATGGTGAAGGCGATGATGGTGATGATGAAGAAGAAGGGACGGTGATAAAGAGAAAAAGGATGGAGATGAGGAAGACAAGTCTGATAAAGATAAGTCTGATGATGATGTTATGGAGGATGATGCTGCCAAAAAGGATAAACAGCCAGAACAAGGTGACAAATCCAAAAGGATGATGTTACCAAAGATAAATCAACTCCAGCAACCAAGTCACCTCAAAAGGGAAAACGCACCAAACGACGTCATGATGTTCACGCTAATACGACAGCCTCATCCGTTGAAGTTCCATCTGCACCAGTCACCACACCTATAGTGCAGGCACCGGAAAACCCACTGCCAGAACCTGATTAACCTGTACCGGATGTTCGAGTATCTGACCAAGTACCTAACGTACCAGAAACTGAACCAGTACCTGCTGTTGAAGTACCTGTTGTTGATGTTCCAGTATCTACTCAAGTTCTTGATGTTCCAGAGTCAAGTGAACCGGCATGGGTTGATACACTCGAGATAGATGAAAATGCACCCGAACAACCTTGGGTCACGAAAGATGTTGCACTTCGTCCATTAACAAAAGCTGATGAAAGTGACTTCTTCCAATTCCTCAGCAATCCCATAGACTTCTCGAGATACTTGGCTTATAATTTTGGACCTAACATAACCCAAGCAATGGTTGTGAGAGGACTCAAAGATCCCACTCTCCTTGCTAGATCCAAGATCAGCAGAATGGAATACGAGTACAACGCTAATGAGCTTCCGAAAGCAATGAGAACTACTAAAAGGGAAGGTCTTCATGAACCTGAAAATCCTCCTCTCCGGACAGCCGAAGATGATAATCAAATCGCACTTGACTTCTTCGTAAGCAATGATCTAGAGTACTTGGTCAAGGGAGCAGACAAGTATGCGACCTCATTAACCTTGTTAAAAGCTGCAAACTGGGAGTCGATACCATGGATAGAAGAAAAAGTCAATCGTCTTTGGATATCGAAAATATATTCTGAATATGATCTCTACGCCGAATTGGGAGCTTCATATTGGGACAAGCGTGTGCGACGAGCTTACAACTATGCATGTCGGCAGAACACAGGTCCTGAAGTCATTTCTAATCTCCGAATCAGAAGCATCCAAGGAGTAAGGATTGAACCCAAGATAGGCTATCACCACTTGACAGAGATCAGACTTAAAAGAGACGACGATAAAATCTACACCATCCAAGAAGGAGATTTTTCACTTCTTCGTCTCGAAGACATTGAAGATATGCTGATTCTGATGACTCAGAATACGCCCCAGACACTTGAATGCTGAAGAAATCATTTCCTTTAATTCAGCTCTTAGAATGTACACACGTCAAATTGTCATGAAGAAACGAGTTGAAGATCTGCAACTTGGCGTGGAAAGCTATCAGAGGAAGTTGAATCTCTCTCGTCCACGCACTAAAGTTTTGCCTCGGCATGCGGACAAATCTCCCTACACCAGTACAACTGATCTGATTCACGGCATTTTCTACTTGAATGGCGCTGGGGTGATGAAGTTCATGAGAATCACAGAGATTCACAAATTCAGTGACGGGACTCTCAAACATATCCGGGAAAATTTGGTGCACCTCAATGATAACAAGACTCTTCCAGAGGTTACTATAGAGTGGCACCCGGGATTTCGGCAGCGTGCCACCTATGTGATCAAGAAAATTGATGAAAAGATAAGGGAAAGACGTTTAATGAGAAGCTTAGAACGATTCTTTGGTGGCAGACCGTATGGAGTTCACCACAGAATGCTCGAACGATCCACATAACGTAGTGATCATATCTTTTCATGTCAACTTCATACACTTCTATTGTGAATATGTAAATACTGTGAATATTGTGCTTTTGTGACTTGCTATAGTGGGAAAATATGATAATTATTCAAGAACTTCTCACGAGATACTAAATTTTTCAAAATATATTTTACTCAAGCACTACAACTAACCCTCATTAACTTGAGGGGGAGCATTAATATGTTCTATGGCCAACAACCGATTTCATTTTGTTACCCAATGACCGGTTAATCCATTAATATCTAAAATATTGATGGTTAACATTTTGGACAAGGGGAGAAAAAGGGATTAAGGAGACGTGTTAATATATATGGCTAAAAATGAAAAGGACTTAACGAAAAATACAACTTAATATGTGTACTACACATGTTAAGGGGGAGCGATTTGTTGAAAACTCTAAGGTACAAAACATTTGATAATCATATCACAAGTACCTTAGTGAGTTTTTTTTAAGGAATTTTCATGGTGACATTTACTTACCCAAAACACTTAATTCACGATGGTTGTGGTGACAAAAGGGTGGTAGGATTAGGTACTAGTCCAATGATTCTTTCAAAACTAGAGGAATCTTCCCAAGGACAATTCTATAGTTAGAAAAGAGAAATCCTTAGGAAAGATGGGGAATGGATTGTGAACGTAGATGAATGCCGACCAAGTACTGATGCTAGCACTGGAAAAATCACAACAATGTGCTAGTGATGATGTATTGGTAAGCGTTGAAGGGGTTGAAGAATGAAAAAGAAATGTAAAGATAAAGGGTGTAAATAAAGAAGCCCTCCTTACAACTTAGGCAGAAACCGGGTCAACTCATCTTGAAGACGAAAGTATCATGGACCCAGTGATGCGATGCATAACCCCTCCTAGCCAACTCAAATATCTCTCAAAAGATATTTGTTTTAATGTCACGGAGTTCTACACGTTATCTATTGGTTTATTCACTCCGAATAAATTGATACTGAAAAGGTGGCAATCCTCTCCAGCCTCCGCTCACCAAAACAAAATGCACCATTGAGTCTAGAGCCACGAGATCATCAAAAGTCTCATTAGGACACAATTTTAAAACAAGTAAGATTTTTATGAGTCCTACGCAATATTCTTGTAATATTGCCAGAATATCTGAGTGATACGAAAGTATTACAATGAAGATGGAAATCTTGCTTGAGCCAACATCAAACAAGCTCATGGTAGGTGACACGTGCGGTTCTTTAAGAACTAATCTTGTGATAACTGGAAAGAAACGATGGTTTGACTCTTAATTCAGATTAAACTTGTTCTAGGGCCTTTACGTAAAATCCAAGTGATCTTGCCAGAACACTCAGAGTGGCACTCTTTAGTGTTCACAGTGAAGAGTGGAAATCCTTCCAATGTCAACATTAAACATCACTGCGATAGGTGACAAGCAAGATTCTATTAGAATCAAGCTCGTGACAACTGGAAAGTAACGATGATGAAAATCTTAATTGAAATTCACTTGTTCCAGGTTCGTGAATTGACGACTTCAACCATTAGGATATTTTATCCAAAATGGTTTACTCTTTATGTTCGCAGTCAGCTTTGGACGGTCGAATAAAGAGAACGGTTTTACCCGCGAAATCTTGTCAAGGAGATTTTTATAGAGCTACCTGTCACAAGTACGATATACAATATCGTCCAACGGTCTTCACCGACCGGAGGTAAAACGCTACCGAATCAGAATAAAATGTCAAAGCCCTTTTATTCGTGTCTTATTATGTTGCTTCATTTGAAGACGGTGGCGTTTCGGTGTACCAAATGAAGTCGTCCTCACATGCTTATATTTTCTGCATCAATATTTCGGGAAAATTTAAGAAAGTTCAACATAAAGACTTCTGCTGTAACAAACTCTGAAACTTTCAAAAATTCAACAAAAGTATAAGCATGTGGGACCTGAAGTCACGAGGAGGCCACATATCACAAGAAGGCAAAGACGACACGTGAAGATGATCTCAAATTACAAGACAAGTGAAAGCCAAAAGAACATGTTGCAAGCCAAAGCTCAAAGATTATTACAACATATTCACAAGCCGAAAAAGAAAAGAAGAAAAGAGAAACAACTACGAGCTCAAGAACGAAGACTTAGTATAGTATGCTAGGTTTAGAACTTTGTAATTTGGAGTGACCTCCCTTAGGGGGAGATTGTTGGAAATACGTTTTAACGTATATTAGAAGTATCGGTCACTCCAACAATATTATTAAACGTGTTTAGCTCGTAGTTAGTTATTGTATTAAACTTTAATTACTAACCAACCCATGGGCCGTCCATGGGTTGTAGACCCTAGCCCATTAAGGGTGAGGGTATATAAGGCCCCTTTCCTTCATGGAAAGGGGTTGGTTGTTCATTTTGGTTTCTTTAATAAAACACATATTTCTCTCATCTTTCTCTCTATAATTTCTCTCTCTTAAAAGAACAACCCACTTGTTAGGATCATAGATTATCTTTATTCTACACTTATTATTCTAACCTCTTGTGTTATTGTGATCTTGGCGAATCGATTCATCACGTTTGGTAAAGAGCTTTTGGTTTGTATAGATTTGGTTCGAGTTTGATTTGGTAGGCCGTGTACTTTACGGCCGGGTTACGCTTTTGATTAAGTTTGATATGGGAGGCCGTGTACTTTACGGACCATATTTTGTTGCTTATGTTGATTGTGTTTAGAGCCTTTTCTTCGGAACATGGATACTAAGTTCTCTCCTTTTTAATTATCTAGTTTAATCGTTTTAGAATAATTAGATTAGTTTAGTTTAAATTGTTTTCAAAAATTATCTCTTTTATTAAAATCGTTTTTTTATTAGTTATAAAGTTACTTTTGTTTTAAAAAAAAATAGATTTAAAATTGTAAAAATTTATTTTTATTTAGATAAGCTTATTATTAGTATATAGTTTATATTTTTTTATGATTATTAAGCTTATTAGTATATAAAGCTTCAAACTTTATTATTTAAAAAGATTAATAAGCTATAAAGGTTAAAGCTTTAGGCTTTATTCTTAAGTTTATCTTTGTGATTTAATTTTTTTTGTCAATTTTACTTGTTATTACGTGCTTGCATTTAGATTAATTTTGCATTTAGAGTATTTAATATTTTTAATTATAATATATTTTTGTTGCATCTTAGATTTAATTACTTTAATCTAGATCTTAAATTGTAGTATAATTTTATTTTGCATTTTAGAGTAAATTTTTGTGAACTAATTGCGCTTTTTATTTCTATATATTCCCTAGCCTAAAATAATTTTCCCCATGTTAGTTTAGATAGACATAGATACCAAACAAGGACTATTAACCAAAAACGATAAATCTCATTGTTAAAATTGAAAGTTAATTCGAGTCGAGTCGAGGAAACGAACATTAATCTCTTATGCATATTCTCTATATTAAATTGGCAATATTACAACACTCTCAACTAAACAATAGTATTCATATTTATGAATGATTCGACAAAGATGGGTATGAGATGAAATGAGCAAAGCTACAAGTATGACTGAAAATGAAGGATGTCAAGGATGAACGTTATTAGATACGTACTTTTTAACCCTTTTTTGTTAAAACGAGGACATTTTCGGCTTGATGATGTACATTGCCAAAATGTCCCAATCAATTCATACGTAAAGCTATGTTCTTTTTGTTAACAACAAATAGACATTGTTTGCGAAAACAGTTTGTAACTAATTAGTTGCTATTTTTCTTTAATCGAGAAAAACATTTCAATATTTGCCATTTTTCTTAACTTTCATATAAACAAAATCCCCACTCGATTACTACGGTACGTATTGTATTTTGAAGAAGTATTTGTCACTAACTATTCACTTAATGATGGTGTAAAGTATTACTATTTCACATCAACATGTATTTTATGCTTAGTTTTTCATTTGATAAGGTGTTGTAATGGTTAAGAGTTTAAGGAAGTGTTTGGTACGTGGGGACAAGGGGTTTAGGCTGACGAAGATGTAAAAAACATTGTTTGATAGTTTAACTTTAGGCTAACGCGTGTTTTCTAATTCTAAATCACGACTTTCACATTGACTTTTTAATATGTACTATCTTTTCTACTTTTTAAACAAATTTCATCCACAAAATAATTTGGTTCGTTGTTTTTATATTTTATTTAAAAAAATATACCATTCACTTAAATCGATGTATATAATATAAATATTTTTAAAAAAATAAAAAATTTTCTTTTTTCTTATCTACTATCAAACCTTTCCAAAATCTACCTCAAATTTAAACTCAGTTACAAACCAAACGGGCCCTAAGATTATTCACGCTAATATGAATATTATTTTTTTTAATTTGTATCATCATGAAGGTTATTACCTATTTAGGACAAAGAAACTAAATGCCAAATAAACCCTTTAATATTGTTTAAGTTTAATTGATAATGTTTCAAGTTGGATATTGATTGTCACGTGTTGTATGTTTTGTCTCATTAATATTATAATAGCAAGGTGTATGGTGGAGAGAAAACTCTTCTCCATTTTAACCTTATTATTATCTCAGCGTCATTTCACATCAAACCAACTCATTATAATATTATTTCATTCATGAAATTTCTATCTCTTCTTCATTTTAGTCTCACTCACAATTTTTTTTTATTTTTCCCACAAATTAAAATTTATTTCATTAAATTAAAAATACAAATACATAAATAAAAATACAATACAAAATTTACACTGCTATGAAAATAGAAATATAAATACGAAAAAAATTACAATAAATAAACTAGTTATTTTGGTGTTGAGTATGTGCCCAAACATGCTTAATAAGACTCCGTTGAAGCCTTGTATGTGTTGGTTTATCAATAATTTATTTTTGTTTTTTTTGACGAATTGCAAATCGCTCGACCCAAATCCTTAATATTTTGTAGTGAACAGACGTAAATTTCACCCGCTTCGGATATCGCATACCCTTAATTTTTTAAAATCATGTTAGCAATATGATGTACGTATACATGATTCTTCGTAACTTGTTGACACTCTGATGAGACTGCTTTTATACATAGTCTCATCGTCCAAATAGGGCTTCAAATGCATTAAATATCATCAAAATACCCAAATATATGCTTGTGTTTGTTGCTTGTGTATTTTAGGTACGGATATTGAGAAAATGACAAAAGATCACAAGAATCAGTCAAAAACGAACACGGGAAACGAAGCCGCACGATGAACCAAGCCCTAATGAAGAATTTTCCAAAGAAAACCCTTGAAGATTTGAAGAATTATGAAGATTGGTCCTCCAACTTTGAAGAATTGACACTTTATACACTTGTATCTTCATAATTACATGTTTGGTCCCTAAAGTTTGTCAAAATTATGAAAAGGACTCTTAACTTTGAAGAATTGGCAAATTTAGTCCCTCAACAAAACTAAATTGCCAATATTGGTCCTCTAAGAAGTCAACAAACAAGTCAAAACCTTGAAGTATGAAGATATGTCACCAACAGCCCTTGAAGAATGCCATAATTACCAAAGAAGCCCTTATCTAAAGTTTGAAAATAAGTTGTGCCAAATTTGACAAGAAGGGCAAACTTATTATAAAGGGAAATGGAGTTATTGCTGTTTTATACAAAGTAAAGAAACAAAGAACCTTGGGGGACCATATGTGACCAGACAACCAAAGATGCATCACCCACTCACAACACGCCACCTCACCCACTCAAACCATTCCACCAATCACAGCTCCTCCCTTCACCACGTCACCTTCCACCATTTAAAAAGTAAACTGATTATTTAATCAGTTTAACCTTCCCTCCAAACACCAAATTTAAAACTCACTAACCCCAAAACAGATTAAAAACCCACCCCTAATCTCCCATAAACCCTAACTAAACCCAGGATGAACCCACATCAAAACAAAGGGGTTTTCCCTGTAGACCTCTAGAACACTAATTAAGGGTCCCTTAATCCCTTTTTAATTCCCAAAAACGTCACCATCCCCTCCCATGTGATCAACCCAGCTTCCCCTGACCCACATTTTGGCTCCAAGACAAAACCAGTACAAGAAATTAACGAATTGGAGGGATTGCTTACTTTTTACAACCTCATTGGATGGCCAAGATCAAATCCAACAGCTGTATCATCACATGGCATCAAGTCCAATTTCAAAATTTTCAAAGATACTTAAAAGATGCGCATTTCTTCAAGGGCAGAAGTGGAAGTTCATGTCATTAGGGTTTTTAGCTTCTTTTCAGTTCTAGAACAAATGTAAGCCTCTATATAAAGGCCATATAGGACTTACATAAAACTGTTCTTGCTTTTCTTTTTCCTTGGTCAAACAAGTGTAAATCCCTTTCAAGTTAATGAAATTGGTATTTGTTGTGACGAAAAAGATCAAGAGCCCTTTACTTTTCCATTTGCACCTTTAAGTTTGAAGTTGAAATCTTGTTTCAGTCTTTGTTCATTTTTTATTATTTCAAGTTTGGTTCTTAAGTTACTGTCCAAGCTTATTCAGTTGATCATAAGAGCCTGATAATCTTGTTGAATATCAAGCTCTTGTGAAACTCAATTGGTTTGTTGATTTAATTATTGTCAAAATTTTCAGAAAAAGAAAAAAAAATCAGTTTTGTAATATTACTGTTTCATTTATAAAAGCTATAAGCTATAAGTTGACTTGTCAATAAGTCAATCTTATAGCCTATAGGCTCTCATACCAGGTCATTCTTGTTGTTTGTGGTTTGTTCTTGGCAGGTTCAAATCAAGATATTAGAATATCATCATCATAATCATAATCACTTTGTCTTTTCATTGCCAAAAGTCTGCACAAGCCCGGGCTTGTTTGGAGGTGACTTTTCAGTCACTGTTGGGCCTGGATGTAGGCCCAACAAGGTAGCATCCTTGTTCCCTTTTTCAGTTTTTAAAAAAGTTTTCAGGTTTATGTGATTTTGCTTTGAATTTGTATGAAAGTTGTTAAGTGTTTGTTTAAGTTTTCAGTTTATTGTTTGCTTATGCATGTTAGATGTTTATATGCATGATAGATTAGGTTTAAATCAGTTTGCTTGATTTTTGTTAAGATTTGGTTTGAAAAGTAGTTTCTGAAAATTATTAAAGGGTGTTTGGATTAAGGGATTAAGTGTTGATTAATAGTTTAAATCTGGCTTAAAACTTGTTTTATCCACTCACTAGGTTGCTAGTATTATATATGTTAGCTTGTATTTCTGTTTGGTAGAGTTTTAAACCAAGTTGCATGCTAAAAAATGGAGAATAGCTCATAAATCAGTAAGGTCTCATTACTGCTTGATTTTTGTAGAAATTTGGCCATTAATCTTGATAAGCTGCTAGATATTAGGTCACCTTAGGATTGTGTAGTGCTTATTTGTCATTTGGGTGACTTGTTTGCAAGAATTGAGCCATTGAATCTCACTTGTGTGCATATAAAACCAGCAAACACTCTCAGACCTTAGGCCTTAATCAGAAACATCTTTGATGCATTTGTGCTTGAATTTTTGTGAAGTAAACTTGTGTTTTTGTGCTATAATTGACTCCCTACACTCCAACTGAGTGTAGGGGTGCCCCATTTGTCCATCAAAAATCAACAAGCATCAAGAACAAACCCCTCTTGTTCTAATCTTCACAAGTGAAGATACGTTTTCTTTCACTTTTGTGTTCATCAGATAAAAGTACAATCTGGGCACTTGTTTTGACTTTCTAGGCTTGATCTTAGCTTAATTTGCATTAAAAGTTTGTTTAGAGTGAGTATAAGTTACTGGTTTTGGGTATTTAAAGTTTTAAAAAAAAAGTTTTTCAAAAAGGACGTGGCCAGGACTCGAACCTGCGCCACTCCTCTCACACTCCAACGTGATAACCAGTTGCCCTAGGGTCTTTGACTGTTTATCACTTGGAATATTTAATACTTAAGCATTGTTAGTTTGTAGCTTATTTATCATAACAGCTTATTCATAAGCTTATTCCAGCTTATTTTCTTAGTATTTTTACAAGTTAACATTTTTCTTTGGTTCTTATTAGGGTTTAAGACTTTTCAGTTCAAAAAGTTTATTTTTCCCGTATTTAATTAATTTTCTAGGATTATTTTAAATTTAAATTTTGAAAAGTAATTTAAAAATAGGAAAAGGTTTGTTAAAAATCTGAAAAAATAGTTTTTAGGTTTTTAATCATATTTTTGAGGTTTACAGCTATTTAAGTTCTCAACTTAACTTATTTTTGATTTTATAGGATTTTAGGGTTTTTAACCAACTTTAAAATTTAATATAAAATTATTAAATAGGTTTTAGAAACTTTTAATTGCATTTCTGTCTTAGTTACATTATTTTAGATTTTTGGTAATTTTTTAGAATTTTTTTATAAACTTTGAATTTTTTTGAATATTTTAATATTATTTTATTATTAAAAATTGAAAGTTTGATTTTTTAAGTTTTTACATTTTTCCTAGATTGTAGTCACTTAATTAGGAGTTTTGTAACTTTCCAAATATTTTTAGGACTTTTCAATTATTTTCTAGAATTTATTTAAGTTTTAATTGATTTTAATAGTTTTTAAGTGTTTAAAAATAGTTTTATTTGGTTTTAAAATTTTAAAAAAAATACTTTTTAGCTTAATTAGGTTATTTTTGAGGTTTACAAACTTTAAAATCTTGTTTAGGGCTTTTTAATAATTAATTGTGATTTTTAGGGCTTTAATTAACATTAAAAAGTCATTATCTAATTAATTAAAAGATTTTAGCAAGTTTGGATTTTTTGTTAACTCTTAGAATATTATTGTGGATTTTTAGTAATTTTTAGGAATTTTTAGGTTAAAATTTTAATTTTTGCACTATTTACGGTTTACGTGATCGCCTTCTTCGTCTTAGTTTAATCCGTCTTCGTAACCGTCTTTCTCTTCAAATCTCATTTCTTTCTTTCTTTCTCAATCATATAATCACAAATCAAAATCATCTCTTAACACAACGCACTTTCCTCCTCGAGAACGAACTCACTTTTAGGGTCAGTCACACACGGTTTTCCTAAACCGACACTTAATGCTTGCCCTATTTTGCCTTCCTTTTCCTAAAGGGTATACAAAAACTCTAGAATCATTTTGGCGCCGCTGCCGGGGAGGCGTGTTGTGTTTTGATTTGAACAATTGTTGTTTTTATATAGCCATAATTAGTATTTGTATTAGTAGCACTCTACTAATACGTATTATCAGTTTTTCGTTTTTTGTGAATACTATTACTATATTGTATACGTAGAACAATAAATTTACAATTACTCCAAATACTTGAGAAATCACAACCTTGACTTGGGAGGTCATTACCCAATCATTGTATTTGAATCTCAAACCAAAGAAAAAAGGCAAAAATAGATAAATACTTTCGAGAAGCTCGATTTTGAGAAATACAAACTATAAGGTGGGTATAAGGCGGTTGTATTTCACGACCTAAAGGAAAAAGGCTCTTAAGTGCTTCGCGCCGCCTCGTTTCCTCCGCTTGCTTGTGCGTATTTTGAGATTGAAAGCTAATCGAGGGTTTTGCCGCCCAAAGTATTACTTAAGTATCATATATATTTTCTTGGTTTCATTTTATTAAACCCTCTTGAACGATTTGGTGTTCCACCATCGTTCTAAAGTCATCGAAGGCGTTCACTTCACGTGATCGTTTTCATTCCTTGAGGCTTCTTTAATCGAGAGATTTGATTAAGGAGGAGATTTGTAGATTTGTGTCTACCTAATACATTCCAAAAATCCAAAAAAAGTAAAAACAATCAAAAACCACAAAAAAATTGAAAAAGTAAAAACACCAAAAACAATCTTCTTTGCTCACCCTCTCGTTGTACGTGACGTTTATGCAAACTCGCTCCAAAGCAAGACGTGCTCGTAAACGAAGAAACAAATCAACCACTCCTTCTAGTGAGGAGTCTCCTATTGACGAACCCATCGTAGTGAAAGAAGCACCCATGGCTAATCGAACTATGATGGAGTTGCTTCAAGCACCCACCGAGGGTTATGGAGAAGCGATTGTGATTCCCGCTATCCTTGCGGAGAATTTTGAGGTTAAGACGGGTTTGTTGTCCATGATTCAAAACAACAAGTTTCGAGGTGACGAAAAGGACAACCCTCATAACCACATTCGCCAATTTAATCGTCTCACCGCCACTTGCAAGTTTAAGGACGTCTCAAACGACTCGATTAAGATGATGCTTTTTCAGTATTCCTTAGCGGGGCCCGCAAAAATTTGGTTAGAGAAAGAGCCACCCAATTCTATATTGACGTGGAAGGATCTCGTTTCAAAATTCGTGAACCAATTTTTTCCGCCCTCTAAGACTACGCATTTGAAAAACGAGATTTCAAAGTTTTCGCAAGAGTATAATGAGAGTTTTTCAACGGCTTGGAATAGGTTTAAGGAGATGTTTCACGAATGTCCTCATCATGGTTTTTCCGACTTGCATCAAATTGACACGTTTTACAATGGCTTGAACGATCATGAGCGTGATTATCTTAATGCCGCCGCGGGTGGTAATTTTTGTGTAAGACGGTCGAGGAAGCATTGTTAATCATTGAGAATAGGTCTAAGGTCTATAGTCCTCGTAGCACGTCGAGTGTTCGTAAGGCTTCGTCTTCGCCTTCGCCTTCATTGCCACACACCGTTGATGCTTGCCAAATCGAGGCTAATTTAGAGAACAAGATTTTTGATAAGCTTAAGGGATTGTTAATTGAGTTCAAAGTTGGTGAACAACCCACTCTCGCTACGGCTAAAGCGGTTGAGGTTTCTTGTATGTATTGTGGTGGAGCTCACGATTACTCCGAGTGCATTACCAACGGTGGTAACACTTCGAGTGCCTTCGCGGCCGCGGGAACTTATAACCAAAACGGTCAAGTTCCCCGCACTAATCAATTGACTCCACCAGGTTTTCCACCAAATCAAAATGCTAACAATTATCGAAACAATCAAGTTGGTTACCAAAGCAATCAAAGGAACAATTTCAAGGGTAATAACAACTATGGGAATCAAGGAAGTAGTAGCCAATTGCAAAATCAAAAGCAAAACCGTAATTTTCAAAACACGAGTCAAGGTCTTCAAAATGTTTACACTAAAGAACTTCCAATGGACTTTTTGAATTACGCTACGGCAAATGATAAGATTTTGGAAAACATTCAAGAGCAATTGGCTAGTCAAGCTAGGGACACGGCTAAAAACACCAAGGAGTTAGCTAATTTTGTGAAGGAAAATCTTAACATGAGAAATGAGTTGAAAAATGATTTTGCTAATCAAATTAGAGGTCAAAACAATAAAATTGAACAAAGTCATGCTAGGCTTGAACAAAGAATTGACCAAAAAGCCGCTAGTCAAGATGTTAAGTTTAATAGTCAAGATGCTAAGCTTAATGCCATTTTAGAAGCCGTCATGGGGAACAAAGACTCTACTTCGGGAAGTTTGCCTAGTAGCACCGTTTCAAATCCGAAGGGAGAGATGAAAGTGATTACCACACGAAGTGGTAAGGCACTTAAAGAACCGACTCCTCAACCAATTGCTCCAACGGTGGAGGAAATTGAGGAAGAACCCGAGGTGGTGGTCGAAAAGGAGCATATTTCAAGCCCAAAAAGTACCGCTCATGCCACACCTACGGTCGACCCTTTACCAACATTGGAACCCGAGATTCCAAAGGCTATGCCTATGCCCCAACCCACACCACCCTTACCTTACCCATCGAGACTTAGGAAGGAGAAACGACAAGAGCGCGACAATTATCAATTTGAGCTTTTTATGAAAATGTTTCGTGAGTTGCACCTTAATGTGAGTTTCGCCGATGCTTTGGTCATGATGCCTCGATTTGCCGCTAACTTTAAGAGTATGTTGAACAACAAGGAGAAATTGCATCAATTGTCTAGTTGTTCGTCGGTTTATCTTAATCGCATACCTCAAAAAGTCGGTGATCTCGGTAAATTTTTGATCCCTTGCGTAATTCAAGATATGGAAGAATGCTATGCCTTGGCCGATCTTGGTGATAGCATTAATTTGATGCCACTTGCAATCTTCAAGTCGCTCAATCTTCCTAATCTTACTCCTTCACTAATGTCTATCGAGATGGCCGACCATTCCACGATTCGTGCATGTGGTTTGGCGGAAGACGTTTTTGTGAAAGTGGGGAAGTTCTACTATCCCGTAGACATTATCGTCGTTGATATCCCCACGGATCCTCAAGTTCCTCTTATTTTAGGTCGTTCGTTTTTAGATACGTCTATGGCTTTAATTGATGTTTATGCTAGAAAGATCACCTTACGTTTCAACGACGAGGAACTTGTTATGAACGCAACTCAAAATTCTCAACTTTCTCATGTTTATTCCGTTGCTACCATAAACCTCGTTGATATGATCGACGTGGTTTGCGAGGAATTTTCACAAGAAGTTTTAGGATTTGGTGATGAAGAAACTAGTGGCAATCCCACTATGTTAGATCCAATTCTTGATAATTCGACACCAACCTTCACTCCATTTGAAGGTGGTGGTTTTACGTTGGAAGAATGCAATGTTCCACGTACTTGTGACGAAGACCTCGACAACGATGAGGACTTCTCGATTATCAAGGATTTTCTTAACGATTTCCCATTTCCTCCACCCGAGGAGGTTATGAGTATCGAGCACAAGTCTTCACTTGAGGAACAACCTATCCTTGAGTTGAAAGATTTACCTCCTCACCTTGAATATGTCTATTTGGAGGAGGACGACAAGTTGCCGGTTATTATTGCGAAGGAACTTTCGAATGATAAAAAAGCCACACTTGTCGATGTTCTAAAGGATCACAAAGGGGCGATTGCGTGGAAGTTATCCGACATTAAGGGAATCGATCCCAACTTTTGTACCCACAAAATCTTAATGGAGGAGGATTTCAAGCCCACAATCCAAAGTCAAAGGAGGATGAACCCTAAAATTCACGATGTCATCAAAAAGGAGGTCCTTAAACTCCTTGACGCGGGAATGATTTACCCTATTTCCGATAGCCCTTGGGTGAGTCCTATTCATTGTGACCCTAAAAAGGGAGGAATGACCGTTGTGCCAAACGATGCCAACGAGTTGATTCCTACTAGACTCGTGACCGGATGGAGAGTGTGCATTGACTATCGAAAGTTGAATGAAGCCACTCGAAAAGACCATTTTCCCTTGCCCTTCATGGACCAAATGTTGGAGCGTCTTGCGGGAAACGATTTCTATTGCTTTTTAGATGGTTTTTCCGGTTACTTCCAAATTCCCATCGATCCTCGTGATCAAGAAAAAACTACGTTTACGTGTACATATGGAACGTTTGCCTATCGTAGAATGCCATTCGGACTTTGCAATGCACCGAGAACCTTTCAATGGTGCATGATGGCTATTTTTCATGACATGATCGAGAAGACAATGGAAGTCTTCATGGATGACTTTTCCGTGTTTGGTGATTCTTTCACTTCGTGTTTGTCGAACCTAGAGAGAATGTTGAAACGTTGTGAGGAAACCAACCTTGTGCTCAATTGGGAAAAGTGTCATTTTATGGTTAAGAGTGGAATCGTCTTAGGGCACAAGGTCTCGAAAGCGGGGATTGAGGTAGATCAAGCTAAGGTAGACGTCATCACCAAATTACCTCATCCCAAAACCGTTAAGGGAGTTAGGAGTTTCCTAGGCCACGCGGGCTTTTATCGTCGATTCATCAAGGATTTTTCAAGGATCTCTCGACCCATTACACATCTTCTTGAAAAAGAGGCACGTTTTGTCTTTGACGAAGATTGTGTACGAGCCTTTGAAATCCTTAAGAGGAAACTTACCGAAGCTCCCATTCTTGTTGCTCCCAATTGGAACCTCCCCTTTGAACTCATGTGTGATGCTAGTGATTACGCTATTGGGGCCGTTTTGGGGCAACGTCATGATAAGCACTTCTTGCCTATTCACTATGCTAGCAAGACGATGACCGAGGATCAACTAAAATACACTACAACAGAAAAGGAGTTCCTTGCCGTGGTGTATGCATTTGAGAAGTTCCGACCTTACCTCGTCTTTACGAAATGCATAGTGTATACGGACCATTCGGCTATCAAGTATCTCATGGCAAAGCAAGATGCTAAGCCTAGATTACTTCGTTGGATTCTCCTCCTTCAAGAATTTGATCACACCATCGTTGACAAAAAAGGAGCCGAGAATCTAGCGGCCGATCATCTTTCTCGTTTGGAAGATCCTCACCAAAGTGTTTACGAGCCCATGGAAATCACCGAAACATTTCCGCTCGAGACACTTGGTGTAGTGAATTCTAAGCTTGATTCTTCTACCCTATGGTTTGCGGATTTTGCATATTACCATGCGGGTAACTTCATCATTAAGGGTATGACGACTCAAGAAAAACGAAAATTCTTTCGTGACGTCAAGTTCTACTTTTGGAACGACCCTTACTTGTTTCGTACTTGTGCGGATCAAACTATCCGACGTTGTGTATTTGGCACCGAAGCTTCTAACATCCTTAGAGCTTGTCACGAGGGACCCACGGGTGGTCACCACGGTGCTAATCTCACGGCTAAGAAGGTTTTTGATGCCGGCTTCTTTTGGCCTACTATTTACCGAGATGCACAAGATCTTGTGAAGTCTTGTGATTCATGCCAACGACAAGGAAAAGCCTCACAAAAAGATGAAATGCCACAAAATATCATCCAAGTGTGTGAGATCTTTGACGTTTAGGGTATAGACTTTATGGGGCCGTTCCCATCATCTCGTGGTAATAAGTACATTCTCGTTGCGGTTGACAACCTATCTAAGTGGGTGGAGGCCAAGGCCTTGCCCACCAATGATGCTCGTGTGGTAGTCAAGTTTTTGAAGCAATTGTTTTCTCGGTTTGGAACCTCTCGTGCTATCATAAGCGATCGTGGAACCCATTTTTGTAACGACCAATTTGAAAGGGTTCTAAGGAAATATGGGGTTACACATCGGCTTTCTACGGCTTATCACCCACAAACGAGTGGGCAAGTCGAGGTTTCAAACCGTGCGTTGAAGAGGATCTTGGAGAGATCCGTTGGGGAAAACCGACAAACTTGGTCGGATAAGTTAGACGATGCTTTATGGGCCTTTAGGACCGCTCATAAGACGCCCATTGGGTGCACTCCCTATAAGCTTGTGTATGGAAAGAATTGTCACTTGCCTATCGAGTTAGAACACAAGGCTTATTGGGCCCTAAAGCATTGTAATGATGATATGGAGACCGCGGGAAAACACCGGAAAATGCAATTGAATGAATTAGATGAATTGAGGGATATTGCTTATGAAAATTCATTGATTTATAAAGAAAAAACTAAAAAGTTGCATGATTCTAAAATTAAAAACCGGGTTTTTAACATTGGGGATCAAGTTTTGCTTTTTAATTCAAGATTAAAAATCTTTTCCGGTAAGTTGAAATCCCGTTGGTCCGGTCCATTCACCGTGACTCAAGTGTTTCCGTATGGGACCATCGAGCTAGCTCAAGATGATGGTCCTAACTTCAAGGTGAATGGACATAGGTTGAAGCACTACTTTGGCGGGGAAGTTCCATCCTTGAACTACCTCGACCAAATCACCTTCCCTAATGATAATTAGTATTAAGGGGATCGAGTCGAGCTCATGACTCGGTAATCAAAAATGAGGTGCCTCGTGGGGGGAGTCCCAGGCTTATCCTATGTACATATTATCGCTTTCTAATGTAGCTTACGTGTGGGGATTTGTGCCCTTCCAACCTTTGTTCCGTGGTTGTTTGTGAATTGTGATTTTTAGATCATGATCTTCACGATTGGAGCCTCTCGTGTTCGTTTTATGGGAGCACTCGATCGTTTGCTTTAAAGACTTTCTCAATATCCATGATATATCCTTTTGATGTTCTAACCTTAGGTTATTAGCACACTTCATAAACGGCTATTAATTTATTGGTTACACCCTTTCCATGCTAGATTAGGCATTCGACTACGTCTCTAGTATGGGGGTGTTTGCACCCCTAGACTCGAAACATTGAGGACAATGTTTAACTTTAGTATGGGGGGTGAATAGATACTTGCCTTGCCAAACCTTCACGCTTTCCAAAGTTTATCTTTTTGTTATCGTTTTGTTGCAAATAAGGCTAAAAATGGCCAAATTTTAAATTTTTCTCATGTTTTATAAGTGTTTGAAGACACGAATGTAGGTTTTCCGATGGCGAGAATAAGAGTAATTTTTGACTCGACCGTGCGTGTTGAGCACTTAGCTTGGATTCCTTAACTACACATTAGGCTAAGTCTCTTAAATTAGGACGAGAAATGATAGAGTTAATTATAAGTTACTATGCTAAACGTAGAATACTCGTATTCTTTCAAAAACTCATGTGTTCTCGTTGTTTGCTTATTCTCCCTTCGCATGTAAATATTTTTTGCTTAATAAATATTAACTTAGCGGTTTAGTTAGGATTGTTGGGTTTCTAGTCTTTTCTAGTAGTTTCCGTGTAATTAAATTGGGAAGACATTAAGGTATCGCCAGCGTCACGGTTTTGAAGTATTGGCAACCCGAATAATCGAAAGCTTCACCCAATAATAAGATTACAAGTGCTCACCTAAATCAAGCAAACAATTTGAAGCCCCACAAGGCCGAAAAATCTATGCAAAATTGAAAGTGAATCAAGCCTTAATCTTTGAAGCTTTAAAGATCCAAAATTCGCTTTAGCGTGAGGATATACGTCTTTGGCTAATAAAACCACCGATGAGGCGGATAATAAAAGGCAAGGCAAGACCGAAGTCATAATAAAAGCTTCATGGCGAAGTTGAATAAAAGATGGAGGTAAACCAAAGATAATAAGGCCCTTCCGTTAGGAGGCGTATAAAAGTCTTGGTAATAAGTCTCATGTTCAAAACCGTTATAAAACCGTGTTTATCGATTCTTCTTGTCAACTTAATTTTTGACATCGTTGTCTATTAGGAGGGGTTATTGATTTGATGGTCTTAGTTACACCATTAGGACTCTATTTTTAGACCTAAATCTCTATTATCGCATAAGTCAAACAATGTATCCTCGTGAAACATTCAAGACAAAATAAAATATAAGAGATACAACTTAGGAATAATGGGAGGATAAGTACGTGATTAGGGCATATGAGTAGTGTTAGCATTACTAACTTATAATGACAATGATCTCGTTGCACGCTTGGCATGGAATTAAGGTGAAAATCGAGGACGATGAAATTATTTCTAACGAAGCATTCACGTGTTCTTATTCTATGAACCTAAACGTCCCATTTTGCGATGAAAATCATACATTATGTCTAAAACGCAAGTAGTAGCAATAGTAGTAGTGTAGCTAGTTTATCATTCAATAAAGTGAATAAAAATGAATTTTGGAGGTGCTACGATACTTTATTCTAGCATTGCGTGAGGGCACGACAATGGTTTAGTATGGGGGAGTGATGAGACTGCTTTTATACATAGTCTCATCGTCTAAATAGGGCTTAAAATGCATTAAATATCATCAAAATACCCAAATATATGCTTGTGTTTGTTGCTTGTGTATTTTAGGTACGGATATTGAGAAAATGACAAAAGATCACAAGGATCAGTAAAAAACGAACACGGGAAACGAAGCCGCACGATGAACCAAGCCCTAATGAAGAATTTTCCAAAGAAAACCCTTGAAGATTTGAAGAATTATAAAGATTGGTCCTCCAACTTTGAATAATTGACACTTTATACCCTTGTATCTTCATAATTACAAGTTTGGTCCCTAAAGTTTGTCAAAATTACAAAAAGGACCCTTAACTTTGAAGAATTGGCCAATTTAGTCCCTCAACAAAACTAAATTGCCAATATTGGTCCTCCAAGAAGTCAACAAACAAGTCAAAACCTTAAAGTATGAAGACATGTCACCAACAGCCCTTGAAGAATGCCATAATTACCAAAGAAGCCCTTATCTAAAGTTTGAAAATAAGTTGTGCCAAATTTGACAAGAAGGGAAAACTTATTATAAAGGGAAATGGAGTTATTGCTGTTTTATACAAAGTAAAGAAACAAAGAACCTTGGGGGACCATATGTGACCAGACAATCAAAGATGCATCACCCACTCACAACACGCCACCTCACCCACTCAAACCATTCCACCAATCACAGCTCCTCCCTTCACCACGTCACCTTCCACCATTTAAAAAGTAAACTGATTATTTAATCAGTTTAACCTTCCCTCCAAACACCAAATTTAAAACTCACTAATCTCAAAACAGATTAAAAACCCACCCCTAATCTCCCATAAACCCTAACTAAACCCAAGATGAACCCACATCAAAACAAAGGGGTTTTCCCTATAGACCTCCAAAACACTAATTAAGGGTCCCCTAATCCCTTTTTAATTCCCAAAAATGTTACCATCCGCTCCCATGTGATCAACCCAGCTTCCCCTGACCCACATTTTGGCTCTAAGACAAAACCAGTACAAGAAATCAACGAATTGGAGGGATTGCTTACTTTTTACAACCTCATTGGATGGCCAAGATCAAATCCAACAGCTGTATCATCACATGGCATCAAGTCCAATTTCAAAATTTTCAAAGATACTTAAAAGATGCGCATTTCTTCAAGGGAAGAAGTGGAAGTTCATGTCATTAGGGTTTTTAGCTTCTTTTCAGTTCTAGAACAAATGTAAGCCTCTATATAAAGGCCATATAGGACTTAGTTAAAACTGTTCTTGCTTTTCTTTTTCCTTGGTCAAACAAGTGTAAATCCCTTTCAAGTTAATGAAATTGGTATTTGTTGTGACGAAAAAGATCAAGAGCCCTTTACTTTTCCATTTGCACCTTCAAGTTTGAAGTTGAAATCTTGTTTCAGTCTTTGTTCATTTTTTATTATTTCAAGTTTGGTTCTTAAGTTACTGTCCAAGCTTATTCAGTTGATCATAAGAGCCTGATAATCTTGTTGAATATCAAGCTCTTGTGAAACTCAATTGGTTTGTTGATTTAATTATTGTCAAAATTTTCAGAAAAAGAAAAAAAAAATCAGTTTTGTAATATTACTGTTTCATTTATAAAAGCTATAAGCTATAAGTTGACTTGTCAATAAGTCAATCTTATAGCCTATAGGCTCTCATACCAGGTCATTCTTGTTGTTTGTGGTTTGTTCTTGGCAGGTTCAAATCAAGATCTTAGAATATCATCATCATAATCATAATCACTTTGTCTTTTCATTGCCAAAAGTCTGCACAAGCCCGAGCTTGTTTGGAGGTGACTTTTCAGTCACTGTTGGGCCTGGATGTAGGCCCAACAAGGTAGCATCCTTGTTCCCTTTTTCAGTTTTTAAATTTTTTTTTAGGTTTATGTGATTTTGCTTTGAATTTGTATGAAAGTTGTTAAGTGTTTGTTTAAGTGTTCAGTTTATTGTTTGCTTATGCATGTTAGATGTTTATATGCATGATAGATTAGGTTTAAATCAGTTTGCTTGAGTTTTGTTAAGATTTGGTTTGAAAAGTAGTTTCTGAAAATTATTAAGGGGTGTTTGGATTAAGGGATTAAGTGTTGATTAATAGTTTAAATCTGGCTTAAAACTTGTTTTATCCACTCACTAGGTTGCTAGTATTATATATGTTAGCTTGTATTTCTATTTGGTAGAGTTTTAAACCAAGTTGCACGCTAAAAAATGGAGCATAGCTCATAAATCAGTAAGGTCTCATTACTGCTTGATTTTTGTAGAAATTTGGCCATTAATCTTGATAAGCTGCTAGATATTAGGTCACCTTAGGATTTTGTAGTGCTTATTTGTCATTTGGGTGACTTGTTTGCAAGAATTGAGCCATTGAATCTCACTTGTGTGCATATAAAACCAGCAAACACTCTCAGACCTTAGGCCTTAATCAGAAACATCTTTGGTGCATTTGTGCTTGAATTTTTGTGAAGTAAACTTGTGTTTTTGTGCTATAATTGACTCCCTACACTCCAACTGAGTGTAGGGGTGCCCCATTTATCCATCAAAAATCAACAAGCATCAAGAACAAGCCCCTCTTGTTCTAATCTTCACAAGTGAAGATACGTTTTCTTTCACTTTTGTGTTCATCAGATAAAAGTACAATCTGGGCACTTGTTTTGACTTTCTAGGCTTGATCTTAGCTTAATTTGCATTAAAAGTTTGTTTAGAGTGAGTATAAGTTACTGGTTTTGGGTATTTAAAGTATAAAAAAAAAAGTTTTTCAAAAAGGACGTGGCCAGGACTCGAACATGCGCCACTCCTCTCACACTCCAACGTGATAACCAGTTGCCCTAGGGTCTTTGACTGGTTATCACTTGGAATATTTAATACTTAAGCATTGTTAGTTTGTAGCTTATTTATCATAGCAACTTATTCATAAGCTTATTCCAGCTTATTTTCTTAGGATTTTTACAAGTTAGCATTTTTCTTTGGTTCTTATTAGGGTTTAAGACTTTTCAGTTCAAAAAGTTTATTTTTCCCGTATTTAATTAATTTTCTAGGATTATTTTAAATTTAAATTTTGAAAAGTAATTTAAAAATAGGAAAAGGTATGTTAAAAATCTGAAAAAATAGTTTTTAGGTTTTTAATCATATTTTTGAGGTTTACAGCTATTTAAGTTCTCAACTTAACTTATTTTTGATTTTATAGGATTTTAGGGTTTTAACCAACTTTAAAATTTAATATAAAATTATTAAATAGGTTTTAGAAACTTTTAATTGCATTTCTGTCTTAGTTACATTATTTTAGATTTTTGGTAATTTTTTAGAATTTTTTTATAAACTTTGATTTTTTTTGAATATTTTAATATTATTTTATTATTAAAAATTGAAAGTTTGATTTTTTAAGTTTTTACATTTTTCCTAGATTGTAGTCACTTAATTAGGAGTTTTGTAACTTTCCAAATATTTTTAGGACTTTTCAATTATTTTCTAGAATTTATTTAAGTTTTAATTGATTTTAATAGTTTTTAAGTGTTTAAAAACAGTTTTATTTGGTTTTAAAATTTAAAAAAAAATACTTTTTAGCTTAATTAGGTTATTTTTGAGGTTTACAAACTTTAAAATCTTGTTTAGGGCTTTTTAATAATTAATTGTGATTTTAGGGCTTTAATTAGCATTAAAAAGTCATTATCTAATTAATTAAAAGGTTTTAGCAAGTTTGGATTTTTTGTAAACTCTTTGAATATTATTGTGGATTTTTAGTAATTTTTAGGAATTTTTAGGTTAAAATTTTAATTTTTGCACTATTTACGGTTTTACGTGATCGCCTTCTTCGTCTTAGTTTAATCCGTCTTCGTAACCGTCTTTCTCTTCTAATCTCATTTCTTTCTTTCTTTCTCAATCATATAATCACAAATCAAAATCATCTCTTAACACAACGCACTTGCCTCCTCGAGAACGAACTCACTTTTAGGGTCATTCACACACGGTTTTCCTAAACCGACACTTAATACTTGCCCTATTTTGCCTTCCTTTTCCTAAAGGGTATACAAAAACTCTACAATCACACTCCAAGCACACGCCGGTTGAGCAATAATACGTCATCTTCCTTGTAAGACACCAAATTCCCTTTCAATATCTTCCAGGACTATTTTTTGGCGCCGTTTAAACAAAGCGTTTTTTGTAAACAAAAAAATGAAAGTGCTTGTGTAGAGGATCTACAGTTAGAATGTAATTTTCAATGCTTTCTACTATATCTAAAAATAGTGATAAGTTCATGTAATATCGACGTCTAAAATACTCGGCCGGAAATTCTAGGTAGTCACCAAAGTAATCCGCCATTAAACGTGCTTCAGCGATATCACGTTCACTATTGATGTTGATGTGTTGGAAAAGTGGCGGTGTATTTTAATGTAATACGTTATAGAGCAAATTAAGGAAATTACCTTTAGGAAAAAGTAATAGTCCAAAATAAGTTAAAGACGGATTAATTAAACACGAGAGTGATCCCGGTTCGTTGTACACGAAGAAATTGTGAATTTGAGACTTTCGTTTTGAATTGGTTTCGGTTTTTATCTAAATATCTTACAAATTAATTAGAAGTGCATAAACCGTTACCCTAAAATAAATCTAAAAAACGAAATTAAATCTATATTTTTATTTTTTAGAACTTTATTTATTTATTTTTTATTTAAACTAATTAATTTTACCACATTCAAATAAACAAAATTTATTTATAAAAGTAACTAATATTTTTATTCATTTAAAATTTTAAATTGTGACTAAAATAAAATAAACTTTTATTTATTAAAAGAAATATTAGAATTTTCTTTTATATTGAACGTTTTAAACTAAAAATGTAAAAAAAAAACCGTTTATATTAAAAGTGACAGTTCAAATTCAGACAGTATATTAAATTCCAAATTCAGTAATTAAACAAAAAGATAAGTTAGCCCAGTGGTTGAGGCTGTTGGTGTTGAACTGTGAGGTCATGGGTTCAAGTCCTGTTGAGGACAAATTTTTGCAATAATTATTTTGGAGATACTTATCCTCCACAATTCCAAACTCCAATGCACGACACAAGAATCTCAAAACAGTAAAAGCAATCTGAGATATACAGTTATAGATAATGGATAAAATCAACCATAAAAGTAGCAATAAGATCCTAAGCAAGAAAAACTAACACATCATTACAAATCTTCTATCATCGAATTAATATCAGCAAGCAGATAAAATGAATATCAGATCCATATTACCCTGATCTTATTTTACTTAATATGATACTAACATCAGCTATTTTTAAAACCAAAACCATCAGATAACGAATACTCGTTTAACAGATCCATCGTTTAAACAATCATCAACATCAGATCATATAATCCTATTGAATTAATGAACTTAAGCTATTAGAACATCACTAAACAGATTCATAGCATAAGAACCCGAAAACATTTAATCATAAACCCAATCTTATAACAACTTAAAATACACCAAAAGACACATTCAGAAATCCAAATAAACAGACTATTAGGAAAACAAAAAAAAAGATCACGCAGCAAATTCAAAATAGTAGTCTATAAATAACAGCTATTAAATCACACATTAACAGCAAGATAACCACGTTACACTATAATATCAATCAGCAGCCTAGAAAAATGCATAAAAGTTAATTAGTTCTTAACCTTAAATGATGGATCCGTTGATGAAGAAGGGAGCGCTGAGCTACCTTAGAACTAAAACAACACCATCTAAGAACCACGAACCAAAATCACCACGAAACACCAATATATTTCGAACCATGAACCAATAAATCGATAAATCGATTTATCAATACGAATCTTATATTTACCTCAATTCATCAATGAGATAAACTGGAACCAATCTTAGCTTATGTTACACTTAATAAGCTATTAAACAGCTGTAAGTCAACATTATATTATAATGATAAAATTAGCATAATAGGAACTAGAAAAGTAATTTAGAGAGCATAAAGAAATTAAAACAGGATTAATGCAAACTGAAACCAACATTTATTTATTAAAACTGAAAATCATTACAATTCAATACAAGATTTAAAAAGATAAAAACTCCTAAAAGTAATTTAACATTATAACAGTAGCTAAAGAAAGGGATAAAAATTACAAGATTTTTGGGGGTATTTATAGCTAAAGAAGAGGTGAGGGGGTGTTGGTGAGGAACGATTGTAGGTCCTTGGATGAGCATCCCCGTTCTCTCTCTCTATTCGATTTTTGATCATACGGCTGTAATATGCCCTCCTTCACTCGGATTTCCAGGGTGTCACTCCTTGTGTTAGTTTAGTGGTGAGGTGGCAGGAAATCATTGGATCTTTGGCAAGTTTTCAGTTAATCCACCAATCAAAGAGGGGTTGTGATGCAACCAAGTGCCACCCTGGCACTTGGTACTTGGAATATAGGTGTATCACACGCTCCCTTTCTTCCTTAATTATCTGATTCTCTCGCGTGGATAACACTTGCTTGCTTATTGGAGAAACCCCCAATTTTCTAGGGTTCATATACTGGGTGTGTTCTTCCCCAATATCCTTTCTCTCTCTCGACTATTTTTTATTTATTTCTTTGTGTTTCTTTTGACCAAATAGAATTGACCATAAAAGTTATATACTACATCCGTCACTTTTTACTCCTTTGGGCTTTACTTGGACTCTTGACCAACACAACTTAATCGTTGCATTTCTCTCATTTGGGCTTGATGGACCATATTTTGGCCAAATATAAAATACTCCAACCGTCTCTTTTATTTGTTGATGGGCTTGGACTTTTGGTTGGGCTTTCCAAAATCATTTATTTAATGTAACCATATTATTGGGCTTCCAGGCCCATTAAGCTTAAGTGGGACCCACTTGACTTTAAACTTTTGATAAATCCGCGAACGAAACGAACTTGACTTTTGGCTTTTGGTGAAATCTTCAATCTCGTGTTGGTTTTGCCGGGTTTTTTGTGAACTTGGTACCTACACATATGAAACAACAGAACATTGCACATACAAGGCCATATTCATATATTTTATGCATTTTAGGTTTGTTTAATGATATAAATGATATGAGTAATTACACTCATATCAAACTCCCCCTTGGTAAGTAATTGCCGTGTCCTCACGCAATGATAAAATAAAGCAACTAACTACACTTTTATTCAATTTTTGACACTTTATTTTGCAAAGACATAATGTATTGCTTTCATTATTAAAAAATAACTTTTAGGATCATAAAACTCGAATAGATTCATCGTCCCCGACTTTTCACTCTTTCTATGCCAAGTTTAAAAATAAGATCATTGTCAATCATAAGTCCCAATGTTAAGACCACTCATACAAGTAATTTGTGTTAAACTCAATCTCCTTTATTCCTAGTTGTATCTCTAGATTTTAAATTTTTTCATTCACCCAAAGGCTCATTTGTCTTATTTAATAATTATTAGTCTAAGATGAAGGTAAAAACGGTGTAAACCCAACACTTAAAACCTAACCTCGACCTCAAAAACCGTTGTCACTAAAGAAATCCCACATCAAGGATAACTTAACACGATTTTAGGAATAAATTCCTAGATCCGAAATTTGGCTAATAGGACTACTTAAAGAAATAATAATTCCTTCAAAGTCGATTTGACTTTATTAATGGAGTTAGCAACATTTACATGATACACCTTGAGGCTCTTTAAGATGTAAAAGTGCTCCTTATCTATGATCCACACCCTAAGGCTCCTTGGACATAAACAAGGGAATTGACAATCACCATTCCACCATAAGGCTCATAATGATGAAGCAATTTTTATTAAACACTTCACCATGCCATACACCCTAAGGCTCTAATGACAAGGCTAGTGCTACATGACTCCCACCTGAAGGCTCATAGAGAACATGTTTTTATTTATTCTTCTTTATTAATGATATATATAGTAAGCCAAATTCCGCAATCCCATGATCAAAAAGTCCATGACACTGACACCCTCAATGTGTTCTTACTTTAATTACAAGGGAAGAAAAAAAGGAGTTACGAGTTAAGATATTAAGCCAAAACCGCTAAAAACTTCATTTATTAAACAATTAAATATTCAAGCGTGAAAAATAAATACGAGGAGAAAGAATCAACACAAAATAACTTATAAAAGGAAGACTTAACCTCAAAACTTATGATCAACTCTATCATCTCTTGTTCTCCATATTGTAAAATCTCAAAGATGTGAGACTAATGGATACTTAACCAATTAAATCAAAGTTTTGGGTTTTCAAGTCATCTATATGATCTTGCATCTTCTTAGACTTTTTCAAGTTTAGAATTTGCGTTTTAAAGTTCCTTTGATAAATGACTTTCTAGGATCGATTATAGGAACTTGCGAAAAGTTCTTGTTCTTAAACCCGTATGAGTTAAGACTTTCGCATTTTAAAGTTCCCTATATAAAAGTATAGCAAAACTTGATTTAAGCATGTTAAGGAATGAGCTAAGGTAAAAACCATTCGAGTCAAAAACTATTCTTATTTTCACCAACGGAAAGCCTACATTTGTGTCAAAAACACTTATTATCTTTATTATTAAACACAAAGTTGCACTAAAAATTTAAAATTTTTATGAAAAATGAAAAAAATGATTACGTTTGAACACGACAAAAGCAATTGCAAGCGATTATGTCGATTGAATCCCCCATGCTAAAACCAAACATTGTCCTCAATGTTTCCTAGCTCAAAAGTAACACCCCCTTGCTAGAACACGAAGAGTCGAATGCAATAGTCCTAACATGGTAAGAGTACGCAAATCTATAAGCCGTTTATTAATTATGCTTTAAGATAAAACGTTATTCGATAAAAATCAAAGGATAAAAAATTCCCCATTTGACAATCAAAGTATAGAATCTCGAGCGGACCGGGCAAAAACCGAACACGAGAGTCTTTAATAATTAGGGTCACACCTAAGAATCACAACACAACAAAACACGAGCACGAGCTTGAAAAGATCAAGACTTTATTAGTGTTAGAAAATAGAAAGAAGATAGAATGTATGGGACTCCCCCACAAGGCACCTCGTTTTTGTTAACTGAGTCATGAGCTCGACTCGATCCCCGCATTCATTGGTCCTTAGGGAAAGTTTGGAGATCCGGAACAACCTCCGTAGGTATGTCCCCTCCAAAATAGTGCTTCACTCGATGACCATTCACTTTAAAGTTAGGCCCGTCTTTTTGAGCTAGCTCAACGGTGCCGTAAGGGAATACTTGTGAAATGGTGAATGGTCCGGACCAACGGGACTTTAGCTTGCCCGAGAAAATCTTAAGTCTAGAGTTGAATAAGAGGACTTGATCACCAACATTGAAAATGCGGTTTTTGATCTTAGAATCATGAATCCTCTTAGTCTTCTCTTTATAGATCAAAGAGTTCTCATAAGCTTGATCCCTTAATTCACTTAGTTCATTCAATTTAACCTTGCGATGATCACTCGCAGTCCTCAAATCGAAGTTACAATGTTTTAGAGCCCAATACGCCTTATGTTCGAGTTCAATTGGCAAGTGGCATGCCTTCCCGTAGACCAACCTAAATGGTGTACAACTAATGGGCATCTTATAAGCCGTACGGAAAGCCCACAATGCATCGTCCAATTTATACGACCATGAAGTGCGATTTTCTCCAATAGAATGCTCCAAAATCTACTTAAGAGCTCGGTTTGAAACCTCCACTTGACCACTCATTTGAGGGTGATAAGTCTTCGAAAGTCGAAGAGTGACACCATATTTCTTTAGAACTTTTTCAAATTGTTCATTACAAAAATGGGTCCCCCGATCGCTTATAATAGCCCGCGGAGTTCAAAACCTAGCAAAGAGTTGTTTCAAAAATTTCACCACAACTCGAGCATCATTAGTAGACAAAGCCTTAGCTTCAACCCATTTAGACAAATAGTCCACGGCTACGAGAATATACTTATTTCCTTTTGATGATGTAAATGGCCCCATAAAATCGATTCCCCATACGTCAAAGATTTCACAAACTTGAATTATGTTTTGGGGCATTTCATCCCTTTGTGAATTCTTTTCTTGACGTTGACAAGCATTACAAGTCTTGATCAATTCTTGGGCATCTTGATATAGGGAAGGCCAAAAGAAACCGGAATCAAAGACTTTTTTCGCGGTTGCGTTGGCACCATGATGTCCCCCGGTGGGTCCTTCATGACAAGCTTTAAGAATATCTTTAGCTTCTTTGCCAAACACACACCTACGAATCACTTGATCCGCGCACACTCAAAACAAATAGGGGTCGTCCCAAAAATAATAGGATATGTCCTTGAAAAATTTCCGTTTTTATTGGGACGACATACCCTTAATCACGAACTTCCCCGCATGGTAATTTGCGATGTCCGCAAACCATGGGGTACTATCATCACCACGAAAAGCAATCATACCAAGCGTCTCGAGAGGAAATGTTTCATTAATTTCCTTGTTCTCTCGATCGCTTTGGTGAGGATTCTCAAGTCTAGATAGATGATCGGCCGCAAGATTCTCGGCTCCTTTTTTGTCTAGAATTTTGACATTAAATTCTTGAAGAAGGAGAATCCACCGGAGCAATCTCGGCTTGGCATATTGTTTATTAAGAAGATATTTAATAGCCGAGTGGTCCGTCTACACTATGGTTTTAGACAAGACGAGGTATGGTCTAAACTTTTCGAAATCATAGACGACAGCAAGTAACTCCTTTTCCGTTGTAGTATACTTTGTTTGAGCATCCGTCATAGTCTTACTTGCATAGTGTATAGGCAAGAAATGTTTGCTCTTACGTTTCCCTAAAACCACACCTACCGCGTAATCACTAGCATCACACATTATTTCAAAAGGTAGATCCCAATTCGGAGCAACTAAAATTGGTGACTCGGTTAATTTCTTTTTAAGCATCTCAAAGGCTTTGATGCACTCATCCGAAAAGAGGAATGGAGTCTCTTTTTCCAAAAGATGGGCCATAGGCCGAGCTATCTTAGAGAAGTCTTGGATAAAACGTCTATAGAAGCCGACATGGCCGAGACAACTCCTAACTCCCTTAACGGTGGTGGGTGGAGGTAATTTGGCAATCACGTCGATTTTGGCCCTAACTACCTCAATACCGGCCTTAGAGATCTTATGTCCTAAAACAATGCCTTCTTTGCACATGAAATGGCATTTTTCATAGTTAAGCATGAGATTTGTTTCCTCACAACGTTGTAACATTCGTTCCAAGTTAGAGAGACATGAAGTGAAAGACTCCCCAAAAACCGAGAAATCGTCCATGAAGACTTCCATGGTTTTCTCAATCAAATCATGAAAAATGGCCACCATACACCTTTGGAACGTCCCCAGAGCATTGCATAACCCAAAAGGCATTCTACGATAAGCAAATGATCCATAAGGACAAGTGAATGTGGTCTTTTCTTGATCACGAGGGTCTATAAGAATTTGGAAATAGCCGGAAAATCCATCCAAAAAGCAATAGAATTCATTTCCCGCTAGTCTCTCTAACATTTGATCCATGAAAGGTAATGGAAAATGATCCTTCCTGGTGGCATCATTAAGTTTTCTATAGTCTATACAAACACGCTATCCGGTCACAAGTCTAGTAGGAGTCAATTCATTATCCTCACTAGTAACAACCATCATTCCTCCTTCTTTGGAACACAATGCACGGGGCTAACCCATGGGCTATCGGAGAGAGGGTAGATCATTTCGGCGTCTAGAAGTTTCATAACTTCCTTTTTTATCACCTCATGAATCTTTGGATTAACCCTTCTTTCATTTTGGATAGCGGGTTTATAATCTTCCTCCATCAAAACTTTATGAGTACAAAATTTTGTGTCAATACCCTTGATGTCGGAGATTTTCCATGCAATGGCCCGTTTATGTTTCTCTAAAACCTTAATAAGTTAATCCTTTTCATTATATTTCAATCCTTTTTCAATAATCACCGGTAACTTATCCGTTCCCTCAAGAAAAGCATACTCCAAATGAGTGGGAAGATCCTTAAGTTCTAATTCGGGTGCTTCTTCAAGAGAAGTTTTCACTTTTGTTTCATTTTCGTTCACAACTTTTAAGTCCATCGGAGGGAGTGAAAATGGGTCCACATTCAACAATTTTTCAATTAAAGCAATATCTCCCTCTGGATCAAAATTCTCACTATCAAACTCACTAGCATCGAATGGTGTACTAAGTTAATCATCAATTTCTTTATCGATCTTTGAACAAACATTATCCTCGAGCTCTTCTAGAACGAAGTCCCTTCCCTCAAATGGAGTGAGTGGAGGTGTAGCTAAAGAAATAATCGGATTCGATGAAGTGGGATTGCCACTTTTGGAAATATCCGAAAAACCAAGCATATCTTGCGAAACTTCTTCACTAGCAACATTAATCACATCGATTTAATTGACTGATTCCTCGTAGTACTTGGAAGAATATCTCGAGATATGACCAATATCAAACGTGATATATTCATCATCAACACGTAAACTCAATTTCCCCGCTTTCATATCAACTAAAGCACTATCCGTGTATAAAAACGGTCTTCCCAAAATAAGAGGTATTCGAGAATCATCCGGATAATCGCAAACCACAAAATCCATTGGAAAGACGAGTTTCCTTACTTTAACAAACACATCCTCAGCTATTCTTTTTGGAATTGCAACCGACCGGTTCGCTAGCTCGATAGTCATCTTAGTATGTGTAAGCTCGGGAAGTGATAACCTTTTCCACACGGAAAGAGGCATTAAATTAATGCTAGCGCCAAGATCAGCTAATGCTAAGCATTCTTCCATATTAGGGAAATCACATGGTATAAGAAACTTTCCCGGGTCTCCAAGCTTTTTGGGAAGCTTTTGTGTAAGAACCGCGGTATAATTAGCATCTAAAGATGTAGACACTTTAACCAATTTCCCTTTATCGTTCATCAACTTCTTGATCGTTGAAGCAAACTTAGGTATGTAAAGCAATGCGTCCGCGAAACTAACATTAATATCAAGTTGCTCAAACATTTTAAGAAACGTAGACATTTGAACATTTCATTTTTCGCGGAGCTTATCTTGGTTAAGTCTCGAAGGGTAGGCTAGTGTGGGTTTAGTCTTCGGAAGATCGGGTTCCGGAATAGGCAATTGGTCTACCTTTGGTGGAATAGGAATTTCCTTTTCTTTAACCACCTCGGGTTCTTGCTCCACTTCCCTCATCGGAGAGGTATCAACATGTGGAAGCAAAGGTCCGTTGATAGGTGTGAAAACACCCATCCTTTTACCACTTAATTCTGGCTAAAACGATACCAAAACGTGTATTTAATATCATTTGTTTGGAATTATGCGTGGTTTTTGTGTTTATTGTGTTTTCAGAGCCAACCGGATGGATATTGGAGAAAACATGGGATTTCACGGGATTTATCGAAGAAAAAGACTCAAGACGAAGTCTATTGTCCAAGAGATGCAAAAGATTTGAAGTCGATGGGCCTATTTGAAGATTTATCGAAGAAAAGGACCAAAGATGGAAGATTTACATATGTCAAAGGAACTCGAGTCTAAATAAATGAAGAAATATTAAGACGAGTTTAATTAATCCCGAGACGACATCGAGAAAGACAAATGAATTAAATCGAGTCGAGAAGAAAAAGAAAGAAGGAAGCACCACACATGCACTTCCCAACTCCCTATAAATACCCTCCTAATCACATTAGGAGGGGAGTTAGTTTTTAGTTAGCTTTCATTTTTTCACTTTTCTTTCTAGTTTTAGAGAGAGAAAGTTCTCAACTTTCTCTCACTAAGTTTTCATCTTTCTTTCTTTTAGTCTTTCAAGATTAAACCTTTTGTATTGTTGATTTCTTTAATCAAGTTTAAGTTAAGCTTTTAATCTTTCATCTACCTTTCTTTGATTTTAGTTTACTTTTGGTGCGAATTACATTTGATCCGTGTTGTTCTTAATGTTTTCGTGCTTAAAAGTTCATCTTTTTATGCTTACTTAAGTTTTCATACGAATAAGCTTTGAGATCGTTGTGCTTATTGGCTTATTTATATGTTTAGCTTATTTACTTTTTAAAAAGTTTTCTTAAAAAGTTCATCTTTTTATGGTTTGATTTAAAAGTTTGCTTATTTTAAGTTTAGATAAGTTGTTATTTGAGCTTATTTAGTCCTTTTCACTTTAGATTCGTTCAAGTTTTGGTGTTAGCTTAATCAAATAGCTTGGCTTATTTTCGAATCCCATTTAAATCGGAAAAGGTATAAACCCTTTTTCCGATTGGTACATTCCGACTGTGCATCCCCCCTTTATTCCGATCGTTTGATCGGAAAAGGGTTTTGGCTCTTTCTGATTTGCATCTCATTATTCCGATCTTATTGATCGGATTAGGGTTAGTCATTCCGACGGTGGTGTTTGTTGATATTCCGACTGAGGGTTTGTTAAACATTCCGATTGGATTCGTTTTGGACATTCCGATTTGACTAGTTTGGCAACATTCCGATTGGCACTTGTTTCCCATATTCCGATTGCACCAGTTACAACATTCCGATCTGATTCTTTTTCAGACATTCCGATTGCAGTCTCCTTGGCACATTCCGATCAGTCTTTCCGACCGTACATTCCGATCAAGTTCTGACTTGGTTTTCCGATTGTTTAAATTTCTTGTTTTTACAAAGTTTTCAAGTTTTAGATTTATTAAGTATTCAAGTATTTTTCTAATCTTGCCTTTAAGTTTTCAATCATTTATTTTTAACTTGTTATTTTAGTTTAATCTTTAAAACTCTTTTCACTCAACGACATTTACATTTATTTTCTATTAGTTTAAAATAGATAACAAACCAACCCCTTTTTAGTAACCAAGAACAAACTATTCCACTTTGAACCGTGATCAATTCGAGAAGATTCCGAGATTAAATCTGAACCCAATGAAAACAAGTGTATCAAATGGCGCCGCTGCCTCTCTTCTCGTTAAGATTAACAGTTTTTGTGAGAACTTGGATTTTGGGATCCGTTCACCGTGAACGTTACTTTTTCATAAAATTTTTTTTCAAAAAACCTAAAAAATATAAAATTTTCAAAAATCCTAAAAAGTAAAAAAAACATAAAAAAAAACCAAAAATATTTCTTGTTTGCTTTGTTAGTTCTTTTGCAGGTGCATGCGTACACGATCAACGTCTTATCAAGAGCCCGAGCCTCTCGAAGACTTAGACATGGCCGGTGTACACAACAACAATAACAATACACCTCAAAACAACAATAATAACAACAACAATGAACCTCTACCGGATAATCGCCCGATGATTGAACTTTTGCAAGCACATGTGGAGGACAACAATGATCCAATTGTCATACCCGCGATTGCAGCCAACAACTTTGAGCTCAAATCCGGCTTTATTCAGATGGTCTCTGCTCAACCATTCTTGGGGCGTACCATTGATGATCCGCATGACCACATCAAAAGGTTTTTACAACTCACGAATACGGTCAAATTCAATGGTGTTCCACAAGAGGTAATCCGTTTATAACTCTTTCCTTTATCCCTAGAGGGACAAGCCCGGCATTGGCTTGGGAAAGGAACTGCCACAAAGTATTCTGACGTGGACGGATTTGGAGACCAAATTTATCAACTACTTTTTCCCACCCTCTCGTACTATCGCTTTGCGGAATGAAATCATTAATTTTGAACAAAAGTACGATGAGTCTTTTAGTGAATCTTGGGACCGTTTTAAAGATCTTTTAAGAAAGTGCCCACAACATGGTTTTACCAAAGTGCACCAAATTAATACTTTTTATAATGGTTTAAGCATGAATGACCAAGATTCACTAAATAGTGCCTCGGGGGTAATATTTTGGTTAAGACTTCCAATGCTGCTTGGGATATTATTGAAAATAAGTCTCGTGTGCAAACCAAGAGTGTTCGGACCAATGCCGCTAGTGCTAGTACTAGTGACAACGACAAGCGACTTGACAAAATTACTACGCTTCTTGAATCACTTGTTACCCACACCGCTAACAACACCAACAACATCAATGCTAAAAACGCTCAAGTCAATGCTGTCAGCCAACCATGTGATATATGTGGGGTCCTTACTCTTACACCACTTGTACCGCCACCCAAGACTATCCTTCTGAGAATGTTAATGCAGCATACGGTACCTATCCTCCAGCCGCTTATCAAGCTCGTCCTCAAGGAGACCGCAACTTGCTTAGCTATCGCTCAAACAACTTTCTCTCACCGCCTGATTTTCCACCTAACAACCCAAACCAACAACAAAACCTCAATCGCCCTCCTCAACAACAACCTCGTGCACCATACCAACCACCTCACAAACAACCATATCCACCTCAAAGAAACAACCAAGTTTACCAACAACCTGCTTATCAACCACCCGCCTACAATGCTCCTCCCAACCAACCCACCGCATTACACCAAGATATTGAAACCTACATGAGGACTAATGATGTGATCGTGGACAATCTCCAGTGGGAAGTGCTCAACTTGAAAGCAGACATGGTGAAACAAGGAAATGATCTGAGAGCTGATATGAGAAACACTTTGGCAAGTCAAACGAATGACTTAAGGAACATGATGGCTAGTTTCTTCCAAGGTAATCAACCCTCTTCTTCGGGTACTCTTCCTAGTAACACCGTTGCGAATCCAAGAGGGGAGATGAAAGCAATCACCACTCGCAGTGGCAAAGGTACCAAGGAACCCGAGCTTCCTATACCTCCACCGGTGATTGTGACTAAGGAAAATGGGTCACCTGCTCCTATTCCTCAACCTTCTACTTCCCCAATTTCTCCACCTCTTACTTCTACCCCTCCTCCACCCAAGGATGTGAGTGATCCTATTCTCCCAAAGACTTCCTCTTCTTCCGAGATACCTTATCCATCAAGGTTGAGAAAAGAGAAGCTCAAAAGCAAGGACGATATTCAGGTTTCGAACTTTCTCAAAATGTTTAAACAATTGAATTTCAACATCTCCTTCGCTGAGGCTCTCGCTCACATGCCCAAATACGCGAAAATGTTCAAAGATCTTCTTAGCAACAAGGAGAAGCTTCTTGATATCGCTAACACCCAACTTAATGAGAATTGCTCTGCAGTGCTCTTAAGGAAATTGCCAACTAAACTTGGTGATCCGGGTCGTTTCTTAATCCCTTGCAACTTCCCGAGAGTAGAGAATTGCATGGCCCTAGCCGATCTAGGTGCCAGTATTAACTTAATGCCTTTAAGTGTTTGGAAGCAATTATCTCTCCCTGAGCTAGTCCCCACCAAAATGACTTTGGAATTAGCTAACCGTACGGTTGCTTATCCAGTGGGGATAGCCGAAGACGTCTTTGTAGGAGTCGACAAATTCACTTTTCCTGCCGATTTCGTCGTCGTCGACTACGATATGGACCCTCGTGTGCCATTAATCGTTGGACGCCCATTCTTGAGGACCGGTCGCACTCTCATCGATGTTGAAGCGGGTGAGCTTATCATGAGAGTGGGTGACGATAAAATCGTCTTCAACATGGGAAAGCTTTCTAAACAGCCTTATTCATACGAGAGTGTAATTGTATTGACGTTCTTGATGAGGCTTGTGAAGAACACTTCAAAGATGCTTGTAAAAGTATTCCTACCTCTCTTCTCAATGTTGAGACCGTTTCCTCTATTGATTCATCACTATCTCTATTTGGAGAAAGTGATTTCCTTTGGAAAGATTTGGAAGCTACCATGGGAGATGTGAACTTAGAACATGACGATTCTCCCACCGATTGGGATAAAGACATTCGTCTCATTGAGAACCTTCTCAAAGAGGACCTTATTTCTCCACCATCTCCCACGGCTATTGCTATTGATGAACCGAATTTAAATACGCATCCCATCGAAAATCCTCCGGATTTAGAACTTAAGGAGTTGCCGCCCCATCTCGAGTACGTGTTCCTTGAAGATAAGAAGAAGTCGCCCGTCATCATTGCTAAGGACTTGAAAGAAGAAGAGAAATCTCGCCTCATCGCCGTGCTTAAAGATCATAAGAAGGCAATTGCTTGGAAAATTTCCGATATCCGCGGAATTGATCCAAACTTTTGTACTCACAAGATTCTCATGGAAGATGACTTTAAACCCGCAATCCAGAGCCAAAGAAGGGTTAATCCTCGCATTCATGACGTCATCAAACAAGAGGTTATCAAACTTCTTGATGCCGGCCTGATTTACCCTATTTCGGATTCGCCTTGGGTAAGTCCCGTCCATTGTGTGCCCAAGAAGGGCGGAATAACCGTTGTTCCCAATGAACACAACGAGTTGATTCCCACTCGTCTCGTTACTGGGTGGATAGTTTGTATCGACTATTGCAAACTCAATGATGCCACGAGAAAAGACCATTTTCCTCTTCCTTTCATGGATCAAATGCTCGAGCGTCTAGCGGGTAATGACTATTACTGCTTCTTAGACGGTTTCTCCGGGTATTTTCAAATTCCCATCGATCCCAAAGACCAAGAGAAGACAACATTCACTTGTCCCTATGAAACATTTGCTTACAAACGCATGCCTTTTGGTTTATGCAATGCTCCTGGGACGTTCCAAAGGTGTATGATGGCTATCTTCCATGACATGGTTGAAGAAACTATGGAAGTATTCATGGATGATTTCTCGGTTTATGGCGATTCATTCTCTGCTTGCCTTGACAATTTAGAACGTATGCTTAAGCGGTGTGAAGACACTCGCCTTGTTCTTAATTGGGAAAAATGCCATTTCATGGTAAAAGAGGGCATCATGCTAGGACACAAGATCTCCAAAGCCGGTCTTGAAGTGGACCGTGCTAAAGTCGATGTTATTTCTAAGTTGCCTCCACCTTCAACCGTGAAGGGTGTGAGAAGTTTCCTCGGTCATGCGGGCTTCTACCGCCGCTTTATCAAATATTTTTCTAAAATCGCTCGCCCGATGACCCACCTATTGGAAAAAGATACTCCTTTTATCTTTTCCAATGAGTGTCTTGAAGCCTTCAACCTTCTTAAGGATAGCTAACTAAGGCACCCGTCTTGGTTACCCCTAATTGGGAGCTTCCCTTTGAGTTGATGTGCGATGCTAGCGACTTTGCTATTGGAGCGGTTCTGGGCCAAAGAGTGAACAAACACTTCCAACCGATCCACTATGCTAGCAAGACAATGACGGGGGCCCAATTGCATTACACGACAATCGAAAAAGAGCTTTTAGCTGTTGTCTATGCTTTTGAAAAATTTCGCCCCTATCTTGGCCTTTCCACCACAATCGTTTATACCGATCATTCCGCGTTGAAGTACTTGTTAACTAAATAAGATTCCAAACCAAGACTTCTTCGCTGGGTTTTGCTACTTCAAGAATTTAAAATCCAAATTCGTGATAAGAAGGGAGCTGAAAACCTAGCCGCGGATCATCTCAGTAGACTTGAGGATCCTTACCAAGGGGATCATCCGAACAAAGAGATCAATGACTCTTTTCCCCTGGAGACCTTAATGTCTATCAACTCGACTTCTGATGAAACCCCGTGGTTTGCGGACATTGCAAACTACTTGGCGGGTGGAATTATCGTCGACGGGTTAACATCCCAACAAAAGAAGAAGTTCTTCAAAGACATTAAGACTTACTTTTGGGATGACCCGTATCTATTCAAACAATGTGCTGATTTGATTACTCTCCGATGTGTTGATGGACCAGCCACTTTAGATATTCTTGAAGCTTGCCACAAAGGACCCACCGGTGGTCACTTTGGTCCCAACTACACCGCCAAAAAAGTGTTTGACTCGGGATTTTATTGGCCCACCATTTATCGTGATGCTCACGAGATGGTTAAACATTGTGATGCTTGCCAAAAACAAGGCAAGATCACACATAAGGACGAGATGCCTCAGAATTTCATTCAAGAATGTGAAATCTTTGATGTTTGGGGTATCGACTTTATGGGGCCATTCCCTTCATCTAAAGGAAACAAATACATCCTTGTTGCCGTTGACTACGTTTCTAAATGGGTTGAAGCCAAAGCTTTACCCACTAATGACGCAAGGGTGGTTTGTAACTTTTTGAAATCGCTGTTCGCTAGATTCGGTGTGCCTCGTGCCATTATTAGTGATCACGGGACTCATTTTTGCAATGACCAATTCGAAAGAGTCATGGCTAAGTATGGTGTAAATCATCGTCTTTCCACCGCATACCACCAACAAACTAATGGCCAGGCTGAAATCTCTAACCGAGGATTAAAGCGAATTCTTGATAGAACCGTGGGAGAGCATCGTGCCTCATGGGCCGATAAACTTGATGATGCTCTGTGGGCTTTACGTACCGCATACAAGACTCCAATTGGTTGTACACCATATCGTCTCGTGTACGGGAAAGCATGCCACCTCCCCATTGAGTTGGAGCACAAGGCTTACTGGGCCTTGAAGTGGGCTAATTTTGATATCAACAAAGCCGGTGACCTACGCAAGATCCAACACAATGAGCTGAATGAACTCCGGAATGAGGCTTATGAAAATTCTTTGATCTATAAGGAAAAGACTAAGCTCATTTACGACTCTAAGATTAAAAACCGAGAGTTCCAAGTTGGAGACAAAGTTTTACTCTTTAACTCTCGGTTGAAAATCTTTTCGGGCAAGCTGCAATCTCATTGGTCCGGCCCATTCACCATTGCCCAAATTTTTCCATATGGTACTCTCGAGCTCGCTCAACCTAATGGACCTAATTTTAAGGTGAATGGCCAACGAGTGAAGTTGTACTTTGGTGAGGACATCTCTCATGAGATGATTCCATCCCTCACCACGTTTCCCATGAACTAATTTTGGGTCGAGTCAGGCTCGTGACTCGGTTATCAAAAACAAGCGCTCCTCGGGAGGCAACCCGAGTATCTATCCTTTTCCGTTTTAACCTCCTAAGTGTAGGGGGACCTCTATAGGTGTTTGTGTTTGTGTGGTGATGTGATTACAGGGATGAATGCACTTTTGGAACCTTTGAAGAACCGTGCTCCCATGTTATCCGAAATCCGGTTCTATCTCTCAACTATCGTGATTCAATTTTCTTCATACTCACATTTAAAAATGATCACGTTAGTCGTCTCTTCCTTAGCTTGATTTAACCAATGTGCACAATGTCATAAGTGTAGGGGAGACTTTTCCCACATGCTTAAACATTGAGGACAATGTTTATCTTAAGTGTAGGGGGGACTTCTATCGAAGTTTTAAGTGGACTTTTCCATTAAAATGCCTTCATTTAACCGGAAAATCATCTTTTTCAGCATTTTTCAAATTTTTAATTAACTTTGGCCATTTAGTCGTAATTTTTAAATTTTTATCGTTGCTTTCATATGTATATATCCCGCAATAAAGTCAAAAATATTCATAAAGTGGTGTAGCTAGTTTTGAAGTCTTTGACATATTAGGCCCGTTGCTATTATTTTGACTCAACCCGAATAGACTTATCCAAGTTTATTCTAGCTAGTATCCTTAACCATGTAGACCTTAATTGGTTTATTAGGCTAAGCATCCATGAGTCTCATTACTTGAGATTTTAAATTGTGGAGAACGAGAAATGATAGAGTCAATTATAAGTCGGTATTCTTGCACAAGCTCACTTGGTGTAATTATTTTCCTATTCTCCCATCACTTGCTAATAAATTATCTGCAATAAGTAAGGTCGTACGATTTAAAAAGTTACTTAGCTTCTAGCCCAAGATCGTTTAAAGTTGCTCGGTAATGATAAGAGTTCATAGCCAAGGCATAACTTATGAAGCAGGGCGCGAAGATTGGCGAGTCCGAAAAGGCCCTAACAAGGCATGAGGATTCAATCTTATTGCTAAAGATCCAAGGTGATGTGAAAAGCATTATTCCCAAAATCAATATGAAGGATCAAGACTCACTACGAAAAGCAATCAAGTCCCGTAAAGATCATGGAGAAGTCTATCCGAAAAGACCCTAACAAGGTATGAGGATAAATAGATCCAAGTCCGAAAAAGAGGCGGATCGTTGTATCTCAAAATCCCAATTAGAGATTGAAGAAATAATCATGAAGTCGTGGTCAACAAAGTTGGAGTACCCCTCAAAAGTCTCCAAGTGAAGAAACTCTATCACGAAGAGAAGACCATTATATCAAGAACGTCTCTCAAGATATGAAGTATGAAGTACATGCCAAATATCGGTCCGAGAAAGGTCTCAAATCGTGAACCGAGTTATGCCAAGGTATGAACTTTTTGATATCCCGAGAAGCAGTTTTAAGAGATTTTGTCCTTTAGCTAACTATTGATCAAATCGTCCTACTTTGCTTTCAACCTAAATAAACTATCGAAATAAGTCCAAAAATGCATCTTCATGATCATTCTAAGACAAAAATAAAATATAAGAGATACACCTAGGAATAAGGGAGTTTAAGCATATAATTAAGCCATGTGTGTAAGTGTTTGTTTTGCTAACTTATAATAACAATGATCTCGTTTTTAAGCTTAGTTTGGGGAACGTGAAACTTGAGGGTGATAAATGTTCGCAGCACCAAAGCCCTAATGTAAAACCTTGATCTCTTTGCAAGTTATTTCCATATAGCTATTTTCAAGTGAAAATGGTTTTCTATCCTTTTGTTTACTTTAAAGATTTTAATTTCTCTTAGTACTTTAATTTTTGTTTAGTAGTATTTTAATAAGGCCAAGGTTGATTGATTATGAGAAAAGTGTAAAATTGCTTTATCACTAAGCATTGCATGAGGGCATGGAAATGGTTAAGTGTAGGGGATTTGATAGGTGTGAAAACACCCATCCTTTTACCACTTAATTCTGGCTAAAACGAGACCAAAACGCGTATTTAATATCATTTGTTTGGAATTATGCGTGGTTTTTGTGTTTATTGTGTTTTCAGAGCCAACCGTATGGATATTGGAAAACATGGGATTGCACGGGATTTATCGAAGAAAAAGACTCAAGACGAAGTCTATTTTCCAAGAGATGGAAAAGATTTGAAGTCGATGGGCCTATTTGAAGATTTATCGAAGAAAAGAACCAAATATGGAAGATTTACATATGTCAAAGGAACTCGAGTCTAAATAAATGAAGAAATATTAAGACGAGTTTAATTAATCCCGAGACGACATCGAGAAAGACAAATGAATTAAATCGAGTCGAGAAGAAAAAGAAAGAAGGAAGCACCACACATGCACTTCCCAACTCCCTATGAATACCCTCCTAATCACATTAGGAGGGGAGTTAGTTTTTAGTTAGCTTTCATTTTTTCACTTTTCTTTCTAGTTTTAGAGAGAGAAAGTTCTCAACTTTCTCTCACTAATTTTTCATCTTTCTTTCTTTTAATCTTTCATTAAACCTTTTGTATTGTTGATTTCATTAATCAAGTTTAAGTTAAGCTTTTAATCTTTCATCTCTTTCTACCTTTCTTTGATTTTAGTTTACTTTTGGTGCGAATTACATTTGATCCGTGTTGTTCTTAATGTTTTCGTGCTTAAAAGTTCATCTTTTTATGCTTACTTAAGTTTTCATACGAATAAGCTTTGAGATCGTTGTGCTTATTGGCTTATTCATATGTTTAGCTTATTTACTTTTTAAAAAGTTTTCTTAAAAAGTTCATCTTTTTATGGTTTGATTTAAAAGTTTGCTTATTTTAAGTTTAGATAAGTTGTTATTTAAGCTTATTTAGTCCTTTTCACTTTAGATTCGTTCAAGTTTTGGTGTTAGCTTAATCAAATAGCTTATCACCTTGGTTTATTTTCGAATCCCATTTAAATCGGAAAAGGTATAAACCCTTTTTCGATTGGTACATTCCGACTGTGCATCCCCCCTTTATTCCGATCGTTTGATCGGAAAAGGGTTTTGGCTCTTTCCGATTTGCATCTCATTATTCCGATCTTATTGATTGGATTAGGGTTAGTCATTCCGACGGTGGTGTTTGTTGATATTCCGACTGAGGGTTTGTTAAACATTCCGATTGGATTCGTTTTGGACATTCCGATTTGACTAGTTTGGCAACATTCCGATTGGCACTTGTTTCCCATATTCCGATTGCACCAGTTACAACATTCCGATCTGATTATTTTTCAGACATTCCGATTGCAGTCTCCTTGGCACATTCCGATCAGTCTTTCCGACCGTACATTCCGATCAAGTTCTGACTTGGTTTTCCGATTGTTTAAATTTCTTGTTTTTACAAAGTTTTCAAGTTTTAGATTTATTAAGTATTCAAGTATTTTTCTAATCTTGCCTTTAAGTTTTCAAGCATTTATTTTTAACTTGTTATTTTAGTTTAATCTTTAAAACTCTTTTCACTCAACGACATTTACATTTATTTTCTATTAGTTTAAAATAGATAACAAACCAACCCATTTTTAGTAACCAAGAACAAACTATTCCACTTTGAACCGTGATCAATTCGAGAAGATTCCGAGATTAAAGCCTTACCACTACGTGTGGTAATATCTTTCATCTCACCCTTCGGGTTTGGAATGGTATTGCTAGGTAAGCCACCCAAAGAAGAGGAAGGTTTGTTCATTATTGCTTCAAACATCGAAAGAATTTTGTTCTCAAACTTAGCTTGATTTCCCTTAATACGGCTTTGGTTTTGCTCTAAACGAGTTTGATTAAGCTCAATCTTGTTATTTTTCCCTTTGATCGTATTTTGAAAATCGAGTTTTAAAGTGTTCATTTGTCCTTGAAGATTATTTTGAAAATCTTTCAAATTTGCCTCATTCATTTTGATATAGCTTGACAATTCATTTTGATTATTGTTTTGAAATCCTTGATTGTTTTGATTGCCATGAAATCCATTTCCTTAATTAAAATTCCCTTGGTTTCCACGGTTAAAATTATTCCCATTGTTTCCATTGTTGTATCTATTTTGAACCGGTGGAAAACCAGGTGGAGCCACATGGTTTTGACGAGGAGCTTGACCGTTAGGGCAGTAAGTTCCCGTCGCCGCAAAAGCACTAGCTTGATCAAACCCCGTGGTTGAACAAGCATAATTCGGATGTGCTCCACCACATAATACACAAAAATTCTCAACTATATTAATCGATCCATGAGGATTCTTCCTAATCTCATTCAAAATCGTGTCAATCTTAGAGTCCAATCTAGCAATCTCGGTATTAGATGAATTCACATTAGAAACAACCGGTGTGTTCCGTGAATATTGAACTCTAGATTTATTCTCAATGATACCCCACGCGTCTCTCGGAGTTTTTCTTAAAAGATTACCACCCGCGGCGGCGTTTGAAGAATCTTGTTCAACAATATTAAGTCCATTATAAAAAGTATTTATTTGGTGTAACTCCGTGAAACCGTGGTGTGGACATTGTCTCAACAAATCCTTAAACCTTTCCCAAGCATATCCAAATGATTCATGCACTTTTTGTTCAAATCTAGTTATTTCATTCTTAAAGTGAGCTGTTTTAGATGGAGGAAAGAAGTAATTAATGAACTTAGACACTAAATCGTCCCATGTCAAAATCGAACCCGGTAGTTCCTTTTCATACCAACGCTTAGCGTTTCCCTCGAGCGAGTACGAAAAAGGCATGAGCTTAATCGCGTCATTCGGCACATCTCTAAACTTGAGAGTCGAGGTGATACGAAGAAAATTCTGAATGTGAGAATGCGGGTAATCCGTCTCATTGCCTCGAATATGGTCAGCACGAATGAATGATAAAAGACCCGTCTTAATCTCATAATGATCCGCCAAAATAGCCGGCACAACGATTGCTTCCTCGTACCCTTCGGTAGGTGCACGGAGCAATTCCTCCATTTTTCGGTTATCGGCCATATTAACAACAATAGGTGGAAGCTCGGGTTCCACTACTCGTTGTTGACGATTTCTATTTCTACGAGGAATGTTTTCAAGTCTATCGTGATTAATCAAAAGTTGATTAGAACGTAATTCATAAACCAAAGTGACGAGAATTTAGAGGGTTGGAGAAAAGAAAATAGATTAGAAGAAGATTAATTTTGGTATTTTATATTGTTCAATCAAAGATTGATAAAAAACAAGGAGTAAGGATAATTACTATGGAAGTAAACTACCCTCATTCGACTTTGGAACGTAGGTGAAAACCTAAACGTCTCAAGGTGCAATAAGTAAACAACGACAAAAATAAGGTTTATTACTACTTGAGTTGGCAAACCAATAATCGGTCGTCCCTCTCAATATACGCACAAGCAAGCGGGGAAACGAGATGGCACAAAGCACTTAAAAACCTTTTTCCTTAGACGATATTTTATAGCTCGTCGCCTTTACACCCACCTTATAGTTTGTATAAATCGAGTTCAAACTTTTTATTAGTATTTATCTATTTTGCCTTTATTTTTTTTATTTTGGATTCGAATACAATAGCTAGGTGATGAAATCTCAACTAAGGTTTGTGTTCTCACGCATTTGAAGGTAGGTGAATTTATTGTTCTACATAGTATAATATTTTAACAACAAAAAACACGAAAAACGATATTTATTTTATATATATATAAATAACAAAACTTTCCGAGGACGGAAAGGGTCTTCAAATCAACGATCAACAAATCGCCAAGAAAGAATCGTACACAATTTCCCCCGCAGTCCCGGCGCCCAAATTTTTTAATGTGTGGGAAAAGTGTTGGTGTATTTTAATGTAATATGTTATAGAGCAAATTAAGAAAATTACCTTTAGGAAAAAGTAATAGTCCAAAATAAGCTAAAGACGGATTAATTAAACACGAGAGTGATCCCGGTTCGTTGTACACGAAGAAATTGTAATTTGAGACTTTCGTTTTGAATTGGGCAAACAATTTGAATTGGATTCAGTTTTTATCTAAATATCTTACAAATTAATTAAAAGTGCATGAACCGTTACCCTAAAATAAATCTAAAAAACGAAATTAAATCTATATATTTATTTTTTAGAACTTTATTTATTTATTGTTTATTTAAACTAATTAATTTTACCACATTAATAACTGATTTTTTTTACTTAATTAAAAATTTTCTTGTGTGTCTATTCGAATTGATTACTGGTTAAACATGCGACTCAGTCGTCTTTTGGTGAAAAGAAAATGATTTGTCGTTGTTGTAAAATAAATGTTCAAAACTTTAAAGTAAATGGTGCGAAATTAAAACTTTAAAAGGTAAATTAATTAAATTAAAAAAATTAAAGCTCGGCGAAAAGTAAATTTGACAATGTAATAAAAATGCAAACTTGAAATCTAAAATAAAGAAAAACAATAAAATAACACTAAATAAAAATGGCGAAAAAATAAATGCTTGAAAATAAAACAGGGAATAAACAAAACCTGAGTCGGAATCCAAGATCCTGTCACAATCCGGAATACCAAAACTTACTCACTATCCGGAATATCAATAATGGTTCTTATCCGGAATCATGTTATGTGGCACATTCGGAATGTTAGTGAACCCTCTTATCCGGAATCCTTGTGCTTAGGGTTATCCGGAATTGACGAGATGCAACTATCCGGAATAAGTGATTTAGCACTTATCCGGAATCCACACTAAACCTTTATCTGGAATTCCCACAATTGCTTCTTATCCGGAATATCCTTCACATGCTAATCCGGAATCCTGATTTTGGCCACTATCCGGAATCACAACTCCTAACCGTTATCCGGAATCACAATTTCTTCGTTATATCCGGAATCCTTGTTCGAAGCCTTATCCGGAATTCACCTTATAATGCTTATCCGGAATATTTTGTCTAGCAGCTGTTCGGAATTGGGATTTCGAATGCTTATCCGGAAAAAGAGGTTATTACCTCTTATCCGGAATGTGAACTAGAGGTTATATCCGGAATATGAGTTGTTTGCTGGTTATACGGAATACAAGGGTTTTATATAAACCCAGATAACAATAAAATGCAATTAAGATAAGAACCAAAAATAAGCTAAAATCAAATAAGCATTTAACTAAAAACTTAACCAAAATATTTTTAAGAAAAACTAAATAAGCCAAAATTTAAAAAATTTTAAAAACACTAAATAAAAAAATATTTAAAAACAACTTTTTATAAAAATTAACTAATAAGCACTTAATTAAAATTAAGAAAAGCACACAATAAGCTATAAAATCAATAAGCTAACACAATCATAAACATAAAAACATAACAAACTATCGAATAAGCATGACAATAACCACATAAACATAAAGATTAAGCAAAACAAGAAAGGCAGAATGAGAGATTAATAACAAAAACTTGATTAAAATTAAGATTCAACAATTAAAAGTAAAAGCAAGAATTAAAGAGCTTACAAATTAAATGTGCAAGACAAGGAAATTAAATGAAAATTAAGTAAATGACATGAAATTAAATGTGGAAGAGCTATTTTGTCAAGATAGTCAACACCTCCTAATGTGTCATTAGGAGGGTATTTATAGGTGATTAAGGAGGTTAACATGTGTTGCTCCTTTCTTTCTTCTCTCGTCTTTTCGTCTTCTAAATTCTTTCGACTTTTTCGACTATGTCTCGGGATTAATTGAACTCGTCTTATAATTTCTTCATTTATTAGACTTGAGTTCTTCGACTTCATTAAACTTCCGTCTTTAGACTTTTTCTTCGATAAATCTTCAGAATAGGCCTTGGACTTCCGTTCTTTTTGCACTCTTGATCTTTCAACTTCGTCTTTTGTCTTTTTCTTCGATAAAAGCCCGTGAAAGCCCGTGTTTTCTTTCCTTTTCACATTTTGATCCTAAATCACAACAAAAACACAAACCACGCATTATTCTGACATTTACGACATAAAATACACGTTTTGGCTTGGTTAATATTATAATTAAGTGGTAAAAGGATAAGTGTTTTCACACTTATTAAATCCCTTACACTTGACCATTGCAATGTCCTCATGCAATGCATTAATTACAAAGCAAAATTTACATTTTTCATCATAATCAATCCACCTTGGCCTTTATAAAGAGATAGAAAATTACAAAATATTTAAAGGAAGAAAAACAAGTAAAAATATCAAAGACTTACCTTAGGGTTTTGGAGTGTCATGAATGTTTATCACCCTCAAGTTTCACGTTCCCCATACCAAGCTTAAAAACGAGATCATTGTTATTATAAGTTAGCAAACTATAACAAACTCATGTGGGCCAATTATTTACTTAGACTCCCTTATTCCTAGGTGTATCTCTTATATTTTATTGTTGTCTCGAATGATCACGAGGATGCATTGTTGACTTCTTTTGATAGTTATTTAGGCTGAAAATAAAGTGGGACGATTTAATCAATAGTTAGCTAAAGGACAAAATCTTTTAAAACTGTTTCTCGGGACCTCATAAAGTTCATATCTTGGCATAACTCGCTTCACGATTTGAGACATTTCTCAGACCGATATTTGGCATTGACTTCATACTTCAAATCTTGAGAGACGTTCATGAAAGAATGGACTTCTCTTTATAATAGGAATTTCTTCACTTGAACTCTTTGAGAGATTCTTCATATTTGGACCACGACTTCTTCATTTTTCTCCAATCTTTATTTGGGATTTTGATATACAACGACCCGCCTCTTTTTAGGACTTGGATCTGTGGATTTGCTATTATCTAATCCGGTGGTCTAGGTGGGTGGTGGAAGGTGGTAGCCATTTTTGAGAGAGAAAGAAGAGAGGTTGTGTGTTAAAGATAAAGAAAATGTGTATTGAAATGAAAAGATGAAAATGAAACACAAGCAACACCCCTCCTTGGAAGCCTAGGAGGGGTATATATAGCCACACACCAAACACTTAACTATACATTGAACCTAGTCTTGTCTAAGTGTGTGTGACTATTTTAACTAATGGGAATTCTTAAATGTCGTCACATAAACTGAATTTCCAACAATCTTCCCCCATGGGACGACGTGTAGAATTCCTTACAATATTTTTCCTAACAAGTACATAATGATTAAGAACAAGAGCTTTCATGAAGCGTCCAATGCTGATGATGTCTTCTGAGGCCTTTGACTTCAAAACGACTCATCTTTAAAGTAACTTGTAGTAGAAATACTGTAACGGCACGAGCTAGGTAATCCATATACTTCTGGTTAAGTAGAAGCTTCTGAATTAACTTCCCCCTAATTCATGCCACATAAACTTGATGTAGAAGCTTTTAAATAGCTTCCCCCTAAACCGACAATCCTCGTAAGCAACTTCAAAGCTTTCAATAAATCTTAGAATGATTAATCGCACAGCGGAATCTAACAAGCAAATCCCATCATATAAAATGATAACGTTGCTAAGAGGGATTGAAAGCTTGGGGCACACCAAGTAGATCAACAACTTCTCTTCTCACGTTTGAGTAATTCTTCTGAATTTTTCTTCCCCCTGAGAGTTCAAGTTATGCATACTAGAAAGAATCAAGACATTTCTTCCCCCACATAGTTGAAGAAAATAAACCAATCCCAAGTATGAAGCTCAAATACTGAAGTAGACACTTTATCACATTCATGAATTTGACATCATAACACCAAAGTCAATTAAGTCCCAGAAATGCACATATCTTCTTCCGGAGATGCACCAGAGTCAATTAAGTCCCGGGAACGCATATCTCTCCATATAGGATAATGATGATGAATAACTGCAACAACCAAACAATTAAACATCGAATCAGTAGTGTACCGTTTAGAGATTGATAACGCCACGAGTTAAAACACTGGTTTTCTCTGCGGCTATGACAAATGTCATCCCGGAATGTCTTCAAATCAAAAGAAGGTATGAAGTTCATCACGTGTACTCGTTGTGCGTTCAATGTGTCTTCTTCTTCCCCCTTGATCGTTTCGAAACTCGGAACCATCAATAAATCGTACGCACATGTACCTGAAATCTTGTGAGAATAATAAATAAGCTGAATTATATATTTTGTGAGAATCAGCTGTTGATCGAAATTCTCAACTCATAAACTCTCCACGGCTATCTTTACCAACCCACTTGAAAGCAATTTGAAGTGACCACTGATTGAATGAACCATATACATCAAACGTGAAACTAAATAAAAATTCTTCGATCGTGTGACTTAAGCTTGCACTATTGTTGAATGAAGAACGGTGGAGAAATCTCTAAGTACTCAATGCATCACTGAAGAAGTCTATAAGCACAACACCTCTTGAAATTATCCACGTCGACTAAGCGCGTGACACTGAGTACAACAATGTAACCCCTTTAAGTGATAGTTATCCGATTCATCAACCAACCACCCCGAACCCGAAAACTAGATAAACAAGTCTTCATTCTAAGATTAAGCACGAGCAAGTTATCTTTGAAAGATAAAATAAGTTCACGCCTTCGAAAAATCCGTCTCCAACTTCGAATAATTAATACCCGATCAAACGAATCCGTAGCCACTAAAAAATCGCCAAATTTTTCTTCGTCTCGTCAAATAAATTTCGTCATTTAGTCACGTCTTTTTGTCACTTTGTCTCATCACTTTTGTCTCGGCACTTTGTAACGTTTTTAAAATTGTAAGCCACAAATATAACTTGTACAACATAATACAAAATTTTAACTTAAATGAAACATTAAAGTTAAAAAATTCGTATGAAATGTTCATTTTGTTGACAAGTGATGTGTCCAACCCAATTTTTGGATAACTGAAAAGTGTTGGCCCATCAAATGAATGCAAAAATTGGAGTAATGGGAAACGTGTCAAACTAGGCAGACACACGTCTCAACCCAGTCCAACAAGTGGGATTAAATAACACCTAACCCTAAACACACACTCCATTTAAACCTAATCCTCACCACCTCGTTTAATCCGCCCCCACTCTCCTCTCATCCCCTCTACAACAACTTTTTTTACTCCCCCCCCCATCACCAGATCAAATACATCTCCCAACCAAATAACCTCCATCAATTTTTCAATCAATCAACAATATATATCATCATCCCATCTGCTAAACTCGTTTTTCCTAGCAATGGTTGTTGCATAAACCAACGAAACCATTTCTTATCAAACGAAACCATTCAACCGTTTTGTTTGTTGCATAAACCAACGAAGCTTCATCTTCAAAGGATAAGCTAAACCCACGAAGATATTAAAACCGACTTCAAGATCTTGATGATCTCGGGTAGGTTTATGATTTGCATGCGTGATTTTTGCACTCGAAAATGAGAAAGATTATAACAAAAAAATGTTATCAATCTTCTATAATTTTCGTAAATAAAAAATGGGTAATCCAAACACAGATCTATGAAGAAAACAGTTTTCGAGAAATAGATCTTTTAGAGATCCTTAATCGAATCAAAATAAACTGAGATCTTTCTTATGTTTTCTGATTTTTATGATGTTTGAGTCTGATTGATGTATAGATGGGATTAGGAGACGAAGGGCTAGGATTAGATTGATGGTGTTGTGGAGTTATAAGGGTGGTGTATTGATATTGGTTTGGTCAAATCTTGGTCTTTGCAAATTTTTAATTACTGGTCAGTCTTGTTTAACTGGTTTTGTTAAACTGGTCAAAAACAAGTCATCGCAATGATTAACATGAGTCTATCGCAAAGTTTTTGAACTGCCATCGGAATGATTTCTAAAACCTATCGCAAAGTCAACTTTTAAACCCATCACAATGTTTAAACTACCATCGCAATGTTTTAAAAACTTAAAGCCATCGCAATGTCTACATGGGTCTTTCATCGCAATCCTTTCTGTAAATCTGTCCATCGAAATGTCTCCTCTACACCCCATCGGAATGCATCCGTCTGAATGTGTCCCATCGGAATGCGTTCCATCGGAATGCATCAAATGTATTCCATCAGAATATTCGATCGCAATGTAGAAACCAATGGTTTTTGCGATCGCAATATTCCGATCTGACTGTAGATCTGAAATCTTATCGTACTATTTCCGATTTTTTTTTGGGATCATGCATCTTCTGAATCTGGGTTTTCTGGGTTAACATCTTATCTTCAAGAAAATAAAATACTAGAAAAACAGTACTTATAAAAATGGACTAGAACAGTGAAAATGATAACCCATGGACAAAATATGACCAGATCTAATATATGGATATTAGAACAGTGAAAATGAAACAACTTTTGGGGTTTACTTGGGACTGATTATACTGTGACCAGAAAAATGACAACTTTTGAACCATAAAAGATAATGAAATCGATATGATTCATAACCATGTGACCAAAATGTATCCATGAGACAAAAGAATGAAAACATTAAACCACCGTGACAAAAAGTAACAAACTGGACAAAAAATGATAGAACGAGACAAAAAAAAAAATTTAGACCACCAAATCGAAAACAATAAACCCGATCCAAGGATGAAACCGAGGCCCTGATGCCAATTGTGGATTTGCTTTTATCTAATCCGGTGGTCTAGGTGGGTGGTGGAAGGTGGTAGCCATTGTTGAGAGAGAGAGAGAGAAGAGAGGTTGTGTGTTAAAGATAAAGAAAATGTGTATTGAAATGAAAAGATGAAAATGAAACACAAGCAACACCCCACCTTGGAAGCCTAGGAGGGGTATATATAGCCACACACCAAACACTTAACTATACATTGAACCTAGTCTAGTCTAAGCGTGTGTGACTATGATAACTAGTGGGAATTCTCAAATGTCGTCACATAAAGTGAATTTCCAACAGGATCTATTTATCCTCATACCTTGTTAGGGCCTTTTTGGATAGACTTTCAAAACCCAAAAATTTGGTTGTATTTTATTCTATCATTCTAGATATAACCTAAAGTTTAAATAATAAGCATTTATATTAAAACCTTACGTTATAAGTTGGATTCAGATTCTCTAAATCACTTAATATTTTTTAAGTGTGGTTTTGAATTAAATTTGATAAAAACATGCAACTTTTGGTAATAGAAGAATAATAACCTTTTATAAATTACGTTTAAAAGACTAGATATTTTAAGACAATATTAATTGTGGTTTGACAGTTAGAAAAATTCATTTGAAAAACATTCATATAGTCAAAAGCAAAGTTGTCAATATTATTATTCCTTACATCCCGTATTTTTTGGAGTAATAGTTGATTCGGTCATTATAATGTAGTCAACTTCCGCTTTGAGATCCGTTTTTCTCGCTCATTCATAAGCTAGTAATATGAGTTATATAGTCCTAAACTTCATTCTATGATTATAAAAAATAGAATCCCTAAAACCTTCAAATATAGTATGAGATCACCAGGATGCTCTTAGGATTCTGAGAGCACGTGCATTTGGATGGAAGCCATACAGACTTCTTACTTTATGCACTTCTCACGTTATTCTGCTTATTTGGACATTGTTTAGTCTTTTCCTTCAGTATTTACTGCTTATGTTTTGAGCTTATGTTTGGATTACCGATGTTTGAATCCGGTATTTTCTTTAGGGTCAGTTAATGTTCTAGGACATTTACCTTATGCTTTGATGACACGCCATAAATACACGTAACGGTCCACTTATCCAAGTGGGGTGTTACAATTATGGTATCAGAGCTATAGGTTCGACCTGGAGGCTCTAAAACTTGACCTGTGACTAGTGGGTAGTCACCAGGAACTTCTCAGATTTTGGCGTTGGTTATCTTTCATATTTCTCATGCATTATCAGTCCGTTTTCTTCATTTATGAGTCAGTTTTTTTAAATTCTTTTGACTAAGTAAAAGGTTGGTATAGGACTGGCCATATTTAGTCGCATGTGCCTTTCTGCGAATTTTGTTTTGGTGAACCGACCCATAGGCGTTCACCCTTGCCCGTTCAGATTTAGTATTGGTGAACCGACCCATAGGCGTTCACCCTTACTCAAGACAGATTCATGTTTTCAGTCGATTATTAGGTGAACTGGCCCATATGCGTTCACCATTTCTCAGGTCAATTTCATGCTTTTCAGTCGAATGTTGTTTTGTGAACCGATCCATAGATGTTCACCTTTGTCATCTCTTGACATTTTATGAAATTTTGACAAGTATGGTTTGAACTACAGCCAACCATATTTAGTCCCAGATTGTAAATTCTATACATGACAATTCTCATTAAATTTTTACAAGTATGGATCGAACCAGAATCGCCCATACTTTGTCACATGTTTTCTTCTTTGAATTCTGTGGATTGAATCATAGCCATCCACATCAGTTAATATTAAACCTCAGTTGATTAGACTTTTTATGTTCTTTGTAACAGTTAATGTTTCATACCCTCACGTGGATGTCATTTTCATGCTGATTATGTTCATGTCTCCTTATGAGGATTTCGTTTTCAGCAAAGTGATGATGTTTCATGCTAAGATACAGAAGGATTATAGCAAAATCCTATTTCATGATAAATCATGTTCTGGTCTTCATCAATCATGTCTTCATTTTGAACATAGATGAAACTCTGGTTAATCATACTTTTCTGCCTCTGTACAACCAACATTAAGTCTACGCAGAAATTTTCAGGCTATCATGTTACTCATTTCAGTTCAGTTTACTACCGTTTAAATCAATTTATTTCTTTTATCATGTCAGACAAGCGACACCGGTATCGATCATCCCATTAAATTTCCACCAATGCCATACATAGTATTCCATATGTACCCCATGTACAGTGTCTCAGTTATACTCCATGTACATTATTTCATGTGTACTCCACGTACAGTGTCTCAGATATACTCCATGTGCAGTATTCATTTTGTACTTCATGTACAGTAGTCCAGGTGTACTCCAGGTACCCTACTCCATGGATATTGCTAATCGATCCTCAATCATCTTAGGTGTTTCCACTTGTCGATATTATACCAGGTGCTGATGTTGCTCGAGAGTTGAAGATTTTACAAGATGTTGATGCTGCTAACACTTTGAAGACCTCACAAATGCTGATGCTGCTGATACTTTGGAGATTTCTCAAAATGCTGATGCTGTTTATACTATGAAGACTCTGCAGAACAAGGACGAAAACTGTAAATTTGAAATTTCTGACAAGAATAAATTTCAACCATCAGACACTACCATTCAATTCCATGCTTTTACCTTCTCAGTTAGATGTCACACTTCACTCAGCTAACCGTTCATTCAGAAGAGTGGGAACCGGAACTCAGCCGGCCACTCAGCAGAATAGTTACATGATAATGACCGTCAAATTGACAGACAAAGCAGTAGTGACAACCACCGTGCTTATATTTAATCAGTCAGTAACCATCGGAACTCCGGAACGGACGTGACCAGAAATACAGAGGTCAGCAGTCTAACCGGTCTGCCAGCCCTAGCAGTTACCAGAAATTCTTAACCTTATTCAGACTCACCCAATAAAATACATGTGCAGACAACAGTCAAGACACAGGTCTCAGGTATCATTTCGGAAGACACATATCAGGACACCAGTCATGATACCCGTCATACGAATCTTTTCTCAAAATACGAGTCAGAACTCATAACTCTAGTATGTTTCTAAGCCAGGCCCTTAGTAATACAGGGTACCCTCCAAGGGAGTATACCCGTTTTGTCATGCCATGCATAAATCAAACCATTAAAGACTCATTTACCACCACTAGCGTAATATTCAGATTAGATACGCAGAGCTCATTCCGTAAGATTACAAACAAACACCTTCAGCAAGATCCGCCATGCTTGCTCAATTATTCATATGTCAGCTGATAGGTGTGAAAACACCCATCCTTTTACCACTTAATTACAATAATAACCAAGCCAAAACGTGTATTGTATGTCATAAATGTCAGAATTATGCGTGGTTTGTGTTTTTGTTGTGATTTAGGACCAAAACGTGAAAATGGAGGAAAACACGGGCTTTTGCGGGATTTTATCGAAGAAAAAGACAAAAGACGAAGTCAAAAGATCAAGAGTGCAAAAAGAACGGAAGTCCAAGGCCTATTCTGATGATTTATCGAAGAACAAGTCTAAAGACGGAAGTAAATTAAGCGAAGAACTCAAGTCTAATAAATGAAGAAATTATAAGACGAGTTTAAATTAATCCCGAGACAAAGTCTAAAAAGTCGAAGAACTTAAAAGACGAAAAGACGTGAAGAAAGAAAGAAAGAAAAGAGCAACACAAGCATCCCCTCCTTTCCTATAAATACCCTTCATTTCACCACATGAAAGGGTGTTAGTCATTTAGGAGTAGTTAGATTAGTTTAGGAGTAGGTAATTTTCTCTCTCTAGTTTTTTTCACTTTCTCTCTCTAGTTTTTCTTTCAAGTTTTAATCTTTAATCTTTAATCTTGTACTTTTGAATCTTTAATCTTAATCTTATTTCAAGCTTTTTACAATCTTTCTCATTCTACATTTCTTGATCTTTTGCTTATCTTTAATCCGAAAGTTTTATACTTTTTGCTTAATTTTGATGTTTGATTAAAAAGTTCATCTTTTTGTTTCCATCTAGGCTTGTATACGATTTAAGCTATGAGTTTGACAATATTATTGGCTTATTTTGTATTTAGCTTATTTACTTTTTAAGTTTTCTTAAAAGTTATATCTTTATAAAGTTTATTTTATAAAGTTTGTTTAACTTGAGTCTTGAAAGTTCTTAAATTTGTGCTTATTTCATTCGTCTTATTCTTATTTAATCAAGTTTTTGGTATTAGCTTATTGTCAAAGTGCTTAATCAGTTTTGCTTATTCTGCTTTTGATTTCCATCGTATCATGTTTAAGGGTTTTATCAGTTTCGATCAAGTAAGTGTGATCGCATAAACCCCTAGGGTTTCTACTTGCCATCCTTTACTTCGACCACTGGTTGCGATCCTGGTCACGATCCTGGTTGCGATCCTGGCTGCGATCCTGGTCATGATCCTGGTTGTGATCCTGGTTGCGATCCTGGTTGCGATCCTGTTTGCGATCTTGGTCACGATCCTGGTTACGATCCTGGTCACGATCCTGGTGGCGATCCTGGTTGTGATCCTGGTTGCGATCCTGGTCACGATCCTGGTTGCGATCCTGGTTGCGATCCTGGTCACGATCCTGGTTACGATCCTGGTTGCGATCCTGGTCACGATCCTGGTTGCGGTCCTGGTCACGATCCTGGTTGCGATCCTGGTCACGATCCTGGTTGCGATCCTTGTCACGATCCTGGTTGCGATCCTAGTTGCGACCTATTTTTATACCGTATTGTTTTCAAATTTATTTTCCCCGTCATTTTTCTTTAGGTTTATTTTCAAATTGCTTTGTTTTATTTTATTTTAATTTCAAATTTACTTTTAATTAAGTTTTTAACTACTTTAATTTCCTTGTTATTTCGTTTAAACCTTTCATTTAAGCTTTAATCAGTTTATCGCTTTTGTTTTTTTGTCATTTACTTTAAAGTTTACATTTTTAATTTAAATAGATACTCAACAACATTTTCATTTATTCACCAAGAAGACTGAGTCACACAATTAACCGAAGATCAATTCGATAAGATGCCGAGAAAAACGAACTTTCAACTAGTAAAATCTCAGTTATTAAAATGGCGCCGCTGCCGGCTCTTTTCGTGAGGGTTAACGGTTTTTTGTGAGAGACGCGTTGGCTTTTGGGATCCGTTCACTCGTGAACGTTATTTTTCGTGTAAAAAATTTTCAAAAATCCAAAAACATTTGAAAAATCTTAAAAAGCATTTCTTTTTCAAAGTTTTGCACCAAAAATATTCTTCTTGCTTATCTATTTTTCTTCATGGATTTTTATGTCCATTGCGTCGGGTGTGGAGACGATTGTACGGGAATGACTCATGTCAATGGTGTACATGTGAGCGGTGCGGAAACGATATCAACAATACAAAATTCACATTCGGATTTTGTCCCTTGTGCAACTCGACTAATTCGTCCTTTTTGAACCCACCTCCTCCTGTTCCCCCGTGCCTCTATTGTGGAAGCGATTCTTATTGGCATGTTTCGTGCCCGGTTCAATACCCGTATGATCACGGGCAAGAACCGGGGTACAATTATGACTATGATAATAGCTATCCACAAGACGCACCCAATCTTTCTCCTCAACCGTTTTGCAACAACTGTGGGGGTCCTCACTATACTTCTTATTGTCAGCCAATGAATTATTATGAGCAAAATCCGTGTCCTTAGTTTCTTCACCAATGGATTATTATGAACCAAATCCGTGTTCTAATTCTTCTCAACCGATGAACTACTATGAGCCACAACCATGCTATAATTCAAGTTTTCAACACTTTGAGCCCCCACATCACACCCTCAATCATCAATCCTCTCAACAAATTAGTCTTGACCAACAACTCACTTCTTTGAACCATATTCTAGAAGGTCTAGCTCAACTCCGAGCTGACTTGCATGAGGAAAGGCAACCGTTGCTTGACGTGGATGAAACCTTGAAAACCACCGACACCTTTTTGAGCCGATTTAGTCGTTTTCCCTTCTTTTCTACACCAAAATGTTTAATTACAGCGTGGGATAGAATTGGTGAAATTAAACATACTCGGGGCGATGAAAAACTAAAGTTGCTGCATGAGCTTCTTACAGATGTGGAGGTTATCAAGGAAGAGTTAGCCGACTAAGTCACTCCTAACTGGACTCGTCCCATCTATTATGATGATGACGCCGACGATGATGTCTACACTTTCAACCAATCTTCTGAAGTTGCTGCTCCTACTCTCGATGTTCCTACTGCATCTAAGGATCTAGATTCGCTGACTGAGCTTAGTGATGTTGGTCTCGACAAATTATTGGATGATGAGGTTTGTGACTTACCTGCTATGGAGCCTGAGGACGATGTTGCTCTTACGGAAGAGGTCGATCCTAGTGATGACGATTCTTCTCTCCGCTATGAGAATTTCACTTTTGAAATTTCTCAATCTCCACCGGGAGATGCGGACGATGACGATTTATTCTCTCCGGCTTACAAGAAGTTCACCGATGAACTTGATCTTGTGGATGAGGTGGAAGACGTGCTTCTTCGCGATAGATTACGGAAAGTGCACCTTCTTATTGCTCAAATCGAAGAGTTGGCTTCTCCTTCTCTTTCCAAGTCTTTACCTCTATCTATTCCTCCCGTTGAAGATAATGACCCATTGCTGGAAGAAATCAATATCCACTCCATCCCTCCAGGTATTGATGATTATGACACGGAGGGGGACATTATTTATGATAATTTGCTACAGGAAGATATTGACCCAAGTCCCCCTCCCGAGCACCTTTCATCCACTCCGTTAGAGACCATCACGGAGGATGAGTGCTTTGACCCGGGAGGTGACATTGATTATGCTATGATTGATACCAGTACGGCTCTGCCGTTTGCTCAGCATCCATTGTCTTTGAGGGAGGACAATGTGCTTACTTTACCCACCCCACCTCCCGTGGATCATGATTTCACATACTATACGTATGTTGAAAGAACCTTTCTCCCATACCAGACTTATCCCCCCGCCTCTCCTTTGTTGATGTCAACCGAGAACGAGGACAAGGTCTTTGATCGCGGTATTTCATTCGAGGCTTCCCCATGGACCATTTAATTCGGGGACGAGTCAGGCTCGTGACTCGGTTAACAAAAACAAGCGCTTTTTGGGAGGCAACCCAATTATCTATCTATCTTTACCATAAGTGTAGGGGGGAGCCCCGTTGGTGTTTCTTGTTTTCTTTCTTATCATGTGCAGGGATTAGAGCTTTAAAGATCCATTCTTGATGACTTTTGACGACCCGTGATTCCGTGTACCCGTCTTCCCGGTTCTATCCTAAACTCTTTTGATTCACTATTTTATATTTATTCAACATTAAAATAGGAATCACTTTAGTTGTCTCTTCCTTAGCAAGATTTATACAACGTGCACAATGTCCTAAGTGTAGGAGAGTTTACTCCCACATGCTTAAACATTGGGGACAATGTTTATATTAAGTGTAGGGGGACTTCTATCGAAGTTAAGTGGGCTTTGCCTTGTATTTGTCCTCATTTTAACCGGAAAAATTAATTTTTCGACATTTTTCAAAATTTTGAATCTATTTTGGCCTAGTAGTTTAGTAGTATTTCCCTTTGTTATCGTTATTTACTTTCTTTGCTAGAATAAATTTTTAATAAAGTGGTTTTAATTTTTGAAACGCTGTGAATCTTTTGACTCAACCCGAGTTTACTTATCCAAGTTTACTCTAGCTAGTATCCTTAATGTGTTTAAGTCAAGTTTTGCTAGGCTTTTATATAGGGAACTTTAAAATGCGAAAGTCTTAACTTTCACGGGTTAAGAACAAGAAATTTTCGCAAGTTCCTATAATTGATCCTAGAGAGTCGTTTATCAAGGGACTTTAAAATGCGAAATCTAAACTTGAAAAAGTCTAAGAAGTTGCAAGATCCTATAGATGACTTGAAAACCCAAAACTTTGATTTAATTCGCTAAGCATCCACGAGTCTCATTCCTTGAGATTTTAAATTGTGGAGAACGAGAGATGATAGAGTCAATTATAAGTTTGGTACTCTTTCATGAATTTATCTGAGTTGATTATGAGCTTTTTCTCTCATCGCTTGTTAATAAATTTAATTTCAATAAATAAGGTTGTACGATTTGAAAAGTTACTTAGCTTCTAGCCCAAGATCGTTTAAAAGTTTCTCGGTATTAATTAGAGTTCATAGCCAAGGCATAACTTATTGAAGCGGGATGCGAAGATTGGCGAGTCCGAAAAGGCCCTAACAAGGCATGAGGGCTACATTTTGTTGCTAAAGATCCAAAAGTGATGTGAAGAATCATTTATCGAAAATCAATATGAAGGATCGAGACACACGACGAAAAGCAAATACTCCCCAAAAGATCATGAAGAAGTCTATCCAAAAACGCTCTAACAAGGTATGAGGATAAATAGATCCAAGTCCTAAAAGGAGGCGGATCGTTGTATATCAAAGTCCAATATAAAGATTGGAGAAAAATGAAGAAGTCGTGGTCCAAATATGAAGAATCTCTCAAAAACTTCAAGTGAAGAAATTCCTATTATGAAGAGAAGACTTAAATTTCAAGAACGTCTCTCAAGATTTGAAGTATGAAGTCGCTGCCAAATATCGGTCCGAGAAAGGTCTCAAATCGTGAAGCGAGTTATGCCAAGATATGAACTTTAAGAGGTCCCGAGAAGCAGTTTTAAAAGATTTTGTCCTTTAGCTAACTATTGATTAAATCGTCCCACTTTATTTTCAGCCTAAATAACTATTGAAATAAGTCAACAATGCATCCTCGTGATCATTCAAGACAAAAATAAAATATAAGATATACACATAGGAATAAGGGAGTCTAAGTAAATTATTGGCCCACATGAGTTCGTGTTAGTTTGCTAACTTATAATAACAATGATCTCATTTTTAAGCTTGGTTTGAGGAACGTGAAGCTTGAGGGTGATAATCATTCATGACATTTCCAAAACCCTAAGGTAAGTTTTTGATCTCTTTACTTGTTTTCTTATTTTTGAAATGTTCTATCAAAGGCCAATGTGGATTGATTATGATGGAAAATGTAAAACTTGCTTTGTAACTAATGCATTGCATGAGGACATTACAATGGTCAAGTGTAGGGGATTTGATAGGTGTGAAAACACCCATCCTTTTACCACTTAATTACAATAATAACCAAGCCAAAACGTGTATTGTATATCATAAATGTCATAATTATGCTTGGTTTGTGTTTTTGTTGTGATTTAGGACCAAAACGTGAAAAGGGAGGAAAACACAGGCTTTCGCGGGCTTTTATCGAAGAAAAAGACAAAACACGGAGTCAAAAGATCAAGAGTGCAAAAAGAACGGAAGTCCAAGGCATATTCTGAAGATTTTTCGAAGAACAAGTCTAAAGACGGAAGTTAAATTAAGCGAAGAACTCAAGTCTAATAAATGAAGAAATTATAAGACGAGTTTAAATTAATCCCGAGACAAAGTCGAAAAAGTCGAAGAACTTAAAAGACGAAAAGACGTGAAGAAAGAAAGAAAGAAAAAAGCAACACAAGCATCCCCTCCTTTCCTATAAATACCCTTCATTTCACCACATGAAAGGGTGTTAGTCATTTAGGAGTAGTTAGATTAGTTTAGGAGTAGGTAATTTTCTCTCTCTAGTTTTTTTCACGTTCTCTCTCTAGTTTTTCTTTCAAGTTTTAATCTTTAATCTTTAATCTTGTACTTTTGAATCTTTAATCTTAATCTTATTTCAAGCTTTTTAAAATCTTTCTCATTCTACATTTCTCGATCTTTTGCTTATCTTTAATCCGAAAGTTTTATAATTTTTGCTTAATTTTGATGTTTGATTAAAAAGTTCATCTTTTTGTTTCCATCTAGGCTTGTATACGATTTAAGCTATGAGTTTGACAATATTATTGGCTTATTTTGTATTTAGCTTATTTACTTTTTAAGTTTTCTTAAAAGTTATATCTTTATAAACTTTATTTTATAAAGTTTGTTTAACTTGAGTCTTGAAAGTTCTTAAATTAGTGCTTATTTCATTCGTCTTATTCTTATTTAATCAAGTTTTTGGTATTAGCTTATTGTCAAAGTGCTTAATCAGTTTTGCTTATTCTGCTTTTGATTTCCATCGTATCATGTTTAAGGGTTTTATCAGTTCCGATCAAGTAAGTGTGATCGCATAAACCCCTAGGGTTTCTACTTGCGATCCTTTACTTCGATCACTGGTTGCGATCCTGGTCACGATCCTGGTTGCGATCCTGGTTGCGATCCTGGTCACGATCCTGGTTGCGATCCTGGTTGCGATCCTGGTTGCGATCCTGGTTGCGATCCTGGTCACGATCCTGGTTACGATCCTGGTCACGATCCTGGTTGCGATCCTGGTTGCGATCCTGGTTGCGATCCTGGTCACGATCCTGGTTGCGATCCTGGTTGCGATCCTGGTCACGATCTTCGTTACGATCCTGGTTGCGATCCTGGTCACGATCCTGGTTGCGATCCTGGTTGCGATCATGGTCACGATCCTGGTTGCGATCCTGGTCACGATCCTGGTTGCGATCCTGGTCACGATCCTGGTTGCGATCCTAGTTGCGACCTATTTTTATACCGTATTGTTTTCAAATTTATTTTCCCCGCCATTTTTCTTTAGGTTTATTTTCAAATTGCTTTGTTTTATTTTATTTTAATTTCAAATTTACTTTTAATTAAGTTTTTAACTACTTTAATTTCCTTGTTATTTCGTTTAAACCTTTCATTTAAGCTTTAATCAGTTTATCGCTTTTTTTATTTTGTCATTTACTTTAAAGTTTGCATTTTTAATTTAAATAGATACTCAACAACATTTTCATTTATTCACCAAGAACGACTGAGTCACACAATTAACCGGAGATCAATTCGATAAGATGCCGAGAAAAACGAACTTTCAACTAGTAAAATCTCAGTTATTATCAGCTTTATCTAAATAAGACATTTTCTACCTCCCATCTAGAAAAGACTCTATAGTATCACCGTATTTATAAAGACTTTTCATTCCAGTTGAAGACAAGATCCGTCTGACTAACTCCCAAAGATAGAAATGTTATTTTCTGCCATAAAATCAGTACAAGTTGTTATGTTGTACAGCGAGTAACTTATCATTCCAAAGCTACTAAGACCTTTACAGCTATAAGATATAAATCCACTTTTGAAGCTCCTTAAATTCATGATCGACAGATTTTTTTCCAGAGTCTTCAGATAAAAAAAATTCAGAAGGTTTTCCAGAAATTCCTTCCTAATGACGAGACATAGTTTAACATCGAACTTGTCTCAAGGACAGAAACTGTTTTCAGAACACTTTGCCGCAGGACTTCAGCTAAGTTAAAAGAGTTGCAAGAATTGCTGCAAAAGTTACCGGAACGAGGTTTTATTCGCCCTAGCGCACCACCAGGAGGTGTACCGTTTTTGTCTATCAGAAGGAAGGCCGGGTAACATGAGATCATGTATCAACCATCAGGAAACTTTACAAGATCACCATTCATAATCGATGTCATCTCACGTATAGAAGGTTTACCTGACCTGCTACGACGTCTTAAACATTTTCTGGAATGATTCACGATTATGCCACCAGCAGTGGTGAGAGAAAGAACATGAGATTTTTTTTCAGACTGCTGTTGCACACGTTATAGTCTCCCTAATACTCCAGCTATAGTATGAAATTTATGAATAAAATTTTTCCTGGCTTCTCAGACAAAATCGTCAGTATATTCATTGATAATATTCTGATCTGCTAAATTCTAAGAGAAGTACAAGAGAATCATATTCTCACAGTTGAACATAATCTCTGATAGGAGAAAATTATATAAGCAGCTTTCTAGATGTGAATTCCAGTTGAACGAAGTGGCATTTCTGAACCACTCTATTTCAGTAGAAAGAAATTTTAGACAATCCTACGAAGGTGAAGACCATCACCTGATGGTCCCGACCGACGCATGTGAATGAGGTACAAAATCTTCTAAAACTCAACTGACTGCTACCGGAGAAATTGTTGGCAGCTCTCACTAAAATTCTTCCATGACTATTCAATCAGATTTCCACCAGAATGTCTCGTAAGTCTAGGCAGAATTTTGATAAGAAGCAGTATCACACATTGATGCAGCTACGTCCATATCTAAGTGCCTGCCATTCCAGCAGGTTTAAGATAGAACGCCGTCATGCTAGCAAGTTATTACCACCAGTAGAAATTCTGGACCGAAAAGAGACAAGATACCATGGAGATTGTTATCAGTTCACCACAGACTCAGAAAAAGTATAATACTATCTAAGTCATCGTCAACCATGTAATCAACCTGCGCGTTTTCTTTCATCCAAAAGGATTACACAGTAGTGAACCTGCAGAAAAATTTAGCAGTAAATTGTACGAATTCAAGGTATTCCATCGACCATCATATCAGACAAAATTCATGTTCACGATCACGTGTATGTTTACGTTCACTTATGTTCACGTTTAATTTTACTTTCACTTTACGTCTCATTCATAGTAAGATGCTGTTTCAGTTCATGTTTTGTGCTATCTCATGATTTAAGTTCACGTTAGCGTTCATAACATTGTCCACGTTCAGGTTCGTGTTCCATCTCACGATACGCGTTTCACAGTTTATTACCGTATACGATTACAGGTAGCTTGTGAAACCAGACCCAAGTATAGCACAGCTGATCCATAACCAGACAGATGTTTCACGTATCAGGTCGTATCGTTTGACATTCTTTCCTCAGTCAGCATATGTTTATGATATGTTCTAGCATCACGTTTACAGAATATTCATGTATTATTGTGCACAATATATTCCATGCCCAGCATTCCTCATATAATTGTGAACCACGTTCACAATTGCTCACGTAGCACGTTCAAAATTGTTTACGTAGTTCGTCCCTATATATTTTCAGCAGCTTGATCAGATATATAAATGTTATCTTTCAGAATATTTATATGTACCGTTTCATGTATCCTACATGCTATATCTTATTCTTTCTATCAGATTTAGGAAATCCATCTTAAGTATGGAACCAGAAAACCATTTCAGCATCATCAGGATAGGGTCACCAGGACCAAGATTTTCATCGTGTTTAGACCTTTGAAGGAATCATCTCGAGTGGGAATCCACTCGGAACGGAGGAGTCCATCCGGACCTCTCATCCTTTTTCCTTCAATAATTCAGTTAAGTTCTTCCAGACATGTTACGTTCCATGTTCTCTTTAGTCATGTCATGTTCATGTCCTTCCAGCTTACATGTCTTTTCAGCTTATGTGTCCTTTCAGTTCTTATGACTCCATCAGCTTTTATTACCTTTAATTCAAGGAAAAATTTTACTTTTAGAGAGGGAGAATTGTAAAACCCGCAGCATTATCAGATTTCTAATTCGAGGACGAATTATTCTTTTAAGAGGGAAAGAGTTGTAAAACCCAAAAATTTGGTTGTATTTTATTCTATCATTCTAGATATAACCTAAAGTTTAAATAATAAGCATTTATATTAAAACCTTACGTTATAAGTTGGATTCAGATTCTCTAAATCACTTAATATTATTTAAGTGTGGTTTTGAATTAAATTTGATAAAAACATGCAACTTTTGGTAATAGAAGAATAATAACCTTTTATAAATTACGTTTAGAAGACTAGATATTTTAAAAAAATATTCATTGTGGTTTGACAGTTACAAAAATTCATTTGAAAAACATTCATATAGTCAAAAGCAAAGTTGTCAATATTATTATTCTTTACATCCCGTATTTTTTGGAGTATTAGTTGATTCGGTCATTATAATGTAGTCAACTTCCGATTTGAGCTCCGTTTTTCTCGCCTCATTCATAGGCTAGTAATATGAGTTATATAGTCCTAAACTTCATTCTATGATTTAGAAAATAGAATCCCTAAAAACTTCAAATATAGTATGAGATCAAAGTGAGAGACATAGATGGTGCTCCGACATTATCGATGTTTTACTTCACCTCCGACACACATAATTCTAGATCGACCGGGTTTAAGATCGGTTTGTGACCAGCCACTCGATGTCGCATGTTCGTATTTGGAGTTCCTGAATAGGATCGTTCCATGTTCGGTTTCATTCGCTCGAGGTTTGAGTTCTTGTTTTGGGTTCAGTCTCTAAGGTTCCATAGTATTTGTGTTCATGTTTGATCGTTTTTACTCTCGACTCTCGCTTGGAGGTATTACTAAAGCCATATTTCACTTTTATGTCTTCGTGGTTTATTCATCTGTATTGAAATCATGTGACTATAAAACATCACTAAAAACAAATCACTCTAATCATAAGTCAACAAGTTGTGCTCTAAATAATGGGGATTTATAGTAGTTAAGTAGGAAGAAATTTTAATGGTAAACATGCATGGAAGTGTACATGACTTCACGTCATATACATTGTCTAATGATATTTTCAAATGTTAGTTTTAAACGATGAATCGGAATTTGCATAACCGAGTCGTGATTATGGGTTTCGACATAAGTTTGTTTTTTTTTTGGAAAATGAACTATAGTTTCTTCACGGCTTGTCTTTTAGATCTAATATAGTAGATACTACACTTTTGATTTAAGAAAATATGTCATCTTTTTAATAACTTACAAATCTGGTTGTAATTAAGTGTTAGTCATTCCTTACGTTAATCAACCTCATAATATGTCTACTTACATAAAAGTGGTTTTTGAGAATAACCAACTTACAATCGGAAACAAAAGAAAGATATTCGTATTATGGTGAGCAGAATGTGAAAAATAAGCATATGAACAAAGATTTTGGTATGAGAAATCGAGAGCAATATTCTAATTGATGTCAATATTATAACTAGTATATAAAAGACTAAAAGCATAATTAGTTTCTTTTATTAATTAGCAATGGGTAAATTATGTAGATCACTATGGGGAAATGATCTTGGAGTTTTATTTTACTTAAGATCATGTGAAGTCGGAGTAGATCTTTCAGCTTTCACTCTTATTTCATTACTGGACACGAGGTACGGATTTTCCGTCCTTTCAGTAAGGACTTCCTTTCCTGTGCATGATTAGAATTCCCCGTCCGTAGCCAATTGTTTTCCCCAGTATGTGTTTAAGCTTATCAGTAATCATGTTAATAACTAAATAAATTGCCTGAGAATTATATACAAGCATGACCAGTTTATGTACTAGTTACGGAGGTACCGTAACCATGGCACTAGAGGCACCGGTGTCGTGACTCACATGCAGGAGAGTGATATCCTGCATCGTCCCACTCAGTTCAGTTTGGCCATTTTATCAGTATTTTTAGTGGGGCGTATGGATGCATCCTAGGCTTATCAGTTTACAAGTTATCAGTGTGAATGTGGTGTGTGCTCTATATCCTTCACATTGGAGCTGATCCCTCCACCCAGCATAGTATTTAGAGGTCACCCCTCTACAGCATTTAGAGGTCACCCCTCTACAGCATGACGAGGTCACCCCTCCAGTTATTCATGCACTGTTGTTACAACACATGACCTATATAAGCTCTGGCAATTAAAATACAGTAAATGCATGTTTTCAGATTTAACAGATAACAGTTCAGCTTTATTATTTATAAATCAGACTTTACAGATTATACACAGATTTCCGCTGTAACTTACTTATCAGTCTTACAGCTTTAGTATTTTATCATTTACTTCATTCAGTAATTCCTTATCATGCTTTATATCCGTTCACTGGGCGTTATGCTCAGCCGTAGTTCCTTTCATGTTCTAACGACAGGTACACCAGGATGCTCTTAGGATTCTGAGAGCACGTGCATTTGGATGGAAGCCATGCAGACTTTTTACTTTATGCACTTCTCACATTATTCTGCTTATTTGGACATCGTTTAGTCCTTTCCTTCAGTATTTACTGTTTATGTTTTGAGCTTATGTTTGGATTACCGATGTTTGATTCTGGTATTTCCTTTAGGGTAAGTTAATGTTCTAGGACATTTACCTTATGCTTTGATGACACGCCATAAATACACGTAACAGTCCACTTATCCATGTTGGGTGTTACAAGACTTCTCCATGATATTTAAGGGAGTATTTGCTTTTCGTCGTGTGTCTCGATCCTTCATATTGATTTTTGATAAATGATTCTTCACATCACTTGGGATCTTTAGAAACAAAATGTAGCCCTCATGCCTTGTTAGGGACTTTTCGGACTCGCCAATCTTCGCATCCCACTTCAATAAGTTATGCCTTGGCTATGAACTCTAATTAATACCGAGCAACTTTTAAACGATCTTGGGCTAGAAGCTAAGTAATTTTTCAAATCGTACAACCTTATTTATTGCAAATATATTTATTAACAAGCGATGGGAGAAAAAGCTTATAATTAACTCACATAAATTCACGAAATAATACCAAACTTATAATTGACTCTATCATCTGTCATTCTCCACAATTTAAAATCTCAAGGAATGAGACTCGTGGATGCTTAGCCTATTAAATCAAAGTTTCGGGTTTTCAAGTCATCTATAGGATCTTGCAACTTCTTAGACTTTTTCAAGTTTAGAATTCACATTTTAAAGTTCCCTTGATAAACAACTTTCTAGGATCAATTATAGGAACTTGCGAAAAGTTCTTGTTCTTAACCCCTGAGAGTTAAGACTTTCGCATTTTAATGTTCCCTATATAAAAGCCTAGCAAAACTTGACTTAAACACGTTAAGGATATTAGCTAGAGTAAACTTGGATAAATAAACTCGGGTTGAGTCAAAAGATTCACAACGTTTAAAAATTAAAACCACTTTATTAAAATTTATTCTAGCAACGAAATAAAATAACCATAACAAAGGAAAAACTACAAGGCCAAAATAGATCAAAAATTTTGAAAAATGTCGAAAAATCAATTTTCCGATTAAATTGAGGACAAATACAAGGAAAAGCCCACTTAATTTCGATAGAAGTCCCCCCTACACTTAATATAAACATTGTCCTTAATGTTTAAGCATGTGGGATTAAACTCCCCTACACTTAGGACATTGTGCACATTATTTAAATCTTGCTAAGGAAGAGACAACTAAAGGGATTCCAATTTTAATATTGAAGAATATAAAATAGAGAATCAAAAGAGTTTAGGATAGAACCGGGAAGACGGGAACATGGAATCACGGATCGTCAAAAGTCATCAAGAATGGATCTTTGAAAGCTCGAATCCCTGCACATGATAAGAAAGAAAACAACAAACACATACTAGGGTCTCCCCCTACACTTATTATAAAAACAAAAGAAAAAGGATAGATACTCGGGTTGCCTCCCGAGAAGCACTTGTTTTTGTTAACCGAGTCTTGAGCCTGACTCGACCTTGATTAGCATGGTAAGAAGCTTAAAGAACATCCACCGGGATCAAATACATGGTTTTCGTCCAACAAATAGCACAAGCTTAAGGTGAACAAGGCAAGCCAAAGAAGAGTAGGCAAGGTTCCCTTAAGCAAAGATTGAGCACGGTGGTAGAAAGTAGGATGAAGTGCAAGCTTATCTCCACAAGTTCCAAAAATCTTTCCTTTTATTTCATCAGATGGATACTGAGATGGCTTAAAAATTGTAATACCGGGATCGAACACCTTTTCCTTTAGGGGAAAATAACACTCAGGCTCAGTAGACCTCGAAGAGGATCCGCTCATAAATCTTACAATCTCATCCTCAGAAGGTGGATAGAGAGGTTTCAAAACGTAAGTACTACAGATGTTGGTATCTTCCGGTTTCTTCTCCTTTGAAACGGGTTTCTTCATATCCGAAGGAGGATAAAGAGCATCATCAAAGTCCAAAGGAGGAGAATCATTCTCATTTGGGAAGTAAGTGTTGAGAAAAGTAGCAAAGTCTTCCTCAAATGAGTAGTCATCCAAAGTAGGATCAAGCATTGTTGGTGGAGGATCTTCATCAAAAGTAGGAACAAGGTCATCATCTGAAGAATCACTCAAAATAGTATCGACATCATCAAAATCATCATATGTTGGCATGTCTTTATACTAAGAAGAAAAATCATCAGAATCTTCCATGTCAGAACTAGAATCATCATCATTGTCATCATAAATTGGAGGAGACTCATGAATTGGTGGAGGATCTAAATTGGAGAGAGAATCATCCACATCATCTTTGAACAGTGGATTATCACAGCAAGAATCAAAAAGAGGATTATTGTAGACGACAAAATCATCAAGCACATTAATCATATTCGCTGATTCTCTTCCATTTGATTTGGTTGTGATCTTCCCCATTTTAAATACTTGTGCCTCATTCCCGACTCTTAGAATAAGTTCACCTTCAGCAACATCAATTAAAGCTTTTCCGGTTCTCAAGAATGGCCGACCAACTATTAACGGAATACGAGGGTCCATTTCATAATCAACAACAACAAAGTCGACCGGAAAAGTGGAGGTACCAACATTAATAAAAACATCTTCGGCAATGCGAACGGGGTAAGCGAGAGTGCGTTTTGCTAGCTCAAGAGTCATCTTAGTTGGAGTAAGGTCGGGTAATGATAACTTTTTCCAAACACTTAAAGGCATCAGATTAATACTTTCCCCGAGATCAGCTAAGGTAGTAAATTCTTCGATTTGGTTAAAAGTACATGGTAGAACAAAACGACCGGGATCTCCAAGTTTTTCTGGAAGTTCTTTAAGAAGGATTGTAGAACAATTATCATTCAATCGAGTATTAACAAACTCGGCCATCTTCTCCTTCTTATTAAGCAATTCCTTAAACATCTTACCAAATTTAGGCATTTGGGCTAGAGCTTCAACAAGGCTAAAGGTGATGGTCACTCCCGAAATCTTCTTTAAAAAGTTTGACACTTGAATATCATCCTTAGTGAGCAATTGGCACTTGTCTAATCGAGATGGATAAGGAATATTGGGATTAGGAGGTGTAGGTGTAGAAGGTGAGGGTTGAGATGTTGAAGGTTTAAAGGTGGAAGGTGGGATTGGTGAAGGGTGTTTTTTGGGAACTTCACCATGCATAGGTGGAGACAGTAATGGAGAACTAATACTAGTCGTTGGAGTAGGAGGGATAAATGGTGGTGGAGGAGGTGTAGATGGAGTAACTGGGGAAGGGATAGATGGTCCTAAAAAGGTTGCTCCACTGCGTGTAGTAATAGCACTCACATTCTCTCTTGGGTTGGTGACGGTATTAGAAGGAAGAGAGCCCGAAGTAGAGGGTTGAGTACTTGGAAAGAAACTAGCCATCATATTCTTCAAATCATTCGTTTGATTGCTGAAGGAGGTTTGCATATCATGTCGAAGCTCGGTTCTAATATCATTCCCTTGCTTAGTGATATCTCCTTTCAAGTTGATGAATTGGCTTTGAAGATTCTTAACTAGCTCTCCTTGGGTCTTCATGAAAGTTTCAACATCTTGATTAATGGGTGGTGCTTGTTGAGCGGGTGGGTGATAAGGATTAGAAGCTCGAGGTGGGTTTGGATTGCTTCTATTATAGTTGTTGGGGTTGTGGTTTTGAGGAGAAAAACCGTGTGAAAGAAAGTTGTTGGAACGGTAACTTAGCAAGTTACGATCACCTTGAGGTCGGGCTTGATAGCTTTCCGTTGAATAGTGACCATTAGCCGCATACACGTTTTCCGGATTGTCATGAGTAGAAGGGCAATCAGTGTATGAATGAGGACCCCCGCAAATCTCACAAGAAGTTGCTACAGCTTTAACTTGTTGTTGTTGATTTGTAGCCAAGAGTTGCATATTTTTGCTCATTTCGACCATTGCGCGGGTCAATTCGGTGATATCAGGGTTTGAAGAAGTAGAAGACATATTGACTCTCGGGTTTGATCTTGAGGATGCGGATGAATCCTAATTTTTGTGATGAGTAGTCATGTTCTCGATAAGCTCTCTACACTCCTCATGTCTTCTTTTCATAAATGTACCACCGGCGGCTGCATTAATCGTATCACGATCACGAAAAGTTAAACCATTGTAGAAAGTATCAATCAAGGTGACGGGGAGCATGTTATGGTTTGGACATCGATCAATCAAAACATTATATCGTTCCCAAGCATCAAAAAGTGATTCATCGAGTTCTTGAGTAAATCCACTAATTTTATTTCGAAGGCTCGTGACCATGGATGGTGGAAAGTAGCGCGACAAAAAGCGTTGAGTCATCTCATCCCAAGTATGAATTGAATTCTTCGAAAGACGATCAAACCATTTTTCGGTATGGTGGGATAAGGTGTGTGGAAATAGGTGAAGGCGAAGAAAATCCATAGTAACATCGGGCAACTTCATGCTTTGAGTTACGATAATGAACTTGTCGAGGTGTTTGTTGGCATCATCATCTGGCAATCCGCGAAATGGACAAGTATTTTGGACTTGTTGGATCATGTGATGCTTCAACGAAAACTCTGGAGCCGTGATTTGCATCGGCGCAATCGGTCCTCCTCGTCCGTTCATGGTTGGTTGACAAAGCTCCTCCATCGTTCGAAGGTCTAGTGGGGGAACATTGTTGTTATTATTCATGTTGGGGTGAGGTGGGTTATTGTTGTTGTGCACACCAGCCATATCTAAGTCTTCACGAGTCTCGGGCTTTGAATAGGATGAAGATCTAATACGCATACACCTGCAAAAGAAAAAAAAAGATACCAAAGAAATAGAGAATATATATGTACTTGTAAAAATAAAAATAAATCTTCTTGGTGCAAAACTTTTAAAAAGAAATGCTTTTTATAAGTTTTTTAATATTTTTGTATTTTTGAAAATTTTTAATTTTTAATGGATTTTTTGAAAATTTTTAAGCAAGAAAGTAACGTTCACGAGTGAACGGATCCCAAAATTCAACGCGTCTCTCACAGAAAACCGTTAATCTTCACGAAAAGAGCCGGCAGCGGCGCCATTTAATAACTGATTTTTTTACTTAATTAAAATTGTTCTTGTGTGTCTATTCGAATTGATTACTGGTTAAACGTGCGACTCAGTCGTCTTTTGGTGGAAAGAAAATGATTTGTCGTTGTTGTAAAATAAATGTTCAAAACTTTAAAGTAAATGGTGCGAAATTAAAACTTTAAAAGGTAAATTAATTAAATGACAAAAATTAAAGCTCGACGGAAAGTAAATTTGACAATGTAATAAAAATGCAAACTTGAAATTTAAAATAAAGAAAAAAATTAAACTAACACTAAAGAAAAATGGCGGGAAAAATAAAAGCTTGAAAATAAAACAGGGAATAAACAAAACCTGAGTCGGAATCCAAGATCCTGTCACAATCCGGAATACAAAAACTTACTTACTATCCGGAATATCAATAATGGTTCTTATCCGGAATCATGTTATGTGGCACATTCGGAATGTTAGTGAACCCTCTTATCCGGAATCCTTGTGCTTAGGGTTATCCGGAATTGACGAGATGCAACTATCCGGAATAAGTGATTTAGCACTTATCCGGAATCCACACTAAACCTTTATCCGGAATTCCCACAATTGCTTCTTATCCGGAATATCCTTCACATGCTAATCCGGAATCCTGATTTTGGCCACTATCCGGAATCACAACTCCTAATCGTTATCCGGAATCACAATTTCTTCGCGATATCCGGAATCCTTGTTCGAAGCCTTATCCGGAATTCACCTTATAATGCTTATCCGGAATATTCTGTCTAGCAGCTATCCGGAATTGGGATTTCGGGTGCTTTTCCGGAAAAAGAGGTTATTACCTCTTATCCGGAATGTGAACTAGAGGTTATATCCGGGATATGAGTTGTTTGCTGGTTATACGGAATACAAGGGTTTTATATAAACCCGGATAACAATAAAATGCAATTAAGCTAAGAAACAAAAATAAGCTAAAATCAAATAAGCATTTAACTAAAAACTTAACCAAAATATTTTTAAGAAAAACTAAATAAGCCAAAATATAAAAACTTTTAATAACACTAAATAATAAAAATATTTGAAAACAACTTTTTATAAAAATTAACTAATAAGCACTTAATTAAAATTAAGAAAAGCACACAATAAGCTATAAAATCAATAAGCTAACACAATCATAAACATAAAAACATAACAAACTATCGAATAAACATGACAATAAGCACATAAACATAAAGATTAAGCAAAACAAGAAAGGTAGAATGAGAGATTAATAACAAAAACTTGATTAAAATTAAGATTCAACAATTAAAACTAAAAGCAAGAATTAAAGAGCTTACAAATTAAAGGTGCAAGACAAGGAAATTAAATGACAATTAAGTAAATGACATGAAATTAAATGTGGAAGAGCTATTTTGTCAAGATAGTCAACACCTCCTAATGTGTCATTAGGAGGGTATTTATAGGTGATTAGGGAGGTTAGCATGTGTTGCTCCTTTCTTTCTTCTCTCGTCTTTTCGTCTTCTAAATTCTTCGACTTTTTCGACTATGTCTCGGGATTAATTGAACTCGTCTTATAATTTCTTCATTTATTAGACTTGAGTTCTTCGACTTCATTAAACTTCCGTCTTTAGAATTTTTCTTCGATAAATCTTCAGAATAGGCCTTGGACTTCCGTTATTTTTGCACTCTTGATCTTTCGACTTTGTCTTTTGTCTTTTTCTTCGATAAAAGCTCGTGAAAGCCCGTGTTTTCTTCCCTTTTCACATTTTGATCCTAAATCACAACAAAAACCCAAACGACGCATAATTTCGACATTTACGACATAAAATACACGTTTTGGCTTGGTTATTATTATAATTAAGTGGTAAAAGGATAAGTGTTTTCACACTTATTACACATTAAAATAAGCAAATTTATTTATAAAAGTAATTAATATTTTTATTCATTTAAACTTTTAAATTATGACTAAAACAAAATAAACTTTTATTTATTAAAATAAATATTAAAATTTTCTTTATATTTAACGTTTTAAACTAAAAATGTAAAAAAAACTTTATATTAAAAGTGACAGCTCAAATTCAGACAGTATATTGAATTCCAAATTCAGTATTTAAACAAAAAGATAAGTTAGCCCAAGTGGTTGAGGTTGTTGGTGTTGAACTGTGAGGTCACGGGTTCAAGTCCCATTGAGGACAAATTTTTGCAATAATTATTTTTGGAGATACTTATACTCCACAATTCCAAACTCCAATGCACGACACAAGAATCTCAAAACAGTAAAAGCAATCTCAGATATACAGTTACAGATAATGGATAGAATCAACTACAAAAATAGCGATAACATCCTAAGCAAGAAAAACTAACACAACATTACAAATCTTCTATCAACGAATTAATATCAGCAAGCAGATAAAATAAATATCAGCAAATTAAAATGAAATACACAGCACCTCATTATATCAGGAAACAAAGCGAACTCAACTGATTTAAGTAAACACCATGGTTGTGAATCAATTTCTAAAATAGGCAAAGTTCTTAAACAACAAATCTGTAATTCTACAATATAATTCTACAGCAAGCAGAATCCAAACAGCCCTTAATACTTACAGTTGTGCAAAAATCAAATAGCAAACCTTTTTGAAAACAAGTTTCACCAAATTGTAACACAGACTTATAGAAAATCAGATCCAGATTACCCTAATATTATTTTACTCAATATGATACTAACATCAGCTATTTTTAAAACCAAAACCATCAGATAACGAATACTCGTTTAACAGATCCATCGTTTAAACAATCATCAATAGCAGATCATATAATCCTATTGAATTACTAAACTTAAGCTATTAGAACATTACTAAGCAGATTCATAGTTTAAGCATAAACCCAATCCTATAACAACTTAAAACAGACCAAAAGACACATTCAGAAATCTAAATAAACAGACTATTAGGAAAACAAAAACAAAGATCACGCAGCAAATTCAAAATAGCAGTCTATAAATAACAGCTATTAAATCACACATTAACAGCAAGATAACCACGTTACACTATAATATCAATCAACAGCCTAGAAAAATGCATACAAGTTAATTAGTTCTTAACCTTAAATGATGGATCCATTGATGAAGAAGGGAGCGCTGAGCTACCTTAGAACTAAAACAACACCATCTAAGAACCACGAACCAAAATCACCACGAAACACCAATATATTTCAAAACCATGAACCAATAAATCGATAAATCGATTTATCAATACGAATCTTATATTTATCTCAATTCATCAATGAGATAAACTGGATCTAATCTTAGCTTATGTTAAACTTAATAAGCTATTAAATAGCTTATAAGTCAACATTATATTATAATGATAAAATTAGTAGAATAGGAACAAGAAAAGTAATTTTGAGAGCATAAAGAAATTAAAACAGGATTAATGCAAACTGAAACCAACTTTTATTTATTAAAACTGAAAATCATTACAATTCAATACAAGATTTAAAAAGATAAAAACTCCTAAAACTAATTTAACATTATAAAAGTAGCTAAAGAAAAGGATAAAAATTACAAGATGTTAATCCCATATTAATCCATAACACAAGATTCTAGAGAGAGAGAGAAGAATAAGTAGAGAGAGAAACTAGAGAGATTTGGAAGGTTAAACACTTTAGAGAGAGAAAGTAAAATGGTACCAACACCCTCTTCCACACATGGAAGAGGGTATATATACCCTAGGCTTGTTGGGCCGTGGACTTTGTGACTTGGGCCGAGCTTGGCTTACACTTGGGCTTACGCCCCTAACTTAGAGAATATTAGCTTAAAGTCCAAGCCCGGTTAACCCGACTAACCTATTACAATACAAGATCTTTAACGAATAAGATGACCTATTACATTCTTGTTCGACTATATAAAATATAGGGCTAACAATCTCCCCCAATGTATCAGTCATCTTAAAAAGCTTAAAAAGCATAAGATGATTGAGTGAATACATTCTTGTAGAGGAGATCTTCCTGCTTTGGTCTTTTCTTGGTCTTGATCTTGTTTGTAACGGCTTTGTTCCTTCATGCTTTTGTGATCTTTATCTTGAGCCTTTGTCATTTGACTTTGAGTGCTTGAGATCTTCAATCTATTCTTGATAGTGTTCATCTTGAGCTCTTGTGACAAGATGACCTATTACATTCTTACATTCTTAAGTATCTTGATTATCGCCATCTTGTGCTCTTTTGACTTCTGAATCGACATCAGTTACACAGCTACGCCACCTTCTCGATATGCAGCAACATATATAGACACGGATAAAATGGCTTTGAACATTTCATCCTAACTCGGTAGCGTTTTACCTCTGGTCGATAAAGACCGTTTAGACGGTATTAGATACCGTAGCTATGATCGGGTAGATTCGATTAAGAATCTCCTTGACAGGGTTTCCCGGCGGTAGTAGCCAGTTCTCTTTACTCAACCGTCTCAAAGCAGACTACGAACGTAAAGAGTGAATCATAAGCAATGTTTTAAAACTTGGTTTTTTAGGTGACCCGGTCAAACCACCGGTTTATCGGTTCAACCACCGGGTCAACCCGGTTCTATGAAAAAGAAGAATATACATTATGGCTGCATGAAAAACTTTGAAACATTTAAAAGAACCTAAAAAAGAAAAATCAAATTATGATCTACAACCCTCATCTAGCTTTCTTAACCAGAATTTAACAAATAAACATGATCAATGCAACAAATTTTTTTAACATATTTAGAAAAAATGTAATAAAGTAAACTCTTATTCTATAAATATGTTAACAACATTCAATGCAACAAAATAAATACAACAAAATTAATGTAATAAAGTAAATGCAAAGTACAATAAATACAGAAAAAATGAAAACTTTGCTCATACGAACTCTGAGTGGGAAGAAATGAAGGGTTGTAAATTTGGAAATTGTGTAAGAAAATGGAATAGTTCAAAGGGAAATTGAAGGGTGTTGACTGTGATTTTGAGGTTTCCAACATTAGTCATCGGTAAAAAAACAAAGTGACTTTATTTTTATTGAGACTAAAATGTCATCTTTTCACCCATCCGGGTTTCTAAAACCGGTTTGAACCGGGTCATAAAAAACCGGCCGGTTTAATCCGGTTCCAAAACTGCCAAAAAACTGTTTATATCTGGACCAGTCTTCTAACCGGTTGAACCGGCCGGTTCAACCCGGTTTTTAAAACATTGATCATAAGGATAAATTATCTGTCTAATTAGAGTCGTCAATTCAGAATTCCTAGAACAAGTTTGATTCAATAAGAATCGCACCATTGTTGCTTTCCAGTTTGTCACAAGCTTGATTCATAGAGAATCTTGCGAGTTACCTACCGCAGTGCTGTTTGATGTTGACACTGGAAGGATTTCCATTCGTCACTGTGAACACTAATGAGTGTCACTCTGAATGTTCTGGCAAGATTACATGGATTTTGTGAAGAAACCTGGAATCAAGTTTGAATGAATTAAGAATCCAAACTTAGTTTCTTTCCAGTTCTCACAAGTTTGAATCGTGTAGAATCGCACAAGTTACATACCATGAGCTTGTTTGATGCTGGCTCAGGCAGGATTTCCATCTTCATTGGGAATCGTATGACTCAGATGTTCTGGAAATATCACAAGGATAATGCGTAGGACTCGATTGTGCCCTAATGAGATGATAGATAGATCTCGTTTTGGCTCTAGACTCAATAAGTGCATTTTGGTAATCGGAGGCTGGAGCAGACTGCCACCTTTTCAATATTAACAAACTCGGAGTGACAAAGTCAATAGATACATGTTGATCTCCGTTAAAATGAGACAAGTTTCTTTTGAGAGAAACTCGAATGGCTGGGGAAGGGTTGTGCATTGCATCACTAGGTCCATGACACTTGTCTTTGATAGATGTGTTAACCCGGTTTCTGCCTAAGTTGCATAGAATATTCAACTCCTTCAATGCTTACCAACACGTCATCACTAGCACCTTGTTGTGATTGTTCCAGTGCTAACTTAAGTAATTTGTCTGCATTCAGTTTCATTCAACTCCATCTTTCCTAAGGATAACTATTTCTAGCTATGGGATTTCCTTGGGTAGATCCCTCTGGTTCTGGTTGGATCATAGGACTTAGTTTCCTATCCTAAACCACCTTTTGACTCCATCGTTCCATCGTGGATAGTAGGTTGTTTTGGGTAAAGATCGTAACCATAAACCATTGAAAACCATTTAAAGTGCTTGATAAAAATCAAAACTTTTAACACTTGGAAGTTTTACATTTCCGAAACGCTCCCCCTACACACATGCATCGATATACGAAATGGTTTAGCATTGAAGAAAAGAGTTGCACTTGAGTCTTTATGATCACATGTTGCAATATATTACATTTTAATCGCATTTTCTCCCCCTATCTCTAATAAAAAAACATCATATTAGAGATACCAATTGATTAAAATATGACAATTTCTGAAAACCGATTGGGAGAGAAACATGTGTGCACCCATGAATCATGGAACATTAAGTCGGGTTGCTCCCCCTCAACAATATATGTGTGTCTTGAGACAAAATTTGACAAAATTTTGGAAAGCCGACACCACAAAATATGTTGAGGTACGGAGATGAGATGCCTTTTCCGATATAATATATTACATTTGACAATTTCATATCATTTTCGGAATGTGTTGGATACATAAAATATGTCAATTTCAGAGATGTGCCCCAACAACATTAAAGGCTTGATTTTAAAACGCTCCCCCTCAAAAATTGATCAGAATAACATATGACAATTTTGAGATATAAAAACCACATATGAGGAAGGGAGTGTTGAACACACAATTTTGAAAGATTTAGAAAAACCTTTTGAGAAATTCTTGAAAAGTTGTGTCCAACGGTTTTAAAATAATCAGGATAGAAGACTTCTCTTCTATTGCTTAGGGAAAGTGCACTGAAACGTACACTTCCCTTTCGGGTCTGTTTTTCATGAGCTCAAAACTTTGATTGTTTTGTGACTAGCTCATGACCGAGAAAAATAAATTTCCTGTTGTGAAGGATAAGTTATCATCCGTGATAAACTTTCCTTAAGTTGAAGTTAGAGGTCTAAGCTGACATTTACTTAGAAATCATTTTTCATGAACTTAAAAACTTTGAATGTTTTTATGAGAAGCTCATGACCGAGAAATATGAATTTCTCGTTGATAAGGATAAGTTATCGTCCGAGATAAACTTTCCTTAGTTGAGGTCCGAGTCCTAAGCTGTGATGCGCTTAGAAGTCATTATGAGAGAATATCAAGCAGCTTCATTTGCCAAAACCTCCAAGTCTTCTGGAGTCATATACTTCATACCAAGACGGCCAACGAGATACTGAAACCTATTTTGCGATAGGGCTTTTGTAAACAAGTCTGCTATCTGGTACTCAGTTCTGACAAAGTATAATTCCACGAGACTACGTTCCACTTGTTCCTTGATGAAGTGATATCTGACTGCGATGTGCTTGGTACGGGAGTGTTGAACCGGATTGCAAGATATGGCTATGGCCGTCAGTCACAATACATAGGTATTTTATCAAAGTGGAAGCCATAATCCGTGAGTTGAGTTCTCATCCAAAGGACTTGAGCACAACACGCGGATAGAGCCACATATTCTGCTATAGCTGATGAGAGCGAAGTGCAATCCTGGTAATCTGACGACCAGCTCACAAGCTTGTCTTCCCCTAAAAATTGTACGCTACCAGAAGTGCTTTTTCGACTATCAAGGCAACCTACGTGATCAGAATCTGAAAAAGCTGTTAGATGAAAACCGGTTTCCTTCGAATACCAGAGTCCTATGTGAATGGTATTCTTAAGGTACCAAAAGATCCGTTTAACCTCCTTGAGGTGCTTTTGAGTAGGTCTGGCTTGATATCGTGCACAATAGCATGTGGCATGATGAATATCAGGCCTGCTGGTTGTAAGGTACATAAGTGACCCGATCATACTGCGATATCGCGTTTGATCTACGGGATATGAGTACAAGTCAGCGTCTAGGAATTTGGTCAACAATGGTGTACCAACGCGAGCACATGAGGTCATACCATGATTTTTAAGTATATCTTAAATATACTTAGCTTGGTTAATGAAGATACCACGTGGGGATTGATGAATCTGCAGGCCTAAAAAGAATTTTAGCTCCTCCATCATTGACATTTCAAATCTGATGTGCATTAATTTTTCAAAACGTTTTGAAAGTTTTGGGTTCGTAGAACCAATAATAATGTCATCAACATAAACTTGCACCAGCAGTATGTCATCTCCATATTTATTAGTAAAGAGAGTAGGATCAATAGAACCTTAGAAAATCCTTTGGAAACCAAGAAGTTTGATAGTTCTTCGTACCATTCCCTTGGAGCTTGTTTAAGTCCATATACAACCTTCTTGAGACGGTAGACTTTGTCCGGATGATGAGGATCGATGAATCCTTCCGGCTGATTCACATACACTTCTTCCTTCAAATGAACGTTGAGAAAAGCAGTTTTAACGTCCATCTGAAAAACGTGAAGCCCTTATGTGCAGCATAAGCAAGGAATATCCTGACTGCTTCCAAACGAGCGACAGGAGCGAATGATTCATCGTAGTCTATGCCTTCTTGTTGACGGTATACGTTAACCATAAGACGAGATTTGTTTTTGATGATGGGTTGTTCTTCATCTAGTTTGTTTTTCTAGATCCATTTGAAATATAAAACTGACATTCCATAGGGTCTGTCAACAAGTTCCCAAACATTAAGGCGTTCAAACTGATGAATTTCGTCTTGCATTGATTCAATCCACGCATGATCAGTCATGGCTTGTTTGATGTTTGTAGGTACAGTTGAACTCACGGTGAGTGCATACATACACACATCGCCATCGGTTTTGAGTTGTCTGCGTATTCGAACTGGTTATGAAGGATTTCCAATTACTTGCTCCAATGGATGATCACGTGTCCAATGGTGAGTGGATGGATATCGTTGGTAGAATGTATGCATGTTGGACGGATCAACATGTTGAGTAGAAGACTCTCCGACTTCGTGTACTGGTGTACCGAACGGATTGATAAATTCTTCTTCGTTAGGTTGTGCATCGACTGTTTGATTAGCATTATAGATTGTTAGCCATATTTAAAGTGATGGTCATATAATATACCATTGCGAAGCTCGTGGAAAATGCTACATAATGGTGTTGAGAGTTCTAGTATAATGTTTGGTATGTAACGGGAATTAGTCCCAAACACACAAATGAGGAAGACCTCCTAAACTTGTAAACCTTAGTATAAAAGGCCAATGCAACCTCATTTATGTGTGTGTCTCTCATAGTATTTTCCTTCCTTCTTGTTTTAGAGAGAGAAACTCTTCTTAGTTTCTCTCACTAGGAACACACTCCTTGTATCTTTCTCTTTCTTCTTCATCTAATCTAATATTCCATTCTTAGTTTTAATCTTGTTCTTCATCAACTTTATTTCTTGTTCTATATAGTCGTGTGTATAAGTCCTACAAGTGGTATCATTCGCCAAGGGATTCGTGGATAGCTCTTGGGTGTTGTCCTTGTTTTTCTTGTGTTTCGTGATTCATATATCTTCTAAGTAGTTGTAGTAGCGATTTGGGTACATTGGTTTGGCTAGAAACACGAATTCCCAGGTAAAAATCTCATCTTTCTTGTTGCCTACAAGTCTCGACCTCTTTATTTGTTACGATCTGAATATTGCGATCTCATAAACCTAGGGTTTCTACTTGCCATCGAATATCACGATCACGTGTTACGATCGACCGTTGCGATCAATTGTTGCGATCAGTGGTTGCGATCAGTGGTTGCGATCAGTTGTTGCGATCACTTGTTACGATCAAGAGTTACGATCAGGGATTGCGATCACGTGTTGCGATCAATAGTTACGATCAGGGTTACGATTACGTGTTACAATCAAGAGTTACGGTCAGGGTTGCGATCAGAGGTTACGATCAGACTGCGATCTAGACTTGCGATCAACATTACGATGGACATTGCGATCTGTTTGGTTAAATCTTGTTCGAGTAATTTTTAGACTTAGCCACTATCTAGACTTGGCTTGGAACATAGTTTACACGAAGATTAAAAAAACGATTTCCTTTCAACAGATCAATTCCTTCAAGATCTCTTACAAAACATGTATGATTTCTGAAAGCAACCTCCAAGTCTGAATCACAAAATTTCCCAACCGAGAACAAATTGTGTCTCAAGCCATCAACAAAAGAGACTCTGGTGATGATTATATTTCCCCAATGAAGATCACCATAGCCTAGAATTTCCGCAACATGATCATTTCCAAATCGAACAGTTCCCATGAAATGCCATACAAAGTTCTTGAGAAGGCTTCGATTCCCAGTCATATGTTTGGAACAGCCCGAGTCCACGCACCAGAGACAAATTTCAAAAGCCTGCCAATGATAAGAGAAGAAAATATTTTGGCAACCGATGAAATAGGTTCCTGTAGGGTTAGATGATAATTAAGCCTTATCACATACCGACATTTCACTGTCAGTATGTAATCTACTAGTGCTGATAATTTTGCCACTACAGTCAAAATTTCTACCAGTAGGCAACCATTTAGATGTGAATCTAGGGCTACTAGGCTTAGCAAGACTTGCTGTGGACCCTACATGCGTACTCTTTGGAACATACACCTTAGCCTTAGGAGTGCGTTGTTGTTCACTGACTGACATCTTGTCAATTTGAGTGTAACCACCATAATTCAAACCATTCATAGTCAAACCATAAGCACCATGACTAAAAGTAAAGAAATATTTATTACATTTAGCACAAATAACTTCAGATTTTTCGTTCCGAATTGCAAGCTTAAAGTCACTACATTCAGATGAATTTAGTTTCTGATTATGATTAAAAAGCGGTAAATTCCTAGGATGTTCTTCTACTTCCACTTTATTGATCTTGGGGCGACTTCTTCTAGAGGCAAAAGGGACCCTATCATTCCTTGTATTGCTTGTAGGCTGTGGCCTTATGCTCTTAGTGTAGTTTTTTTTATCCTGTAGAAGAAGACACTCGTCTATTAGAATTAACCCTTTTTAAATCAATGACTTGTGGTTGAGTTATAGTGGTCGATTTTGTCCTAACGCTTGCTTTACGTTGTTTGCTAGGCATAGAGGGAGAACTAACGCGAAACATTCCTGGGGCAATCACATCAATTTTCGTTCCAGCAACCTAGGGAAAAGGTGTCACAGCAATACGAGTGGGTCCCGAGGTTGCTGGTGTCTGAATCGTACTAGGCTTAGAAATCGTATCTTTTAATAAGGCTTTTAACTTACAGTTCTCACAGATTTTATCAATAAGTTTCTAATAGACAGACTTACTTTGTTCAACAGCCCACTTATATGAAACAACAATAGATTCTAAATCTGCAATTTTAGCCTTAAGCTTCTGAACATTCCCATCACTGGCCTTCTCTAACCCAGAAGAAGCCAGTTTGTTTCCCTGAGCACCTCCCAATTGAGCTGTCAAATGTACTATTTTTTGTTGCATTTCATTGTAAGCTTTTTCGTACGAAATCTTGTCATATTTGCATTCATCACTTTTTTTGACAAATTTATTCCAAAGATCGGTGAATTCTTTATCATTTTTAATGACATAAGATTCCATTTTCTCTTTAATAAGATCAAGCTCAGTTTGGAGGTTTTCATTATGCGACACAAAGGTACCTAACTCAACAGGGCTACTATCAATGCAATCGCGTGCTTTAGAGAGGCGTTCAAGATCGTTTTCCAAAACTTTGATTTTATCAAGAAATTCATCAGCTTCCTTCGTCAAAGATTTAAAGTCTTCAACAAAGTTGGCTAATTCTTTTAGAAAAACTTTTTCCAAATTGCCTAACCGAGCATCAACTTGATTAATAATCGGATTAATATCATTTTGAAGAATTTTCTAAACCTCAATCTGAACAGGTGATGTAAAATTTCCTCCAGTGATTTTGGAATTAACAACACATTTAAGGATGACAAAGTTATCTTTAAGCTCGTTTAAAAATCGGCGTGTGATACTCGGTTTAGGAGGGTCATCAGACAATTCCTCACTTGGGAGCAAAAGCATTTCAGTACTCATTTTAGACCGAACAAAAACAGTTGTAGGATTAACTTTTTGATAATAAAAGGGTGTCACTTCTTTATCAAGCTTTTTCATTCTTAAACGAGTCTCTACTGCAAGTTCAATAGTTTCCTCAGAATCATGCACACTAGGAGGATCATGCTCATCAAACAAGAGCACACTACCATTATATAAAGTTTCATTAGTGGCCTGAACTTGCTTAAGATATCCGGGATTAGGAGGAAGAGGACAACCTAAAGCCAATTTGTATTGAGTGTAATTTATCTCGTTCACTTTTGGTGCGAGCATATTTATCGTCTACATAGTTTGGCCACGTTTTACTAAAAGGTTGTCTAATTCTCTAATCCTATCCTGAGCTTTGCAAAAATCCTCAAGAAGCCCATCTTATCGAATTTTGAAATCACGTTTTAGCTTTTTTCGTTCTTCTTTTAAATCCAAAATAGTAGATTTTTCAGTTGAAAGCTGTTTATTAAGAGAGGTGATTTCATCATTCAATTCACTTATCTTTTTAGCACTTCTTGAATGTAAGGCATTTAATTTCTTAGTTGTGCATTTTTCTTGATAAACCGATGTAGCATGATCTTGTTCAAGTTCTTTAATTTTAGTCTGATGAATTTCAAAACTTTTCTCCCGTTCCTTATACCCCGCAAGCTCAGTGGTCAATTTGGCATTAGTTTCAATAAGCTTATTATTAACCACCGTAGCATGGTCAACATCCATAACAAGCTTATCAAATAAAGATTTATAATACGCATGTGGCGCATCAGGAAGGGTTGTAGGCTGGGCAACTGGATCCACACTAAGGTCCACACTAGGCTCATTCGAACTAATATTACTATTATTCGTTTTATCCCCGTGTGTCTCAATGTAGGGCTCAAGCATCTCAGTATACTCCTCCTCCTGATTAGACGTACTATATATATCATTATTATCGAAACATGGATGTACCTCAGAGGGACCGTCTGAATCATAAACGGGAGCTCTGTCAACATGCATTCCTGAGGTAGATGCTTGCTGTAAGTTAGCCATCAAGATGTAGTTGGCATTCACCTCTTCTTCCTCGTCATATTCTGTAGCAGAAGCCATAAGATCGAATTCCTCAACTTGAAGTGGAATCCCTGCCTTTTCCTTTTGTGCTATGAGAAGCTGAGTCTGAAGATAAGCAACATCCCTCTTCTTTTTGGCTGTGCAATCTCAAGCATAATGACCAAATCCCCTGCAGTTGTAGCACTGAATCTGATGATTGTTGTTTCCATTTCCCGTTCTAGTATTCTCAGCCCTTGCAGCCATAATGTTTCCCATCTGGTTACCAACCGCTGGCACAACTATTAAACCATTCTGATTACCCGCATTCGGAAGATTCGGATTCTTTCCATGTTTGTGACCATACTGATTTCCAGCATTGCCAAGGGTCTGCCTAGGATTCTGACCATATTGTTGAAACTGAGTCCTCATGTTCCCAGCAATTACCAATTGGCGATCTTGATTCGCATTCATGAAAGGTTGAGCAATCTACCTATTGCTAGTGTTGGAGGAGATTCTCTGTTTGTTGTTGGTGGGGTTAATGGTGAATTTGAATGCCTTTGCAAGAAGGGCAAGACCAGTATTAATACATGAGTAGGATCGGTGATGTCATCAAAACAGGCAATGGGTTGTTGTAAGTAATTCACAGCAGCAGGAGGTTGATATCCATAAGAGGTGAGTTGTTGTTGTTGTTGTTGTGGCATGAAGTTACTTGATGAGGGTTTATGGTAGGGTTCCATGGGATATGACATAGATGACGGAGAATTTGCCATAAAAGCCAATGGATCTTGGGTTTTGGCACGTCTTTCAGCCCTAAATTCGTTAGCAACACCTTGATTCAATTTTAACTTGTAGAGCCTATACACACGACTTAACCAAATGCGAATACCATCATGAATTAAACCAAAAAGAAAGATTAGATTAGATGAAGAATAAAGAGAAAAACAAAAAGGTTGTGAATTCCTAGTGAGAGAAAGACATAAGTTTCTCTCTCTATAATCTATGAAATGGAAAACACACACACACAAATGAGGTGTTTAGTGCCTTTTATACTACAAGTGTAAGAGTAGAAGGCCTTCCTCATTTGTGTGTTCGGGACTAATTCCCGTTACATACAAAACTTTATACTAGAACTCTCAACACCATTATGTAGCATTTTCCACGAGCTTCGCAATGGTATATTATATGACCATCACTTTAAATACGGCTAACAATCTCCCCCTAAGGGGTGGTTATGTAATATGTGACTTCACTTCTTTGGTGTTGTTGACTTTGAAGCTCGTTGTCTTGAGAGTTCTTTCCTAGTTCCTTTCATGACTTGTGATCTTGGATCTTTGATCTTTGCCTTGACTTGATCTTAAACTTTGCCATCTTGTGTTCTTGTGTCTTTCCCCACATACTCAAACTTTGATTTGATATGAAAGCTTGTTAACAATCTCCTTTGATCATCAGAGTAGCGGAAGTCTTTGTCTTTAGATGTTCTTGAGCTTTCTTCTTTTACATGAGCATGTGGTCTTGAATTACGACTTTTGAGGTTACGCCACCGTTTGCATTCCTCCGGTTTCCCGTTATACAGTACAAATATTGTACATGTGATTAGGTAAGTTAAAAAAACTTCCTTGACAGGGTTTCCGGCTGTGGTAGCCGTTCTCAATACTTGAATATATCAAAAGATACTTCATAGTAAGGAGTGAATCATGCAATTCCATTCTGCTGATTAAGTCGTCAATTCAATTTCTTGGAACAAGTTTGAATCAATTAAGAATCAAACCATTGTTGCTTTCCAGTTGACACAAGTTAGATTCGTATGGAATCTCACAAGTTACCTACCGCGGTGTTGTTTGATGATGACACAGGAAGGATTTCCATTCGTCACTGTAAATACTGAGGAGTATTACTCTGAATGTTCTGGCAAGATCATAAAGATATTGCGTCGAGACCTGGAACGAGTTTGAATCACAAATGAATCAAACCACTGTTGCTTTCCAGTTAACATATGTTCAATCCAAGTGAATCTTACATATGACCTACCGTAGTGTTGTTTGATGTTAACACTGGAAGGATTTCCATTCATCATTGTGAATACTAATGACTATCACTCTGAATGTTCTAGAAATATCACAAGGATAGAGCGTAGGCCACTATAAATTATCGCTTGTTTTCTAGTGATGAGCAACAATTGATATATGGACTAAGTGTCCTGATGAGATTTTTTGATGAATCTCGTTGGCTCTAGACTCTATAAGTGCACGTTTATTTGGTGATCGGAGGCTGGAGCAGACTGCCACCTATTCAATATCTACTATCTTGGAGTGAGAAAGTTGATAGAAATGAGTTGAACTCCGTGACAATAAAACAAACTTATTTTGAGAGAAGCTTGAGTAGGTTGGGAAGGGTTGTGCATTGCATCACTGGGTCCATGATGCTTTGTCTTCAATACCAGAAATCATCAACTTGCTTATGATAGTAGATGTATTGACCCGGTTTTTGCCTAAGTTGTGTGGAAGGCTATTTTCTTTTCAGCCTTTATCCTTACATTTCTTTTTCATTCTTCAACCCCTTCAATGCTTACCAAGACGTCATAACTAGCACTTTGTTGTGATTGTTCCAGTGCTAGCTTAAGTCATTAGTCGACATTAATGTGTTGAAGGGTATAGATATCGTAATTAGAAAAACCAATTGAAAATGCAATCAAGATGTTAATGAAATTAATGTTTACACCTTGAAAGTTTTCTATATCACCAAAACGCTCCCCCTACATATGTGCATCATAAAATGAAAGGTTTTTGCACATACTAGGAAGAGAAAGCACTTATATCAAAGCTCTTATCCAAGATGACACATTTTGAACACATTTTAATCACTATTCTCCCCCTCAAAAATTGCATGTGACTGAAATTTTTGTGAAACTAGTGATGAAACATGGAGAGAATAATGTTGAATGAAAGTTTGTACTCCCCCTCGAGAAGAAATTCTAATTACCATAGGGGAGTATACGAGCACACAGTTTTGAAATACCTTGAAAAATAGTGCTCAAAGTCGAGAAAACTGAATTTCCTGTTGTTGAGGAAAAATATACATAAATGAACATTTTCCTTGAGTTCATGAGCTTAAAAACTTTGAATGTTTTAATATAAGCCCATGACCGAGAAAAATTAATTTCCCGTTGATGAGGATAAGTCATAGACTTTCCTTTCTTTGGTGACCGGGTTATAGTCTGACATGTGACTATACGCCATTATGAGAAGAAAGTATAAAAGACATGTTTTAAAAACATTTGAACTCTCATTCGAACTTTATGTACGTACTCGTGGCGTTATTGAACGACATTTCTAAGTACGTCCATATTATCGATGCTGAGAGACATGTCGGAGAAGAATATTTTTGGTGTTTTTGAAAGATTTTCTCATTTTTTTATTTTGTTTTTATAGGTTTTATATTTTGTATTTTGATTTTTTGATAGATATATACAAGATTACTGCGAAAGTGCAAGACGTTCAATTTCATCTGGAGTGAAACTACGCATACCAAGTCGACGAACCAAGAATTCAAATCTATCTTAAGAAAGAGCTTTGGTGAAGATGTCGGCTAGTTGGTAGTCCGTCTTGACAAAATACAGTTCGATCGTTCCTCTTTCCACATGCTCCTTTATGAAATGGAATCGGACGGCTATGTGCTTGGTCTTGGAGTGTTGGACCGGGTTACAAGATATGGCTATGGCTGATTGTGAATCATAATAAATAGGTACTTTGTGAAAGTGAAAGCCATAATCTGTTAGTTGTGTTCTCATCCAAAGGACTTGAGCACTACACACGGATAGAGACACATATTTTGCTTCCGCGGTGGACAATGTCGTGCAATCTTGTTTTCTAGAGGACCAACTCACTAGCTTCTTGCCTAGGAATTGTGCTCCACCGGAAGTGCTCTTGAATGTATCATGACAGCATGCATGGTCGGCATCTAAAAATCCAGTTAGATTAAAACCAGAATCCTTCGTATACCAGAGACCCATGTGAATGGTTCCCCGGAGACAACGAAAGATCCTTTTAACCTCCTTGAGGTGCTTCTCGGTTAGCCTAGCCTGTTACCGAGCACATAAACAAGTAGCATGCACAATGTCAGGTCTGCTTGAGGTTAAGTACATAAGGGACCCGATCATACTTAGGTATTTTGTAGCATCTACAAATGTCCTTTTCTTATCCAAATCAAGCTTGTGTTTAGTGTCCATTGGAGTACCAATTGTGTAACACCCCCAAATTTACACAATTCAATACAGCGGAAGACTCGTTGGTGTTACGGGATAGCACATTACTCACATCATAGACAACGCTTAAAAATCGCGTCGTTTAATAATAAAGCATTTCCATTCATAAATATCAAAGTTACATAGTTCCCAAGTCATATTATTTCATACAACTTTTACAAAGCATTTGAATGGAAATTTGTTATTTAAGTGCGGGCCATGAATTCTTGTTGTCTTCCCGAGAATTACCTTCAAGTACCTGAGACAAAACATGTTAAAATAAAAGGTCAGCGATAACGCCGATTGAATTCATAGAGTTTAATAAAATCTATCAATATAACATCGGTATAAAATTATTACCGAAAATCATTTTGTACAAATCTTTGTAATAGGCCATAAAATAGCCAAAGTCATTTTATACAAATCCTTATCAAAAATCATAATGTAGGCCTTTGCCTTCAAAATCATTATACGAGCCATTGTCGTAAAAACATCATACAATACGTTTTATAACGTTGTATAGAGTTAAATAAAAACCAATATATGAATGTGGCTATGAAAAACCAAAACACGAACATAATATCAATAGTAAGACCTCGTATTGCTAGTCAGGCAATATATCGTAATTTAGTGCGTATAGCAGTATTTCGTTATTTTTGGATTATTACAAGCCGCATGACATTGTTACCTTACTATAACCAACAACGGGTAGCTAGCCCGAAACTCAATTTGCCCATCTAAATTAGCGTGTCGTCACCATAATCACGCTTGTGTAAATCTTCTCATACATAAATTCGCTTACCAATCAATGTGGCACGACGAGGATCAACCGTCAAGGCGCGAACTGGGGTGATCGTCCCCAAATAGTACTATTGTATGCATAAGCGTCTACCAAATCCCGGTAGTTCACAATTCATGCTAATGGGACTTTTAGTGACATAACCTAACTTTAATAATCCATTTCATTTCATCAATTGGGTCATTTAATCATTCATCGGGTCATACGATCATTCGGGTCCAAATCAATAAACAAACAATCGGGACAAATGGTGTCCTATTTTATCAAAACTAACATGTTATCTCCCTCGTGGGTTTATATAACATTTCATAAAAACATTTAAAAGAGTGCGAGGCTATGAACTCACGTTGATGTGGGAAGGCGGGTTATCGGTAATTCGGATGTACGGTATGTGCTTCAATCACGGAAACCTAGACAAATAATACTCGTCTTAGACTTTTGTCCAATGACTTTATCAAAATAACAATTATGTATATATATGATGACTTTATATATATGATGATGATCAAGTGGGTTTATATATTTTTACTCATTTTAGTGTTTATGTGTTGGTAACTTCTTACTAGTTTTACCTATTTACATACTTTAAGTCTAATAAACTTATTATAAGTTCATTAACTTGTATTAATCCATTTTATACTTGTATTATTAGTATTTATATTTTACATGTTGGGCCCAAATGGGTTAAGCCCAATAAGTAATTTTTATAAGTGTTTAACTTATTTAGTTAAATTATTAGTCCAATATGCTAACTTAGCTCGTTAATGTCCGTATGTCATATAGTTCGGGTTTTATCGGTTTTTACTTGTATTAGGTACTTATATATCAGTATATGACTTTTAAAAATTTTACATTAGACGGGTTTGATCGTCTAAGTTGTAATTGGCGAAAAAACGTTAATTTTACGGTAATAGCCGAAAAAGTCGTAAAAATCATGTTTATAGTTTTTATAACTTATAAATCTTATTCAACTACCATTTTTATAATGTGTCCATTTATTTAACCTTATACATATTTATATAAATGAAATTTATAAGTTAGTGGATTTTAATTCACATTTTATACTATATTAGTTTGAGTGCTTATATAATACTATTAAACATTAATTCTTTGAAATCTGATTTTTAGTTTCATCTTCACCATTTTTATCATATCTTGAGTTCTATAAGGAGATAGAAGCTCATTTTTGGATGACATAAACTTCATATTATGTGCTACAAATAAGTTACCTATAAATACTGCTCATTCCATGTCTAACTATCCTTAACAGTCCCTACAACACAGACTATTCAGATTGGTACACTCATCTTGTTTTGATCATATCTCACACATTTTGATGATTCCATTGCATGGCCAAATCTCACATGCGTATGACATCTATCACTTATTGTAAATGGGTTCCACGTTACCAATTTATCAGTTTATCATTTGGTTACTTACTGTTTTTATACAGCCATCTTATTAAGCAAGATTTAACCATTTTTACATGTGGTTTTTCCATCTTTTTACCCATGTTTATCAAATCTATCAACACCAATCCCCACATAATATTTTTAATCATCATTCATCATCATATACATATACATAAATAAAGAAAATACAAGATTACATAATCAAAATAACAAGAGGATAGGAAGAACAATCTCTATACCACCATTACTGATGAAAAGATGAGTCTTTGATGAACAAGGCTTGAATTTTGATGGCAAAAATTGTGATAAACAAATATCATCTTCAAGTCTACCAACCTTTATAAACTTCTCATGGAAAATCAGCCCTATGAGACCAACAAATCTTCTCCTTGGATGTTATAATCACCTCCAATCTTCAAAGCTTCAAAGTAGCATCATCATGTGTATGAGTAACACATGATTTTATAGCTAACATAGATCAAATGAGGGTTGTTTTTTATGATGGTCGGACGAAATAGAGAGAGATGAGAGAGTTTGGTGAGTGGTTTCCATGAGTTGCTAAGTGTAAATGGTATGAATGAAGTGGTTTTGGTGGTTTTGTGCTAAGTTAGCTTACATGTTAAGCTTGTGCTAACATGTGTTAGCTTTCTAGCTAAAAGGGTGCCACATCTTATGATGTGGTGTCCTCTTTTGGCCATCTCTTTTGAGTGGGGTGGGATAAACTTGTTTTGTCCCATCCCACTAATTTACGAGTATTCTTCGATTCTAGTTTCCTCGATTTGTGTGCCCTCTGGTCGTTTTATGAACAACGTTTTTATAAATTATGTATCAACGGCACAAAACGAATCTAATAAAAATTGTCTCATAAAAAACGGAGTTCAAAAACATAAATACGTAATCCTAAGGTTTCCGGTTTAGTCGTAAATGACGTTAAATTATGAACGTAAGTCCTAATCTCTTCTCGTACATTAGTGAGTTTATGAATCAACACAAATTTAAAATTCCAAAATAATATTCACGGATAAATTTATTTCCTGAAATGTCGGACTGTCACCAAAACGGTGTATGTAAATGTAAGCACGTAACGTAGTATCCTCCGGTTTAGACGTAGTCGATGCTACTTCAAGACGTAAATCCAAATTTCTTCCAAAAAATAAGTGAGTTCAAAATATAACATTAAAATAATGTTTTTAAATAATATTTGAGAATAAAATATCAACCATAAATTGACGGATTGTCACAGCATTTACCCCTAAACAGGATCTTTGTCCTCAAATATCATCTTATATTACTACTCGCTTCTTATAGAGTTAAAGCCATGTGGGTATTTCCTCCACATTCGGTCTTTTGTCACAAGTGTAATTCATTACAATACGCGAGTTTCATCAAACATAACTATGGGAATAAGATCAGGCTTAATGTTGACTTACTTTCTCTATCCATGATGTTCACGGGTTTTTTATGAATGCAACGTTTTGCCGATCTAAACTTTATCAAGAAGTGATCAGATTCTCACTTGATAGACATTTTATCAAGTTCGATATACGAAACATAATTCACGCAGCTCTCGAAGTCCTAGGGTAGATCCAGCTTATATGCCTTTCAAACCAATCTTTTACATCATCTCAATGGTCCCATACAACGGGGACTTATATCCAATGATCTTTCAGATCATCAATTCATTTTTCCATGGTTAAAATTTTTGGCATAACTTCGCTACCCATCTGGCACTTCAAGATCTACATTTCATATTCACATAACCTCCTGCCCACCACCGGTAGTCAATAATCAGATCCTAATTTCAACAATCATTTCAGGTCTCGCGGGTCGAGTATATTGTATGGTTAGGTTCGCCATCATAGGAAACCTTAAACCTAAAGACATGTCCAACTCACCGTGGGTGTATGTCGGGTGTCTTCATCCCAACTCCTTCTTACAAATGCTCTAATATAGATCCTAACAAGATTTGATCTCGATACTAACACGATAATTATCAATGATAATCTTTCGAAAGGAAAACGATTTTACAGTTTATTACCAAAGGTCAATCATTCAAACATAAAACAGCACTTATAGTATTTTGTATCGTTACTTTACCTCGTCCCTTCGCTTGGGGTGGTACACAGTATTCTTATCAAGATTCGTTCTCAATGACTTCTGAGCAAATCTCTAGAAATTCGATGCGAAGCGAGGATCTTGATAGAGATGATCGATACAGGCACACCATGTTTACACAACTCCTTTAATACAAAAGAGTCAATTTCTTCATCAATAATCTATCATTAATAGGAATGATATTATCAGATTTGGTTAGTCTGTCGACGATGACCCAAATCGAATCAAATTCAGATGATGACCTTTGCAATAGTTAGACGTTTACTAATGTATGAGGCAATGTCTGCCTTCATAATTTGCCATCAGTACAACCTCTTCTGATAATGATACATTAAATCAGAAATGACTGGAATAGAATACTTATACTTACAAGATTCCAACATAACTATATCTCACAATCCTCCATATTTAGACAATCACAAGTGGCCTCTTAAACATTTAACGCCATCGGCTTCTCAATTCTAATGGTTCACATTAGCCGTGAACCCCTTTTTTATTATCTATATTATCCTTTTTATAAGTATCAACTATTTTTAAATTGTTCGACAATTTATTTTGCACAGTCATTATTAGAGAACACATCCTAATTGATTCTTTATCCTTTTTACATAATGCGTCGGTATCTATATTCACCGTTCCTGATGAAATAATTATCATGATCGTATTCATTAAAATTTTCTTTCTTCACATTTTCTAAGTTTTAGTTTCGTCTCAACTATCATTTTTATTAGTTTTTCTCAATCCGACGTTTAAAGCATCGATAAATATTACAAGTAATTAAATAATAAATATTTAATTTTATGAAACGTAACCGTAAAAATTTTAAATTTTCTCAGTTTGTCTAATTATAGAAAAATGTTCAAAATAAATTTGAATTTAATTAATAAGATTTTTGTTGATTTATTGAAAATAATTAATAAGATTCGTAAATGTTCGAAAAATCTTTGGTTACTGTTGTCAAAATTTTCTTAGTTGAAAAGCAAAAATTGTCGTTTCAAATTTCAAGTCATAAATTATATAGTTTCCTCAATTCTTCTTAAGTTGTCTTGAGGTAAACACAAACATTTACCCCTAAACAGGAGTTTAGTTAAATGATTTGTGTATAAGGGAATAATCCCTTAAAAATCCTTTGTTAAAACATTTGTAAAAACATATTTCCATTTTCTTTTTGGTAAAACCCAAAGTCTTAAAAGGGCTCTAAATTTTTGAAGAGTCGATATAGATTTCATGATCCTATTAATCACACGGTCAAATAATGTAAAGGATTAAGTCTTTAATCACATGTTAAATACTCAAGGTACAAGTTTTCATTATTCTACCAATTTAGGGCAGTCTATAACTAATTATTAACTCATTCTTATTCTTAGAACAAACAAATGGTCCTTAATGATCACAATCATGAATTTATCAAATTACAGCCTACACACGTGATTCACCAAAGTTATGAATGCTACATGTGCATTGGTCAATCCAAACAACATATCATGAAACTCATAATGTTCATTACAAGTTCTGGATGTAATGATTGGAATGGATAACCTTTTTCGCGGATGCGAAGTTGATAATAACCATGCCATGGATCAAATCTTTAGAACATACGCTAGAACCTTGTAAATGATCGAACAAATCTATAATCTTGGGTAGTGGATATAGATTTTAATCGTCAATTTATTTAGTTCACGATAATTAAACAAATATAAGGAATGATAACACCATATCTCTTCATAATGACGAGCTTGGTAGAATATAAGCTTTCTCCGACAACTCTCTCAGTTGTACGGTAATTCTTTTAATTCAGATGGTGCTGACGTACAGTGCACACGCCACAGGTGCAGCACCGAGAATATAATCAATACCAAATTCAACTTGCCTTAATGGTGAATGTCTAGGTAATTTACCAACAAATACCTCCTAAAGTTTCAGATAACGGAACCATCTTTTAATAAATTCATATCAGGTTCTTTCTAGATTATAATATATATGACTAATTCACAACCATTCATGGTATAATTTCAAGTCTAAATGCAGGATATGGTCATCCATCAAGAATTATTTAGATCACTTTTGATATTCAACATCTTATCATTTAGGGGAATTCTACTCGAGTTCCCATCAATTAAGACAATGTCGTCATGTCATAATCAGTCAATCCATTCTATTGGCACTATCAACTTTCCAGTTTTGTTACCATTGATAAGATGTGATCTTCTCAAAAGACTAATAGTAATTCATAATCCTTCACAAATTCAAGGATATCAGGAGACATAACTATCATCAAAATAGTAATGTCAACGCATAATTTACGCAAGAGAATTTCAATTCAGATAAAGACGAAAACATTTAATGAATATGAATATATCCCGTGTTTTCATATTTTGAGTACGCATTCGAAAGCTCCTCGGATTGTTACCCAGGTCATTCAAATGAAATCTAATCAAATGAAATGATACGAATGTCGATACATCCAATCGGGTATCAACACTCGGTAATCAGATACTTTTCCTAAGAATCTCACTACGGGAGAATTGGACAAGAAAGAATTGTCAATTGTCAAATAAGACAATTCCCACAGATGAGTAAATTCGAATCAGAAGAATAGATGCTACAGGCACATATGTAGGTGTCCCTAACACTATGTCCTTATTTTTCACTTCTTGCAGATCTCATAAATTTTAATCTTTCACAATCTTCAAAGAAAATTTAGTGTTTATTAATTATTTCATGGTGACTACTAATCAGCCTTGCATGGTCACTTCCAGATTGTATGTAGGCGCGCAACTATATACAATTTCAAGATTAACGATGCAATACTCAGTTCGTCAAAATTTTATCATCATGTTTATAATAAAAACATTTTCATGCTTAATTCTTAAATAAGAATCAAAAAATAAATTTACAAATATTTTCTTTGTTATGAAAACAATTAAGTTTTCCAAGGTGTTTCATAAACAACTTCATTTCGATAACGATTACTTATAAATCTCACTTTAGATCATCCTTACGGTGATGAAAATTCAATTTTTCTCAAGGAATACTGTTTTATCTTTTAAAACAATGAGTGATCTGCAAAAGAGTGATGAAAAGTTGTTCACCAAGAACTAACTACAATATAATGGAAAATGAGCTTAGCCAAATAATCATGAGGTTCATGATCTCGATGGCACTCAAAAAGAATAATCCACAACGCAACTCAAATCGAGATGAGTACTTGTTCAATGGTTGCATCACTAATGTGAACATTTGGATGAAGCAATAAAAGATAGACAACATCGATACATGTAGGATTTATCAATCAAAGGTAGTCTTTTCATTAATCACAAACAAGTCAAAATTGTACTGTAACACATTACGTGTCACTATGTCATACAATTCCATGAACTCATACTACCAACTAATGTCTCAGTTAAGTTAGGGATTACTTTTAAAAGATACCACAATGAATACTAATCTACAAGAGTCATTAGGTGTTCCACCTGTCTCAGAAGATCCATCGGTCCCAATTTCAGAAGAAGATTTCTTCAATTTATTTATTGGACACTGGGCATCCTGGTCAATGAACAATGGCCTAGGAACAACCCTTAACACGAACCAACAATCAGTTAAAACCTTATAATTCAATCACAGAACTTAACGACTTCCTCTTAACAATTTCATATTCCATACGGGTTAAATTTTACTTTATTCAAGTTTCAATCAACTTATACTCAATTCGATATCCTACCTCATTCTCCAATACTTTCAACCTTATTCTTATACCTTGAAGGGCAATAAAAGCTTGATATGAACAACACTTAACTTCCAATCCTATAGCTCTTTCCAACAATAATTATCAAATGAGTCACTAGTATGAAATGAATCACACATTCAATTAGACTTCTTGGAAAGGTACTAGTGGCATGAGGCTTTTGGGTAATGGTTCCAATGACAGCCTCAAGTGCAACAATCACCCTTTCGATTTCAAATTTAAGAATTGGGTGACAACGAATCAGATGACATCTTTTTAGGTGGTAACGTTTTGTTAAACTCCGTTCTATAAGGAAAGATCTTCATGACATCGATATCAGATTTAATCTCGCCAATTCTTCTTTAATATCACAATCAACTAATATCGACATTTCTACGAATATCAACCATTTGTTGGGATCATAAATATCCACAACTTGGTTTAGATCTAGAATAGCTAGAATTCCTACGGGAATAGCTTCGATTGATTTGCTAGGGGAGTTAGGGTTTCTTGTGACAATCTACGTCGTATAAATATTTAAAATAATCATCAAACAATCATGTAATCAAATTACATCATATATATATAATCCAAGTTATATATATATATATATATTAAAATAACACTTCTCAGTCTGGCCTTGTCGGTAACTCGGGAATTCTTCGGCACCGTTATAGTCAAAAGATTTTTAGACATTTTTAGAAAAATGTTTATAGTTAAAAGATTTTGAAATGTTTTATTCAAAACCTTGGTTTTAAAAATCTTTCGTTCTCTATAACGAGAGCTCTGGTACCAAACTGTAACACCCCCAAATTTACACAACTCAATACAGCAGAAGACTCGTTGGTGTTTCGGGATAGCACATTACTCACATCATAGACAACGCTTAAAAATCGCGCCGTTTAATAATAAAGCATTTCCATTCATAAATATCAAAGTTACATAGGTCCCAAGTCATATTATTTCATACAAATTTTACAAAGCATTTAAATGGAAATTTGTTATTTAAGTGCGGGCCATGAATTCTTGTTGTCTTCCCGAGAATTACCTTCAAGTACCTGAGACAAAACATGTTAAAATAAAAGGTCAGTGATAACGCCGAGTGAATTCATAGAGTTTAATAAAATCCATCAATATAACATCGGTATAAAATTATTACCGAAAATCATTTTGTACAAATCTTTGTAATAGGCCATAAAATAGCCAAAGTCATTTTATACAAATTCTTATCAAAAAAACATAATATAGGCCTTTGCCTTCAAAATCATTATACGAGCCATTGTCGTAAAAACATCATACAATACGTTTTATAACGTTGTATAGAGTTAAATAAAAACCAATATATGAATGTGGTTATGAAAAACCAAAACACGAACATAATATCAATAGTAAGACCCCGTATTGCTAGTCAGGCAATATATCGTAATTTAGTGCGTATAGCAGTATTTCGTTATTTTTGGATTATTACAAGCCGCATGACATTGTTACCTTACTATAACCAACAACGGGTAGCTAGCCCGAAACTCAATTTTCCCATCTAAATTAGCGTGTCGTCACCATAATCACGCTTGTGTAAATCTTCTCATACATAAATTCGCTTACCAATAAATGTGGCACGACGAGGATCAACCGTCAAGGCGCGAACTGGGGTGATCGTCCCCAAATAGTACTATTATATGCATAAGTGTCTACCAAATCCCGGTAGTTCACAATTCATGCTAATGGGACTTTTAGTGACATAACCTAACTTTAATAATCCATTTCATTTCATCTATCGGGTCATACGATCATTCGGGTCCAAATCAATAAACAAACAATCGGGACAAATGGTGTCCTATTTTATCAAAACTAACATGTTATCTCCCTCTCGGGTTTATAAAACATTTCATAAAACATTTAAAAGAGTGTGAGGCTATGAACTCACGTTGATGTGGGAAGGCGGGTTATCGGCAATTCGGATGTACGGTATGTGCTTCAATCACGGAAACCTAAACAAATAATACTCGTCTTAGACTTTTGTCCAATGACTTTATCAAAATAACAATTATGTATATATATGATGACTTTATATATATGATGATGATCAAGTGGGTTTATATATTTTTACTCATTTTAGTGTTTATGTGTTGGTAACTTCTTACTAGTTTTACCTATTTACATATTTTAAGTTCAATAAACTTATTATAAGTTCTTTAACTTGTATTAATCCATTTTATACTTGTATTATCAGTATTTATACTTTACATGTTGGGCCCAAATGGGTTAAGCCCAATAAGTAATTTTTATAAGTGTTTAACTTATTTAGTTAAATTATTAGTCCAATATGCTAACTTAGCTCGTTAATGTCCGTATGTCATATAGTTCGGGTTTTATCGGTTTTTACTTGTATTAGGTACTTATATATCAGTATATGAATTTTAAAAACTTTACATTAGACGGGTTTGATCGTCTAAGTTTTAATTGGCGAAAAACGTTAATTTTACGGTAATAGCCGAAAAAGTCGTAAAAATATTGTTTATAGTTTTTATAACTTATAAATCTTATTCAACGACCATTTTTATAAAGTGTCCATTTATTTAACCTTATACATATTTATGTAAATGAAATTTATAAGTTAGTGGATTTTAATTCACATTTTATACTATATTAGTTTGAGTGATTATATAATACTATTAAACATTAATTCTCCAAAATCTGATTTTTAGTTTCATCTTCACCATTTTTATCATATCTTGAGTTCTATAAGGAGATAGAAGCTCATTTTTGGATGGCATAAACTTCATATTATTTGCTAAAAATAAGTTAGCTATAGCTACTTCTCATTCCATGTCTAATTATCCTTAAAAGTTCCTACAAAACAGACTATTCAGATTGGTACACTCATCTTGTTTTGATCATATCTCACTCATTTTGATGATTCCATTGCATGGCCAACTCTCACATGTGTATGAAATCTATCACTTATTGTAAATGGATTCCACTTTACCATTTTATCAGTTTATCATTTGGTTACTTACTGTTTTTATACAGCCATCTTATTAAGCAAGATTTAACCATTTTTACATGTGGTTTTTCCATCTTTTTACCCATGTTTATCAAATCTATCAACACCAATCCCCACATAATATTTTTAATCATCATTCATCATCATATACATATACATAAATAAAGAAAATACAAGATTACATAATCAAAATAACAAGAGGATAGGAAGAACAATCTCTATACCACCATTAGTGATGAAAAGATGAGTCTTTGATAAACAAGGCTTGAATTTTGATGGCAAAAATTGTGATAAACCAATATCATCTTCAAGTCTACCAACCTTTATAAACTTCTCATGGAAAATCAGCCCTATGAGACCAACAAATCTTCTCCTTGGATGTTAGAATCACCTCCAATCTTCAAAGCTTCAAAGTAGCATCATCATGTGTATGAGTAACACATGATTTTATGGCTAACATAGATCAAATGAGGGTTGTTTTTGATGATGGCTGGACGAAATAGAGAGAGATGAGAGAGTTTGGTGAGTGGTTTGCATGAGTTGCTAAGTGTAAATGGTATGAATGAAGTAGTTTTTGTGGTTTTGTGCTAAGTTAGCTTACATGTTAAGCTTGTGCTAACATGTGTTAGCTTTCTAGCTAAAAGGGTGCCACATCTTATGATGTGGTGTCCTCTTTTGGCCATCTCTTTTGAGTGGGGTGGGATAAACTTGTTTTGTCCCATCCCACTAATTTACGGGCATTCTTCGATTCTAGTTTCCTCGATTTGCGTGCCCTCGGGTCGTTTTATGAAAAACGTTTTTATAAATTATGTATCAACGGCACAAAACGAATCTAATAAAAATTGTCTCATAAAAAACGGAGTTCAAAAACATAAATACGTAATCCTAAGGTTTCCGGTTTAGTCGTAAATGACGTTAAATTATGAACGTAAGTCCTAATCTCTTCTCGTAAATTAGTGAGTTTATGAATCAACACAAATTTAAAATTCCAAAATAATATTCACGGATAAATTTATTTCCTGAAATGTCGGACTGTCACCAAAACGGTGTATGTAAATGTAAGCACGTAACGTAGAATCCTCCGGTTTAGACGTATTCGATGCTACTTCAAGACGTAAATCCAAATTTCTTCCCAAAAATAAGTGAGTTCATAATATAACATTAAAATAATGTTTTTAAATAATATTTGAGAATAAAATATCAACCATAAATTGACGGATTGTCACAAATTGGATCATAGTTTTCCATTCCAAATTTCATTAGAATCTCGAGCACATATTTGGATTGATTTATGAAAATACCACGGGGGGATTGGTGAACTTGGAGACCAAGAAAGAACGTCATTTCCCCCATCATGGACATTTTAAATCGGCTTTTCATAAGGTTGGCAAATAATATGGAATATTTTGGGTTTGTAGAGCCAAATATTATATCATCTACATAGACCTGAGCCACCAAGATGTCGTTGCCGTAGTGCTTGATAAACAACGTTGGATCAATGTTTCCTATGCTGAAGTGATTTTGGAGAAGAAATGATGATAATTCGTCGTACCATGCCCTCGGTGCTTATTTCAAACCATAAATTGCCTTTTTAAACTTGTATACATGGCTTGGATGTCCGCTGTTGATGAAACCTTCAAGTTGACATACGTAAACATCTTCTTTTAATGGCCCATGCAAGAAAGTCGTCTTCACGTCCATTTGATACACAGTGAACGATTTATGTGCAGCGTATGCTAAGAAAATCCTAATAGCTTCCATTCGAGCAACCGGGGCGAAGGATTCTACGAAATAAATTCTTTCCTTCTATTTATAGCCTCTCACAACAAACCGAGTCTTGTTCCTAATGACCCTTTGCTCTTCGTCTATCTTGTTTTTGAATAACCATTTCAGGGTAAGGGGATCAATATTGTCCGGGCGTGGTACTAACTCCCATACATCAAGCCGGATGAATTGATTGAGCTTTTCTTGCATAGACTCAATCCATGATGCGTCGGTCATTGCTTCTTTAACACTTGCTGGTTCCATTGTGCTGATTGATAGTGCATATATACACATATCACCGTCGGTACGCAGCTGATTTTGAGTTGAGACTGGTCGTGAGAGATTGCCAATCACTTGAACCAAAGGATTATTCTTAGTCCATTTGTGTTCATGTGGAAGTGTACGAGAAACTTGATGCGAGCTCGACGGATCCACATATGGTGTTGAAGGCTGAGTAGCACTTGTGGAAGCCGTAAATGGATTAACAAATTCATGTTCGTTGAGCATCGCATTGTTTTCATTTTCAGCAACTATTTCATTCTGAAAATGAACATGATTAGGAATTTCCTGAGAATGTTGTTGTGTGGCTTTAGTAGTCGGAGGAAGTGGTTGGAATATTTGGAGGCAATATGGTTGAGGTTGACGTAGATGGTGCAGATGCAATCGGAGGTTCTTGAACTACCGTAGCAGGTGCAGCCGGGGAATTTTGAGGAACACCAAATGACGAAGGACCCTCCATATATTCATCATAGATTGGCCCAAATAAAACTTCCAAGTCACGTTCCGAGGGTTGTAATGATGAGATTGCTGACGGTGCAAATTGAAGCGCGAGTCCTGAACTTACGTGTCCAGAAGTCTGACTTTGAAGCTCGGGATGTGAACTTCTATGTTGAGATGCCATTCCTGAGAGTTCATCAAAGGTAAGATTCATAGTCTCCATTACCTTTCTTGTCCTCCGATTATAAATCCTGTAAGCACAAGCAGTTGAAGAATAACCAATAAAAAAGCCAATATCACCTTTAGGTTCAAGTTTACCGATATCTTCACGGTCATTCTTTAGATAACATAATGCACCGAAGACATGAAGAAATGAAATAACCGGTTTTCGTCCATTATTTATCTCATAAGGTGTTTTGTTGAATCGGGTGTGAATAATGGAGCGGTTTTGAGTATAACATGTAGTTGCTATAGCGTCGGCCCAAAGAAATAACGGTGCACTGGATGAGAGAAGCATCGTCCAAGCAGCTTCAACTAACGTACGATTCCTCCGTTCCACAACTGCATTCTGCTCTAGAGTTCTTACAGCCGAAGTTTGATGAGAGATCCCAACTTCGTCAAAGTAAGCTTTCAGTTGCTGATAGGTAAATTCTGTGCCGTTATCCGTTCTCACAATAATGACAGGGGGTTGCAGTAATACTGATGTTTTCTTCAAGAAGTTAATAATTACATCAGGGGCTTCATCTTTTGAAGCAAGAAAATGAACCCATGTGTAAGGAGAATAATCATCCACAATTACAAGGACATACCGCTTACCATTAATGCTTTTGATTCTCATTGGACCACACAAATCCATATGTAAGAGATGTAACCTATTCGTTGAGTCGGGAACAGGTTTGGGTTTGTGAGGTTTCTTTTTACTTTTACTTTGCTCACAGGAAGGACAAAGATGGTATTTTGTATATTTATACTTTAGAAGACCGGTAACGAGATCATATTTCGCAAGTTGGATGATGGCATCAAAATTGAGATGAGATAACCTTTGCCATAACCATGACTTTATTGATGTGACTCGGGCCATGAGACAAAGTGGAGAAGCAACAGACATTTGAAAAAGATCAATGGTGTAAAGGTTGGTGGTACGATAGATGGCACATCGGTATTAGGAGGTAACCTAGAAACATTAGAAGGCGGTTTTCCTAAGATAGATGGCTTTGGTACTTTGTACGCATTTGGTTGACGAACAACAGGTTTCACACCATTGGATTCCACCGTTTTTCCACCCATGTTTCCAACAAGTTTCTTCAACTCATGATTGTGATGTCTTTGTCTTGCAACTGAGCTTTCAGATCAAAAATATCCTTACTCTTTTCATTCAATTCATGAAATGATCCAGAGAGTTTTACTTGTAAATTACTGTTGTCAGGAACTTTTCCAGCTTTGTTTTGCAAAGCAAATTCAACAGAATGACAATGTTTCTGAAGAAAATCATATCGGTGTTGAAGAATCGTGAACTCTTTTTGATTAACATTTGTTGAAGGCTCACCGTCATGACATCACCTCCTAACTAAGCTTGCAGCTGTTCGATTGTTTGTTGCAGCAAGTTCAAGAGAATGGCAATGTTTGGGGGTATTTATAGCTGAAGAAGAGGTGAGGGGGGTGTTGGTGATGAACGATTGTAGGCCTTTGGATGAGCATCCCCATTCTCTCTCTCCATTCGATTTTGATCATACGGCTGTAATATGCCCTCCTTCACTTGGATTGCTAGGGTGTCACTCCTTGTGTTAGTTTGGTGGTGAGGTGACAGGAAATTATTTGATCTTTGACAAGTTTTCAGTGAATCCACCAATTAAAGAGGGGATGTGATGCAACCAAGTGCTACCCTGGCACTTGGTACTTGGAATATAGGTGTATCACACGCTCCCTTTCTTCCTTAATTATCTGATTCTCTCGTGTGGATAACACTTGCTTGCTTATTGGAAAAACCCCCAATTTTCTAGGGTTCATATACTGGGTGTGTTCTTCCCCAATATCCTTTCTATCTCTCGACTATTTTTATTTATTTCTTTGTGTTTCTTTTGACCGAATAGAATTGACCACACAAGTTAAATACTACATCCGTCACTTTTTACTCAATTGGGCTTTACTTGGACTCTTGACCAACACAACTTAGTCGTTGCATTTCTCTCATTTGGGCTTGATGGACCATATTTTGGCCAAATATAAAATACTCTAACCGTCTCTTTTATTTGTTGATGGGATTGGACTTTTGGTTGCGCTTTCCAAAATCATTTATTCAATGCAACCATATTAATGGGCTTCCAGGCCCATTAAGCTTAAGTGGGACCCACCTGACTTCAAACTTTTGATAAATTCGCGACCGAAACGATCTTGACTTTTGGCTTTTGGTGAAATCTTCAATCTCATGTTGGTTTTGCCGTTTTTTTGTGAACTTGGTACCTACACACATGAAACAACAAAACATTGCACATACAAGGCCATATTCATATGTTTTATTCATTTTAGGTTTGTTTATTGATATAAATGATATGAGTAATTACACTCATATCAGATGTATCTACCTTTCGAGCACATTTGACTTCATCTTCTTCGTTAATCTGCATTATCATTTCAAATCGTCCATATTATCGAGATCAGGTGAATCGTAAAAGCTTGAGTCACTCATTTTTCTGAAATGGTTTTTGGATTGAGAAAAAAGATAAACTTGTATGTATGAAAATTATGATTGTAGGTGTATTATCCATGGGAATAAATATTAAATTAAATTAAAAAAAAATAATAATATCGTTTCCAAACAGCAATATCCGTTTCTCTCTCCTAGCCGAAACACGGTGTGCAACCGACGAATAGGGGGTGTCGTGGCAAAGACCTGCAAACACCGGTGAGGTGTCCACCTCAGACCGGCGAGCTCGATTCGTCCGCCACACCTCTTGCTCTAGCGACTTATGGCTCTATATGGCTAAGTAGAATTTTGTTTAAAGTATGAAACATTATTTCGTTCTAAGAAAAAGTATATCGTTGGCTGTTGATATAAAAGTTGAATGGGCATTGACTAACCCGAATTATGATTAATTTGGGTATTCGGGACTCTGGCTCTTTCACCAAGTGAACTTCCGGTTGAGACCCTGCACACTAAAAGACAACACGCTTAGACTTACCGTAGGAATGTTTCCCACGATTAGACTCCAGCGTGAGAGTAAGTAATCGGTTTAGGGTTAGTAATATGGGAGAATTATGATTGTAATCGTACCTTTGTGGAATCCTTAGGGGTTCCTTATATAGGTGTTAGAGTCCCTGTTGGGCCTTACCAAATCTTGATCCCTAAGCAAGAGATAACTACCATATAGGCGCTGATTCTTATCTTCTAATTAAGGACAGTGAATATCTTCTTACTTAAGTGAATCACAATCCTATTTAGATTATGATTCTGTCTAACCCATGTCGCGTGCGGTATGGACGTGGTCTGTACGATACCCCATGCAACCATTATTATTCAGGGCCCATAAGCCCAATGTAACATCGATCCAACCCACACGTGCTGGATTGGATACGGGTAGTACCTGTGGGTCGGGCCCAAGACGCGGCTGGGGACTATACGTCATCATGTCCCCCCGGTCTAGTTGTTACAGCGGTAGGCGTGACTTCTAGACTAACAAATCCAAACGGTCGTACCGTAAAAAGAATACCATAATGTCAAAGTGAATACCCCAGAAGCTGTGGTATCGCCCGAACCACTTTAATGATCATATTGAATGTAGTCGTGTACGACTAAACAGTGTACCACGTAAGCGACTGTTTATCTGACTCATTCTGAAAAAGTGAGTCAAGTCGGTCTGACCCTCGAGCCATGCAATTCTGAACCTGATATGACCGCGTGGGTCCGTTGACGTTTCAACTACTCATAAATCCCCAACCAATGGATCTAAGTAGTGGATTACACGTGGCAAGGATCTAACGATACACAAAAATGAGGAAACACTATATATAGCCGAGTTTGTGTTTATACACACACAATTTCTGAAATGTCATTTGCCATTGTTGCACCTTCATCTTATGTATATTCACGTATCTACACGGATCTCCACTGTTCCAGGTTAGATCACCGCACCCTTTACACAAAGTTTACAAAACATGGTTAGGGATACTGCTACCATTACGTCTGCCCTTAATGAGTACTCTGGAGAGAAACTCACACATTTCTGCTCTGAGTACTATATCCCAGAAGACTTCCATCCCACTCTTCCTAGGGAAATGGAAGCCATCACAAACAACCCCCCAGGCAAAATAGGTTTATACACCCGCCTATTTGATACAACCAATTACCGCATCCCTTTTACAACCTCGTAAATCTGTTAGGTTACTATGATTTCCATATTTCCCAACTCCATCGTATAGGCGTGTGTATGATAGGACATTTCAAGATTAATTGCCGTTGTTTAAACATAATTCCTTCTGTAAGCTTATTTAGAGTATTTTATGTCCCAAACATGGTAAACGGATGGATATCCTTTAAAAAACGATCCCCAACCGCACCATAATGCTATGATAAACCAATGGACTCCTTGAAGCATTGGAACAACATGTACTTTTTTGTAGATGTCATCGTGTTCCCTCATCCTTTCGAATTTAACCACAACATAAGGATAGACTACCCCCCAGCCAAAGGCACGTACAGCTAGCGTGACGTAAAAGCGCTAGATTCTCATAGGACGATGTTTAACAATCTTCCGGAGTCATTTCTATGCCTTACTGGTATTAGTCGTAACTATTTTGGAAGTCCAGATCTCTATCCAGCTTTCATGAACAACCAGAACGAGGGTGGGTATATAAAAATTGTTAATATAACGTAAATAAACACCCTAATGGCACCGTCTAACCAATGTTTTCAATTTTTTAGAGATGAATCTATTTGGATTACTCTGCCAAGGTAACCCCTTAGATGTGAAGGAAACCACTCGCATGAGAAGAGAAGACGAGCCTCCCCCCCTACTTGAGGCTACCAAAAGTATCACCATTCCCCTCGTTGCGAATGCTGGCCCGCAATCAGATATTGGTAACTCATAGACGCAGAAGACCCCCTTGATTTTTCAAACGAGGATGGTGATAACCTTCTATTACAGAATGAGGCTACCTCCACGGCAACTGGAATCAACACACAACCAACCGAGGAAAATGTTGAGGAGAACATTATGGAACGCGATGACGAAGAGGAGGAAGTGGTGGCTGAGAGTGATGGAGGAAAGTACATACCAGCAGTGCATCACTCAAAGAAGCGTAAGACTGTAAAAAGGAAAGTGCCCGTCACGGAGTAGACATGAGCAAGAAAGGGCCAGCCATCCTTTTGAACCCTACCCATGTGTCTGTCGTGCCTCCTACATCGTCTGAGCTTGCAAAGAGCAATATGTAAGTAATACTTGTTTACTACCTCTCTCTTCTACAATAGCACACCAGTCCTTACATACTTTAGTGTTTTTTTATACATATATACGGATGATCAGCCTTATGCTGCTCCAAACTCTGAGGGCACGGCCAGGGAGGATTCGCCTGCAATCAAGACATACACCTGGGTTCCTTCCCCTACATTCGAGGATATCCCCAACTTGCCATCGCCCATGAGCCATACCGAAGAGCCCATAATCGGTGAATCATCAAAAAACGCCTTTCGTCCCCTGTGGGGTCTAACAGAGGAGGATATGTTGGATTCCACGAACTCTTATAAAGAGTTCATGGACCACGCAACCCCACCTGCTTATGTGGCTGCCCTCCACGAACTCTCTCATGAAGAGTTAATTGAGGAGTTTAACATAGCCGCCACTAACCAGGTCACGATTGGTTCTTCACTGAGGAAAAGATTTGAAAAGGCTCTTCGGAGGTTGGAAAGTACCCACAGGAAGGTTGACAGGCGGAGCGAAGTGATCAAGGAGCAAGATGAGAAAATAGCCCGCCTGTCTGCATCTAAGGCTACTCTGCGCAACCAACTAGCCATTGTTGATGCCACCATCCGCGAGCAGCCAGCCATACAGCTGCCCGCGAGGCATAAGTGATGAAGTTATAAGCTGAGCTTTAATCTTCAGAAGACAAGGTATTCATCCTTTATCATTACTACTACTTATATATTTCCATCAATATTACTCCTAACTTTCCTATCCCATCCACAGTTGGCTACCACAGGCTCGTCCATGGAAGCTCTGAGTACGGACGTATCCGCCCTTACCCTTGCACGAGATAAGCTTCAAGTTCTTGTGAAGGGTGAGGAAAGGAACATCGCAGAAGTGATGAAGATGAGGCCTGATAACGACCTAATTATACATATTCAATCTATCATTATAATGCCACTTTATAGTATAATAAGAGCTTCTGATACTTAATATGTTGTGTTTTATATGCAGATGTAAAGTATGAAGGAGCAAAGTGAAGATATACAAAGAAGGGGCCTCGATATACAATAAAGCCAAAGTTATTAAAAGAAGATTTTGAATCGCCCAGAAGTGCGGCGCACAAAGTTGTAAGAGCGGATCAAATTCTCATGTCCAAAGTGCGGCGCACTTGAGGAGAAGTGCGGCGCACATTTGACCCCAGACAGCACTATAAATAGAGGCTATTTCCACTCATTTTACACACACCTCTCTCTCAATACTCCATAGCTCGAGTATTTTAGTCCTTTTAGTAAATTTTCAGTATTATCCACTTTTGGGAGATACTTGTAACGAGAGTATTCCACTCTTCGATTCTTGGAGGAACGATACAATCGTGACACTTGTATACTCGTTTATTCAATCCAATCTAAGTATGATGTTCTCTTACTCTTTTCCAATTGTTACTTTGATTACTATGTTAGGCTAAGCTATTTGTGACTATATTGTATGTGACTATAATTAGTGATGATGCTATGATATGATCCTTTATAAATGATTTCAAGCTAATGTTGTAGAACCATTTTACCTCCTAGTTCTACAAACCATATTTTATTTAAGTTGATTTGTTACGATAGTTTGGCGTTGAGAAACGCAAATTGTTATAATAAGTTTTCTAGAACTTGTCTATGGTCATGAATCTTTGGTTGGAGAAATCCGCTTAGGAACTTGATAAAATATTGAACTTGTTGGCAACTTGTTTTGAGCTTTGTCGCTTAAACAAACATAAGTCTTGAATCAACCCAAGTAAATTGTCTAAACACCGTTTTAATGAAAAAGAATTATCACATTTTACCTACATAAACATATCTCGATCATTATTATCATAATCACGAACTTATACGAACTATCCCATATTAGTCATATTTGTTATTATTGATATTACTTCAACCATTTATTTCTTCAATTGTTACCTTGATTACCAAAACGAAACTAAGTCTCAGCGAACGATCCTAGCTTTAGCACTACAAAGCTATATTATGAATGAAAGGGTATACTTGCCCGTGTTTGTCTTCTAGTCCCTTGTTTTGTCTAAACCTTGTAATATAAATTTAAGACTTACAAACGAACATCAAGTTTTTGGCGCCGCTGCTGGGGACTTATAATCCTGTTTTGTAACCAAATTCGTATAATCCTTGAAGAAATTGAACCATTTCTACTCATTTTTAACAAAAAAAAATTATGCAGTACAGAAAGTACGCCGCACAAACCAAAAAGTGTGTCGCACTTCCTGTAGCGAACCAAAGTGCGCCGCACAAAATCAAAAGTACGCCACACATTTCTACTGAAAACACCAAATACCTTATTGGATGCACACCCGTTCATCTGGAACACCACCAACATCATCGTTACCTGAACTTGAACGTACCCTTAACCGAAGGCTACGTAGACTTCATCGCCGTGTACCTTTAGCTAGGAGACACAAGCAAACTCAACCTCGCATAATTAACCAACCTTTTGACAATCTTTCACAAATCTTATTTCTCACCAAACTCATCAACTGTTACGATCCAATGTCGGACACTGATGATGAACCAATGTGGTCAGCCGATAGAGTTGTCACACCAACTCCTTTCTCTGCAATCGTTTTACCTAAAATTGAAAACAATTTTGCAATCAAAGGGAACCACTTAACCCTTGTCAAAAATAACCAATTTGATGGTCGTATCAAAACCGATCCTCACAAACACATCAACGAATTCAGCGGAATTTGTAAAATGTTCAATGATGACGTATAGTCCCCAGCCGGGTCAGGGACCCGGCCCACGGGTACTACCCGTATCCGGCCCATCACAGATGGGTGGGAATGATGTCATTTAAGCTTATGGGCTTGGATGAACAGTAACCGCACATACGTGTGCGGCCCACGGCCCGGCGCGGCCGGTACAGGGTTAGACAGAATCATATTCTGTCTCGGAATAAGATTTACCCCAAAGAAGAGGATATTCACTCACCATAATTAGAAGATAACAATCATTCTAATTCTGGTACTTATCCTTTCCTTGGGGCCGAAGTATCAGTGGCAGCCCACTAGGGTTTCACTGCCTATAAAAGGAACCCCCAAGGGTTCCACAAAGGTATTACGTTCTATACTCTCAACTCACATAAAATACTAAACCGATTACTTACTCTCACGCCGGAGTCTAATCGTGGGAAACATTCCCACGGTAAGCCTAACGCGTGTTGTTTAGTGTGCAGGATCCCAACCAAACAGTTCACTTGGTGCAGGAGCCGGAGCCCAGCCAACCCGAATTAAGCCTAATTCGGGTCTAGCAAGGATCACCCAACTTTTGCATCAACAAGTTGGCGCCATCCGTGGGACCCATTACACTAAGCTAGAGCGAAAACCTCATCTTGAATTTCCAATGACAAAGGGGCATCCGTAAGCTAATCCCATGAACACAAATCCTGGAAATCGGAAGTCCCAAGAGGAAGGGATACTCATCCCCAATCAATCCCCTAGCCGCCCAGCGAGCGGACCTGGTAACCGCGGTGGTTTTCAGTCCATGGGGGTGACGAGCACGATCTTCATAACTCCCCCACCTACTTCAACCCTGGACAACCCTGATCCAGGGAGTGCGCCCAATCCCCCTAACAAGGAGCCGCGTAGGCCAGTGATTGAGGAGGAAGTAGAAGTCCAGCCACTCAGCGAGGAGGATCTCACTCGAGTTCTCACGTAGAACTTTGATAGGATCGTCCCAGGGATTGCATCAAGGTTGAATCTAGGGAGAAACCTCCAATCTAGACTCAACTTTGGCAGTGTCGGACCAATCACCTCTTCCCAAAATCAGGGGAAAAGGAAGACTCGGCCTCAGCAGCAGAGCATCTTCGAGGAAACTCCTCAACCTAGGAATGTGTTCGAGCGCATAGGAGATCGCCTCATAGAGGAACTAACGCGGTCTCGATAGGAGAGAGAGAAGTCCGACGGTTCACCCGAGCGACCAGACCGAGAGCTGACTAGATCCGTTCGCCGCACAAGTGTGTGGGATAGGATGGACACCGGGAAGAAGGCTCCTGGCTCTTCTCAAAAGAGTGGACCTCGCCCAAGGGATGGGGCACCACCCCCGTCTCCAGATCCGTCGAGAGAGGACTCGGATGACCATCCGCCCAAGCGTCACCGACCTAGGCGTACCCCTCCACCACCACCAAACAATGATGAATATTATGGTGGCCCTTATTATCGAGAGGAAGAAGCGGAGGATCTTTCCCGCCCGTGGTGTGACCCATGGGATGACCCTAGGCTCACCCGTCCATGGGCGGATCCCAGGGAAGACCCATTCACTCTCCGTATACGGAACTACTCCGAGGACACCAAACGTCGCATGCCGGCGTGTGTCAAGACCTATGATGGAGTAGGTGATCCGGATGATCACCTCAAAATATTTTATACGCAAGCTAAAATTGAGCGATGGCCCATGCCTATATGGTGCCAAATGTTCAATTCGACTTTGATCGGCAATGCCCGTGACTGGTTTGAGGGACTCCCTCCACGAAGCATTGATAGCTTCACGGAACTACGCACTGCGTTCAAGAATAATTATACTCAGCAGAAGAAGTATAATAGGGATCCGGTCTCATTAGCAACTGTCAAGCAATGGCCGGGGGAGTCTACAGAAGCCTTTACTGAACGCTTCAACGATGAGTGCACACGCACAAAGACGATGCCGGAACTCCTGAAAATCTCTGACTATATGCACGCCATAACAGACAGGGAATTGATCAGGCGTCTCAATGACAAGCGTCCAGAGAGATATGATGACCTCATGGAAAGGGTCAGAAATTTCATAGAGGGAGAAACAGCTGTTGCCGCGACTTACCCTTCCAAATGAAACGGCTACCGGTCAAACGACCAGTCCCGGACACAGTCGGGCGGTCAAAGAAATCAGAACAATAGCAAGGGCTCAGACTATAAGAGCCAAAACAAAGGAGGACGGCCGGACGATAAGTTTACCCCCCTAAAGATGTCCTACCGGGAGATCTTGCTGACGGAAGTGGCAAATTTTCCGAGGCCTCCCCCAATGACAACTCCGCCGGACCGTCGGCAAGGAAATCACTTCTGCGATTTCCATAATGACAAGGGCCATGGTACGGAGGAGTGTATCCAGCTCAAGAAGCACATTGAGTCACTGATCAAATCAGGTAAACTCAAGCATTTGGTTAAGGATTGGAAGGATGGAAAAGACAACAAGAAGTATGACAAGAAGGATCCCCAAAAGGAGAAACCTTCGACCATATACATGATCCAATCCAGGCAACGCCGCACTAGGCAGAAAATTGGCCAAAAATTTTCACGCGGCAGGGAAATCTCATTTCCTCCTATCACAGCAAGCGATGTGATTGATGCGCCTCTCACTATTGAGATAAGCATTAGAACACACAATGTCCATCGCATGTATGTGGACGGAGAGTCATCAGCAGAAGTACTGTACGAACACTGTTTTGTGCAGTTACGGCCAGAGATAAGAAGCCAATTAGTGTCGGCCACGGCGCCGCTCACTGGCTTTAGTGGAGACACCATCTGGCCGATAGGGCAACTGCGTCTGCTTGTGACCATTGGGAATGAGGAACACTCCACTACTGCGTGGATGAACTTCATGGTGATACGCTCACATTCTCTGTACAATGGGATCATAGGCAGACCAGGTATTCTGGCTATACGGGCGGTACCTTCCACGGCACACGGAATGATCAAGTTTCCTGTTGAGGGAGGAATCGTCACCATTTACAACACAATCGTACCAGCATCCGAGTGTCATACCGTGACAACACCGGCTCCACCTGTCCCACTCAAGGATGGATCACCACCTCCCAATTGGAAGGTGGCAATCCATCCTGACTATCCGGAACAGGAGATATCCATAGGGGGAGCGCTCTCGGATGACGGCAAAAGGGCCATGTGCTCTCTTTTAGGTGCAAATCTAGATATATTCGCATGGGAGCCAAAGCATATGACAGGCGTACCACGCACGATAGCAGAACATAAGCTCCAAATCCGCCAGGGGTACCAACCCGTCAAGCAAAAGAAGCGCGACCAGGCGCCTGAGCGCAACCGAGTGATATTGGAGGAAGTACGGAAACTAGTGGATGCAGGTATCATGCGCGAGGTGTACTACCACGAGTGGTTATCCAATCCGGTCATGGTTAAAAAACATGACGGAAGTTGGCGCATGTGTGTGGATTTCACGGACCTAAACAAAGCCTGTCCACAGGATTGTTACCCGTTACCGGAGATTGACTGGAAGGTGGAATCCCTATGTGGGTATCCCTTTAAATGCTTCCTGGACGCATATAAAGGATACCACCAGATCCAGATGGCGGAGGAGGACGCAGAAAAAACGGCGTTCCATACTAGTCAAGGCGTATATTGTTATACGAAAATGTCGTTTGGACTAAAGAATGCCGGTGCTACATACCAGCGGCTTGTGGACAAAGCTTTTGAATCACAGATAGGCCGCAACCTAGAAGTCTATGTGGATGACTTAGTCATAAAAAGTCATACGGAGGATGCACTTCTCCGGGATGTCCAAGAGACATTCGACACACTGAGGAGGATTAACATGAAGCTAAATCCAAAGAAATGCACTTTTGGGGCAACGGAGGGAATGTTCCTTGGATATATGATTGATCCAAATGGTATCAAACCTTGCCCCAGAGAAAATGGACGCAGTAATACAGCTGCCATCCCCTCAGACACGGAAGGAGGTGTAATCCTTGAATGGGAAGCTGGCCGGGCTAAATAGGTTCCTATCCAAATCCGCAGAGAAGTCATTACCCCTATTTAAGACACTCAAGAAGTGCATTAGGAAGGGAGACTTCCGGTGGACAAAGGAAGCCGAGGAAGCTTTTTGCCAACTCAAGCAGCACCTTGCATCTCTCCCTATGCTAGTAGCTCCCCGGCCAAAGGAGGAACTCATTATGTATCTCTCAGCCACATACGGAGCAATCAGTGCGGTACTCATGACAGATAGGGATACGGTTCAAACTCCGGTCTACTTCATAAGTAGAACACTACAAGGGCCGGAGTTGAATTACTCCTCTATGGAAAAATTGGTGTTGGCACTAGTGTTTGCTACAAAGCGGTTGCGCCGATACTTTCAGGCGCACCCAATCGTAGTCGTTACTGACCAACCAATAAAGCAAGTCATATCTAGACCGGATGTAGCAGGAAGGCTACAAAAATGGAGTATCCTATTAGGGGAGCATAATATATCTTATAGGCCAAGGACGGCTGTTAAAGGCCAGATCTTGGCAGATTTCCTGATAGAGAAGCCGGATGAGGAAGGGCCAATCGTTAAACAAGACGAGACTCCAACAGAACCATGGGTGTTATTTACGGACGGATCTTCGTGTAAGGATGGGTCCGAAGCTGGTCTCATCCTCACAAATCCGGAAGGAATGTAGTTTACGTACGCCCTCCGCTTTGAGTTCACGGCCACCAACAACGAAGCGGAATATGAAGCATTAATTGCGGGTTTAAAAATCGTTGCTAGAATGGGAGTCCGCAACCTTGAGGCCTACGTGGACTCACGGCTTGTCGCGAACCATGTTCTAGGTGGATATGTGGCTAAGGAGGACAACATGGTCCGATACTTGGAGAAAGTCAAGTCACTCATCGCGGCTTTCAGCAAGTTTTCCATCAAGTAGGTGCCAAGAGGTGAGAATAAGAAGGCGGACGCTCTTAGCAAGATCGCATCCACAAGCTTCGCCCACTTGTCCAAGCAAGTCTTGGTGGAAATACTCAAGGAGAAATCTATAACAGAAGGGGAGGTCGCTACTATAGTTGAAGAGGATGGACCTACATGGATGACCCCGATCATCAACTACTTGACTAGTGAAACCCTTCCAGACGATGAAAAAGCGGCGCGGCGCATCAGAAGGAAGTCGCAGCACTTCGAACTTCGAGAAGGCATCCTTTATAAGCGCTCTTTCTTGCAGTCGTGGTTGCGGTGTGTTGGACCACGTCAGGCCACTTATGTAATCAGCGAAATACATGAGGGGTTATGCGGCATGCACGCAGGTCCACGATCCGTGGTAGCTCTAGCCTTACGAACAGGATATTATTGGCCTACCATGCACAGGGATGCGCAGTTATTGCCAAGTGCATAGACCAGTGCCGCGACATTCGCAGCAGGAGCTTACACCTATTACATCGCCATAGCCATTCTATAAGTGGGGAATTGACATCGCAGGACCATTTCCTGTAGCTGCGGGGGGAGTTAAGTTCTTGATCATCGCAATGGACTACTTCACACGATGGATAGAGGCCAAGGCAGTCAAATCCATCACAGGGAAACAAGTTAAAAAGTTTGTTTGGGAGAACATTGTGTGTCGTTTTGGCTTACCAGGAGAAATCATCTCGGACAACGGTAAACAATTCACGGATAATCCATTCAAGGACTGGTGTGCATCATTGAATATCAAACGGCGCTTCGCGTCTGTTAAGCATCCGCAGACAAATGGCCTTGTGGAACGAGCAAATAGAAGCTTGGGAAACGGCATCAAAGCACGTCTGGATGAGCGAAGTGCCAAATGGGTGGATGAGTTACCACATGTTCTATGGGCGCATAGGACTATGATCAAAACAGCCAACGGAGATACTCCATTTGCATTGGCCTACGGCACTGAAGCTGTTATACCAACAAAAATAGGAATGCCTACCATCCGCACGACGGAGGTTAATGTCGTTACGAACGACGAGCAGCTGCGAATCAACCTGGATCTGTTGGAAGAAAAAAGGGAGATAGCAGCCATTAATAAGGCTAAGTCCAAGGCTAAAATGAAGGCTTATTATGACGCCAAGGTTAAAGGTGTTTCTTTTCGACCGGGAGATTATGTCTATCGTGCTAACGAAGCAAGTCGAGCGGAGAATACAGGAAAGCTGGGCCCTAAGTGGGAAGGACCGTATGAGGTCACGGAAGCCTTGGGACGAGGCGCGTACAAGTTACGTGACATGGATGGCCGCGACCTGGAACGCACATGGAACATCTCCAATCTCAAAAGGTGTTATCTTTGAAAGCTACGGCTTCCGCATGGGTACTTCGCTATATGTAGCTTTAAGGAAGATCCATGCGTCCTATATGTTCTTCTTCTTATGTTTTGTTTAGGTTCCTTTTTTGTTTTTTAGGACTTATCATTCTTGTTCAAACAAAAAAATGTAAACGTTCTAATAAAATGCCGTGGTGCCTAGCTAGCTCCACGGCTTGTTTCTGCAAATCATTTTTTAGATTTTTTGTTAGTCATATGAATTTTAGTTGTTATTATAATATGTCATGTTTCATTCATATGCATTCATTCAAATCACCGTACATGTACTATACGCCTCCAGGCGGGGTAAGAGGATTAAGTGAACCTACTAATTCAACTTGCCGCGTAAGAGGGATGCAACCCCAGCGGCGCGGATCATGTATCCTTACTAGACACCTTACTCACAAGACGTTGTGGTAAGTTCCGTATGCCGTACTCACGTGGTTCTTTGCATAATAAAGACGCACGTCGCATGTCTAGTAAATTATAGGCTTGATTGTATTTTTTTCCTTTTGTGTAAGACGTGACATGTCATGCAGTATCGGTATACAGTATTTAACAAAATAAAAATACACAAGTTTCCAAATAAATAACAAAAATGGCCATGGTTATCACGGACTTACATACAAAAGACAGTCATTTCACATATGTCTTAGCCGTGTACATGCACGGACGAATAAAAATCACAAATGTTTACAAACTGATAAATTACAAGGGGGGTAGGAATTCCCCTATGTCCTTCTTTCCTTCTTCAATCAGAGCACAGAGGGCCTCCCCGCGAGCATCTTTCCCATCCTGTGCCTTGACCGCAGTCGCATCCAATGCTTCCACAAGCAGATTTTCACCTTTCATTGTTTTTGATGCGGTATCATAGGTGGGCAAGGTCAAAGGGATGGGATCCGCAGAAGCCGGGACATTATTGCCTCGTTCGGAGCGTCTTTAAGTGCCTCAAGCTCATCCAGGAGAGGGTGCTGGATTTCCGCCAATGCATTCATCGACGCGGTCATATTGTCCGCAGCTGAGGGATTATGGTATGGATGCTGCATGATGTCTTCATTCTTACCTATCAGTTCTGCAGCTTTGACCAAACCCTCATGTCTACCACGGTCGATTCCATCGGATACGACCCCGGCAAATGCCTGCAGTAGGTGCGGAGCTTCCATGGCCTTGCTTACGGCGAGGCGCATCCCTTGCCCAATCATCCACCGGCGTCCAGCTATGGCAGATAGCAGGGGAGGACACAGTCTTTCAGCACAACTTTTGGCCATCTTGCTCAGCTCCTCCTCCACCGTCGCAGTTTGCTCTTCCAACTTGGCCTGCACCTGTGTTAGCTCATCCTTCAGCGCATCACGCTCTTGGGCGATGTTGAAGGCTTGTACGGTTACGGCCTTGGTGGAAGCTTCGGCCGCAGACACCTGCATATAGAAATTTGAGTTATCACAAGGACAATATACTTTTTTCTTTGGTCGAATAAAAAATCAAGGCAAAAGTATATGTATAAAAGTTTCGGAAGCATACCTTCTCATTTGATGCGGCTACAAGGGCTTCGAGCTCGGCAATGCGCTTTTCTCGGGTGTCGGCGTGATGAGCTTGCTCTTTCACCGTAGCCTCGGCCGTCACCAGCGCTGCTTGAAAGGACGCGATGGTCTTCTCGTTCTTCATGACCATGGCCTCACGACGAGCTATCTTTTTATCCGCCCGCTTCACATTAGCAAGGGCTTTGATCAAGCGACACCTTAGAGCGGCTCCCACTGTCACTTGATGCGCAGACGACACATCAAACTGCTCCAGAAGGGATTCGTGATCCAGCTCATCTAGGTCTTGTGCAAGGGCTGGAGGGGTAATGTGCTCGATGAATTCTGAGCACTCAGATTCCGCCTCCAACCTTGTCAGACTTGAGAGGTTCCATGCTAGGCGCAGGCTATTTTCTGGCCCTTCGTGGTGTGGCTCCTCGACGTGTGTCACGGCAGGGGATGGGGGTCTGTTAGCTGGTGCGGGGGATGGATTTCTCTCTACTTCTTCCTCTTGGGCTACGACCGACGGATTCCCCCTGTTATTGACATGGCAAATTTTGTTTAGGCATTATATATTTCACAAAGTATAGTGACACGACTAACATTCGAAGGGTACTTACGTGGTATCAATTGCAGGTTCTAGGCCAGTAGGAGCTACGGCGCTCACAGGGGTAGCTCGCCAGATTGGCTCTCCCATGTGCGGGGTAGAGTCGGCCTGAGCAGTCGCAGTACCACTTCCCTCTTGGTACTGCAGACCGTCCTTCCTCAGCTTCTTTGGGGGAGCATTCACGGCTCCGGCCTCATCCCCTATCTTCTTTGCCACCCTCCTGGTGGTCTTTCTCTTCCTAGATGTGAGTGGGGCGGACCCGGAAGCTTGAGCGGTGTCTTCATTGAGGAGATCATTTTCATCTTCCTGGTGGGTCGCGGTTCCCTCCAACAGTAGTTCTCCACCATCTTCATTATGGAAGTCTAATGGGGATTTCTCAATGATGGGCTCCCCTTCATCTGATCTGGGCTCAGACGTCTCTTCGAGTGGCATGGTGCGGTCAGCGGTCGCCTCCAGCAGGGGGAGCTCATTCTTCTTCAGAGGGCGGAACCCTTCGGGCACCTTCATTGGGTCACCCTGGCGTATTAATCCGTGTAGGTTCATTTCTGCGGACATTTATAAGTATACGGGTTAGTAAGGCTCTACAAATACGCACGACATTTCAGATTTACAAGGTATAAGTAAACCTACCCTCTCCCTGTTCCGTCAGGAAGCACGGATATAAGTCATCCCTCCCAAAGTAGCGGCGGCTTATTCCTACTAAGCACAGAAAGTGTTCCGGCAACCCCCTATGGAATTCTGTGCGGTAGGTATCTAGTATTTTTAAGTCTTTGCTACTATAGTCTTTGGCTTTGGGCGGAAAGTCTTTGGGTGCTTTGGTTTTGAGTACGAAAGGAGTAGGGAATACCTTCTCATCCACAAAGAAGTAATGGTCGTACCAGTTCTTAAGGGAGTCTAAAGGCTTCCTATACGTCATGGGGGCGTTCCCGGGTCGCTTTTTAAACGATAGCCACCCATTCACTAGCTGGGGAAAGTAAAAAGCCCTAAAAAGGTTCACGGTTGGAGTTACTCCACAGGTATGACATGTAATTTCAAACTGATTGATTTTACACGCCCCTATGCAGTGAAGCTGGGTTATGTGGAAATCGTAATACAATAGCAGATCTACTAAGAATTTGTACAGGGGGATACGGTAATTGGCCGAATCAAATAGGCGCGTGTACACACCTATTTTCACCGCCGGTGCATCCGTAATCGCCTCACCTTCACCTGGATAGGTGCGGTGTACGCTTTCGGAAATATAATACTTCGACAGAAAGTCGATGTATTTTTCCTCCGACATCACGTTAAGGACATCCGTGATAAGTGGGTTGTCCTTTACCATGTTTTATGAAAAGGTTTTGAAGGGCGTGATGATCTAACCTGCGGCCGAGGAAATCCGTGGAAAAGAAGGCAAAGTTTTGAAAGTTGAAGCTTCAAAATAACAATGGCAGAAGGAAGGATGAATTGTGTGTGTAATAGACACACACACAAACTCTTATATAGGGTTGCCTCAGTTTCCAAGGTAACGTGGATGATCGACACGTGTAGGCCACCACGCCTATCCAACGGATGGGATTTCTGACACTTCTGCAAAATCAGAAGGGGCCCACGGGTCACTTCTTGGCAGTTTTACGTGGCTCAATGGTGGGCATTAATGGTGCACTTTTGCAGAAGTGCGGCTGACTAGTTGACTACCATTAATGCATTTATTCTTGTGTCAGGTTATGCGGTCTTACGTAAGACCATATTCAATGCTACATTTAATTTGTCTCGGTCGTTACGTACGGCTGAGGTGCTATTAGAATAATGTTCCTAATGCGGGCAGCCACGTGCGGCCATAGCAAAATTTTCAGTATTTTTCATTCCCTATGTCTTCTCTTGGTATGTCCGGAGAGCATCTTGAAGTCTAGCGGTTACGCCTACGGCTGTAACAACTAGACTGGGGGGACATGATGACGTATAGTCCCCAGCCGGGTCAGGGACCCGGCCCACGGGTACTACCCGTATCCGGCCCATCACAGATGGGTGGGAATGATGTCATTTAAGCTTATGCGCTTGGATGAACAGTAACCGCACACACGTGTGCGGCCCACGGCCCGGCGCGGCCGGTACAGGGTTAGACAGAATCATATTCTGTCTAGGAATAGGATTTACCCCAAAGAAGAGGATATTCACTCACCATAATTAGAAGATAACAATCATTCTAATTCTGGTACTTATCCTTTCCTTGGGGCCAAAGTATCAGTGGCAGCCCACTAGGGTTTCACTGCCTATAAAAGGAACCCCCAAGGGTTCAACAAAGGTATTACGTTCTATACTCTCAACTCACATAAAACCCTAAACCGATTACTTACTCTCACGCCGGAGTCTAATCGTGGGAAACATTCCCACGGTAAGCCTAACGCGTGTTGTTTAGTGTGCAGGATCCCAACCAAACAGTTCACTTGGTGCAGGAGCCGGAGCCCACCCAACCCGAATTAAGCCTAATTTGGGTCTATCAAGGATCACCCAACTTTTGCATCAACATTCAACTATGGAGAAGGACAAGCCAAAGCCGTCCAACTCAAGATGTTTCCATCATCTCTGACTAGAGAAGCCAAGTCATGGCTCGGCGAACTTAACAAAGGAACCATTCGAACATGGGAAGGTCTTAGAACTGCTTTCATTAGCCGATTCTTTCCTCCTGTCCTATTTGAAAAACTCCTCGGAGACATCCGAAGCTTTTCTCAACAAGAACGAGAAACTCTCATTGACGCGTGGTTAAGAATGAAAGAACTACTCAGAAATTGCCATGGTCATTGACTTAAAAAAGAAGGAATAATCAAGATTTTCAATCATGGTCTTGACAATTCTACCCAAGATGCATTGAACGCCACAGCTGGCGAAATTTTCCTTTACAAAACCCCTAACCAACCTTACCAATTATTGGATGACAAAGTCCTACTTTAACTTGATTGGTCCAAAAATCACAAAAACAAAAACTCACAAAAAACAGTAGCTTTTGTCGAAGAAGCAACAACCCAACCGATACCGAGAAAATTATGGCTCGAATGGATGCCATGTCTCTTAAGATTGAAGAGATTAAACACAAAACCTGCAAACACTGTGGAGGAAACCATCCTTCTAGTGAATGTGATGACGATGACACACCCATGACGAAGGAAGAGGAAGCCAATTTCATGAATACCTTTCGTCGAACTCGATTTTATAACGATTATCGTAACCGCGACCGCGATAATTGCAGATCAAATGATAAACCAAGTTATGATCGAGACGAAAAGAAACCCACTCAAACCGAAGACAAAAACAACCTTGAAAACAAAATCGACAACTTTATAGAATCTCAAATAAAAACCAACATTTTTGTTCGAGAAACATTCACTAACTTCAAAACCAAGTTCGGAACCACAACCAAAAACCACCAAGCTTCCATTCAAAACCTTGAAGCTAAATTTGATCGTTTGGCCGATAAACAATCGAATCGCGCTTCTGGTTCTTTACCAAGTAATACCAACCCAAATCCCAAGAACAACAACAAATATCAACCCCCACAAGCTCGTAACGAGCAAGTGAATGTCGTATTCACGCAAAGTACCATATCGACAACGCTTACGCAAGCAAAAGATGCAAGGTAAGTATGGTAAATTCCTAGACATAATACAAGAAGTTCGAATTAACATGCCTTTAGTCGATGTTCTGGCCGGAATGCCAAATTATGGAAAATTTATCAAAGAACTTATCAAGAGCAAGCATAAGTTTGAAGAAGTTTCTTTGACTTTTCAAAACGATGAATGTTCTACCATTATCCAAAACAAAGTACCACCAAAACTGGGAGATCCTGGAAGTTTCCTAATCCCATGTACTTTTCCTCACTCATACTCTTGCAACGCCTTGGCTGATGTTGGCTCAAGTATCAACCTCATGACATACTCTTTGTATGCTAAACTCTCTAAAAACATTTTGAACCCCACAAAAATGAGTGTTCGACTCGCGGACCGTTCTTTCCAATACCCAATAGGGATAGCTGAAAACATGCTCATAGAAGTCGGAAAATTTGTTTTTCTTGTTGACTTTGTAATCTTAGGAATGGAAGAAGACAGCAAGGTACCACTTATCCTTGGTAGACCTTTCTTACCACAGCTGATGCTATAATTAGAGTAAAGCAAAAACAACTTAACCTTGGAGTTGGAGAAGATATAATTTTTTTTCTATCGACGATGCTATGAAACACTCGTACTCTAATGACGATACTTGTTTTAGTATCGATGTCATTGAAGAAATCGTTGAAGTCGATTTCGATGCTCTTCTTGACGAAGAAAGCGAAATTTTGCATTGTCTCGAAGGAACCATCCTCGAAGAAGATCTTTTTGCTGAATTTGATGCCTTCAATAGCCGAGCATACCGATGATGCACCAATCGTAAAAATCGAATAAGAAATCGAAACCCCATTTGAAACCATAACTTTCGAAACCGATTTCAAAGTTAAGAAATCTGTTGAAGAACCTCCTATAGATTTGGAACTTAAACCTCTTCTTGAACATCTGGAATATGCGTTTCTTCACGAAGAAAAATTACTCCCTGTAATTATTTCATCCCAACTTTCGGAAGAACACAAAGACGATCTAATTAACATTCTCAAGAAACATAAACAAGCCTTTGCTTGGAAAACTTCTGACATTCCTGGCATATGTCCATCGTTCTGCAAACACAAAATCCAAATTTTGGATAACAAGAAACCAATTGTTGAAAAACAACGAAGATTAAATCCTAACATGAAGGATGTTGTTAAAAAATAAATCCTTAAACTCTTAGACTCTGGAATAATCTACCCAATCGCCGATAGCCCATGGGTTAGTCCTATTCATTGTGTACCTAAAAAGGGAGGTATTTGTTGATCCTAAACTTAGATCGATTTAGCTTTGTGTAAACGAGATTAAATCAAGTTAAACACTTAGAGAAACTTTGTTGTATAAACAATTCAAGTACTATGCGGAATTAATACTTGAATGAAGAACAAACAAAATAAAAAAACCCAAACTTTCACTTTGAATGATAATCGAACTTGTGTATAATGAAAGTGTAAAACGTATATTAAACTAAAACCTAAAGGCCTCCTTTTATAGATTAAGGAGCCTTGCACAAGAGTCTACGTATCAGCTATTTTAGGTAAAGATAAACATAGAAAATACATTGTCGAACATATCTTTACTAGAAACATAAAACGTGTAGACTAAGTATTCTATCAGTTCTTGGACTTCTTCTCATCAACGCATGATTTCTTCTTGTCAACGCTTGATCTGTCAACGCTTGATTTCTTCTTATCAACGTCCAATTAACTCTTGTCAGCGTCTAAGTGTCTTGGCTCATTTTATTCCCAACAATCCTCCCCTAAACTTGATATCTACTCTAGTAATCAAGTTTCTGAATAAAAACTAAGTACAAGGAGGATTCTTACAAAATACAAATCACTTGTTAATTAGGAAATAAATAAACCTAATTAAATCTTTGCCAGCATCACTTGTGTAATCCATTTCCAGCTGTGTTGACACCATTTTCTTTAAAACTTCCTTGGACATGGGATATTCTGAAAACTTTATAGTACTCAAATGATAAACACCAGCTGCTGAATGTAGATGCCATTGAAGTCCACTGATATCATCCAGATCCAATCATATTGGATCTGCATCATTTAGCTCACACATTCTCTTGAATGTAGACCAAATCTTTATTCCATTGACTGAAGTAGGTGCTTCAATCTCATACTTGGTCTTCATCAATCCCCAAAGATCTACTAAGTCTTCTCTATCTAGGCTTGCAAACAAAGAGATAAGAGTAGTAAAAGTATATACCTCCTTTCCATATCTGCCAATCATCCAAAACCCACTTGCATCTTCTTCATAGTGAACTATAGGGTTTCTGGAATCAAAAGGTAATACTTATGCAATATGTGAAGCTTCCAAAGGTGAGAGCTTAATACTCCTTCTAATAACTGCTTCATTAGGATTCACTCTATGCAAAGCTGGGAATTCAATAGCAAGTCCCTTCTTCACCAGCCTTGGAGTAATTGAAGCCTTTTGAATCTGCATCTCTTCTGCAAGTTCTTCCTTTCTTTCATCCGAAAGAAGTCTGATAGTATTCTCCTCTTGAATACTTGCCCATATGGGATAAGCACGAAACTCCAATTCATCAAAGGACAAATCCTGCAACTTCTTGAACGTCCAACCCCTTGATGACATATGAGAAGCATATAATAGAGCTCCCTTCCATCCTTCTTAGTCTGTGAAAGAACCTTGCTAGGACTATACTTCAAAATTACCTTGCAATCTCTTTGAACTCTTAGCAGAATCTCCAAACCCCAAATTTGATCTGAAATGGTCATGTTTGGATTCTCCATAACTGTATTCTCCCATGCAAAGTACATCTTGGCTACTTCAGGCATCTCATAATCAACTTGCATTTTCAACTCTTCAAGCCTTTCCTTTGCCAACTCATCACCATATTCAAGCCTTTCTGGATCTTCAATGATCATCACACTTTAATCAGTACTTTCATCATCACTGCCCTCCTTATTCTCAATAGCAGTCTCCTTCATCCTCTCCTTTTCCTCAAGTTGTGCAGCCAAAATAGAATCAAAATGCACTTGGGTTGCATCCTTGGTAACTTCTGCTTCTACCATAATTCCTTTACCTTTATCTAATACATCAATAGTGGGTAAAGAAGTTGATGGTACCTGTGTAGACACCTTCTTGATGATAGTTGATGACTAGGATACATCAACCATATCTGCAGGTTTATCAGCGTCCAAAACCTAAATGTCAACGCTTAATTTACTCTTGTCAGCGCTTGGCTTTGTGAATTGCTCCAACATTTCAGTAAAAGAATGATTTGTAGTAGGGGTAACCAATGAAGCATCAAAACCTGGTTGCCTCTTCAAATCTCTTAGAGCCTCAGCTATACCCAAAGAATCACCTTCATGTGAGCCTTTGTCACTCACATGTACCTGTTCATCCTCCCCTTTGGAAGAATCCTCCTCCCTACGCCTAGTGTTAGCACCTTCCAAAATAACAATCCTCTCCCTCAATTGCTTGAGTTTAAGGCCTTGTGTGTTGACAGTATGTACAAGGTCTGCATTTTGCTTTTGCAAGCTAATGCAGACATCCGTCAATTCCAAAATTGTGTAAGGTTCCAATATGCCCTCCTCTAGAATAGGAATTTGACCTCCTAAAGTATATTCATGGGGCATGGATGAGGTCTTAATGATGTTAGGACTGTCTTGGCCTGCATCTAAGCTAGAACCAATAGTCCTAGCCCCACCCATGTCACCAACCACACTTGTGGTGGTGGTTCTCTCTGCAACATGGCTAGGACCACTAGAGGAGAACACTCCAGTAGTACTTTGGCGTTTAATCAACCTATACTCTGGTGGTGTAGATGATGGAGTAGATTGAGTGTCTGTTTGAAGGTTAAGGGGTGTTTGGGTTTGTGGTAAAAGGGTGTCAGCGTTTGGATTTGGAGTGTCAATGCCAACATTTAAAGTGTCAGCGTTAAATGGTTCTTGGTTAACTTCCATTTGCTGGGGTGATGGTGATTGTTCAGGCAATGGGTCTGGTTGTGGTTGTGGGTCTGGTTGAGGGTTGGCTGCTGCAATAACAGCAAGCATGGCTTGGGTGAGGGGTAGGTCTCTATAAGGTTAAGAGTTCATCTTTCCAAAAATTTCTTTCTTTTGAACAGGGATCGTATAAAAATCATTGTGATCCCTATTGCAGTATTGTTGTAAATCAAACACCATTTGTAAAAACCTTGGGTAAGCAAGATTCATCTTGTTACCCTTGTTATGACACATGCCATCAAAAATCACTTTTGAAAAGTTATATTTTTGCCCAATTGCAATACACACAATGGCACTCCCAATAGATCGGTTGATTTCATTGTGTGCATTACATTTGGGACTCAAACATTGAAGAATGACATGTATTAAGTACTTCCAAGCTGGGGGAAATTCTTGTTTTGTATATTTGTTTAAATGGCCTTCTTCAGGCAACGGATAGCCCAAAGCTTGGAGTCCTTGTTCTATCTCTGCAATGGGTAGTGTGGTTATACCATATACATCATTAAGATGCAAAGCTTGGCGAACCAAAGCTTCAGTAACCACCCATGGAACCCCATGGCAATAGCAGTCAATGTAGTCACTTCATTAACTGTTGAGGAACGGACAGTGTTCCAAAACTGTTTAATGTGTGTGACAGGGATAAGAGGAGCATGAGAAAGTGCATACCTTAATGGGGATTCATTCAAATACTCAACCAATTGAGTATATTGGGGAAATAGAGTATTATCAGCTTGTAAATAAGCTACCACGTTATGTTGACTCTTGAACCCCAATTTCAAATCTGTAGGTTTAAACTTAGGTGTCATTGATGTAGAAAGCTATGATAAAAGTTATGGAAGATGAAGGTTGTGAGACAATATAGTTAGACAAAAATAAACGGTTACCCTGTTTAAAAAAATGTGCCAAATATATAGGAGAGGTGAAAACATGTGATTGGTCAAGATGTGAGGCAGTTATATTCAAAAAGTAACTATGAAAATCTTGAAAATATATAACTTATCTCAAACATTAATAAAAAGTTACCAACTCCTAAAATTATGACCCATATTTTCGTCAAAAATAACAACTGGGTAGGACCCAATGTTTATCAACGGTAAAAAATAACTTATCAGCGCCCAACCGCTATATTCTTGTCAACGTTGGAATTTGCCATGTCAACGTCAAAATTGGTCTTAACAACGTTTGGAAAGAAAACTGTCAGCGTCCAAAAATAAAAATAATTTAAAAGAAAAAGGACCTTAACAAAGTAATTTATCCTAGTGAAGATAACTTATAGACCGAAAATCACTATAGGGTGGCAAGCATTGTCCAATCATACACACTTGCTTAAGCAAGATAGACATAATTGCCCTCAAGTGTCCCTTGCTAACCAAAGTTCTTAACAATGAAGTTATCTCATATAAATCCCTTGTAACTTCCCAGGTAAGCCCAATAAAAATGTACCAAAGTCTCCCAACCGACCACAACCAATTCTAGGTAAAAAAAGTCTTGGCAGCGTGCAAAGTATATCAACTTTGCATGCTACAGTGCCTCACCATTTAGTCAACTAACTCATACTCACCAGTGGACACAATCTAGAATTGTGATAAGAGTATTATAAGAATACCCAAAAAGTCCTAAAGTTTTCCTAAACCTCCCCTTAAAATATGATATACAAGTTGCCAAAAATAAAATATGCAATAAAAAAAATTTATGTCAAGATAGGAATGTAAACATTCCAACCATCATCCGTAAACTTGAACACACTCCCAATAAGCTCCAAAGATCCTTAAGCAACTCTGTATCCATTTGTACAATGCTCATACTACCTGCATAATTAGATCAAAAACCACAAAACTAACATATTGTTGTCAACGTCCATTTTTACACTCATCAGCGTTAAAATAACCTTTGTCAGCGTTAGAAAAATAAAGTGGAAAACCTAATTTTGTACAAAGACCAATAACAGTGCATATCCTGTACATACTTTTACAATAAGTTCCAAAAACACATTTTAAGTAAGATTGATCATTCCAATACTTGTTACCAAGTATTGAAACCTCCCAGCATCAAAAGGTTTAGTTAATAAATCTGCCACATTCTCTTCTGTGTCAACCCTATCTGGTTGTATTAAACCCTTTTCAAAACAATCTCTTATAAAATGATGTCTAATTTCTATGTGTTTCGTTTTAGAATGACGTACATGATTCTTAATAATGCATAAAGTACTTTTATTGTCAACAAAAATCTTGGTATGCATAAAATTATATCCATAATCCAACAGTTGGTTCTGAATCCATAAGACTTGTCCACAACAAGCAGCTGCAGCAACATATTTTGCTTCAGTTGTAGAGTTGACCACCACTGTTTGTTTCTTGCATTGCCAAGATATCAACCTACTCCCAAGAAATTGGCATCCACCAGTTGTGGATTTTCTATCAAACTTGTCACCTCCATAATCACTATTTGAATAACCAATAAGCTCCAATGGAGAATCCTTTGGATACCATAATCCCAAGGTGGGATAGCACCTAAGATATCTAAAGATCCTCTTGACAGCATGAAGAAGACAATCTTTGGGAGTCACTTGATGGCGTGTACATGCACACACAGCAAACATAATGTCAGGTCTGGAAGCTGTGAGATACATCAATGATCCAATCATTGACCTATAATGCCTGACATCCACCTCTTTTCCATCTCCAATATTTCCCCAAGGGTGTTCCCAATCCATGGGTGTGCTAACCTGTTTTTCATGTGGAGAAAAGCCAAACTCCTTCAAGATTTCTGCTACATATTTGTCTTGAGAGATGAAGATACCATCTTCTTTCTGTTGAACTTATAAACCTAGAAAGAAGTTCATTTCTCCCACTGCATTCATCTTGAATTTGTCTTTCATGAGCTTGGAAAAGTCTTCACTCATCTTTGGACTTGAAGAGCCAAAGATGATATCATCCACATAGACCTGAACAAGTAAAAAGTCCTTACCAATTTTCTTGGTAAATAAAGTCTGATCTATGGTGCTCCTCTTGAATCTATTTTCCACCAGATAAGTGGACAATGTTCCATACCATGCTCTTGGGGCTTGATGAAGTCTATTCATTGCTTTCTTCGCCCTATAAACCTTGTTTGGATGTTCTGAATCTTCAAAACTAGGAGGCTGCATTACATAAACCTCTTCTACAATTGTGCCATAAAGAAAAGCACTCTTCACATCCATTTGATAAACTGTGAAGCCCATGCAAGAAGCATAGGCTAGGAAAATCCTTATTGCTTCAATCCTTGCCACTGGTGCAAAAATCTCTTCATAGTCTATCCCTTCCTCTTGTGTATAGCCTTGAGCAACTAAACGTGCCTTTTTCTGACCACAATTTCTCTTTCATCCTTCTTGTTTCTAAGAACCCATCTTGTCCCAATAGGTCTGACATATCTAGGACAATCCACTAACTCCCAAACATCTTGAATAGAAAATTGGGGAAGCTCATCCTGCATTGCTTCCACCCAACTTGGTTCTTTGAGAGCATCAAATATCTTCTTGGGTTCCTGTTGTGACAGAAAACAAGCAAACAAACATGCCTGTACACGAGGGGTATCAACCTTCTTGTGGATATTGGCAATAAAACCTCCTTGATTATGATGAGACCTTCTTGTTTGAACAGGAGACAACACATCACCAATGATTAGAGAAGGAGGATGATTTCTGATAGTAGATGTAAGTGTTCCTTTTTCAATAAGTGTGTTATCTTCAATCTCAGTCTCCATGTTGCCAATATCATCTTCAAATTATCATCCATCATTACTAGACTGAACCTCTTCATGAACTGTGGAAGGTTCACCTTGTTCAAATACATTGGAAGAGAATAAATGGTCAAATGGGTTGTCAACGCCTGAACTAGGCCTGTCAACGTTTGAGCCATCAACGCCTGAATTCGGCCTGTCAGCGCCAGATTTTCCTTTGTCGGCGCTTGAAGATTCATGCATGTTTTCATCAATTGGTTTTTCTTGTGGACCATCTTTTCCCTTTCCAACAGCAGCAGCAGCAGCAGCAAATCCATCTGTCCATATGGGAATGGTGACATACTCAAGTATGGAGCTGATTTGACTGCTTGTGATCCTACTTCCTTGTCAACCTGTTTACCTGAAATTTCAACAACTGGTTCTTCTACAACATTTGAATCCATTTTCACAATGTCTGGATTAGTAACAGGCATATAATTCAAGGTTCTAGATAAAGGTTCTAAATCAAATAACCAATTTGGTCCACTCTCAGGATCACTAGGCTTACTTTCTAAAAATTTAACATGTACCTTTTCAAGTATACGTTTTTCTTTCTTAATGTAAACCCTATATCCTTTACTCTGCACTGAATAGCCCATAAAATAGCCTTCATCACCTTTAGCAATAAACTTTCCTAAGGCATCACTAGTATCAAGTACCACTACATGACATCCAAAAGGTTTAAGAAAACCAATATTGGGTTTCCTATTCCAAAATAGCTCATAAGGTGTCTTATTGTGGATTTTGTTGACCAATGCCCTATTCTGAACATAGCAGGCTATATTCACAGCCTCAGCCCAAAAAGCAATGGGAAAATGAGCATCAAACAACATTGTCCTAGCAGCTTCTATGAGTGTTCTATTGTTCCTTTCAGTCCCATTCTGTTGTGGGGTTCTAGCTACACTAAACTGTCTAGTAATCCCTTTATTGACACAGAAGTCATCTAACAACTTGTTTCTAAACACACCACCATTATCACTTCTAAGTATTTTAACCTCATTCCATGTTTTCTTTTCAATTTGGGTAATAAAGTTAATCAAAACAGTGGCAGTTTCACTTTTCAAAGCCAAAAAGAAAGTCCAAGTAAATCTAGAAAAATCACCAGTTATGAAAAACAAAAAGATTTACCATTTAAGCTTTCTATATTAGTTGGACCAAACAAGTCCATATGCAGCAAGTGGAGTGGTTTAGAACTAGAGTGCACAAGTTTAGACTTAAAGGAGACTTTGTGATGTTTGCCTTTAAGGCATGCAACACAAGAATGATCATTGTAGAAAGCCTTTTCAGGCAAACCATCAACTAAACCATGTCTCACAAGTCTGTTTATGTTCTTAAAATTTATGTGCCCTAACCTTCTGTGCCATAGATTACTTTCATCAACTGAAGCCTTAACATATAGACATGACAAATTATTATTCATCCTAATCCAATTAAGATTCACATTATAAATGTCCTTATGCCTAGGTGTTCAATAATCAATAAACTTCTCATCAGGTATCTTAAAGTCTTTGTTTAACACCAAGCATTCAGTATCAGTAAAAAGAACCTTATTTTTGTTATCACAGACTTGTGATACACTAAACATATTATAGTCAAGTTGTTTTACCAGAAATACGTTTTCAAAACGCAAATTATTGGTGATAAGAGTGCCTTTGCCAATAATTATACCATATCCTCCTCCAAAGTACACTTTGTCACCATGTTTAATGGGGGTAAAGTTGGTCAAATAATATTCCTTCCCCGTCATGTTCCTAGAGCATCCACTATCCCAATAGCCGTAATCATTTACCTGTTTTTGAATGCTCTGCACATAAAGAAAACAAATTAATTTTCTTTGGGAACCCAAGCCTGATCAGACTTGGATTCATTTGGTTGTTCAACAAGAACAGATTTAGTCCTTATAACAACCCCTTGTTCATCCCTTTGAGGATTGAACACCCAGTTAACCCCAATTGGTTTAGTTATGACCTTTGAAATATAATGAAATCTGTTACAGGTCATAGAAATCCCGTTTGAATTAGGGTTTTGGTCTTGTTTGGGTCTCCATGTCAAACTTGATGAAGCTTTAGACCCCTTTTCCTTTGGTTGCAAATATTTGTTATTACTTGGTTTAACAGCGTTGGAAACATTCTTGTCAGCGTTAAAGTTGTTCTTGTCAACGCTGAAATTGCACTATCAACGCCAAAACTAGGGTTTGCTACAGGAACTCATTGTCTGTTAGACCATGTATTGGTCTTTTGAAAAGGCCTTTGTCCATGAGTATTAGACCCTCTAGTAAAGAATGGAGCTGGTCTAGTAACTTGTGGATTTTGTTGGACAAAAGGTCTGGGTTTGACCATGGTTGACTTTTTGTCAGCTTTAACTTTTGAAGCACTGACACACTTATACGCCAAATGTGAAAAACTCTCAAAAATATAACAAGCTTTTCTAGACATAGCCCTAGGTCTAGATGAGAAGAACCCTTTCCCATTGTCACTAACTTGGCTTTGTGGTGACCTAGGTTTTCTATATATATTCATGCATACTTAACACTAGGTTTTCTATTACTAGATGATCCAAGGTCAACAGGTTTTCCAGTAGAAGGGTTGATCACCTTTATGGGTGTAGACTCATTTGGGCTTTCACTAAGCATGCCTCTTTAACCAACAAAGTAGGATTGGCTTTCTTACATTGTTCCAAGTCAGTCAATTTATGCTTATATTCCTCTACTGGAGTAAGAACTCTTGGTGGAGGAATGAATTCCTTTTCTTGGAATTCTAGTATACCAGTCCAAGATAAATCCTTTCTAAGGACACCATAAACGTTTCTAGCAGGTGGTGGAACATCAACATATTCTTTCATCCCAATCCCAGTCATATCCCTAGAGTCTCTTTGCTCACTTACACATTTTCTAGGGTTTGAGAAGCTTTATCAAATCTTTGAATTTTAAGCCCTACATTATCTTTGTTTTTAATGGCCTCATCTAACTTAGCTTGTATAACTTCTTTGGATCTTTCCAAAATGTCCCTAAGGTCAAAACTAACATTGAGTTCATGAGACAAAACGTTAATTTGATCTTTTAGGTCAAGCTCAATTTTCTTATATTCAGACACAGTCTTTTCAGTTTGAACAAGTGCCAGTTGATAATTAGATAACTTGCATTTTCATAAAAAAAAACATCTGATTTTAACTTTAAATTTTATTTGTTAAGTTTTTTAGTGTTTAAACGACAACCTTTACTACAGAAAGCATCATCATATACCTCATTATCTGATGAAGATGAAGAATGTGCCATGAGAGCATAGTGAACATGCTCTTCTTCTTCCATCTCTGCAATCAAGGCCTTGTTCTCTTCCACCTCTTTGGCCATAAAGCTCCAGTCTCAGCCAACACCATCAATTTCTTGCATGGCAACCATAGCCTTTGTGTCTTCAACCTTGATGATTTGGCTTGAAGGCTTTCCAACATCAGATCTTCTTGGAGATCTGCATTCTCTCATAAAGTGACCCATTCTATGGCAATTGTAACACTCAACATTGGAGTTATCAAATCCAGTATTGTCTTTAGCATTAAAGGTCGTCTTCTTCCTGAATCTCCTATTCCATCTATTGGCTCTTATGCTTGCAAGTACCATATTCCACTTAGTCCATCTCCTCCAAATTCTCATCACTGATTTGCTCAAGGTCCTCATATATAATCACTAAACCATTGGGCAATGCAGAAATGTATGCACACACTGTATCTAGATCAATTCCAGCAGGTTTAATTCTTGGTGAGTCAACATTGTATGTGTCAGCGTCTGAATGTGAGGCGCTGACATAGGTTGATCCACCGTTAACACAAGGTGATCCAGTAACAGGATGCACGTATGACTCTCTTTGATCAAATTGACCTTCACTATGTGAGAATAAAGCCATGTTACCAGAGGTAGCTTTGCTTCCTTGATCCAAGAGGATTTCATTCTCTACAATCTTCAGTTTATTGTAGACGTCATCAAAAGTGGAACTTTTGTGATCATTGTTAGCAATAATAGACCTTGCTTCAATCTTCCATGCATCACCAAGACTTTTAAGGAAGGTGGTAATGATATCAGCATCACCATACACTGTTCCCATGAAGGATAATTTGCTTGTGATGTCTAGAAGTCTGCTTCTCACCCCACTTAACTTCTCATTTGGAATAGTCTTGAACACAGCATACTCATGTAAGAGTTGCTTCTTCTTCTCCGAGGCAGTATCATCATTACCACCATAATTGACTTGAAGAGCTGCCCAAAGCTCTTTGGCAGACTCAAAACCTCTATACTTGTGATGATTGGCTGGTCCCAAAGAAAGTTTGAGAATAGTCAAAGTTTTGATGTCATTCCTTCTTTTTACAATATCCTCAGTTGTGACAGCTCTCCCAACTATAGGTCTTTCTTTTCGATCCTCTTCAGTTGAACCCTCAACTGATTTTAAAGTAATAGCAGCAGCAATCTTGGCAGCCTTATCAAATGTGTTTCCATATTCAATAATTTCCCATAGAGTGTGATCATGAATCTGAATGTACTGCTCAAAATTGAACATCTGATAGTCGTAGAAACACGTCTTTTAGGAAAAAGAGCGTATTATGGGGGCAAGTATTAAGTTGCACGTTTTAGGAAAAACGTGAAACCGAACAAATGCGGGTTCGTTCTCGAGGAGGTGTGTGGATTAATGTGCCAAAATATATAATCAAAGGTTTAGGGGTAGTGTCGTTTTTGGATAAGAAAAGAAGGAAAAACAAGACGGGTTACGCTAAAAATTATCCTACGATGCGAAAAACGCGAAAACGTTAAACTCGACAAAAATCGAAACTATTCTAAAAATCACCAAAATTTAAACTTAAGTTAAGAAATGTTTAATTAGAACAAAAATGATCACAGTAACCAAAATAACACAATCAGACTCCCTTGTTAACACGTTTTTACCTCAAATCAAACCCAAACATTTCCAGACCTGCCCATATTACCCTTTTTTGTGTTTGTTCTTAGTTTTTAGCTTTTGGGTACTTCTTGGAGCCCGGGATATAGAGTTGTTGTTTGCTGGGCACGGATGGCACCCTCACAAGTCGGTGGACTTGTGAGGAGTCAAAGATACAGACAAAGACAAATACAAGTACAGATTACACACGAGATTGACTAAGATCAAACAAGAGATATGCTAGGTAATAACCGGAACAGGATTTGTTGGTTCTATCGAGCCAACAACAGACCTACTTAGGTACTGTAGCCTATCCAAATTTAAACTAAAAGGCTGGCAGACCTTAAGTAAGCTGAGATCAAAACCTATCCTAAAGCCTACGCTAATGACAGAATTAACTTACGCATAACACCACCTTACAGAAACTTTAATCAACTAGCTATATTTAATTCGAACTTAAAAAAACAGAAACTAAACACGATTACAACTACCTAATCCTGACAAGTATGCGCAGGCACTAAACATCCTCAACCCTAGGGTTCCTAGGCTCTAAGCAGATTAGACTAAACACCCCCACTGGTATCAAACAGTGGCCTCTAAACCGCATGAACTGTCCTGAAAATTGGGGCTAAAGGTTTTGAACAGCTAAGTGTTCAAAACTTACACAATTGGTATAATCCTTTGTGTGATTTGAGACCACCCACACATCACCAAAACCATCAGCTAGAAAGAAACAGTCCAAGATCTAGATAAACCAGATACAAACGCCAACTAGCAAATACTCTAATATATTTCTGAATATCCTAAGCAGATTTTAGGAAATTTACCAAATCCAATTTCAAAATCAACTTTTTTTTTAAAACTGAAACTACCAAACTTGTTGCAAAAATCCACTTAACCTAAACCCAACAAGGACGTGCAGAGTTTAGCAAAATCTAGGATGGTGGTTGTTTCCCTAGGCCTAGCTCTCCCAAACACTACTTAATGAACAGAAATTGAAAACCAAAACTTTGAAAGGCTTAATTAAACAATGATAATAAACGTTAAGCAATAACAAAGCATTTAAACCAGGAAATAAGCAGAAACTTCTAAAAATTATCTCACAAGAAGAAATAAGCTTATAGCAAAATTTTCAAGGAGTAAAATTTAATCAAAATAAGAGAGCTTACCAAGTGTCCTTAGCATCTCAACCTTTAATCTTAACCTCACCTTTTTCTCAACCGAAAACCAAGCTATACGAGCTTATTAACCAACTTATGCTTAGAAGCTGTAAGCTTATATAAGAAGACTTCACCAATAAAAACCACATATATCTTCAAATTATCTACGAATCATCTCCAAATATCTTCAATTCAGCAACAACACCAAAAAATAAAATCCAAACCCGAATCTTCAACTAGGAGACAACCAACTGCTTCCTTAAAATTGTAACCACAAAGTACCCTTTTTAGAAGCCCAATAGGCTGAACTTGTTGTCAATAAGCCAGCTTATTGGCTTATGCTACAGTAACTTTCAAAAACACAACTGTTTTTGATATAAAAAAAACAATGAATGTAACTTGTGCAATGTAAATAGCAGATTATGTAAAGTGCTGGAAATATAAAAGGATTGCAATGAAAAGTAATTGGGAACTCAATTGATATAAAAATTCGTATATTACAAAATTTTCATAAAAACTGGAACAAAACGGAATGTAAAGATAGCTATACTATATATAGAGTACCAAGAGAAACCCTAGCTGCTAAGGATGACAACATATCTTAGCTCTTAATTCCCAAAAATGCCCCTTGATTCCTTCGTGAAGCCTCCATCTTGATCACATGGCCTTCAGTATGTCGTCATTGTTGCTGAAACCGTTGGATGGGCTTGGGGACCAAGTAAACTGATCATGTACGTTAATTGAGTCAAAGTGATTTGAATTCCCAACAATCCCGTGACCTTGTAGCTGTCTTGTTGTCCTCATATGCTTAGGTGGCAATGATTGCACATGGGGATGTTTCTCTGCTTAGATTAATTACCATTTGGTAATGGTAATTCTTGTTTACTCTTTAATTTGAGAGGCTTGATCCTGGGAAAGTTTTTTTAGGGTTTATGGGTTGATTTGGGAGCTGTTTAATCTGGTGAGGGGAGAAAAAAGTGTTTAGCGGCTAATTCTTTTGACCCAAATAAAACACGTATAGGGGGTGGGGGTGTGGGCTTGTGGGGTTTAGACTGGGCTAAATTTGGGTAAACAGTGGGTAAGGGTTTGATAGTTAACACTTTTGGTCCCCTGTCTTGCAAAAATATGGCAAACAATCTCTAATCTTGATATGGAAGATTTCTTTGTTAATAGCTTTCATCCATTGGCAAAATAGGTCCTTGTGTCTTGTATAGCTTATGAAAAGGACTTCTTTTGCAAGTTGTGATAACTTGAAGGGCCATTCTTGTGATAACTTGATATTCTAGGGACCCTATTGCAAATATTGATAGAAGATGGGTAGAGAGTGACAATTTTTCAAACTTGGAGGACCAAACTTGTACATTCTTCAAACTTCAAGGGTATTTTTGGAAAATCAATGCTCGGGTCCGGTTCATTGTGCGGCTTCGTTTCCAGTGTTCGTTTTTGATTGATTCTTGTGATCATTTGTTGATTTCACGATATCCGTACCTAAAATACACAAGACACAAATACAAACATATATATAGGTATTTTGATGATATTTTAAGCGATTTAAGCCCGATTTGGACGATGAGACTATGTATAATTACAGTCTCATCACTCCCCCATACTAAACCATTGCCGTGTCCCCACGCAATGCTAGAATTAAGTATCATAGCACTTCCAAAATTCATTTTATGATGACATTTATTGAAAACTTAAACTTAAATAAACTACTACACGCGTTTTAGACATAATGTATTGTTTTCATCACGATATAGTGACTTTTGGGATCATAGAACAAGAACACGTGAATGCTTCGTTAGAAATAATTTCGTCGTCCTCGATTTTCACTCCAATCCCATGCCAAGCGTGCAACGAGATCATTGTCATTATAAGTTAGTAATGCTAACACTACTCATATGCCCTAATCACGTACTTAATCTCCCATTATTCCTAAGTTGTATCTCTTATATTTTATTTTGTCTTGAATGTTTCACGAGGATACATTGTTTGACTTATGCGATAATAGAGATTTAGGTCTAAAAATAGAGTCCTAACGGTGTAACTAAGACCATCAAATCAATAACCCCTCCTAATAGACAACGATGTCAAAAAATTAAGTTGACAAGAAGAATCGATAAACACGGTTTTATAACGGTTTTGAACATGAGACTTATTACCAAGAATTTTATACGCCCCCTAACGGAAGGGCCTTATTATCTTTGGTTTACCTCCATCTTTTATTCAACTTCGCCATGAAGCTTTTATTATGACTTCGGTCTTGCCTTGCCTTTTATTATCCGCCTCATCGGTGGTTTTATTAGCCAAAGACGTATATCCTCACGCTAAAGCGAATTTTGGATCTTTAAAGCTTCGAAGATTAAGGCTTGATTCAGTTTCAATTTTGCATAGATTTTTCGGCCTTGTGGGGCTTCAAATTGTTTGCTAGATTTAGGTGAGCACTTGAAATCTTATTATTGGGTGAAGCTTTCGATTATTGGGGTGCCAATACTTCAAAACCGTGACGCTGGCGATACCTTAATGTTTTCCAAATTTAATTACATGGAAGCTATTAAAACAAATTAGAAACCAACAATAGTGACTAAACCGCTAAATCAATATTTATTAACAATTTATTATACAAAAGCATGGGGAGAATAAGCTAATAATTACTACACATGAGATCATGACGATTACGAGACTTATAAATAACTCTATCATTTCTCGTCCTCATTTAAGAGACTTAGCCTAAAAAGTTAAGGAATCGAAGCTAAGTGCTCAACACGCACGGTCGAGTCAAAAATTACTCTTATTCTCGCCATCGGAAAACCTACATTCGTGTCTTCAAACACTTATAAAACATGAGAAAATTTTTAAAATTTGGCCATTTTTAGCCTTATTTTGCAACAAAACGATAAACAAAACGATAAACTTTGGAAAGCGTGAAGGTTTGGCAAGGCAAGTATCTGTTCACCCCCCCCCCCCCCCCATACTAAAGTTAAACATTGTCCTCAATGTTTCGAGTCTAGGGGTGCAAACACCCCCATACTAGAGACGTAGTCGAATGCCTAATCTAGCATGGAAAGGGTGTAACCAATAAATTAATAGCCGTTTATGAAGTGTGCTATAAACCTAAGGTTAGAACATAAAAGGATATATCATATGGATATTGGGAAAGGCCTCCAAAGTAAACGATCGAGTGCTCCCATAAAACGAAACATGAGAGGCTCCAATCGTGAAGATCATGATCTAAAAACCACAATTCACAAACAACCACGGAACAAAGGTTGGAAGGGCACAAATCCCCTCACATTAAACTAATTAGAAAGCAATAATATGTACATGGATAAGCATGGGTCTCCCCCACGAGGCACCTTGTTTTTGTTAACCGAGTCAAAAGCTCGACTCGAATCCCCATAAATGTGATTATTTAGGGATATCATGGTATGGTCAATTTTTGGTGGGGCTTACATGATATACAAGGCCCAAAAGCACGTGGAGTACTTTAAAAACCCGATAAACGTATACCGGGGTCAAAGATAGCGTCCTCGTTTTCGGATGAAAGACGAAACAACGCCACTCCAACACAAACCCCAATGGGGTAGAAGAAAATAGGAGAGAATAAATAGAAGGGTGGGACAATGGGTAAGTCTCTAAAAACATGAGCTACTCGAGGTAGACTCGCACCAATCAAATGAAAAGATTTTCCATTTATTGCATCGGTGGAAGACCGAGATTTTATCTTAAACGCGATACCGGGGTCAAAAATCTGGTCCTCGGTGGAGAAGTGTGAGGAAACAAATGGGGCTTCCCCCACACTAGATCCACACAAAACGTCGTCAAAAGAAGTAGACGCGTTTGTAGCAAGTTCAATTAAACGAGGTGATGACGGAGTTATCTTTGGAAAATCTTTAAAATCAATTTTAAAATCATTCCCTGTTTCATTTTTTAACTCTTTGTTACGAAAACCCAAGTTGATTAAATTGAAAATATTTGGTGTTTCCAAAACAATTCTAGGCACACTTAAAATTTTCACATTTATCTTGAAGGCGGGAGGAGGATTTGAATTTTTGAAATGTGAATCGACTAATAAAACATCCCCCTCCGGGCTAACGCAACGGTCCTCATCAAACTCGAAAATCGAAGGTGGGTCATAAAGAATACGTTTAATCTCGGAAAAGTCTCCATCGGGATCAAAAACGTCTTCTCTTCCTCGTGGAAGAGGTTTGGAAATCAATTTATCGATAGTCGAGTCGCTAGCTCCAACCGTCGTGAAACTAGGAATAGAAGGCTCTTCGATTGAAGATTTTGCCTTTGTCGTTACGACCTCAACATCGAAAAACGTATCGATGTGAGCAAGGCCATCGGCGGACTTCTCACACGATAAATCCAAAATCTCACTCGGTGTGGGATTAGGAGTAAAAGGCTCGTCTCGTGACGATTTTGCCTTGACGGTTTCAACTTTGTCCTTCGAAGGGATCGAACGTGGGTTTTCAAACATTTTAGCAAAACTACTAACACGTCCCTTCGGAATTAATTTTCGTTCATCTTGTAAAAACGAGGGTTCAATTCTTTCCTTTAAAACCTTTTCACATTTTTCTTTTTCAAAATCATTTAATGGAATTTCTTTGTCAAAATTAAGTGTATATTGATTTAGAAAATCCTCAATAATTTCATCCTCATTAGAAAAATTAGGTTTAGAAGGTACAAGATTTAAATATCCCAAGTATCCTACGAGTTTTTCCTTTGGTTTATTTTCAAAATCATTTTTCAAAACTTCGTTGGATGACGTTTTTGTTTCCTCAACGTTTTTGCAAGACGACGAAGGTTGCACGACTCTAAAATTCAAGAGATTGGGATCAATACGAGACGTACGAGTCTTAGGAGTCGAAATAACTTGAACCTCTCCCTCGAGATTAGGATTGGTGACGTTCGATGAAGAACTCGACTCGTATGAAGCTACTTTTTTCTCTAAGGTCTCAATCGTTGAAAGAAGTTCATTTTGCTTAATAGTGTAAGCCTCCACAACTTTGTCAACAATTTTATCCCATCTCTCGACAACTTGGTCAGATAAACGTTCTTGTTCTTTAAAAGCGGCATCATATTCGTTTTCTAACTCGGTTCTCATGGAGGCCATTTCCTTTAAGTAAAATTCCTTTTGAGTTTCCAATTGTTTTTCGTGATGTTCCTTAAGGTTCCTAACTTGTTCTTGAATCATCATTAAGTTTGCATTATTGCGTCTCACATAGTCACAAAAGGCGTTTTGATTCATTCCATCATTTTGATTTTGATCACAATTAAAAGACGAATCATGTGACGAGTAGAACGAAGACGATGGGTGATCTTGGTCGTAAGATTGAAAATTGTCACCAAGACCACGTGGAGCGGAGTTATAGATATAACCCTCTCGACCTCCAATAACCTTACAATTAAAACAATTGGCACCATCGGGCGGGCCTCCACAATATGGACACGAATAATATCCACAATCATTCGACATGATGCAACGAGAACGGTGTTACGAGAATTAAACGTTATAGAGGGTGAAAGAAGAGAATTATGAAATTAGAGGGAATGTGGAAGATTATTTTTGTGCTTTTGATTGTTTTTTTTTAATTTTTTTTGGATTTTTGAATGTATTACGTAGACAAAAATCTACAAATCTCTCCTTGAATCGATTTTCTCGATTAAAAGAGCCTCAAGGAATGAAAACGATCACGTGGAGTGAACGCCTTCGATGACTTTAGAACGTTGGTGGAACACCAAAACGTTCAAGAGGGTTTAATCTTGAAAACAAGAAAATATATATACTTAGATAATACTTTGGTTGGCAAACCCTCGATTAGCCCTTTTTCTCAAAACACGCACAAGCAAGCGGGGGAAACGAGGCGGCGCTAAGCACTTAAGAGCCTTTTTCCCTTAGGTCGTGAAATACAACCGCCTTATACCCACCTTATAGTTTGTGTTAATTGAAATTAAGCCTCACGAAAGTATTTATCTATTTTGCCTTTTACTTTTGCTTTGGATTCGAATACAATGATCGAGTGATGAAATCCCGAATCAAGGTTGTGATTTCTCACGTATTTGGAGTACTTGTATTTTTATTGTTCTACGTAAATACAATATATTAATAATATTCACAATAAACACGAAACTCAATATATCTACAATATAGTAAAATGATGTTGTGTGTTTAATTTAGGAAAACTAAACACAATTTATTTGGATACTATAATATAATAAGGAAAAATAACAAAAATGAGTATGTACGATATTCACGCTTTTCAAAATGTGAAAAGTAAAAACGCACCACTCACAAAAACATGATACTAATAATGGCACACTAAAAACACCTCCCCGGCAGCGGCGCCATTTTGATAGTCGTAGAAACACGTCTTTTAGGAAAAAGAGCGTATTATGGGGGCAAGTATTAAGTTGCACGTTTTAGGAAAAACGTGAAACCGAACAAATGCGGGTTCGTTCTCGAGGAGGTGTGTGGATTAATGTGCCAAAATATATAATCAAAGGTTTAGGGGTAGTGTCATTTTTGGATAAGAAAAGAAGGAAAAACAAGACGGGTTACGCTAAAAATTATCCTACGATGCGAAAAACGCGAAAACGTTAAACTCGACAAAAATCGAAACTATTCTAAAAATCACCAAAATTTAAACTTAAGTTAAGAAATGTTTAATTAGAACAAAAATGAAAACTAAAATTTCCAAAGCCTTTTTAATTATTTTATATTAAATTTTAAAGTTTAATAAAAAAAAAACTCTAAAATAAATAAAATGCATAAAAAGTGAAAATGAAAACTTTTTGTTTTGTAAACCTAAAACATTTTAATTAAAACCTAAAAATTATTTTTCTAAAAATTTAAAACACTTTTTCCTATTTTTAAAGACTTTTCTAAGATTAAAAAGAAAAATAATCATAAAAATTAATATATTAAGTGAAAAATTTTAAAACCAAAACTGAAAAATCCTAAATACTTCTATGAACAAGACAAAAATGAAATGTTTTAAAAGTTAAAAGCCAATAAGCCCAAACTAAGCTTATTTGCTGCGGCTTATATTAAATTTAGAAAATGAAAACGTGGTTAAGCATGTAATTATGCAAAACCTTAATGAATATAAGGGCTAGCACACTGGATAACGCATACAGTCCCCCATCGAGGGGTCATGCGTTCGAAACCAGGCTAGACCCTTTTTGTGTATTTATTTTATTATTTTTTTTTTTTAACTGTCTACTACTAGACACCAGTGATCACAGTAACCAAAATAACACAATCAGACTCCCTTGTTAACACGTTTTTACCTCAAATCAAACCCAAACATTTCCAGACCTGCCCATATTACCCTTTTTTGTGTTTGTTCTTAGTTTTTAGCTTTTGGGTACTTCTTGGAGCCCGGGATATAGAGTTGTTGTTTGCTGGGCACGGACGGCACCCTCACAAGTCGGTGGACTTGTGAGGAGTCAAAGATACAGACAAAGACAAATACAAGTACAGATTACACACGAGATTGACTAAGATCAAACAAGAGATATGCTAGGTAATAACCGGAACGGGATTCGTTGGTTCTATCGAGCCAACAGCAGACCTACTTAGGTACTGTAGCCTATCCAAATTTAAACTAAAAGGCTGGCAGACCTTAAGTAAGCTGAGATCAAAACCTATCCTAAAGCCTACGCTAATGACAGAATTAACTTACGCATAACACCACCTTACAGAAACTTTAATCAACTAACTATATTTAATTCGAACTTAAGAAAACAGAAACTAAACACGATTACAACTACCTAATCCTGACAAGTATGCGCAGGCACTAAACATCCTCAACCCCAGGGTTCCTAGGCTCTAAGCAGATTAGACTAAACACCCCCACTGGTATCAAACAGTGGCCTCTAAACCGCATGAACTGTCTTGAAAATTGGGGCTAAAGGTTTTGAACAGCTAAGTGTTCAAAACTTACACAATTGGTATAATCCTTTGTGTGATTTGAGACCACCCACACATCACCAAAACCATCAGCTAGAAAGAAACAGTCCAAGATCTAGATAAACCAGATACAAACGCCAACTAGCAAATATTCTAATATATTTCTGAATATCCTAAGCAGATTTTAGGAAATTTACCAAATCCAATTTCAAAATCAACTTTTTTTAAAACTGAAACTACCAAACTTGTTGCAAAAATCCACTTAACCTAAACCCAACAAGGACGTGCAGAGTTTAGCAAAATCTAGGATGGTGGTTGCTGCCCTAGGCCTAGCTCTCCCAAACACTACTTAATGAACAGAAATTGAAAACCAAAACTTTGAAAGGCTTAATTAAACAATGATAATAAACGTTAAGCAATAACAAAGCATTTAAACCAGGAAATAAGCAGAAACTTCTAAAAATTATCTCACAAGCAGAAACAAGCTTATAGCAAAATTTTCAAGGAGTAAAATTTAATCAAAATAAGAGAGCTTACCAAGTGTCCTTAGCATCTCAACCTTTAATCTCAACCTCACCTTTTTCTCAACCGAAAACCAAGCTATACGAGCTTATTAACCAACTTATGCTTAGAAGCTGTAAGCTTATATAAGAAGACTTCACCAATAAAAACCACATATATCTTCAAATTATCTACGAATCATCTCCAAATATCTTCAATTCAGCAACAACACCAAAAAAATAAAATCCAAACCCGAATCTTCAACTAGGAGACAACCAACTGCTTCCTTAAAATTGTAACCACAAAGTACCCTTTTTAGAAGCCCAATAGGCTGAACTTGTTGTCAATAAGCCAGCTTATTGGCTTATGCTACAGTAACTTTCAAAAACACAACTGTTTTTTATATAAAAAAAACAATGAATGTAACTTGTGCAATGTAAATGGCAGATTATGTAAAGTGCTGGAAATATAAAAGGATTGCAATGAAAAGTAATTGGGAACTCAATTGATATAAAAATTCGTATATTACAAAATTTTCATAAAAACTGGAACAAAACGGAATGTAAAGATAGCTATACTATATATAGAGTACCAAGAGAAACCCTAGCTGCTAAGGATGACAAGATATCTTAGCTCTTAATTCCCAAAAATGCCCCTTGATTCCTTCGTTAAACCTCCATCTTGATCACATGGCCTTCAGTATGTCGTCATTGTTGCTGAAACCTTTGGATGGGCTTGGGGACCAAGTAAACTGATCATGTACGTTAATTGAGTCAAAGTGATTTGAATTCCCAACAATCCCGTGACCTTGTAGCTGTCTTGTTGTCCTCAAATGCTTAGGTGGCAATGATTGCACATGGGGATGTTTCTCTGCTTAGATTAATTACCATTTGGTAATGGTAATTCTTGTTTACCCTTTAATTTGAGAGGCTTGATCCTGGGAAAGTTTTTTTAGGGTTTATGGGTTGATTTGGGAGCTGTTTAATCTGGTGAGGGGAGAAAAAAGTGTTTAGCGGCTAATTCTTTTGACCCAAATAAAACGCGTATAGGGGGTGGGGGTGTGGGCTTGTGGGGTTTAGACTGGGCTAAATTCGGGTAAACAGTGGGTAAGGGTTTGATAGTTAACACTTTTGGTCCCCTGTCTTGCAAAAATATGGCAAGCAATCTCTAATCTTGATATGGAAGATTTCTTTGTTAATAGCTTTCATCCATTGGCAAAATAGGTCCTTGTGTCTTGTATAGCTTATGAAAAGGACTTCTTTTGCAAGTTGTGATAACTTGAAGGGCCATTCTTGTGATAACTTGATATTCTAGGGACCCTATTGCAAATATTGATAGAAGATGGGTAGAGAGTGACAATTTTTCAAACTTGGAGGACCAAACTTGTACATTCTTCAAACTTCAAGGGTATTTTTGGAAAATCAATGCTCGGGTCCGGTTCATTGTGCGGCTTCGTTTCCCGTGTTCGTTTTTGATTGATTCTTGTGATCATTTGTTGATTTCACGATATCCGTACCTAAAATACACAAGACACAAATACAAGCATATATATAGGTATGTTGATGATATTTTAAGCGATTTAAGCCCGATTTGGACGATGAGACTATGTATAATTATAGTCTCATCAACATCCATAGCTCAAAGTTGTCAGGGTCTAGCATAGGGATTTTTAGATTGTGACTAGAGGATGAGGTCATATCAAGAGTAGACATCTTGTCTGGTTTTAGGGTTTCTTGAAAAATTAGGGTTTTTGGCGATTTAGGGTTTTTAAGGTTTCGTTTTCTTTAGATCAAAGTTCCTAAACAAGCTCCGATACCACTTGTTGATCCCAAACTTAGATCGATTTAGCTTTGTGTAAACGAGATTAAATCAAGTTAAACACTTAGAGAAACTTTGTTGTATAAACAATTCAAGTACTATGCGGAATTAATACTTGAATGAAGAACAAAAAAACAAATAAACCAAACTTTCACTTTGATTGATAATCGAACTTGTGTATAATGAAAGTGTAAAATGTATATTAAACTAAAACCTAAAGGCCTCCTTTTATAGATTAAGGAGCCTTGCACAAGAGTCTATGTATCAGCTATTTTAGGTAAAGATAAACATAGAAAATACATTGTCGAACATATCTTTACTAGAAACATAAAACGTGTAGACTAAGTATTCTACCAGTGATTGGACTTCTTCTCATCAATGCTTGATTTCTTCTTGTCAACGCTTGATCTGTCAACGCTTGATTTCTTCTTATCAACGTCCAATTAACTCTTGTCAGCGTCTAAGTGTCTTGGCTCATTTTATTCCCAACAGTATCACTGTAGTAACTAACGAAAACAACGAATTAGTACCAACACGAACCATCACCAGATAGCGAGTTTGTATTGATTATCAAAAACTAAATGATGCAACCGCGAAAGATCATTTTCCTTTACCCTTTATGGATCAAATGTTAGAAAGACTCGCAGGAAATGAATACTTTTATTTCCTCGATGGTTTTTCTGGATACTTTCAAATCTCAATCGACCCTATGGATCAAGAGAAAACCACGTTTACTAGTCCATTTGAAACTTACGCTTATAGGAACATGCCTTTTGGCCTATGCAATGCACCTGCTACTTTTCAGAGGTGTATGATTGCAATCTTTCACGATATGATTGAAGAATCAGTCGAAGTCTTCATGGACGATTTCTTCGTCTTTGGAAATTCTTTCGGCACATGTCTAAACAATCTCGATAAAATGTTAGCACGATGCGAAGAAGCAAATCTTGTGCTAAACTGGGAAAAATGTCACTTTATGGTTAAAGAAGGAATTGTGCTTGGACACAAAGTGTCTGGAACCGGCCTTGAAGTTGACAAAGCAAAAATATACGTGATCGCAAAACTCCCACCACCTACTAATGTTATAGGCATTAGAAGTTTCTTAGGTCATGCCGGTTTTTACCGACGATTTATCAAAGACTTTGCGAAAATCGCAAGACCTTTAACTCAACTTCTAGAAAAAGAAAGAACGTTCGATTTTAACGATGAATGTTATTTAGCATTCAAAATACTTAAAGAAAAATTTACATTCACACCCATTATTACAAGCCCCAATTGGAACCTTCCATTTGTGCTTATATGCGATGCTAGTGAACATGCCCTTGGATCCGTCCTTGGAAAAAAAGATGGTAAACAATTTCATCCCATCTATTTTGCAAGTAGAACTCTTAACGCAGCCCAACAAAGTTATACAATTACGGAAAAAGAACTCATGGTTGTAGTTTACGCATTTGACAAATTTCGATCATACCTCGTATTGTCAAAAACAATAGTTTACATCGATCATTCAGCTCTAAAATACTTGTTCAAAAAGAAAGACGCCAAACCTCGTCTAATAGGATGGATATTGCTTTCACAAGAACTTGATTTGGAAATTAAAGATAAAAAAGGAGCTGAAAATGTTGTTGCCGATCATTTATCTCGCATAGTGAATGATGATTCTAGCGATAATGAAATTGACGATTTTCCTGATGAGCATATAATGCAAGTAAGTACTAACAAAGCACCATGGTTCGCAGACTTTGCAAACTATTTGGCTGTAGGTATTTTACGAAAGGGAATGACGCACCAACAAAAGAAAAGATTTTTACCGGAACTAAAAGAAATACTTTTGGGACGATCCTTACTTATTTAGAATCTATCCTGATGGAGTAATCCGACGTTGTATTTCCGGATTTGAATCTAGAAAAATTCTCGGTGAATGTCACTACGGACCGACAGGAGGACATTACGCCGCGAACACCACCGCTAAAAAAGTGTTCGACGTTGGCTTTTATTGGCCAATAATTATGCGTGAAGCTCATACCTTAGTACGACTATGCAAAGCATGTCAAAGGACTGGAAATATTTCTAAAAGAGATGAAATGCCTCTAAACAACATCCAAGTCTGCGAAATCTTTGACGTGTGGGGTATCGACTTCATGGGACCATTTCCTAAATCTTACAAATGTGAATACATTTTAGTCGCAGTCGATTATGTATCGAAATGGGCCGAAGCTCAAGCTTTACAAACAAACGATGCCAGAGTTGTTATCACATTCTTACAGAAATTATTCTGTCGTTTTGGAATGCCAAAGGCACTAATAAGCGACGGAGGAACTCATTTCTGTAACAAACTCATGGAAAATGTTATGAAAAGATATGGAGTGAACCACAAATTTTCCACCTCTTACCACCCTCAAACGAGTGGCCAAGTTGAAAACACTAATAGAGCTCTCAAACGTATGCTTGCAAAGACCGTTCAAAACAACCTAGCTTGTTGGTCTAAAAAATTAGAAGATGCTCTATGGGCCTTTCGTACCGCATTTAAAACACCAACTGGAACCACACCGTACAAACTGTTGTATGAAAAAACATGCCATCTGCCAATAGAAATTGAACACTGATTGGGCACTTAAAAACTGCAACCCAGATCTTATTGCAGCCGGAGAAAAACGTAACTTTCAACTTCACGAGTTAGATGAATTTCGACATCACGCTTATGAAAGTTCACGATTATATAAAGAACTGTAACACCCCCATAAAGCGGGTATCACAGTGGTGGATCGATGAGCAAATAGCTTACAAAGCACAGATCATAATTATATGATTTATGAAAATACAATTGATGTAAACATTGATTTGGTACAATCGTTTAAATCGTTGAATAACATTTGTTATGAATATCCCAGTAAAAGATAATCCCCCTTCATTTTTATGCTCCTAAATGATGCTCAATCCATGCTCAAATAATCTTGCTAAATAACCTGGGAAAACATGCTTAAAACGGTCAACATAAAGTTGGTGAATTCATAGACTTTAGTAAAATCTTAGTTTAGGATTTAAGTTGTCCTACATGGTATTATTCAGTATTTGATACAAAAGTCAAATTTAAAGTTTCCAATTATTTCATACCTTAATGTACTAAGCAATAAAAATCAAGATCAGTAAGTGTTATTAAGCAGAGCAAGATTAGGTTCAGTACTTCCTATATTTCCATTTCAGTATTTTACTAAGTAGTTTAATGTAATCAAGTTTAGTATATTTGATACTACCATTACAGTATTTTACTAAGTAGTGTAAAATAATCAATTTTAGTATATTTAATACCACCATTACAGTATTTTACTAAGTAGTGTAAAATAATCAAGTTTAGTATATTTAATACCACCATTACAGTATTTTACTAAGTAGTGTCAAATAATCAAGCTTAGTATATTCAATACTACCATTACAGTATTTTACTACACAGTGTAAAATAATCAAGTTTAGTAAGTTTTACTAAGCAGTGTAAGGTAACCAAGTTTAGCATTTCCATTATTCCCATTTTAGTGTTTGCTAAGTAGTATATGATTAAGTTTATTAACACACACCTTATAGATAGTAGCAATGCACAAAGCATATATACAAAAGATAATTATAATTTCTATTAATCGAAATTGAAGCTTAACCTTCCATAGTTCTCAACAAATGAGAACGTAGTGTCCTACAAAAAGACACCCAACCCAGTTTCCAACATGGTATACATTTGTTGTCCCGGCCGAGGCACAGTGAGCATGACTCACTGATATGAGCAAAAACTCATATCAATTAATCAACAAATCACCCTAAAACACAAGAAATATACCTAAACTTTGTGCTATAAAGCGGAATTATGTGGTATGTTCTTTGTTTGTGCTCAAATAGGTAAGCAGGATACATTTTCAAGCAAACAAGAAGAAAATCAAGCTAATTTAGATGAAAAAGACAAAGAAGGATCAAAAGTGACAAGCTATTAGAAGACAAAGGACCTATCTTGACAACATTCCAAAGTTGAAGGATCAAAAGTGTACATTTGTCGAAGTCAAGATGAAAGTCAAACTTGGTCAACTATCAAGTCAACCAAGTAAAAGGGCTCAAATGATTAAGAATGAAAGTTGAAGGACTGAAATTGTCATAGAAATGAAGATTCTAGCTCAAAACACAAAACTGCCAAGTACAAGGACCATTTCTGCCATTTTTAGAAAGATATTTTGTTGCTTGATCCATGTGGAGAAGTCTCAACCAATGAGAATGCAAGAATCCAGTCACCAGGATTGCCAAATCATTGCCACTTGGCCACTCACAGCCGTCACAATTAAATAAACAAAATCCTAACAATGCAGCGCACTCAATTCATTTCCACCAATAGCAACACGCCAGCCAATATTACTTTTATCCAATATGGATTGTGATCCGTGTGTTTCCCTCTCGGCCAACCAGAAAGTGCCACGTGGCCATCTTCTTCAACAAAGAACCCATGGACGGGATTGAGCTACACTGCATTTCAGAAGAAGATATAAATATGAAAGTTGCTCAAAATCAAACCAGGAATTCAACCCAACAACTTAATTGGACTGAAATTAACTCATTCAAAAACCCCCAAAGTTGTTCATCACCTGTAAATCACAATTAACCAATTGAGGACACGTGGAAGCTTGGGATTGGATGCAACACGCCACTCATCCTCACCAACACTCACCTACATTCTATAAATACCCTAGATAGCTTTCATTTCTTGGAATGTAGAAAAAGTGTGAAAACACACACACTTTATATTTTTCTCTCAATTCAGTTAGCTATAGCATAACAACTCAAGAGATTGGCAACCTCTTGAGTCTGTTATTAGTTGTAACCACTTTACCAGCTTTGTAACCACTTTTCCAATTCAATAAATAAAATTTCACATTAATCTTCTTCATCTACTGTTCATACCATGCATCTTGTTACTCTGTTGATGTTTTTAGCTTGTTATGATCACCATTAATCATGATTAGCTAATTGTGAAGAACTGTAGCTGTTGTTCATGTTCTGTTCAATCCAGTTCAAGTTTGAGTAGATTTTGAAGAATTCAAACTCATTAATGGTGATTAAGATGTTGATGGCTGTTGATCAGTTGATGTTTAGTTGATTCTAGTGCTAAGGTGGTGGTTTAGCACTAGCTAGAAAGCACAGCGCTTCTCTACTCCCCAATGGAGGCCTATGCTTAAAGGTTTCAAAATCTGCATTTTTGTTCCTCTCAAATGTTGCCTGCATGCTTAATTCCTAGATAAAAACTTGTTTGATTTCATGATTAAGTGTGTTAAGTCTGTTATTGAGTTGATGTTGATGTTTGAGTAGCTTAATTGTAGTATAGCATTTGATCACTAGCTTAATTCTCATTCCTGTTTGCCTTTTATCAGACATATTAGCTAACTAGTGCATTTTGAGTGTAGGTCTGTTTCATTGCTTGAAATTAGTTCTAATCCATTACATTTTAGTCACTAAACTTAGTTTGATATCTGTCTTGAATCAGTTTAGCTTCTAGCTTAAATCTCTTTCACAAAAGTTTAATAAGTTCAGATAACTAGTGTTTGGAAGTAGGACTTTATCTTAGTTCAAGTGTTAGTAAGTGGTTAATTTTAGTTCTCTTTCAGTCATTTAATCATAGCAAACAAGTTTACATAGTTTTCAAGTCAAGTTTTTAGTAAAACAGGCAAATGGAATTTGAAAAAGTCTGGGTCAATTTTGGTTAAGCAAGTTTTCAGAAAGTGTTGATTTTAAATTCATTAGCATTCCTTTGTTACTGGATCAAATTTCTTCAAACAAGCTTCTAATCATCACTCAACATCTGTAGGTTTAGTGTGTTAAAGGAAAATCTATAGTATCTAGTTTTGAAATAGAAATAACCATTTGATTAAGCACTTTAGCATTTCTCATTCTTTGTGATAAAATGTCAAACTGTTTTCTCATTCAAGCATTTCCACTTCATAAACTTGCCCATTTTCTTTCATAAACCTCTTTAGATAGTGTTCCTGGATAAGTTTGGAAATTTTCAGCTTTTTGGAAAATTTGGTCAACGCAAGTCAAATAAGCACTCTTTTAGCTTAATTCATTTTCTGAATTCATTACTTGATGATTTTTTATAAGAAAAGACATTCCTTGCTTCTCATGAGATGATTAACAAGTTTTTGCAAGAAAATTGGATTGTGCACGTTTAGCTTATTAGTTAGCTTAATATGGGCTTATTAGAATAAGCTAGTTTGAGTTTCACTTGGTTTCAGCTTAAATCCTTTTACTAGCCTAGCTAAAATCAGATTTTAAATCTTTTGCAACTTATTAGAGCTTATTTGGTTGAGAATTCAGCTTAAACGAGCTTATTTCTCTCCTTAGCCCGTTTTTGTGAAATCCTTAGCCCGTTTTTGTGAAAATTATCCTTTTAATTGCATTCAAGTCCTTTGGTTTTGTAACTGTTTTCATTTCTAGCTAATTTCCCACTTAATTAGGTTTTGAAAATAATCAGTCCTTATAATTTTGGAACTTTACAAAGTTGGTTAGTCAGTTTTACTAGTTTGTTAAAGTTGGTTACTTGTTAGTTGCATTTACACAATTAGTCCTTGTAGTTAACTGATTTGCATTTCAAGCACTTTAATTTTCAGAATTTACATTTTCAGCACCTTACTTTCATAGATTTACGTTTTGTCTTTACTTGAATAACAAATGTGGTATTTGACAATTTGTTTTACGGTTACGTAGTTAATATTTTTCATTTTTACTTGATTGTTCAAATAGACATATCAAAGCCAAATAACCTTACCAACAAAAAACGATTATAAACCCGATCTTGTTAGGACTTTCAATTTGTTAAGAACTGAGAAAACGAACTTCAATTATACATAATTTCAAATGGCGCCGCTGCCGATTCTTTGACTTTACGAGAGACTATCGATTGACGGTTTTCATTGGCTTTTGGGATCCGTTCACCTAGTGAACGTTATTTTTACGTATCATAAATCAAAAACAAAAAAAAAATCAAAAATATAAAAATAAATAAAAACTAAAAATTAACAAAACAATTCTTTTCCTGAAGAATTGACCAAACAAATTAAAAAATCAAAAAATCAATCTTTTTCCTAAGAGATTGCACCCAAAAATATATATTATTGGATTCTCTCGGTTTTTATGTACATATAGTATTTTCTCTTAAAAACTCATAAATACAAAAATATTTTCCATATATTATTATAAGTAAATACGTATACGTATAAGAACAACCAATTCACATTTTCTCCATAAGTATTGCCAAGGCAATACACCGTGTTGAGGGGTGTTCCGGTCCTTGACACGTGTATCGATCAAACAAAATAAAGCAAGAATAGATAAATACTTCCAATAAGCAACAATTCGAAGAATACAAACAATTAAGTGAATAGAAAGGTGATGTGCTATAAAATGTCATCTAAGGGTCAATAGGTACTTAAGTGCTTCGCGCCACCTAACCCCCCGTTCACTTGTGAGTATTCTAAGAAGGAAGGCTTCATTGGGGGTCTTGCACCCAAGTAGTACATACGTATATTATTATTTTCTTGTGGATATTTCATATTGAAACTCGAAGGGGATAATCCTTTTCTCTTCAAAGACACACAAGAGCTTCTCTCTCATTCCTCGTATTGAGTTGCATGCTCACTCGCGGGCGTGCACAAATACTGATTGGTGTACAACCTCTTCCTCTGAAAAGGAAGAAAAAGAGAAAGAGTAGGAACACCACCGTCCATCAAGCCGATCACGAGAATCGTTCTTTGATTCATCCACAACAAGAAGCCATGGCCGGAGTTGATACTCGTTCTTTGATGGAGCAATTGCAATCCAATGTACGTGGATATGCCGAAGCTATCAAGATACCCGATATTCCCGCAAACACATTTGAGCTAAAAACATCCATGATTAACTTGGTTTCAAACACACCTTTTTATGGGAACAAGAATGATAATCCTCATGATCACCTTAAGAGATTTCTTGCTCTTTGCAACACCATTAATTACAATGGAGTTCCCCATGATGCCATTAAGTTGATATTGGTGCAATTTTCACTAGAGGGTCCGGCTAAGCATTGGTTAGATACACAACCACCCGAGAGTATTACCACATGGGATGGTTTCACTACCAAGTTTTTGAACAAGTTCTTTCCCCCATCTAAGACCACGGCTTTGAGGAACTTAATTATAGGCTTTCAACAAAAACCTAGTCAAACATTTAGTGATGCTTGGGAGGAGTATAGAGAGTTATTGAAGAGATGCCCTAACCATGGATTGGATGAAGTTCACCAAATCAATACTTTCTAAAATGGCCTTAAACCTCATCACCAAGACTCACTCAATGCTTCCGCGGGAGGGAATATTCTTCTTAAATCCATTCAAGAGGCTTGGGATATTATTGAGACCAAAGCAATGGTGCAAATCAACACACAATTTGATGAAAGAGTCCATGTCATTCAAGAAGGAGGTTCTAAACCATTGGAGACTCAACTCATTTCATGCATTTAAGCATTGACTCAAGCTTCAAAGGAAAATCAAACAATCATGCAAAACACTCAAAAGATGCAAGAAACAATGATGAATGACTTTATGAAGCTTTCTATGGGCAATCATTCCACAAATGATGTGCATGCCATTACTCTTTCATGTGAGACTTGTGGAGGTCCTCATTCCTATCAACAATGTGATAAGGTGCAAAGTTATCAAGGAGAATGTTATGCTGATCAAGAGGAACATCGTGAACATTTCAAGCCAAACATCAATCCCAACAACCTTTCTTACAAATCTCAAAATTACCTTACTCCACCGGGATTCCCACCCCAACCACCCACCCAACTTCAACAAAATCCTCCTCAATTATTACAAAGGAATCAAGGTCCAAGACCACATTACCAAGGGAATAACTACAAGGCACCTAACAACTTTCACAATCAAGGAACTACCTTTTATCCACCAAATCAAGGATTTAATGCACCACCTCCACCTTGTCCATAACAAGGCTTTTATCAAGGGAATGTGCAACCTAACCCCATGGATTTGATCCTTCAAAAGCTTACTTCTTATGAGAAACAAATGAAAGATGCTCAAGAGGAAAACAACAAGAAATTTGCTCTTCTTCACAACCAAATTATGTATAATCAAAGACCACAAGGAGCTTTACCATCTAACACACAATCAAACCCAAGAGCAAATGTCAATGCTATTACAACAGAAGTGGAAAGTCAACAAAGGATCCTTCACTTCATAAACCTCATATTGTTAAACCCACTTTTGTTCCTACATGTGACAAGCCTTCTACATCCACTTCACCACCTCAAAATGCTCCTATTCAATCAAACACACCTTCTCAACCTATTCCCATTTCTCCTTTACCTTCCACAACTCCCAATGAAGAAGCTAACAAAGACAAATCTTCCACTACAACACACCTACACCTAAACCAACTCTTCCTTATCCTTCAAGGTTGAAAAAGGACAAGTTAAAGAACAATGATGATATCCAAGTCTCAAATTTATTTAGGATGTTCAAGCAACTCAACATAAATATCTCCTTTGCGGAAGCTTTTCCTTACATGCCAAAATTTGCTAAGATGTTCAATGATTTACTCTCCAACAAAGAAAAATTGGTTGATTTGCCCAACACATCCCTTAATGAAAATTGTTCCGCCGTGCTACTTAAAACCTTACCAACAAAACTTAGAGATCCGGGGCGCTTCTTGATACCTTGTAATTTTCCCGGTGTGGAAAATTGCATGGCTTTGGCGGATCTAGGGGCAAGCATAAACCTCATGCCTTTATCGGTTTGGAAAAAACTCTCTCTTCCCGAGCTCACTCCCACTAGGATGACCCTTGAGTTAGCCAACCATACCATAGCTTACCCCGTAGGTATCGCGGAGGATGTGTTTGTAGGTGTGGATAAGTTTACATTTCCGGCCGACTTTGTAGTGGTTGATTATGACATGGATCCTAGAGTTCCTTTGATTGTTGGTAGACCGTTTTTGAGAACGGGTCGTACTTTGATAGATGTGGTGGAGGGAGAACTAATTATGAGAATAGAGGATGAGAAAGTGGTGTTTAAGTTAGGGAAAGTTTGTGATAAGAAAGAGGTTAAGGAGTCTAAACCTTGTGAGACTATTAACATAGTTGATGTGCTAGACGAGGTGTGTGATGAGCATTTTCATGACGCTTGCAAGAGTACTAGTGAGGATATGCCCCATGTTGAAACCGTGGCCTCAATTGCTCCCTCCTTAACACCTTTTGGAGAAAGCGATTTCCTCTTGGAGGAATTTGAGTCCAACTTTCTTGGTAATGATGATTCTCCCATTAATTGGGAAGTAGATATTATTACTATCCAAAAGTTGCTCAATGAGGACCCTATTCGTTCCCCCATTCCACAAGAAGTTACCAATGATGATCCTTCCATAGTAAAACCTTCCATAGAGAGTCCACCTCCAATTTAACTTAAGGACCTTCCATCCCACCTAGAGTATGCTTTCTTAGAGGGCAAAGACCAATTACCCGTGATCATTGCTAAAGAGTTGAAAGAGGATGAGAAAGAGAAACTCATTGAAGTCCTTAAGAAACATAAGAAAGCCTTAGCATGGAAAATATCTGACATAAGGGGAATTGATCCATATTTTTTACACACAAAATCCTTATGGAGGATGATTACAAACACACCATTCAAAGTCAACGAAGGGTTAACCCAAAAATCCATGAGGTCATTAAAAAGGAAGTAATCAAACTCCTTGATGCGGGCATGATTTACCCCATTTCCAACTCTCCATGGGTTAGCCCGGTACATTGTGTTCCAAAAAAGGGTGGAATCACCGTAGTACCTAATGAGAACAATGAGCTTATTCCTACGAGACTTGTTACCGGTTGGAGAGTTTGTATTGACTATAGGAAGCTCAATTAGGCTACTAGGAAATACCACTTCCCATTACCTTTAATGGACCAAATGCTTGAACGCTTAGCGGGAAATGAGTACTATTTCTTTCTTGATGGCTTTTCGGGTTATTTCCAAATACCCATTGACCCTAAGGATCAAGAAAAAACCACATTCACTTGTCCCTACGGTACATTTGCTTACAAGAGGATGCCTTTTGGCTTATGTAATGCACCGGGGACGTTTCAAAGGTGTATGATGGCAATTTTCCAAGATATGATAGAGCAAACAATGGAGGTTTTCATGGATGACTTTTCCGTCTTTGGAGATTCATTTACCTCATGTCTCACCAATTTAGAACGAATGCTTAAGCGTTGTGAGGAAACACGTTTAGTTCTTAATTGGGAGAAATGTCACTTTATGGTGAAAGAGGGAATTGTTTTGGGACACAAAATATCCAATAAGGGGTTAGAAGTGGATCGAGCTAAAATTGATGTGATTGCTAAGCTTCCCCCACCCACTACGGTTAAAGGTGTAAGGAGTTTCTTAGGTCATGCGGGTTTTTATAGGCGCTTCATACAAGATTTTTCTAAGATAGCTAGACCGATGACTCACCTCTTGGAAAAAGAGGCTCCTTTCATTTTCAACCAAGAGTGTTTGGAATCTTTTGAGACTCTTAAGGAGAAATCGACAAAGGCTCCCGTTTTGGTTTCTCCAAATTGGGAATTACCTTTTGAGCTTATGTGTGACGCTAGTGATTATGCGGTGGGGGCCGTCTTAGGACTACGAGTGAATAAGAATTTTCAACCTATACACTATGCGAGTAAAACCATGACCGGTGCACAACTTCATTATACTAACACGGAAAAAGAGTTTCTTGCTATAGTCTATGCATTTGAGAAATTTAGACCATACCTTGTGCTATCCAAAACCATAGTGTATACGGATCATTCCGCTCTCAAGTATCTCATGACAAAGCAAAATGCTAAGCCTAGGCTTTTGAGATGGGTTTTATTGCTTCAAGAGTTTAAGATAGAAATTCGAGATAAGAAAGGATCCGAGAATTTAGCGGCGGATCACTTGAGTAGACTTGAGCATCCTTTTCAAGGAAATTTTCCTAATAAATAAATCAATGAATCCTTTCCATTAGAGGAGCTCATGTCTATCTCTTCCCAAGAGGATGCCACCCCTTGGTTTGCGGATATAGCAAACTATCTTGTGGGGAATGTGCTTATAGAGGGTCTTACTTCCCAACAAAAGAAGAAATTTCTTAAGGAAGTTAGGTACTACTTTTGGGATGATCCTTATCTTTTTAGGCAATGTGCGGACCAAATCATTAGACGGTGTGTAGATGGACCCGAGGCATTTAAAATTTTAGAAGCTTGTCATAAAGGACCTACGGGTGGACATTTTGGGCCCAACTATACCACCAAGAAAGTCTTTGATTCGGGTTACTATTGGCCTTCCATTTACAAAGATGCCCAAGAGATGGTGAAATTTTGTGATGTATGTCAAAGACAAGGAAAAATTATGCAACGTGATGAGATGCCATAAAATTTTATTCAAGAGTGTGAGATTTTTGATGTATGGGGCATAGATTTTATGGGACCTTTTCCATCTTCTAAGGGAAACAAGTATATACTTGTAGCGGTGGATTATGTGTCCAAATGGGTTGAGGCTAAAGCCTTACCTACCAATGACGTTAGAGTTGTTGTGAAGTTCTTGAAGCAATTATTTGCTAGATTTAATGTACCTCGGGCCATCATAAGTGATCGTCGTACGCACTTTTGAAATGATCAATTCACGAGAGTTATGAAGAAATATGGAGTTAATCATAGACTTTCTACCGCGTATCATCCTCAAACCAATGGTCAAACCGAGGTCACAAATCGTGGTTTAAAGAGAATTTTAGAGAGAACGGTGGGAGAGCATCGAGCTTCTTGGTCGGATAAGCTTCATGATGCTTTGTGGGCTTTTAGGACGGCTTTTAAGACACCAATTGGTTGTACCCCTTATAGGCTTGTCTATGGAAAAGCATGCCACCTCCCATTCGAGTTAGAACACAAGGCATCTTGGGCTCTCAAGTGGGCTAACTTTGATTTAAACCAAGCCGGTTCACATAGGAAAGATCAACTTAATGAGATGGATGAATTGAGAGCCAATGCCTATGAGAACTCTTTGCTTTACAAGGAAAAGACTACGAAATTGCATGATGCTAAGATCAAGAACCGTGAGTTTAAAGTTGGAGAGCCGGTTCTCCTCTTTAACTCAAGGTTGAAACTTTTTGCGGGCAAGCTTAGGTCGAGATGGTCCGGTCCATTCACTATTGCTCAAGTGTTTCCATATGGAACTATTGAGTTGTCACAACCCGATGGTCCAAATTTTAAAGTGAATGGTCACCGTGTGAAACATTATTTTGGGGAGGACATTTCTGTTGAAATGGTCCAAGAGATCCCCATTTTCCCCATGAATTAATTCAAGAGGGATGAGTCGAGCTAGAGACTCCATAACTCAAGCATTGTATAACTAGGTTTAGTGTGTTGTAGGTTAGAAATAAGGGTATAGAGCGTTGAGGTTAAGTGTAGGGGAGACCTTCTTTTGTCTTCATGATGTTTGTAGGGTTTCTCACTCATTTCATGCCTTGGAGCTTATGGAGGAGGCCCTTGTATCCGGTTCACTTCGTGACTATTGTGATCTTTCATAGACACCTTGTGCTTTAAAAATGAATTCACTATAGTTGATCTTTCCTTAACTTGGGTTAAGCAAAGTCTATTCATTGTCATAAGTGTAGGGGAAGTTTTTATACTTCCATGCTCTTAAACATTAAGGACAATGATTAGCTTAAGTGTAGGGGGGTCTTCTATCGAAGTGACCTTACCTAGAACTTGTCATTGACCTTCATGATAACTTGGAAATTAATTTTTCAAACATTTTTCAAGTTTTTGATCTACTTTGGCCACCAAAAATATGCATTCGTAATTTTTGCATTAATCATTTTTCATTTGCATAACACATTTGCATTGTATATATTTCTTCTTTTATTCTTTATGAAAAATTGAAAAAGGAAAGAAATAATAAGGACATGGTTTAAGAAATTTAGACTTCTTTGACATATTAGGCCCGCCATGGATATTTTGACTCAACCCGAGTTTGATATACAAGCTCTCTCTAGCTAGTATCCTTAACCATGTAGTCCTTCATTGGTCTATTAGGCTAAGCGTCCACTAGTCTCATTATTTGAGATTTTAAATTTGTGGAGAATGGGAAATGATAGAGTTGAAGCAAGTATAAAAGGGCTAGACAAACTTCATGATAATTACTTGTGGCTAAATCCTTCTCTTCTTTACCTCTAATTTCTTCGCATGTATATATGTTAATAAATAATCAAGAACGGTTTTAATTGGTTTGTAATCTCTTATGCATTTTTGACTAATCATTCATGGTTGGTATAAGTACGTCTTAAGATTCTAAGTTAGAACATTTTATGTGTACTAGACTTATGTCATGCTTAATACTTAGCGGGTGTTTTTCCTTTTATTTTTTTCAACTTTCTTTGTAAGGAATAAAGAAAAATAAGAGCGGCTTACAAAAAATGAGTGGCTAGAAAGAAAACAAAAGAAAAAAAATTATACAAGACTCCCAAGAGGGGCAGTGAAGTGTTAATTATAGTAACTATTAGATTCCAATATTACATTGACGGGTTGCGGGGATTTAATAGTTACTCCAATCCAATATTACCTTGACGGGTTGCGGGGATAAGGATCCAAAGTCTCAAAAAGATGGCGGATATAAATTATTGCGTGAGTTTTATTTTTCTTTCCTTAGCGAGTGTGTAGCTACTTATTAATGCATGACATGAGGATTTTACACATAAGGCGAATGACTCTTGAAACGGACTTATATTAATTGTGAGCGGTTTTTTAAGTAATGGATGAGAGGATTACTTAGGGTTAAAACCGTGCTTCCTTATTTTAAGATTTTACATTTCTTATATTTCACGCTTTAAATAATGACAAATTTACCCAAAAGCAATTTGCTCAATTAATAACCGGTTCAACATTTAATTGTCATGAATAAGTTGATGCACTTTCTGCTTGTGAATGCAATGATCCCATTTTTAAGCTTGGTATGGGGAAAGTGAAACTTGAGGGTGATAAGTGTAACACCCCATTTTGATAAATGGAATGTCACGCGTAATTATGGCGTGTCATCAAAGCATGCAAGGTAATATGTAGTAAAACATACATGACCATAGGGAAAACCGGAATCAAACATCGGTTCCCAAACATAAGCCCAAAACATAACAAAGTAAATGAACTGAATGAAAGACTAAACAAGCATAAATATATGAAGGAAACAGGAGAAGAAGTCTATGGCAGCTTCCATCCTATGCATGTCCTCCAAATGCTCGAGTCTTGGGTACCTGCCGTTTTGGGACATGGAAAGGAAAGTAACGGCTGAGCAAAACGCTCAGTGCACGGATATACAATATAGCATGAAATAGGATAAGCATGTAACATATAGCAGCGGAAGACTAAGTTCTGAGTAGACTGGTTAAGTATCGAGAAAACTGGTTTTATAGTTTGAAAAGCCTTATGTTTATCTTATGAAAACTGTTTTAACATAAATATACCATAGCCCATATAGGTCATGAAAAGGTCACGTGCATGAATACTTGGAGGGGTGACCTCATCATGCTGATTAGAGGGGATGCCTCTAATTAATATACTGATTTGGGTAGGAGGGATCAACTCCTTGTGAAGGATGCAAGGCACAAACCACATTCACCATGAAATACTGAATAAAACATGTAACTAGGATGCACCCATACGCCCCGCATGATATAATAATATGGCCAAAACTGAAAGGGACGCCACGAGCAATCACTCCGCCGTGGGGAAGTCATAACATTGGTGCCTCCAATGTTATGGTTATGGTACCTCCATAACTAGGTGAAACTGGTCATGCTTGTATATGGCTATAGATTATGCTAATTAAACATAAGCAGTTCAAAACAATAAAACAAATACTGGGGAAAAACAGTTGGCTGCATACGGGGAAATCCTAATAGGGAAAGAATGTCCATACTGAAAGGACGGGAATCCGTACATCAAGTCCAGTGAATGAACGGAAGAAAGACTCCTACTTCTGGATCACTAACGCTACATGAATACACACGTGTATAAGTATCGAATCACTGATTACGTACTGGGTTTTATGTCTCATCTTAGTTTACTTTGTATGTTTTAAGTCATGGTTTACTGTTTAAAGCCTTAAACTGTGTTTATCTTGTATTTTGATTAATCTGATTAAGTATTACTGGTATTTCATGTACTATTATACTTACTGTGTAATAATAAGTAACTTTCCAAAAATAGCAGGTTTCCAAAAATAGAAAGTTTCCAAAAATAGAAAGTTTCCAAAAATAGAAAGTTTCCAAAAATAGAAAGTTACCAAAAATAGAAAGTTTCCAAAAATAGAAAGTTACCAAAAATAGAAAGTTTCCAAAAATAGAAAGTTTACTAAAATAGAAAGTTTCCAAAAATAGAAAGTTTCCTGAAATAGAAAGTTTCCAAAAATAGAATTTACTGCTTAAAATAGATTAGTTTCTAAAAATAGAAAGTTTCCAAAAATAGATCAGCTGCCTTAATTAAATAAGTTTCCATATATAGAAGGTTTCCATGATTAGATTAGCTGCCTGAAATAGATAGGTTTCCATATATAGAAGGTTTCCATTAATAGATCAGTTGCCTTATTTAATCAAGTTTCTATAATTAGAAGTTTCCATAATTAGAATTAAGCTGGTTGCATAAGCTAAAAATATAAGTCTAAGTGTTTATAAGCTTATTTCTTAAGTCATATGATATAGTGTATAGTTTAATTATTATTTCATGTATTTTAATTAAACTATAGGTTAAGCATTTTAATTAAAGTATGACATGTTTTAATTAAAATGGAATAAAATACTTAGGTTAAAATGTGTATTATTATGTATTAATAATATAACCTAAGTCATGTCTAAATTAATTAATTATAGGCATGTTTTAAATAATTAATTAATTATAACTTATAACATAAAATACTTAGGTTAAATTAATATCATGCTAAACTAATAATTAAAAATAACCTAAGTCATGGTTTAATTAATATCTCATGTTATTAATTAATTTATATCCTAAGTTCATAATTCATAATATTAACATGTAGCATAAATCATGTTTTAACCAACGAACCATGAATCGGGCATGAACTCGACACCGTACCCCGAGCCAACTCGGGCTACTTGTGTCCCCTTGCTGCCGTGGGTCCCACACGCACCAACCAAGACCAAAATGGTCTTGGTGGTGGTCGGCTAAAAACAAACCGAACCCCCCCCCCCCTCGGGTTGGTTATACTAGGCGGACAAAAACAAACACCCTCATATATCATTCTTTGATTTTAATTAACCCCAAAACATGTAAGATCTATGTTTAATTATCATGTTTTCACAAAAATAAAAATAACATGTTCATGAAAATAATTAAAGATTAAAAAGAAATGAAAAGAAAGGTTTAGAATGATATACCAATACGTAGCTTGAAAGAGGATGAACAAACACGGTTTCTAGCACTTGTTTTTATGATCAAAATCAACCAACACCCCCTTAAGGTGGTGTTAAAGGTGGCGGCTACAAAAGGGAAGAGAGGAGGGGAGAAGAACTTTTTTAGGTTTTGTGATTATTTCCTTGGAAAGTGAAAAATGAAAGTAGTTTTTACCCTTTACCCCCTTTTCATGTAAACTTGATGGGCTTAGCCCATTTCTTGATTGTAGCCGTGGGTATGGGGCCCCACATGGGGTTCCCGTACCTTTTCTCGTGTCCCGATGTTTCGTGTTCGTTCGTGGTTAAACGTGTTCGTGTTTAAAGTGTTTCTGTTTATTTTATCATGTAGTTTATCGTATTTTTAACGCTCGTAATTATATTATATGTATTTACGTAATTATTTTAGTTCGTGTTTAAATGGTGATCATGATTTAATTATGTTCACGTGAAATAGTTATTAACTGTTTATCATGAGTTCGTACGTAACCGATACTTATCATGTTATACACGTATGCACTTGCTTGATTATAAGCACATGAATGTGATCAATACTAAATAAGGTAAGTTTTAATCTAGGACGTACGATCTTAAGGGCACTATTCATGGTAAAAGCATGCGGGTTTTACAATTCTTCCCCCCTAAAAAGAATAATTTGTCCCCGAATTATAGATAAATAACTGGAAGCGAAACATACCCGAATCAAACTGGAAAGGTATGCAAAATAACGGAAATGAAGGTGACATGGTAGAAGGGAACGTGGAACGTGACCTGTCTTGAAAAGACATGGAACGTGACGTGACTGAAAGGACATATCTAATCGATAAGAGAAAAATGGATAAGAAGTCCGGATGAACTTGTCCGTTTCCAAGTGGCCCCCCTCTTGGAACGGTTCCATCAGAAGATCCTGACACTAATGATAAATCTTGGTCCTCCTGACCTTGACTTGGAATACGAAGAAATTCTTGGTTATCAACGGAAGGTAGATCCCCTAAATTCGATCGAGGAAAAAGAGTTAACGTGCAAGGGTAACTGAAACGTTACGATGCAAGACAATCTGACTTAACTGATAATTAGAAACGATGCGCGAGACATAAAGAAACGTAGTACGTGAAAAATTTTGAACGTGATACGTGAAAAATTTTGAACGTGCTACGTGGAGATATGGCGAGTGTAGTATGAGTAAACATATCGTGATCCATGATACGTGTAACATATCTTGATCATGATATGAGGAACGTGGAATGAACATGACATGTGAGACATATCGTGATCATAGAATATAATGGTGGTAACGCCAAACGCTACAAGGTGAGACGTGGAATATGACGTGAAACGTCTATCTGATGATGGAGAGTTATACTAAACTTGGGTCTGGTCTCGCAAGTTCTTGCAAACTTCCCAGAATGAGAAAAGAATGAACGTAAAATCGTAAGCCAAAATACGATCATGAACGTGAATAGTGTCATGAACGTGAGCGCGAAAGCAAGTCGTGGAATTAGAATGAAGACGTGAAGTAAGTTAGGAGTACAATTACGAATCTTTGTCTGACCCGATAGCTGAGGGATTACCCAGTGGTCGGATGAGCCTTGGCTGGAACATGTCCGATCACTCTGTTGGTTCTGCAATCCTTGCGGATGTAAGGATTCTGCAGACTTGATCAAACTGATTGCAATAACCCAGATAGCATCATGCTTCTTCTGAGTTTGCGTTAATCTGGTAACCAACCCCATGGAGATCTTGTCCCATTTCCATTCACAATTTCAGATGATAAAAACATCCCAGTCTGTTGGTGTCCTATCTTAACCTGTTGGTATGTCAGGTACCTAGATATGAACGTAACTGTATCTTGCTTCGTAGAACTTGATACCTAGGAGTTTGCGAAACTCTGAGTCTCTGAATCTAGACTTCTCCTAGCGTATAATTTTCTAGAACATCTAATGTAGTGTAGGGTTCTCTCCTTTACGCATAAGCTGAGTCATGGTAAGATTAACCATATAAACCCATGTGATTCAGTGTGTCACTGTAATCAAACAGAATTGATATTGGAAAAAAAATTCCAGGGTAGAATTTCTCTTGTCATAGAATTTGCAACATAGTGCAGATATGGTCTTCCTGTTCTTCTCTAGGCTTAGAGGAAATCAGGTTATCCTCAATAAAAACACTGATGAATTTGTTTAGGAGTTCATGGAAACTCAATTTATTAAGTCCATAATGCGGTTGGAGCATTGATGAGACTAATTCAAAATCATAAATCTAGCATGACCGAGTCGTGTACGAATAGCAGTCATGAACATGTCCTGCTTTTTCACTCGTCACTGTTGGCAGCATGATCGTGAGTTCGATCTTGGAAAAGTGATTAACACCATACGGTTGATTGGACATGTTGTCAATATGTGGAGGAGAATAACTGTCATGAACGGTGATTTGTTTAAGTCGACGGTAGTCGACACATAATCTCATGGTACCATCCTTCTCCTTGAAGGTTCTTCTGGAGTGTAAGGAACAATTTTGGAATAATCCGTTGGTTATGCGAAAAAGGACCTTAGTAGTCCTGTGTTACTGACAGCTAGAAAATTTTAGCAATTATGGCTAACAAAGCACGTGCTTGAAAAGCATAGATAATTTGTACAGATTTTCCTGATGGAAAATCAAGCTGAATGTATTCAGGAGCCTGAACATTACTGTACATAATTATGAATCATAGCATGGTGTGGTGTTCATAGTACATAATTAGGATAAAATTCATCTCGTGTCTGTCTGAGGAAATGCGTCAGCAACTTGGATCTTATCATTAAGCTGAAGGAAAACCTTCGTATACGTGGGAATACGAAAGGCGTCCTTCATGGTCATGAATATATGAAATATGGTGAAAGAAATGAAAGTGACATCGGCAACGTGACAGTTCTCACTTATGCGCTGGTAATGGTATTTAAATTCTTGTGGCCTGATTAATACATGGCACAACAAAATGGATATACCCTTGGAGGGTACCCTGAATTTCTTAGAAATGTTCCATAGTTGGACGTGAGTCATGTGTCTTGACTCGTGTCTTGGAACTATATGCATGAAATATGACTTAACTGGTGTCTTGATATGTGTCCTCAGAAAGTATACGTAAGACATGTGTCTTGACTGATGTCTTGACATGTGTCTCGAGACATAAAACAATAGAACTACAATATTAGGCTATTATGCCAGACTTGGCGGATCGGTTGGACTACTGATCCTTTGTATGTCTGATCACGTCCGCGGTCGGAGCCTCGGTTGCGATTTCTAGGATAGTTTCTGTCATAGTAGTGGTTACTATCTTCCTGTCTGTCAGTTCCATGACGATCATTCTCATGATCGTGATTCATGTAACTATTCAGCTGAGTGGCCTGCTGGTACCGGTTTGCACTCATATGGTTGAAATGACAGCCGAATGACGTGTGACATGTACTAAGAAATAGGGAAAATGATCGATGGGAATCGTCTGATGTTGAAGCATCTTCTCGTCCAATTGATTTGCTCCGACGCCTTTGTCTTCGTCTTATAGGATCTCCAGGGTGTGAACAGCATCCGCATCTCGTAGCGTTTCCGAACGTCAGCAACATCAACCTTTAGTAACATTTCCAAGTTATGAGCAGCATCAGTAATTTGTAGAGTATTAGCAAGTGGACATATGCCTGAGATGATTCAGAATCTACTAGCGAATACTCGCGAAGTATTACAAGTGGAATACACATGGATTAAGGTACATGTAATACACATGGAATACGGTACATGGAGTACACGTGGAATGCACATGAAATGATCGGTATGGGGTCGATCATTTGTCATGATTTAAGGAAAGTATACCGGTTAAACGGTTAGGAAAACCATCATGATAACCTGGCATCCTTAGCATAGACATCATTCTAGTTATAACGGAAACGTTAAAGTGTGGTTACACAAAATTCCACGATGATTTGCCTGACAGCATGATCAATGAAAACCAACCATGACTATCATGAAAGCATGATTCAATGAAATCTAACAATGTATTGCAGAACAACGTAAATGACAAAAGAGGCGTAAAACATAATCAACATGAAGACGGAATTATCATGAAGAAATATGAAACCATCTATCACGAAGAAGTGTATAACGTAATCAGCATGAAACTGAAGTTAAACATGACAGTATGAAAACATACTTGACATAAAAACATAATAACTTATGAGGGGACATGAAAAGAAATTTATGCCAATTTAAATCATGAGAAAAATTTAAGCATGAAAAACAGTGTATGAATGCGTAATGTAGTTTATAAAACCTTTATATGAGCGAGGGAACGCCTATGGGTCGGTTCCAAAACAAAAGACATGGCGAGGGGACGCCTATGGGTCGGTCCCAAAAAAAGTTTCGATAAAAGCACATGCGACTAAATAGGGCCAGTCCTGTACCAACCATTACTTAGTCAAAGTTCCTGCAATAGATGACATATGATATAAATTCATGAATGCATGAAACATAAATAATTAAAAGTCATTGTCAAAACTTAACAGAAAAAAATTTTATGTGAAAATTATGAACTACTGGGGTTCAGTTCACATAATCACAGTTCACTAGGAACATCATGCATAGACACTGACACATAACTAAATATGGATGACGGTTTTTCATTCCATATTGGTAAAACGATACTTGTGAAAACATCATGGTTAAAACAACAAGGTGCTGAATACGTCATGGTTAAAACAGAAAGGTGCTGAAAACGTCAATACGTGGAATAACAAGCGTTGACTTAGGAAGCTCCTGGTGACTAACCACTAGTCACAGGTCAAGTTTTAGAGCCTACAGGTCGAAGCCTTGGCTCTGATACCATAATTGTAACACCCCATTTTGATAAATGGAATGTCACGCGTAATTATGGCGTGTCATCAAAGCATGCAAGGTAATATGTAGTAAAACATACATGACCATAGGGAAAACTGGAATCAAACATCGATTCCCAAACATAAGCCCAAAACATAACAAAGTAAATGAACTGAATGAAAGACTAAACAAGCATAAATATATGAAGGAAACAGGAGAAGAAGTCTATGGCAGCTTCCATCCTATGCATGTCCTCCAAATGCTCGAGTCTTGGGTACCTGCCATTTTGGGACATGGAAAGGAAAGTAACGGCTGAGCAAAACGCTCAGTGCACGGATATACAATATAGCATGATATAGGATAAGCATGTAACATATAGCAGCGGAAGACTAAGTTCTGAGTAGACTGGTTAAGTATCGAGAAAACTGGTTTTATAGTTTGAAAAGCCTTATGTTTATCTTATGAAAACTGTTTTAACATGAATATACCATAGCCCATATAGGTCATGAAAAGGTCACGTGCATGAATACTTGGAGGGGTGACCTCATCATGCTGATTAGAGGGGATGCCTCTAATTAATATACTGATTTGGGTAGGAGGGATCAACTCCTTGTGAAGGATGCAAGGCACACACCACATTCACCATGAAATACTGAATAAAACATGTAACTAGGATGCACCCATACGCCCCGCATGATATAATAATATGGCCAAAACTGAAAGGGACGCCACGAGCAATCACTCCGCCGTGGGGAAGTCATAACATTGGTGCCTCCAATGTTATGGTTATGGTACCTCCATAACTAGGTGAAACTGGTCATGCTTGTATATGGCTATAGATTATGCTAATTAAACATAAGCAGTTCAAAACAATAAAACAAATACTGGGGAAAAACAGTTGGCTGCATACGGGGAAATCCTAATAGGGAAAGAATGTCCATACTGAAAGGACGGGAATCCGTACATCAAGTCCAGTGAATGAACGGAAGAAAGACTCCTACTTCTGGATCACTAACGCTACATGAATACACACGTGTATAAGTATCGAATCACTGATTACGTACTGGGTTTTATGTCTCATCTTAGTTTACTTTGTATGTTTTAAGTCATGGTTTACTGTTTAAAGCCTTAAACTGTGTTTATCTTGTATTTTGATTAATCTGATTAAGTATTACTGGTATTTCATGTATTATTATACTTACTGTGTAATAATAAGTAACTTTCCAAAAATAGCAGGTTTCCAAAAATAGAAAGTTTCCAAAAATAGAAAGTTTCCAAAAATAGAAAGTTTCCAAAAATAGAAAGTTACCAAAAATAGAAAGTTTCCAAAAATAGAAAGTTACCAAAAATAGAAAGTTTCCAAAAATAGGAAGTTTACTAAAATAGAAAGTTTCCAAAAATAGAAAGTTTCCTGAAATAGAAAGTTTCCAAAAATAGAATTTACTGCTTAAAATAGATTAGTTTCTAAAAATAGAAAGTTTCCAAAAATAGATCAGCTGCCTTAATTAAATAAGTTTCCATATATAGAAGGTTTCCATGATTAGATTAGCTGCCTGAAATAGATAGGTTTCCATATATAGAAGGTTTCCATTAATAGATCAGTTGCCTTATTTAATCAAGTTTCTATAATTAGAAGTTTCCATAATTAGAATTAAGCTGGTTGCATAAGCTAAAAATATAAGTCTAAGTGTTTATAAGCTTATTTCTTAAGTCATATGATATAGTGTATAGTTTAATTATTATTTCATGTATTTTAATTAAACTATAGGTTAAGCATTTTAATTAAAGTATGACATGTTTTAATTAAAATGGAATAAAATACTTAGGTTAAAATGTGTATTATTATGTATTAATAATATAACCTAAGTCATGTCTAAATTAATTAATTATAGGCATGTTTTAAATAATTAATTAATTATAACTTATAACATAAAATACTTAGGTTAAATTAATATCATGCTAAACTAATAATTAAAAATAACCTAAGTCATGGTTTAATTAATATCTCATGTTATTAATTAATTTATATCCTAAGTTCATAATTCATAATATTAACATGTAGCATAAATCATGTTTTAACCAACGAACCATGAATCGGGCATGAACTCGACACCGTACCCCGAGCCAACTCAGGGTACTTGTGTCCCCTTGCTGCCGTGGGTCCCACACGCACCAACCAAGACCAAAATGGTCTTGGTGGTGGTCGGCTAAAAACAAACCGAACCTCCCCTCGGGTTGGTTATACTAGGCGGCCAAAAACAAACACCCTCATATATCATTCTTTGATTTTAATTAACCCCAAAACATGTTAGATCTATGTTTAATTATCATGTTTTCACAAAAATAAAAAAAAACATGTTCATGAAAATAATTAAAGATTAAAAAGAAATGAAAAGAAAGGTTTAGAATGATATACCAATACGTAGCTTGAACGAGGATGAACAAACACGGTTTCTAGCACTTGTTTTTATGATCAAAATCAACCAACACCCCCTTAAGGTGGTGTTAAAGGTGGCGGCTACAAAAGGGAAGAGAGGAGGGGAGAAGAACTTTTTTAGGTTTTGTGATTATTTCCTTGGAAAGTGAAAAATGAAAGTAGTTTTTACCCTTTACCCCCCTTACATGTAAACTTGATGGGCTTAGCCCATTTCTTGATTGTAGCCGTGGGTATGGGGCCCCACATGGGGTTCCCGTACCTTTTCTCGTGTCCCGATGTTTCGTGTTCGTTCGTGGTTAAACGTGTTCGTGTTTAAAGTGTTTCTGTTTATTTTATCATGTAGTTTATCGTATTCTTAACGCTCGTAATTATATTATATGTATTTACGTAATTATTTTAGTTCGTGTTTAAATGGTGATCATGATTTAATTATGTTCACGTGAAATAGTTATTAACTGTTTATCATGAGTTCGTACGTAACCGATACTTATCATGTTATACACGTATGCACTTTCTTGATTATAAGCACATGAATGTGATCAATACTAAATAAGGTAAGTTTTAATCTAGGACGTACGATCTTAAGGGCACTATTCATGGTAAAAGCATGCGGGTTTTACAATAAGTGTCCATGGTACCCAAACCCTAATCAAAGTCATTGATTTCTTTATGAGTTATTTCCATCAAAACCATTTTAAGAAAAATCCAAAAAGATATAAATAGAATTATTTATTTTGCATTGCATTGTTAAAAATCAAAATCATGCATCATATAGTGTAGAGTAGTGTAGATGCATTCCATATTGGCCAAGGTGGATTAATTATGAGGAGAATGTAAATTTGTGCTTTAAAATATAGCATTGCATGAGGACATGACAATGTTCAAGTGTAGGGGATTTGATATGAGCAAAAACTCATATCAATTAATCAACAAATCACCCTAAAACACAAGAAATATACCTAAACTTTGTGCTATAAAGCGGAATTATGTGGTATGTTCTTTGTTTGTGCTCAAATAGGTAAGCTTGATACATTTTCAAGAAAACAAGAAGAAAATCAAGCTAATTTGGATGAAAAAGACAAAGAAGGATCAAAAGTGACAAGCCATTAGAAGACAAAGGACCTATCTTGACAACATTCCAAAGTTGAAGGATCAAAAGTGTACATTTGTCAAAGTCAAGATGAAAGTCAAACCTGGTCAACTCTCAAGTCAACCAAGTAAAAGGGCTCAAATGATTAAGAATGAAAGTTGAAGGACTGAAATTGTCATAGAAATGAAGATTCTAGCTCAAAACACAAAACTGCCAAGTACAAGGACCATTTTTACCATTTTTGGAAAGATATTTTGTGCTTGATCCGTGTGGAGAAGTCTCAACCAATGAGAATGCAAGAATCCAGTCACCAGGATTGCCAAATCATTGCCACTTGGCCACTCACAGCCGTCACAATTAAATAAACAAAATCCTAACAGTGCAGCGTACTTAATTTATTTCCACCAATAGCAACACGCCAGCCAATATTACTTTTATCCAATATGGATTGTGATCCGTGTGTTTCCCTCTCGGCCAACCAGAAAGTGCCACGTGGCCATCTTCTTCAACAAAGAACCCATGGACGGGATTGAGCTACACTGCATTTCAGAAGAAGATATAAATATGAAAGTTGCTCAAAATCAAACCAGGAATTCAACCCAACAACTTAATTGGACTGAAATTAAGTCATTCGAAAATCCCCAAAGTTGTTCATCAACTGCAAATCATAATTAACCAATTGAGGACACGTGGAAGCTTGGGATTGGATGCAACACGTCACTCATCCTCACCAACACTCACCTACATTCTATAAATACCCTAGATAGCTTTCATTTCTTGGAATGTAGAAAAAGTGTGAAAACACACACACTTTATATTTTTCTCTTAATTCAGTTAGCTTTAGCATAACAACTCAAGAGATTGACAAACTCTTGAGTCTGTTATTAGTTGTAACCACTTTACCAGCTTTGTAACCACTTTTCCAATTCAATAAATAAAATTTCACATTAATCTTCTTCATCTACTATTCATACCCTGCATCTTGTTACTCTGTTGATGTTTTTAGCTTGTTATGATCACCATTAATCATGATTAGCTAATTGTGAAGACATGTAGTTGTTGTTCCAGTTCTGTTTAATCCAGTTCAAGTTTGAGTAGATTTTGAAGAATTCAAGCTCATTAATGGTGATTAAGATGTTGATGGCTATTGATCAGTTGATGTTTAGTTGATTCTAGTGCTAAGGTGGTGGTTTAGCACTAGCTAGAAAGCACAACGCTTCTCTACTCCCCAATGGAGGACTATGCTTAAAGGTTTCAAAATCTGCATTTTTGTTCCTCTCAAATGTTGCCTGCATGCTTAATTCCTAGACAAAAACTTGTTTGATTGCATGATTAAGTGTGTTAAGTCTGTTATTGAGTTGATGTTGATGTTTGAGTATATAGCATTTGATCACTAGCTTAATTCTCATTTCTGTTTGCCTTTTATCAAACATATTAGCTAATTAGTGCATTTTGAGTGTAGGTTTGTTTCATTGCTTGAAATTAGTTCTAATCCATTACATTTTAGTCACTAAACTTAGTTTGATATCTCTCTTGAATCAGTTTAGCTTCTAGCTTAAATCTCTTTCACAAAAGTTTAATAAGTTCAGATAACTAGTGTTTGGGAGTAGGACTTTATCTGAGTTCAAGTGTTAGTAAGTGGTTAATTTTAGTTCTCTTTCAGTCATTTAATCATAGCAAACAAGTTTACATAGTTTTCAAGTCAAGCTTTTAGTAAAACAGGCAAATGGCATTTAAAAAAGTCTGGGTCAATTTTGGTTAAGCAAGTTTTCAGAAAGTGTTGATTTTAAATTCATTAGCATTCCTTTGTTACTGGATCAAATTTCTTCAATCAAGATTCTAATCATCACTCAACATCTGTAGTTTTAGTGTGTTAAAGGAAAATCTATAGTATCTAGTTTTGAAATAGAAATAACCATTTGATTAAGCACTTTAGCATTTCTCATTCTGTGTGATAAAATGTCAAACTGTTTTCTCATTCAAGCATTTCCACTTCATAAACTTGCCCATTTTCTTTCATAAACCTCTTTAGATAGTGTTCCTGGATAAGTTTGGAAATTTTCAGCTTTTTGGAAAATTTGGTCAACGCAAGTCAAATAAGCACTCTTTTAGCTTAATTCATTTTCTGAATTCATTACTTGATGATTTTTTATAAGAAAAGACATTCCTTGCTTCTCATGAGATGATTAACAAGTTTTTGCAAGAAAATTGGATTGTGCACGTTTAGCTTATTAGTTAGCTTAATATGGGCTTATTAGAATAAGCTAGTTTGAGTTTCACTTGGTTTCAGCTTAAATCCTTTTACTAGCCTAGCTAAAATCAGATTTTAAATCTTTTGCAACTTATTAGAGCTTATTTGGTTGAGAATTCAGCTTAAACGAGCTTATTTCTCTCCTTAGCCCGTTTTTGTGAAAATTATCCTTTTAATTGCATTCAAGTCCTTCGGTTTTGTAACTGTTTTCATTTCTAGCTTATTTCCCACTTAATTAGGTTTTGCAAATAATCAGTCCTTATAATTTTGGAACTTTACAAAGTTGGTTAGTCAGTTTTACTAGTTTGTTAAAGTTGGTTACTTGTTAGTTGCATTTACACAATTAGTCCTTGTAGTTAACTGTTTTGCATTTCAAGCACTTTAATTTTCAGAATTTACATTTTCAGCACCTTACTTTCGTAGATTTACATTTTGTCTTTACTTGAATAACAAATGTGGTATTTGACAATTTGTTTTACGGTTACGTAGTTAATATTTTTCATTTTTACTTGATTGTTCAAATAGACATAGCAAGGCCAAATAACCTTACCAACCAAAAACGATTATAAACCCGATCTTGTTAGGACTTTCAATTATTTAAGAACTGAGAAAACGAACTTCAAGTATACACAATTTCACTCACCCAGATGGGGATGGTCAATCCCAAATAGATCTATTTATAACATTCGGGCGATTTACAACAATTTAACAGTTTCTATAATAGACAATCGTAATTAAAAGTATCATTCAATTTGCGTTCTATAGAATAAATATCTATGATATGGTTTAAACAGATTACAGTTCTATTTACGTTCTATAGACTAAATATCTTTCAATCATATACTCAAAATAGGTTACAGTTCAATTTACATTCTATAATTAAATTATAGTTATATTGCCAAAACAAGTTGCAGTTATTTAATGGCATGTCTCCCCCTCGTGGGTTTGAAAAATCATAAAAGATTTAAAAGCGAGGCTATGAACTCACTTGTATAATACAGCTCGAGGATGATCAAGTATACAATCACAAAGCACACAGTACATCAAATACCTAAGAAATTAAGTACGTTTCAGTATATGCGGAAATACTAAATGCATGCAGTCTATTTGGTCATACGCTTATTCGGGTCATTAATATATCACAGTATATTTAATTATTAAATATAATGTTATGAAGATGGTTAAGTGTGCCTGTTGCTCATCTACTGTTTCCATGTATTCCCGTTGTTTATAAAATGTACATGACATTATAGTCTTTAAAATAAATTATTAATTTTATTAAATAATTTATTAGACTCAGAAATAATAAATCAATTATTATTAATTAAATCCTGATTTATAACATGTTTGATAAAAATATAATATTTTTATTCTTAAACTTATTAATGTGGTTTTTGTGTACCAACAGTGGCTATTTTATAAAGAAAGTGGGAATAATATGAAAACAGTGGCTAGGTTAGTCTAGCAGTGGTAACTGATTAGCTAGCAGTGGGAACTGTTAAGCTTAACAGTGGAAACTGTAAAGCTAACAGTGAGAACTGTTAGGCTATCAGTGGGAACCTTTTGGTAGTTGAATACTAACGGTGGTAAGTTAGTTTGTATGATATTAACGGTGGTAACATATAGAGGTCAGTAGGTACTACATAACTAACGGTAGGAAGATTACAACTAACAGTGGGTAAACTACATGCATGTCTATATTACATCATAAGCATACCCCTAAGCTATAACCTCGTAAGCTAACGCATCTTTATCGTCATCAGCAACCCCAAACGCCCTCTAAAGTCAACCAGCAGTCCCAAACGCTCCCTTATCAGCATGCATGTTATCAGCAGTCCCAAATGCCCTCTTAAAATCAGTCAGCAGTCCCAAACGCCCCCTTATCAGCAGATCCAAACACCCCCGATGTTACTCGTTGTAGATCTTAACCCCAAACGCCTTGCATGTCGCTCCCGAAAGCAGATCTAAATAGATCCGTATGGATCTATGCTAATCCGATGCACCCTCATGTATTCTACTGCCCAAACCAAACACCCCTTTATGCTGTTTGTTAAACAGCAGATCCAAACGCCCTAGAAGGGTTTGTGAATGCAGAAACAAACACCCCTTAATGAGTAGACAGTGGCGGCAGCCATTCTGTTGGTGAAGGTGGTGGTCACGGCTGTAGAGAAGCGCGAATGGATGACCATGGTGGTCGTGGTCGCGGTGTAGGGTGACCTTGGGTGGTGGCTGTGACGGGTTTCAAATCTGGTGGTGGTTGGACGAAGGGACCTCGGCTGGTGGATCTATGGTGGCCTCAAAAGTGGGTGGCGGCTTACGGTTGGGAGGCAGCAAAAGGGCTGCTGTTGGTGATGGAGGATGGGTTGATGGTGGCGGCTGCAAGGAGGATGACCACAAACAGTGGCGGCTGCGTGGCTAGTGGCCACGGCTGGTGATGATGGTGTCGTGATGATGATGGGATGGTGGCTGGTGGCCATGGCTGATGAATAGTGGCGGCTGGAGTATAGATCCGAGGCAAAAAACCCCAATGATATAATAACCATGGCGGCTATAATAACATGTAGGTGGTGGTGATGCATGTTGACAACGACGGTGGCATGGAGGGCAGTCATGGTGACGGCCGATTTATGGTGGCTACCATTTTAGAGTAAGAGAGGAGAAGTGGAGGCTAGGGTTAGTGTGTGTTAGGGTTAGGGTTAAGTGAAAGAGATGAAACCCTAAAACGCATATATATACCCATTGAAAGATATAAAACCCATTTGCCAAGATCCTTATAGTTTAGGGCTAGTGTTGCAATTATTTTGCAAGGGCTTAATGTGTAACATTTGTTATACGTTTATTAACAAACGGTTCGGGTCACGTTCGTGGTTTGTGGATTTTGATTCATCTTACGAGCATTGCCTAATTGATCCAAAAATCATTTTTCCAATAAAACGGAGTATTTATATGACGTATAAATACGAAGAACGTGTTTGTTTATTTAAACGACAAGTATTTGTCATTTATCATTTTTATAACGTAAGTATCGTTTTAATAGACATACTTCTCGTTTAATCTCTCCGTAGATAAATGTAATAATAAACAGTTTAATCAAATTGTTTATCACGTATCTCTCGACAATAATTTATGAAATTAAATTATTGAATTGTCGGTACGCGGGTTGTATGACTTTTGTCAAATTTTCAATTCCGATGATTTTTGTATGGTTCAAAAAGGGTTTTGAAACATACTTCATTATTATCTAATGAATGAAAAATCTCGGGTTTTACACCATCCACATTCCATCTTGAGTTTCGTCCTTGAAACTCGATTACTATTACTAGGTTGAGAAATGATCTAGGATCATTGAGTAGACTTTTATTACATTGTTCTCTTGGTAAAATCATGGATTTTACAGCACTGCCCCGTTATTTTAGCTTCGTCCTCGAAGCTATTAAAAAATTTGTCATCTGTTAGGGTATAGATGTCATAGGTTCAAAGGGTCGTTCTAGAAAAGTTCAAAAACGAATTGTTCCAACAATGTAAAGAGATAGTTATTCGGATTGCTCTTATAAGTTCGATTGAGCAGTATTTAGATGCCGCTTCCATTACAGATGAACGGAAAGCTACGCAAGGAGATCTTTATCTGGGTCGCTCTATATATCTGATTGAGTAGTATTTGGATGTTGCTACTACTATGGAGGGATAGAAAGCGATGCAAAGATATTTTTATCCGGTTAGCACTATACATCCAATTGAGCAGTATTTGGATGTTGCTTCTACTACGGATGGATAGTATTATCCGAAGGTTTGACCTTCAATCTGATAAAGCGGTAGAAGATCGCGGATCAATTAATGACAATTAAGAGAGGACAAACTAGGGAAAGTCAATGTAGGCTCAACTACACTTAATTGGTTAAGCTCATGACGATAGATGTTCATTTGGGAAAACCTACAAGCCAGGATTTGAGGTCGGAGAGGGTTCCGGAACTAGACATGCTGGTCCTTTTTAAGTTCGGATTGCTGCTCTGGCCATGAGCCAGGAGCAGGACATGACGGACATCCACAGCCTGTTTATAGTAGGCCAGGTGGGGTACACTGTCATGCATGAGCGTATAGACTCTCTCTCTTGGACAATATGGACAGATGCCCAGATAGCACGAGGTTTTTGGGCACGACTAACGAGGTCTTTCAGTGGTTGTTGGAGGAGAACTACTACCTCCATTGGCTTATTCACACCTTGGAGGGGGGCCTTCAACATAAGACCCACACTTCTCTTACTGCACTAGGGCAGTCCTTGTCCACCTTCTTTGATCTTGCAGCTGTTTGTCACGAGGGAGTGACAGCAGAGACCGCCTACCTTCGAGGAGTCGTTGGTAGACTGTGGTCCCAGTTGCTGATTGTACTCAGTTTGCTTAAGGAGTCATGATTGGCTTATAGAGGTATTGCAGAGTATCCTATCTGCACCTGCAGCCTTATCAGCCCTACCAGTACCAGCCCTATCTAGCAGACTTGCTAGACAGAATTTGAGTAGACGTACTAGATCTTTTGTTCACCATGATAAGCTTTCGGGTTATATTCAAGCTATCATGCACAATTCACGAGTTATTTAGAAGTTTAAGAAATCATTCGCCAAAACACAGTAAGTCCTGTGATGGTATGTTGTAATGGTAGTTCATTACAATATGGTATGATGAATGATAACAATCATGAAGTTGATGACGGGTGTAAAAGCCCAAATTTCTAGGGGTTTTACACCACCCCGCTATTTTAGTTTCGCTCCTGAAGCTAAAGATGAAGTTACTTGTTCAGGGAACAAGTGAGAGCACTTTTTCTTGTGCGTGTAATCTTGTGAACTCAAGTTTTAAGTTTATAAGGTTGGGTTGACTAGGACAAACTCGTCTTAAGTCTTGGTTTTTCTTAGATGTGCCTTAGGGGCCCCAATGTGTCTTGATGAGCATAGATAACAGTTCATTAATGTTTCTACTAGTTTTTTAAGAGATTTTTAAGTCTATTAAGCTTTAATAGGCTTATGCTATGTCGAGTTAGAAATATAGTTTTGGCTGGTACCGCTCTTGCGTCAACAGTTTTCACGCGAAGGGCTTCCTGATATACTTCTAGCCTGTGAAAAGAAAATGTTAGTTTGACACCAAAGCTCTACTCAGCGAGATGGCTAAGATTTTTGTTGGTGTTGCTTGGGTAGGAAGTTGCAAAGAATCTGCTTCATTTGTGGTTGGGCTGGGGCATAAGTTGCATAGAAAAGAAGTACTTCAGATGATAGAAATCAAAGAAGATACCAAGAATAAAGAAATGTGCATCCCTGGTGAGATGCTAAGAGGGTCATGCATCTACTGTTGGTGGTTCCAAAAAATTGCACAATTTCGACTTCTAAAAGGAGGAAGTCATTCATTTCAAGGCTTGTTGGACAATGGTATTGTCGAACTTTTTGGATCCGAAGAGTAAGAAGATTGTCCAAAAGAGTATTGGACACCCATTATCGCTTTTTGGGAGATGACAAACATAGCCCTACAAAATACACCCATTGAGAGTTGGGCATGTCTTTTATGCTTTGGTCTGTCTTCCTTGTCGATTTGAGAAATGCGAGCTTAGAAGATTGGGCATCCTCTTACAAAGTATTTCTGGTCTTCGGTACAAGAGATGACACTAAGTCTAGTGTCAAACAGTCTGTGTTACCATCACCTCGAATGATCGAAGTTTCATTTCTCCATGGTAGATGAACCAGCTTTCTTTTCTGTGACACCCCAAAGGGGTCAAATGAAGCGGAAGTGGGCACTCCCGAAAAGGGTTCAAAATGTAGCGGAAAAGAACACTCCTTGAAAGGGGTCAGATGCAGCGGAAAGTAGGCACCCTCAAAAGGTTCAAAGGCAGTGGAAATGGACATTCCCTAACGCGGTCGAATGCAGCGGAAATGATATTTGGGTTAAGGATAAGCCAAAAAAATCAAGAGCACAATGCTATTATCCAAAATAGATGAATACGAGTCTTCTTAGGTTTCTAGATGGTGATGTAATAACATTAATTATGAGTTATCTTAATGATAAGATACTACTGGAGGATATCGCGAGTCAAAAGGGATACGTACATAGTCGGATACATAAAATAATATCAATAATGAGTCATGTCCAATATATTTAAGCTCATGTGATTATAAATTTCTATTTACATTGATAAGCGTCCTCATCCATGTAAGGTGAAATTTATACCTCCATTCGGTGACCTATGATTTCTTTATTCAAACGAACAAGCGTCCTCGCTCGTTTCAAATAAGGATTTCATGGACCACCTTACCTAAATATTCCCGGCAAGGCTTATTATTTAGGATAAATATAACGTCTAAGATAATAGATATTATTAAGATACTTTACAGCCCGTTTAGTTATAACTTTCATCTTTGTGCGTCCCATTCCACCCTGATACGAATTTTATAAGCAAACTTCTGGTCCGATGGCTCATGATTTCACCTTTAGACGTCCCATTCCATCTAAAGTCGTAATCATAATTAACTTAGGATCAAGAGTCTCTGGTCCCATATATAAAATTTAGAATCATAAGTACCTTGATTTTGGGTTCCACCGCATCATTTAAAGATGCAAATTTATCCAAATAATACCACATGATATTATTAAAAGTAAACGTATGTGAGTCGCTAATAAGTCGTGTTCCGTAGGTATACTTACAAAATCATAAGCGAGAGAAAATACATGTTGACGCGCGATAACGTGCGCGATAGTACGCATCAAACAAGGAGTTCATATGTATAATATAATATAATAATATATTACAATCATAAGCATAGGCATTATATCATATATTTCCTTCTAATAAGGTATATATATATATACACATAACAACAAGTTCAAACATTTAATAAAATGTAGTACGCTAGGTAATGCTTCCTAGTCTGTTTTTTTTAAATATTCTAATATGTAAGTTTGTTGTAAATCCGTTTTCATTAAGTGGCTTGTTAGTTATCCTAGTAGTCAAAATAGACTAACTGGTTCCTATTCACCAAATAACTATGCAAAGATAGTATACTCAAGTTTTAATACATTAAATGAAATAAAGGTTCTAGGGTTTGCTTAAGTTTCGGTTATTGGCAAAACAAGTCCCTCTATTTTTAACATTAGGTTTTATAACTTCCAATAAGTGGCAAACTAATCCTTAGGGCTTCTAATTGTTTCGGCTGATTACACCATTAGTCCTTAGAGTCATAAAATGACAATCTAACTTCCAAGAATTTACAAAAGTGGTCCTTAATAAGTGTGTAAACACTTATCCTTTTGCCACTAAAATCATGGAAAAACAAGACCTAATAATGTGTTTTATATCATAAATGTCGGAATTACGCGTGGTTTTGTGTTTTATATGTTAAATAGGTACAATTGAGAAAAAGAAGAGAAAACACGGGATTTCATGGTCAAAGGTTAAAGGAAAGTCCAAGAAAAGACGAAGACAAAGTCAAAAGACCAAAAGTGTGCCCTAGTTCATGAAAACCGGCTGAACCAACACGGTTTTGAAGAAATGATCAAGGAAGCCAAAATTGAGCTCGACTTTAGCGGATTCAATCTTTTTGAAGATTTTTGAGTTTTGTGGGTCCCATATTTGGGTATTGGGCCCTAAAGACCAACAAAGAGATCAAGTAACTAAATTTTGGAATAAGGGCCCAAACACTAAGCCCATTTACTAAGTTCGGATTAAAGGGCCAAAAGCCCAAATGGCTTTAATAAACAAACGGAAGGAGCAAGTAAAAAAAATGGAAATCACTTGTGGTCAACTATTTGCAAAACCCGGTCAACACTCATCTCAAGGTCAACATCTCCCAACCGACCCCATACACATGAATAAAAAATTTACCCACTCACCTACACTCGTAAACCCCATCCCTTTTATCTCCCCACGTGTTTTCCATTTTCACCCACACCCCAATTAAATAAAGCCCATTTACCGAAACCTCACCCACTCGTTTTATTCATTCACACATTTACCTACACACAACAAATAAATATTTATGTTCCCATCTTCATCTTCCCCAATCTCACCCCAAACCAGTAAAAAAAATCATCACTGTTCATAAACCCTAGACAAGTAAAAGTAAAATTAACATGGGGGTTTTGATCCCACGTGTTAATCACGTGTGGGGAAAATGATTCCCCAATTTTTAAGGAAGAGAAGATGTGAAGAAGAGAGCTACGTGGCGAAATCTTACTGGATGGAACACCTCATTATTCCAATCCCACCAATCAGAGGCTCTAAAAGAAACACAAATCCCTTCCACCCTGGCAATCCGAGGCACTCGAGTGATTTTAGCCGTTTGATCAAGCATATTGAAGGAAGAGAAGAATGGATGGCCAAGATCTCTCACCGTAGTCACCAAGGAAGACCTAGAAGGTTCGGGGGATCCCTATAAAAACCCCCATTTTCTCCCATGTAATTCATGCTTTTCTTTATTTTTAATTTTCAGAAAAATTAGTTTAATAGGTTTTTAATATTGTAATCTCTTTTTCCAGTATTGTATTGTTGAAATTAATTAATGAAAAATTCTATTTAGTACTAATTCTTGTCTCGGTTTGAATTTATAGTTAACTGTTTTTTTTAATCTGTTTAAAAAATTTATAGTTACTGTTCTTGTATTATTATTATGAAAAAAAAAGAAGGAAAGTAAATTATTTCCCCCACTGGGAAATAATTTTATATTGTTACTGTTGGGGAATCTTTGCTTCGAAATCGGTTTATCAGAAATTGTTGGTTCGAATCAAGGTGGTGTTTGTTGGCGTTTGTGTTCGTTTCGGTTTAAGCTCGCTCAGCGCGACGCTTCTTCTCAAAGGTTTCGTCAAATGGTTTGATTTTCTTTTTATTTTTATTGTTAAATTTATTTAGTTTAAGTTAGTTGTAATTGATCTGCTTGAGTTTTGTTAATGATTGTTTAGTTTGGTTTGATAAGTTTTTACTGCTTATTGTTCAGTTTCTAGTTGCTCATATCTGCTTATTAGATTAAGGTTGTTTGGATCTGCTTAATTAAGGTGGTGCTTATTTGTTTTATTTTGTTTCATTTGTTTTAGTATTTTGGTTTAATTTGGGACTGATAAGTTTTCAGTTGTAATTGATCTGCTTAATTGATATTAGTTTTCCTTATTGAGTTTTTTTTTTAGCTGTTTGGATCTGCTTGATATTGGTCTTATTTGATACATAGTGTTAGGTTGTTTAGTGCTTCTTGGTTCCTGCTTAATTTGATTTCAGCTTATAGGATTTAAATATTTGACTGTTTGGATTTAGTCTTTAGCTTATGTTAGCTTATTTTGGTTCCTGCTAGTTTGCTTTTTGGTCTTGGATTCATTTAGCTTTTGTTACTTAACTGCTTAGCTTATTTGATTTCATCAGCTTATTCGGTTTCTGCTTTTTATTTGACTGCTTATTTGCTGCATACTCCTCAGACCCAATTGGTCTGAGGGTTTACTCTGTCCAAGTAAAAAGTTCCAAAAAAAAAGTGGTATAAAAAAAACATTGTCAAATTTTGGTCTGGGTGGGAATCGAACCCATGACCTCTCGTACACTAGCCCAACGTGATAACCATCAGTCTAGCAACTCCTTTGAGTATTAGTCTGCATCATTTAATTAATAAAGGATAATCAATTAGAGGCAAGTTTATTAAATAGAGTTTAATTAAGTTTTAATTAGTTTTAATTTTATTTAAAAGGTTTTTCTTCTTTTAATTTCCTTTAATCCAGTTTTTCTTTTATAAAAATAAAAAAAAATAAAAAGATATAAAAAAAAAATTTCTTTTTACTTAAAAGTTGTTTCCAATTTATTTAAAATAGATTTACTTTTATTTTTAGATTTAAATTAGTTTAAATATTTTTATTTCACATTTATTATCAAATTAGTTTAATTTACTTTTAGTTACAAATTTTACTTAGATATAAGTTTATTTTCAAATTAATAGTTTAAAATAGTTGGAATTAAGATAGTTTTCTTTAAATTAAATAGATTTTATTATTAAATAGTTTAGTTCAAAATATAAAAATATTGACACCAAAAACAAGTTAAGTTGAAACGTAAAACCGGAAATCAAATTCGAGTCGAGTCGAGGAAAAACGAACTTAATTGTTAAAAATAGGATTGCAAAATCTCTTATTTTCAAATTAGCGTCGATGCCGGGGAGAGCATCGTGCTTTATGGGCCGATAAATTAGATGATGCTTTGTGGGCTTTCCGTACCGCTTATAAGACACCTATAGGTTGTACCCCTTATCGCCTTGTGTACGAAAAGGCATGCCACCTCCCCATTGAGTTGGAGCATAAGGCTTATTGGGCCTTGAAATGGGCTAATTTTGATCTTAACAAAGCCGGTGATCATAGGAAAATCCAACTCAATGAACTTAATGAACTTAGGAATGAGGCTTATGAAAATTCATTAATCTACAAAGAGAAGACTAAGCTCATTCATGATTCTAAGATTAAAAACCGAGAGTTCCATGTTGGTGATCAAGTTTTATTATTTAACTCTCGGTTGAAAATCTTTTCGGGTAAACTTAAGAGCCGTTGGTCCGGTCCATTCACCGTGGCCCAAGTCTTCCCTTATGGCACCATTGAGTTATCCCAACCAAATGGGCCCAACTTTAAGGTGAATGGCCAACGGGTTAAGTTGTACTATGGAGAGGACATCTCTCACGAGATGATTCCATCCCTCTCCACATTTCCCTTGAATTAATTCGGGAAATCGAGTCGAGCTAGAGACTCGTGATAAATAAATCAAGCATCGTATAACTAGGTTAGATTTTTACCTTTACCATCCTTTCCACCCTTTTTCACCTTCATCCATTTTCCACCAATAAGTGTAGGGGGGAGCCAAGTAGGTTGTTTGTGTGTGGTGATTGTGTGCAGGGACATGTGCTTTGATGATCCACTTTTGGTACTTTTGATGAGACCCGTGATCCCGTGTTCCCGTGTACCCGGTTGTATCAAAACTATTGTGATTCATACTTGTATATAAATAAAACAAATAAATGTAATCACTTTAGTTGTCCCTTCCTTAGCTCGATTTTAAACAACTTACTCAATGTCCTAAGTGTAGGGGAGTTTATTCGCCCACATGCTTAAACATTGAGGACAATGTTTATATTAAGTGTAGGGGGGACTTCTATCGAATTTTAGTGGCCTTTTCCATGAATTTGACCCCATTTTACCGGAAAATTTTAAAAAAAAATTCAACGTTTTTCAAATTTTTGATCTATTTTGGCCTAGTAGTATTCTTTTTATTTATTTTCTTTCCTTTTATCGCATCATAATAATTTCCATTTCAAGAATAAAGTAAAAAAATAAATAAATAAATAAATAAATAAAATGGTTTTAACAAGTTTAGATGTCTTTGATATATTAGGCCCGTCGTGAATATTTTGACTCAACCCGAGTTTACTTATCCAAGTTTACTCTAGCTAGTATCCTTAACCATATGGACCTTAATTGGTTTATTAGGCTAAGCATCCACGAGTCTCATTCCTTGAGATTTTAAATTGTGGAGAACGAGAGATGATAGAGTTAATTATAAGTTCGGTATTCTTTCATTAACTTATGTGAGTTAGTTATGAGCTTTTTCTCCCATCACTTGTTAATATATATTTGCAATAAATAAGGTTGTATGATTTAAAAGGTTACTTAGCTTCTAGCACAAGATCGTTTAAAAGTTGCTCGGTATTAATTAGAGTTCATAGCCAAGGCATAACTTATTGAAACGGGACGCGAAGATTGGCTTATCCAAAAAGGCCCTAACCAGGCATGAGGATACCCGAGTCCAAAAAGGCCCTCACAAGGCATGAGGATTCACTTTTTGCTAAAGATCCTAAGATGATGTGAAGATCATTAATCCAAATCAATATGAAGGATCAAGACACACGACGAGAAGCAATTACTCCCCTAAAGATCATGGAGAAGTCTATCCAAAAAGACCCTAACAAGGTATGAGGATAACTAGATCCAAGTCCGAAAAGGAGGCGGATCGTTGTATATCAAAATCCTAAATAAAGAAGAGGATAAATGAAGAAGTCGTGGTCAACGTTTGAAGCATCTTTCACTCCTTATGAAGATGTATACCAAAATGAAGAGAAGACCATAATTTCAAGATCGTCTCTCAAGATTTGAAGTTTGAAGTACAAGCCAAATATCGGTCCGAGAAAGGTCTCAAATCGTGAAACGAGTTATGCCAAGATATGAACTTTTTGAGGTTTCGAGAAGCAGTTTTAAAAGATTTTGTCCTTTAGCTAACTATTGATTAAATCGTCCCACTTTATTTTCGGCCTTAATAAATTATCGAAATACGTCAAAAATGCATCCTCGTGATCATTCAAGACAAAAATAAAATATAAGAGATACACCGTAGGAATAAGGGGGTCTAAGTGATTAACTAAACCACATGAGCAAGTGTTTGTTGTGCTAACTTGTAATAACAATGATCTCGTTTTTGAGCTTGGTATGGGGAACGTGAAACTTGAGGATGATTAATATTCATGACACCAAAGCCCTAATTTAAGTCTTAGATTTCTTTACAAGTTTCTTCCATCAATAATTTCAAGTCAATAAATTGTTATAACTTTTGTTTTTTTTAGTTTTTATCTTTCCGTAGTAGTAGTAATAATTAATAAAGGCCGAGATGGATTGATTATGAGAAAAATGTAACTTTTTGCTTTAAAATAATGCATTGCATGGGGTCATTGCAATGGTCAAGTGTAGGGGATTTAATAAGTGTGTAAACACTTATCCTTTTGCCACTAAAATCATGGAAAAACAAGACCTAATAATGTGTTTTATATCATAAATGTCGGAATTACACGTGGTTTTGTGTTTTATGTGTTAAATAGGTACAATTGAGAAAAAGAAGAGAAAACACGGGATTTCATGGTCAAAGGTTAAAGAAAAGTCCAAGAAAAGACGAAGACAAAGTCAAAAGACCAAAAGTGTGCCCTAGTTCACGAAAACCGGCTGAACCAACACGGTTTTGAAGAAATGATCAAGGAAGCCAAAATTGAGCTCGACTTTAGCGGATTCAATCTTTTTGAAGATTTTTGAGTTTTGTGGGTCCCACATTTGGGTATTGGGCCCTAAAGACCAACAAAGAGATCAAGTAACTAAATTTTGGAATAAGGGCCCAAACACTAAGCCCATTTACTAAGTTCGGATTAAAGGCCAAAAGCCCAAATGGCTTTAATAAACAAACGGAAGGAGCAAGTAAAAAAATGAAAATCACTTGTGGTCAACTATTTGCAAAACCCGGTCAACACTCATCTCACGGTCAACATCTCCCAACCGACCCCATACACATGAATAAAAAATTTACCCACTCACCTACACTCGTAACCCCCATCCCTTTTATCTCCCCACGTGTTTTCCATTTTCACCCACACCCCAATTAAATAAAGCCCATTTACCGAAACCTCACCCACTCGTTTTATTCATTCACACATTTACCTACACACAACAAATAAATATTTATGTTCCCATCTTCATCTTCCCCAATCTCACCCCAAACCAGTAAAAAAAATCATCACTGTTCATAAACCCTAGACAAGTAAAAGTAAAATTAACATGGGGGTTTTGATCCCACGTGTTAATCACGTGTGGGGAAATTAATTCCCCAATTTTTAAGGAAGAGAAGATGTGAAGAAGAGAGCTACGTGGCCAAATCTTACTGGATGGAACACCTCATTAATCCAATCCCACCAATCAGAGGCTCTAAAAGAAACACAAATCCCTTCCACCCTGGCAATCCGAGGCACTCGAGTGATTTTAGCCGTTTGATCAAGCATATTGAAGGAAGAGAAGAATGGATGGCCAAGATCTCTCACCGTAGTCACCAAGGAAGACCTAGAAGGTTCGGGGGATCCCTATAAAAACCCCCATTTTCTCCCATGTAATTCATGCTTTTCTTTATTTTTAATTTTCAGAAAAATTAGTTTAATAGGTTTTTAATATTGTAATCTCTTTTTCTAGTATTGTATTGTTGAAATTAATTAATGAAAAATTCTATTTAGTATTAATTCTTGTCTCGGTTTGAATTTATAGTTAATTGTTTTTTTTAATCTGTTTAAAAAATTTATAGTTACTGTTCTTGTATTATTATTATTAAAAAAACAAAAAAAAAAGAAGGAAAGTAAATTATTTCCCCCACTGGGAAATAATTTTATATTGTTACTGTAGGGGAATCTTTGCTTCGAAATCGGTTTATCAGAAATTGTTGGTTCGAATCAAGGTGGTGTTTGTTGGCGTTTGTGTTCGTTTCGGTTTAAGCTCGCTTAGCGCGACGCTTCTTCTCAAAGGTTTCGTCAAATGGTTTGATTTTCTTTTTATTTTTATTGTTAAATTTATTTAGTTTAAGTTAGTTGTAATTGATCTGCTTGAGTTTTGTTAATGATTGTTTAGTTTGGTTTGATAAGTTTTTACTGCTTATTGTTCAGTTTCTAGTTGCTCATATCTGCTTATTAGATTAAGGTTGTTTGGATCTGCTTAATTAAGGTGGTGCTTATTTGTTTTATTTTGTTTCATTTGTTTTAGTATTTTGGTTTAATTTGGGACTGATAAGTTTTCAGTTGTAATTGATCTGCTTAATTGATATTAGTTTTCCTTATTGAGTTTTTTTTTAGCTGTTTGGATCTGCTTGATATTGGTCTTATTTGATACATAGTGTTAGGTTGTTTAGTGCTTCTTGGTTCCTGCTTAATTTGATTTCAGCTTATAGGATTTAAATATTTGACTGTTTGGATTTAGTCTTTAGCTTATGTTAGCTTATTTTGGTTCCTGCTAGTTTGCTTTTTGGTCTTGGATTCATTTAGCTTTTGTTACTTAACTGCTTAGCTTATTTGATTTCATCAGCTTATTCGATTTCTGCTTTTTATTTGACTGCTTATTTGCTGCATACTCCTCAGACCCAATTGGTCTGAGGGTTTACTCTGTCCAAGTAAAAAGTTCCAAAAAAAAGTGGTATAAAAAAAATATTGTCACATTTTGGTCTGGGTGGGAATCGAACCCATGACCTCTCGTACACTAGCCCAACGTGATAACCATCAGTCTAGCAACTCCTTTGAGTATTAGTCTGCATCATTTAATTAATAAAGGATAATCAATTAGAGGCAAGTTTATTAAATAGAGTTTAATTAAGTTTTAATTAGTTTTAATTTTATTTAAAAAGTTTTTCTTCTTTTAATTTCCTTTAATCCAGTTTTTCTTTTATAAAAAAAAGAAGATATAAAAAAAAATAAAAAAAATTCTTTTTACTTAAAAGTTGTTTCCAATTTATTTAAAATAGATTTACTTTTATTTTTAGATTTAAATTAGTTTAAATATTTTTATTTCACATTTATTATCAAATTAGTTTAATTTACTTTTAGTTACAAATTTTACTTAGATATAAGTTTATTTTCAAATTAATAGTTTAAAATAGTTGGAATTAAGATAGTTTTCTTTAAATTAAATAGATCTTATTATTAAATAGTTTAGTTCAAAATATAAAAATATTGACACCAAAAACAAGTTAAGTTGAAACGTAAAACCGGAAATCAAATTCGAGTCGAGTCGAGGAAAAACGAACTTAATTGTTAAAAATAGGATTGCAAAATCTCTTATTTTCAAATTGGCGTCGATGCCGGGGAGAGCATCGTGCTTCATGGGCCGATAAATTAGATAATGCTTTGTGGGCTTTCCGTACCGCTTATAAGACACCTATAGGTTGTACCCCTTATCGCCTTGTGTACGAAAAGGCATGCCACCTCCCCATTGAGTTGGAGCATAAGGCTTATTGGGCCTTGAAATGGGCTAATTTTGATCTTAACAAAGCCGGTGATCATAGGAAAATCCAACTCAATGAACTTAATGAACTTAGGAATGAGGCTTATGAAAATTCATTAATCTACAAAGAGAAGACTAAGCTCATTCATGATTCTAAGATTAAAAACCGAGAGTTCCATGTTGGTGATCAAGTTTTATTATTTAACTCTCGGTTGAAAATCTTTTCAGGTAAACTTAAGAGCCGTTGGTCCGGTCCATTCACCGTGGCCCAAGTCTTCCCTTATGGCACCATTGAGTTATCCCAACCAAATGGGCCCAACTTTAAGGTGAATGGCCAACGGGTTAAGTTGTACTATGGAGAGGACATCTCTCACGAGATGATTCCATCCCTCTCCACATTTCCCTTGAATTAATTCGGGAAATCGAGTCGAGCTAGAGACTCGTGATAAATAAATCAAGCATCGTATAACTAGGTTAGATTTTTACCTTTACCATCCTTTCCACCCTTTTTCACCTTCATCCATTTTCCACCAATAAGTGTAGGGGGGAGCCAAGTAGGTTGTTTGTGTGTGGTGATTGTGTGCAGGGACATGTGCTTTGATGATCCACTTTTGGTACTTTTGATGAGACCCGTGATCCCGTGTTCCCGTGTACCCGGTTGTATCAAAACTATTGTGATTCATACTTGTATATAAATAAAACAAATAAATGTAATCACTTTAGTTGTCCCTTCCTTAGCTCGATTTTAAACAACGTACTCAATGTCCTAAGTGTAGGGGAGTTTATTCGCCCACATGCTTAAACATTGAGGACAATGTTTATATTAAGTGTAGGGGGGACTTCTATCGAATTTTAGTGGCCTTTTCCATGAATTTGACCCCATTTTACCGGAAAATTTTAAAAAAAATTTCAACGTTTTTCAAATTTTTGATCTATTTTGGCCTAGTAGTATTCTTTTTATTTATTTTCTTTCCTTTTATCGCATCATAATAATTTCCATTTCAAGAATAAAGTAAAAAAATAAATAAATAAATAAATAAATAAAATGGTTTTAACAAGTTTAGATGTCTTTGATATATTAGGCCCGTCGTGAATATTTTGACTCAGCCCGAGTTTACTTATCCAAGTTTACTCTAGCTAGTATCCTTAACCATATGGACCTTAATTGGTTTATTAGGCTAAGCATCCACGAGTCTCATTCCTTGAGATTTTAAATTGTGGAGAACGAGAGATGATAGAGTTAATTATAAGTTCGGTATTCTTTCATTAACTTATGTGAGTTAGTTATGAGCTTTTTCTCCCATCACTTGTTAATATATATTTGCAATAAATAAGGTTGTATGATTTAAAAGGTTACTTAGCTTCTAGCACAAGATCGTTTAAAAGTTGCTCGGTATTAATTAGAGTTCATAGCCAAGGCATAACTTATTGAAACGGGACGCGAAGATTGGCTTATCCAAAAAGGCCCTAACAAGGCATGAGGATACCCGAGTCCAAAAAGGCCCTCACAAGGCATGGGGATTCACTTTTTGCTAAAGATCCTAAGATGATGTGAAGATCATTAATCCAAATCAATATGAAGGATCAAGACACACGACGAGAAGCAATTACTCCCCTAAAGATCATGGAGAAGTCTATCCAAAAAGACCCTAACAAGGTATGAGGATAACTAGATCCAAGTCCGAAAAGGAGGCGGATCGTTGTATATCAAAATCCTAAATAAAGAAGAGGATAAATGAAGAAGTCGTGGTCAACGTTTGAAGCATCTTTCACTCCTTATGAAGATGTATACCAAAATGAAGAGAAGACCATAATTTCAAGATCGTCTCTCAAGATTTGAAGTTTGAAGTACAAGCCAAATATCGGTCCGAGAAAGGTCACAAATCGTGAAACGAGTTATGCCAAGATATGAACTTTTTGAGGTTTCGAGAAGCAGTTTTAAAAGATTTTGTCCTTTAGCTAACTATTGATTAAATCGTCCCACTTTATTTTCGGCCTTAATAAATTATCGAAATACGTCAAAAATGCATCCTCGTGATCATTCAAGACAAAAATAAAATATAAGAGATACACCGTAGGAATAAGGGGGTCTAAGTGATTAACTAAACCACATGAGCAAGTGTTTGTTGTGCTAACTTGTAATAACAATGATCTCGTTTTTGAGCTTGGTATGGGGAACGTGAAACTTGAGGATGATTAATATTCATGACACCAAAGCCCTAATTTAAGTCTTAGATTTCTTTACAAGTTTCTTCCATCAATAATTTCAAGTCAATAAATTGTTTTAACTTTTGTTTTTTTTTAGTTTTTATCTTTCCGTAGTAGTAGTAATAATTAATAAAGGCCGAGATGGATTGATTATGAGAAAAATGTAACTTTTTGCTTTAAAATAATGCATTGCATGGGGTCATTGCAATGGTCAAGTGTAGGGGATTTAATAAGTGTGTAAACACTTATCCTTTTGCCACTATAATCATGGAAAAACAAGACCTAATAATGTGTTTTATATCATAAATGTCGGAATTACACGTGGTTTTGTGTTTTATGTGTTAAATAGGTACAATTGAGAAAAAGAAGAGAAAACACGGGATTTCATGGTCAAAGGTTAAAGAAAAGTCCAAGAAAAGACGAAGACAAAGTCAAAAGACCAAAAGTGTGCCCTAGTTCACGAAAACCGGCTGAACCAACACGGTTTTGAAGAAATGATCAAGGAAGCCAAAATTGAGCTCGACTTTAGCGGATTCAATCTTTTTGAAGATTTTTGAGTTTTGTGGGTCCCACATTTGGGTATTGGGCCCTAAAGACCAACAAAGAGATCAAGTAACTAAATTTTGGAATAAGGGCCCAAACACTAAGCCCATTTACTAAGTTCGGATTAAAGGGCCAAAAGCCCAAATGGCTTTAATAAACAAACGGAAGGAGCAAGTAAAAAAATGGAAATCACTTGTGGTCAACTATTTGCAAAACCCGGTCAACACTCATCTCAAGGTCAACATCTCCCAACCGACCCCATACACATGAATAAAAAATTTACCCACTCACCTACACTCGTAACCCCCATCCCTTTTATCTCCCCACGTGTTTTCCATTTTCACCCACACCCCAATTAAATAAAGCCCATTTACCGAAACCTCACCCACTCGTTTTATTCATTCACACATTTACCTACACACAACAAATAAATATTTATGTTCCCATCTTCATCTTCCCCAATCTCACCCCAAACCAGTAAAAAAAATCATCACTGTTCATAAACCCTAGACAAGTAAAAGTAAAATTAACATGGGGGTTTTGATCCCACGTGTGGGGAAATTAATTCCCCAATTTTTAAGGAAGAGAAGATGTAAAGAAGAGAGCTACGTGGCCAAATCTTACTGGATGGAACACCTCATTATTCCAATCCCACCAATCAGAGGCTCTAAAAGAAACACAAATCCCTTCCACCCTGGCAATCCGAGGTACTCGAGTGATTTTAGCCGTTTGATCAAGCATATTGAAGGAAGAGAAGAATGGATGGCCAAGATCTCTCACCGTAGTCACCAAGGAAGACCTAGAAGGTTCGGGGGATCCCTATAAAAACCCCCATTTTCTCCCATGTAATTCATGCTTTTCTTTATTTTTAATTTTCAGAAAAACTAGTTTAATAGGTTTTTAATATTGTAATCTCTTTTTCCAGTATTGTATTGTTGAAATTAATTAATGAAAAATTCTATTTAGTATTGATTCTTGTCTCGGTTTGAATTTATAGTTAACTGTTTTTTTAATCTGTTTAAAAAATTTATAGTTACTGTTCTTGTATTATTATTATTAAAAAAACAAAAAAAAAGAAGGAAAGTAAATTATTTCCCCCACTGGGAAATAATTTTATATTGTTACTGTAGGGGAATCTTTGCTTCGAAATCGGTTTATCAGAAATTGTTGGTTCGAATCAAGGTGGTGTTTGTTGGCGTTTGTGTTCGTTTCGGTTTAAGCTCGCTCAGCGCGACGCTTCTTCTCAAAGGTTTCGTCAAATGGTTTGATTTTCTTTTTATTTTTATTGTTAAATTTATTTAGTTTAAGTTAGTTGTAATTGATCTGCTTGAGTTTTGTTAATGATTGTTTAGTTTGGTTTGATAAGTTTTTACTGCTTATTGTTCAGTTTCTAGTTGCTCATATCTGCTTATTAGATTAAGGTTGTTTGGATCTGCTTAATTAAGGTGGTGCTTATTTGTTTTATTTTGTTTCATTTGTTTTAGTATTTTGGTTTAATTTGGGACTGATAAGTTTTCAGTTGTAATTGATCTGCTTAATTGATATTAGTTTTCCTTATTGAGTTTTTTTTTTTTAGCTGTTTGGATCTGCTTGATATTGGTCTTATTTGATACATAGTGTTAGGTTGTTTAGTGCTTCTTGGTTCCTGCTTAATTTGATTTCAGCTTATAGGATTTAAATATTTGACTGTTTGGATTTAGTCTTCAGCTTATGTTAGCTTATTTTGGTTCCTGCTAGTTTGCTTTTTGGTCTTGGATTCATTTAGCTTTTGTTACTTAACTGCTTAGCTTATTTGATTTCATCAGCTTATTCGATTTCTGCTTTTTATTTGACTGCTTATTTGCTGCATACTCCTCAGACCCAATTGGTCTGAGGGTTTACTCTGTCCAAGTAAAAAGTTCCAAAAAAAAAGTGGTATAAAAAAAATATTGTCAAATTTTGGTCTGGGTGGGAATCGAACCCATGACCTCTCGTACACTAGCCCAACGTGATAACCATCAGTCTAGAAACTCCTTTGAGTATTAGTCTGCATCATTTAATTAATAAAGGATAATCAATTAGAGGCAACTTTATTAAATAGAGTTTAATTAAGTTTTAATTAGTTTTAATTTTATTTAAAAAGTTTTTCTTCTTTTAATTTCCTTTAATCCAGTTTTTCTTTTATAAAAAAAAAAGATATAAAAAAAAATAATTTATTTTTACTTAAAAGTTGTTTCCAATTTATTTAAAATAGATTTACTTTTATTTTTAGATTTAAATTAGTTTAAATATTTTTATTTCACATTTATTATCAAATTAGTTTAATTTACTTTTAGTTACAATTTTTACTTAGATATAAGTTTATTTTCAAATTAATAGTTTAAAATAGTTGGAATTAAGATAGTTTTCTTTAAATTAAATAGATTTTATTATTAAATAGTTTAGTTCAAAATATAAAAATATTGACACCAAAAACAAGTTAAGTTGAAACGTAAAACCGGAAATCAAATTCGAGTCGAGTCGAGGAAAAACGAACTTAATTGTTAAAAATAGGATTGCAAAATCTCTTAGTTTCAGTCCTTAAGGTATAATAAGTCACGAATGGCACTCAATAATCCCTAGACTTTCAGATATTTACAATATTAGTCCTTGTAATTTCTGTTTTATTAAGACAAGTTTCAAGTGTTACGGTTTTAACTCATAAGTTCTATAAACTAATGTTCGTAGTCTAAGAGTTTTTATAAGTTATATCTTCGGTATAAAACTTTACTTAAGTGTAAAATCACTAAATGAGCTTATTAAGAGTACAAAAAGTGCTAATGGGCTTCTCAAACCCTTCACTAGTACAAAAATGGGTTTCGGTCACACAGACCGAAATTGGTGTAGTCACAAATTATTTTTTTTGTGACTGAATTCGCTAGTCATAAATAAACAATCACACTTGAAGTCAGTTTGTATGACCATTACGTATTTTGTTTGTCACGCATATGAATATTTACGCGACTAGGGATAACAAATGCTTTTTGGATTTGTCGTTAGTCACTTAATAATTTTAGAGTGTTACCGAATCAAAGTCTGGTTCAAGTAGTAGTCACATTATACCTATACATGTGTGACAAATATTTGTTATACACACATTGAATGTGACCAAAAATCATATATGGTCACATAGACTTATTTTACAAGTGACAAATTGATAAACAAGGTTGTCACACACATTATTTTAATGTGACTAGTATATTTTGTTAAATTTTAACCACACATGAGTTTTGTATGTGTTGCAAGTGGAAAGTAGGTATTGAAACATTTGCCACTATATTTATTTAAATATGACAAATATTTTACAATTACTTGAAGACTATGATCAAATATAATACATGATCATACTCAATAACCAAACAATTATGTGACTATATGTTTTCCAATAGTCACAACATTTGAGAAATGTGAAACTAAATTATATTTATGGTCACATTATAATGCGATTATATGTGACCAACACAATGAGAAAGTCACACAGTAAAATATTCATGTGACAAATGTTTAGAACCAAATGTAATCTCAATTTTCACTAATGTTGATATGAGTCACATTTTTTAGTGTTTGTATGACTAAAGTCACTACACCTAGTCACAACAAGTATTTTTCTATGTGACTAACTAAGCCCATAAAATAATAGTTTGTCTCAACAAGTATTTTTTTTATGTGACTAACTAAGCCCATCAAAAAACATTTGTCACACACATTTACAAGTGTGTGTCGAAGCTTCCTTGATACTATTCCCTGCATGCATTGAGTTCAGACCATTTGCTGCAACTCTTCATTTGCCCCAATAAAAAACTGTGGCTGTTATGGGTTGTATAAATACCCTGCCTATGGTTATATAATATATAACATCACCAACTAACAGATCATCTTCCCCAAATCAAAAACACATTTTTACTTTCTATTAACAGATCAATCCATGGCAAATTCTCAAGGAAGTACTTCTGATGCAAATGCCACCCATGTGTTGGACGAGATTTTGCAACTCACTGGTGGTGCAAATATTTCGTATGCCACCAGGGTATACTTGGAGCAACTGATTATTGAAGAGAAGGCCTTTACAAATGATATCCGGGATTTGATTGAACCGGTTAAGGTAAGCCTAAAAAGGGTGCGTACTGCACTTTCTGAAATGAAGACCAAGCATCCAGCTGCTGATTGGGAGGAGTCTATTAAAGCTTTTACTGATTTAAAGAAGAGGTTGGAGACGAAGCTTTACCGTTTGAACATTATTGTTCAGGAACAAGTTGAAGGTGTGGATGAGTTGAAATCTTGGTCCACTGAAATGGAAATGGTTCCACCAATAGAAGAAAATGTTTGATGATTGTTGTGCATGGGCACATATCTTTTTGTTGTTTTAGCCCATCAATATGCAGTTTGGGTATGTCGTGTCTAAACCAGCTCTTTTGTTTAAGTTAAAGTACTCTGTACCCATGTTTTGCTTAACTGCATATCTAATATGTATATAATGTCTAATGGTAATGGTATTGACATTTATGTTTAATTTGGTTTAATGTTTAATGCCTGCTATTATGTTTATCTTAATTTTTTATTACATCTAATTAAATTGTTCTTTAACTTATACTTATACTTAATATCAGTATTTGTTGTAATTTTTGGGGGTTTAGATAGCCGAATGTGATGTGTGTATGAAATTAAAGAAGGTACATGAACTGATTTAAGTATGAATTTGAGCACAAACTTGACAAGTATGACAAAATTCTGTATTATAGATTATGCACACTTCTTGCAGACACAAATTTATACTCATTATGTCAATAGCTAGTGCACTTCAGTAATGTGCAGATTTTTGCAATACATGCTAATCATAAAATTTGTGAATACGGACTGAAATAAAAACCAACTATAACCTATTGTAACTAAACACTAGGTGTGCAGGCAATAGGACGTTTAAATCATGTTGTCAATAAGCTTAAACATACAGTCCCAAACACCCCTTATGTTGAGCAGTATATCAAAATTACAAAGGAATAATGAAATTTAAGCAAATTCAGGGCATGCAACCAATATGAAATATAAAGGTGAGCAACAAAAGACTTAAATAAGCTGGATAATCAATAAAATAAGCATTCACAAGCCAAACCACTAGTGGAGTTGAAACTGATAGAAACTGATGCAATAGCTATATTTACATTATGCAGTTCAGTAATTGCAACTCAAATCACCAAATTGAGCACTATGTAGTATGTCACTAGCTATATAAACAGATATGCAACTCAACTCACCAATCTGAACATTCTTTTTGAACACAAAGTTTCACTAGTATGACAGAATTCAATATGACAGATTATGAAAACTTACATGTAGTTAGCTATATCAGCAGGACACAATTGAAATCTAATTTTTATAAAAACATAATTAAAAGAACCACTGAATGTTAAAGAAATTTTACATTCAAATAAAAGAGATTACAAGTGTTTTTGTAGAAAAATGAAAGATTAAATGTGTGATATGCACACAAACATAAATCCTTAAACAAGTACTAGAACCTATCCTCTAAAAGAACAAGTTAAATACGATAAAAAGGCTGATTGTGCCAACTTGAGCATGACAGGCTTCACTTGTTTTTTCGTATGACAACTCCTTCACCGTCTGCTCGATAGTAGTCACTGTGTGAATCATCACCTACATGTGCATCTGGAAAAGTGTTATCATTGTTCTGGTGAATAACTGTACTAAATTCCTCATCGACTTCGTCATATGTATCTTTGTAATTCTTGCTAGGGGTCCTGAAGACAATAGACATATTTTTGTGTACCTGGTCTTGGACATAAAACACTTGTCCTGCTTGTGAGCCAAATATGAACGGATCATCCTTGTGGCCTAAGTTATTCAGGTCTACCAATGTATATCCAAGAATCTTATCTTTTTTGACCGCATGTTTCTTGTGATTAACCCAATCGCACTTGAAAAGAGGTATTCTCCTGAAACGGTAATCTAGTACCCATATCTCTTGTAAAACCCATAATAAAATAGTTTTTTTTTGTTTCAACTTCTTTGGATATATGAGTATCTTCTACCTCAACACAAACCCCACTGTTCTGGTGAACTTTGCCATCATTTATTTTCGTACGAAATATATACCCATTGATGTTATATGCATCGTATTTCACCACCGCGGCGCGTGGTCCAAATGATATCCACCTAACAGTATCTGATATGCTATCTTTTGATATTGCTAACTCTCTCAAAACCTGAATTTCAACAGTTAAAGAATAGTGTTTCAGATAAAGAAATGGTGTGCTGGTGGACTTCTACCTAGCTACTGACAACGCTTCTAATTGCTACTGAGAGTTGGAGATCGCCTAATTATGTTGTAAGTACGTATTTATTATTCTCTACTACTAGCTTAGTATTGGTTTGTGAGATGTTAAGTTAACCAATATTTATCAAAAAACAAACAATTATAAACATCATACAAGTAATTACCTCATCATGTAACCACTTAGCAAAAGTTTTACAATGCTCAGCCTCTAGCAATGCTATTCGTTTACCCGGGTTATTTTTTTTCAAAAAATTCTTGTGTCGCCTGAAACGAAACAATGTATTTGATTAATTTTTTTGTTTTTAGAATATTTATATCAATGAAATAGACATGTGTTAGTAATACTTACTCGATATAAGGTGAAAGTTCATCTGTATTTTGTAGTACATACAAATGAGCTTTTGAAAATAGTTCCCCATTCATTTCGAATGGTGTGTCCGCCGACAATGGCATTCCGTCCTCATTTTCATTGGTTACATCTTTATCAGGTGGCAAACCAACAGATTTCTTTGTTTTATGATACTCGCTAAAAAACTCTATTGTTTCTTCCGCAATGGTCTCCTCAGCAATGCATCCCTCTGGTCTGTTTCTGTTTCTAACATGGTTTTTAATAACCTTCATACATCTTTCAAATGGGTACATCCACCGAAAGCATATGGGACCACACAATCTTACCTCTCTAGTTAGGTGCACAGTCAAGTGTATCATAATATCAAAAAATGACGGAGGAAAGAACTTCTCAAGTAGGCACAGTGTCACAACTAGTTCTTGTTGCATCGCATCTAGTTCTTCCAATTTGATTTCTTTTCTACATATAGATTTAAAGAAAAAGCAAAACCTGATAATAGCATATCATGTGGGTGGATGCATGACTGAACGTATTGCAATTGGTAAAAACTCTTGCATCAGCATGTGATAGTCAGTGACTTAAGGCCAATGATCTTCCTTTCCTTTACGTTGACCAAACTAGCAAAATTTGAACAATATCCCTGTGGTACTCTGAGGTTGGCTAACGTTTCACAAAATTTGTCTTTTTCAGCATTAGTTAACGTGTATCCTGCTAGAGGTAGTGTTGTTTTGTCTTGTTCTAGCCTAGCAAAAAGCTCAGGTTTTATACCCAAAGCTGCCAGATCCAATCGTGCCTTCAATCCATCTTTCGTCTTACCAGGAACATTTAGCAAAGTTCCAACAAAACTCTCCCCACAATTTTTTTCTACATGCATAAAGTCAATACAATGTGGAACAGGATTATGCCTCCAATACCTTAGCCTTCGATACCAAATGTTGAATTTCTTCCAGTACGATTCAGTAGGTTGGCTTTAACTACCCTCGTCTTCCTTTGTTGCTTTTATTTTGTTATTTTAAATTTTCCCACCTCTGCCTCTTGTATCTTCCTGGTTTCTTGATGCGTTATTGTTAGTTTTCTTTACTTTTCCCCACTTATTTTGAATATGTCGAACTTCGTCGTATATTTCTTCCCATGTCTTTGGTACTAGAGCAAGTGCAAGTTCTCATTCTCCATTAAACGATTTCCTTTGCTTTCTGAATGGATGGGTGTATGGTAGATATCGTCTATGACCAGCATAACTTTGCTTGGCTGAGGCCAAAAGTCTTACACAATGTGTATCTTTCCCACATACCACGCAACCATTAAATCCACTGTATGTGCAGCCGCATAATGTACCCAGTGCTGGGTAATCATTTATCGTCCATAACAAAACGGAATGAAGCTTAAAGTTCTGTTTCATTGACGCATCATATGTATCAACACCAAGTTCAAATAAGGTATACAGATCATCAACTAATGGTTCTAAGAAAACATCAATATCATTCCCCGGATATCCCGATATAAGGGTCGAAAGCATGATAAACTTTCATTTTATACACAACCATGGAGGAAGGTTGTATATGACACATAAAACTGGCCATACACTGTGATGCCTATTACCTGAGTTTACGTCAACCCTATCAGTCGATATTCCCATCCGTATATTTCTTGGATCTTCTGCAATTTTGGGGAATTTTTCATCTATGGTACGCCATGCCTGTGAATCTGCAGGGTGACGTAAAACACCATCTGTTATCCTCCTTGTTGCGTGCCATCTCATGTTTTCTGCAATACTTGGTATCTTAAACAATCGTTTTAGTCTTGGTATAATTGGGAAGTACCACATCACTTTGGCTGGAATGTTTTCGTAAACTTTCTTTGTCTTATTGTCGACCTTCCATCTTGTTGTCCCACAAGTTGAGCAAGCAGTCAATTTTGAGTTAGTTTTCCAGTAAATCATGCAGTTGTAGATACATACATGTATCTTTTTGTATCATGATCCCATTAGTCGCATCATTTTTTTTGGCCTGATAAGTTCTTTCAATTAGTTTGTTACCAGCATGTAGCATCTTTTTAATCAAACCAAGTAATTTAGTAAAGAACTTATCACAAGCTCCATACTTACCCTTCAAGTTGAGAAGTTGAACTATTGCAGACAACTTTGTGAAGTCGGGACATCCTTCATAAAGTGGCTTCTCCGCGTCTACTACTAGTTGTTGAAACTCGGCAATGTCATCCTCATCAAAATCATCTTTTGTAGCGTTAACCATCTCTACTGTTGCTGGGCCATCTGTTGGAATTTCTGAACCAGCATCCGTGTCGACATCCGTGTTGTCAACATACTCTGTTGTATCATCAACTAATATTTGGGCATTTAATGATTGCTCGTCCTTTTCTACATGTTTTATCCAATTTGTGTAATTTGTATTAAACACATGTCTGAATAAATGGAATCCTACAGATTCTACTGTACCCTCTATGTGGTTTAAGCAGTTGTTACAGGGACATAGAATTGTAAGTGGTCCATTATGACTTTCTGGTTGGCGGATAATCTCCTCTTGCGCTTTTTTTTGCATATTCAATAAACGCTTCTACTCCGTCAAAATATTCTTTTTTAGTCCTATTACCTCGTATCCAAGACTTGTCCATCATAGTGTTGAGGATAAATCGTACCATATATATCCTACAAATTAAAAAAACAATATATCATATCCAAGATAAAACATTCTTAAAGGTTTAAGGCACATAGCATGAATCAATAACGCATAATATAAAACCGCAAAATCCAATCACATATATACTAATTATCTAAACAAAATGCATATGAACATTACAGATTATAATCCTAATAAAAACATTACCTGATTTATAAAGTAATGAAATTAAAACTGGTGTAGATGGCCGGACAGAACAGTTGTTGATGGCTGGAGTGAGGGATTGAAAAAAAATTATGTGATGAGTTTAAAATTTTTTGGAGTTATTTTCAATGTTCACTAAATAACATTTTGGAGGCAATTTTTCAATTTTCAATAAAATAAAATTTTTGGGGCATGTTTTAAATTTCACTCAATAAAAGTTTGAAGATTCAACAAAATAAAAGGTTTTAAAATTTGACCCGAAAATGTAGGTTATTTATTATCTGAAAATGTAGGTTATTTGACCTGAAAAAGAATATTCAACAAAATAAAAGGTTTTAAAAGTTTGAAGATTCAACAAAATAAAATCTGACCATCATAAGAATTTGTGTATTTATGACTTATACCCTTTTATAAATATGTTATTTATGATTTATTAAACATAAGTCTAGATGGGCTTATGTGTCATAAGCTTACATTTTATGGTTTATATCTATTAAAAAATTAATATAATGCATGAAATATATTTAAGGAATTATTTTTTTAGACGGGCCAATGCGGTGGAGTCGTATTATCAGGTAACCATATAACATAAACAAATATGTTAAAAGTGATAGTATCAATATTAAGACAAAAAAAAGTCAACAAACGACAATTATTATGAAAGACGAAGTATATAAAACTTGATAAAAATTATATTAATGAAAATACATTAATTATGTTTTAAATAAGTAATATATAATATATGCAAATGTTTTATACCGCTTTTAAAAGGTCGGTGCTTAAAAGGTTTTATGACTTATTTCACCAACACCACGTCTGAAGGTAACATAAATGATGAGTAATTTGTTATCTTACTTAATTTAAAACCTAAACGTTAAACAATTTAACCCTAAACCATATAACCCTTAAACCATAAACCTTAATTAAACCATAATTCATAATCCTACATACCATAATCCCTAATCCTTAAACATTAAACCCTAAACATTAAACCTCAATAAACACTAAACCTTAAACCAATGAACCCTAAACAACCAATGAACCCTAACACTATATCATAAACCGGTACATATAAACCTTAAATCCTATTTAACCCTTATACCATAAACCCTAGCTAACTAAACCATAAATCATAAACCTTAAAACATAAACCAATAAACCTTAAACCCTAATTAAGCCGTAAACCTTAAAGTAATGCACCCTAAACACTATATCATACAGTACACCTTAAACCTATAAACCTTAAATCCTATTTAACCCTTAAACCACAAACCCTAGCTAATTAAACCATAAATCATAAACCTTAAACCATAAACCAGTAAACCTTAAACCCTAATTAAGCCTAAACCTTTAAAGTAATGCACCCTAGTTAAACACTATATCATACACCTTAAACCATTTAACCTTAAATCCTATTTAACCCTTAAAACCACAAACCCTAGCTAATTAAACCATAAATCCTAAACCTTAAACCATAAACAAATGAACCTTAAACCCTAAACCCTAAACCAATGCACTCTAAACACTATATCATACACCTTAAACCTATAAACCTTAAATCCTATTTAACCCTTAAAACATAAACCAATGAACCTTAAACCCTAAACCCTAAGCCCTAAACCTTAAACCAATGCACCCTAATTAAACACTATATCATACACCTTAAACCATTTAACCTTAACTCCTATTTAACCCTTAAAACCACAAACCCTAGCTAATTAAACCATAAATCTTAAACCTTAAACCTTAAACCATAAACCAATGAACCTTAAACCCTAAACCCTATAAGCCCTAAACCCTATAAACCTTAAATCTTAATTAATCCTTAAACCACAAACCCTAGCTAATTAAACCATAAATCCTAAACCTAATTAAACCTTAAACCATAAACCAATGAACCTTAAGCCCTAAACCCTATATGCCCTAAACCATATAAACCTTAAATCATAATTAATCCTTAAACCATAAACCCTAGCTAATTAAACCATAAATCCTAATTAAACCTTAATAAACCACACTATCTAATTAAACCATAAATCCTAAAACTTAAACCCTAATTAAACATAAACTACTTCATTAACCCTAAACCATAAACCCTAAATCATAAATCCTAAACCTTAACCCTCAAGCCTATACCTTAAACCATAAACCCCAACCCTAAACCATAAACCCTAACACATTACTAAACTATAATTTTGTCACCCTAACCTTATTAAACCGACCATTCAAAATCGACCTTATTCATATTTAAGTTATTTAACTAAAATTATATGTTTAAAATTAATTAAAGTAATATTTTTATGTTATGTTTAAAATTATAACCTTTTTAAAATTAGTTAATTTTGACAAAAATGTTTTTAACAAAAATACAACGTATATATATTTTTATTTACTTACTATTATTTATTTATTATTAACTTTTTATAATTAAATGTTAGTTACTATAATTTTATTAGTAAGTAATTTAAAATAATATTTACATTTTCATTAAACACAAATAATATCCAGCAACCATCTAGCTTGTAACCGCCACCATCTTCAGAATCACACACAGGAAGAACAAATCCTAAATCTTCATCCAATACACAATAAAAAAATAAAACCCTCATACACAATAGTTGCCAATCTACACAATCATTAACGACATGACGAATCAGGAAAAAAGGTAACGCGACAGTCAGTATTGTTCTATTTAAATATTAGGGTTCATACGAATAGTGTAAGTTTGTTATGGTATTAGGGTTTACACTAATTTTTAATGCATGTATGTGGACCTATTTCATTTTTCATTAACGTGATTTGATTTATAGGACTAGCCCTTCTTAATCTATGTCATTTTTAATTAACGTGTTTATATGGTCTATGTTTCAATCTTGGTTATGGTTTTTCCACATGTGTCCGGATATGGTGTAACACCCCCAAATTTATACAACTCAGTACAGCGGAAGACTAGTTAGTGTTACGGGATAGCACATTACTGACATCATAGACAACGCATAAAAATCGCGTCGTTTAATAATAAATCATTTCCATTCATAAATATCAAAGTTACATCGGTCCCAAGTCATTATATTTCATACAAAGTTTTACAAAGTATTTGAATGGAAAATTTTTGTTTAAGTGCGGGCCATGAATTCTTGTCGTCTTCCCGAGAATTACCTTCAAGTACCTGAGATAAAACATGTTAAAAGAAAAGGTCAGCGATAACGCCGAGTGAATTCATAGAGTTTAATAAATTCCATCAATATAATATCAGTATAAAATTATTACTGAAAATCATTTTGTACAAATCATTTTAATAGGCCATAAAATAGCCAAAGTCATTTTAATACAAATCTTCATCAAAATCATAATATAGGCGTTTGCCTTAAAAATCATTATACGAGCCAATGTCGTAAAAACATCATACGATACGTCTTATGACGTTGTATAAAATCAAATAAAAACCGTTATATGAATATGGTTATGAAAACCAAAACACAAACATAATATCAATAGTATGACCCTGTATTGCTAGTCAGGCAATACATCGTAATTCGGAGCGTCTATTAGTATTTCGTTAATTTGGATTATTATAAGCCGCATGACATTGTTACCTTACTAAACCAACAACGGGTAGCTAACCCGATACCAATTTTGCCCATCTAAAGTAGCGTGTCGTCACAAAGGTCACGCTATGTAAATCTGCTCATACATAAATTTGCTTACCAATCAATGTGGCACGACGGGGATCAACCGTCAAGGCGCGAACTGGGGTGATCGTCCCCAAATAGTACTATTAAATGCATAAGCGTCTACCAAATCCCGGTAGTTCACAATTCATGCTAATGGGACTTTTAGTGACATAACCTAACTTTAATAATCCATTTAATTTCATCTATCGGGTCCTTTATTCATTTATCGGGTCATACAATCGGGTCATTCAATGATTCGGGTCCAAAATCAATAAACAAACAATCGGGACAAATGGTGTCCTATTTTATAAAAACTAACATGTAATCTCCCTCGCGGGTTTATAAAACATTTATAAAAACATTTAAAAGAGTGCGAGGCTATGAACTCACGTTGATGTGGGAAGGCGGGTTATCGGCAATTCGGACGTACGGTACGTGCTTCAATCACGGAAACCTAGACAAATAATACTCGTCTTAGACTCATGTCCAATGACTTTATAAAAATAACAATTATGTATACATATGATGATTATATATATATGATGATCAAGTGGGTTTACATATTCTCGTTTACTCATTTTTGTGTTATATGTCGATAACTTTTATACTAGTTTACTAGTTTTACTTATTTACACGTTTTAAGTCCTATAAGCTTATTATAAGTTCTTTAGCTTGTTTTAATCCTTGTTATACTTATTTTATCAGTATGTATACTTTCCATGTTGGGCCCAAATGGGTTAAGCCCAATAAGTTCTTTTTACAAGTTTTTATCTTATTTGGTCCAATTATTAGTCCAATATGCTTAATTAGCTCGTAAATGTCCGTATTTCTTATAGTTCGGGTTTTATCGGTTTTTACTTGTTATACATGTCTATATATCAGTATATAAGTTTTATAAAGTTTTCATTAGACGGGTCCAACCATCTAAGTTTTATTTAACAAAAACGTTAATTTTTACGGTATTAGCCGAAAAAGTCGTAAAAACAATTTTTGTAGCTTTATAACTTATAAGTATTATTTCACTACCATTTATATAAGTTATTCATTCATTTACCCTTTTACATATTTATATAAATAAGTTTTATAAGTTAGTGGGTTTTCATTTATATTTTATACTATTAAATTTTTAGTGCTTATATAATAGTATTATTCTTTAATTTCCAAAAATCTGATTTTTATCTTCACTTTCACCAAAACTGCCATATCTTGAGTTCTATATGGAGATAGAAGCTCAAATTTTTATCACATAAACTAAATGATATTTTCTACATTTAACTCTTCTATAGCTACTGTTGAATCATCTTCTAAATATTTTCTAAAAATCGTCCAAAACAGTAACCTCAGATTTATACCCTAAACTTGTTTTGATCATATCTCACTCATTACAATGATTCCATTGCATGGCCAACTCTCACATGTGTACAAGACCCATAGCTTACTGTAAATCCATTCTACTTCATCATTTTATCAGTTTACCATATGGTTCTTTACTGTTTTATACAGCCATCAAATTTAACCAAGATTTTAACCTTGTTTCTTATAGTCTTTCATCTTTTTAAGCATGTTTATCAACAACAAATCCCCACATAACATTTTTATCATCATATAATCATCATATACATATACGATAGGAAATAAAATACATGTTTACATAATCAAAATAACAAGAAGTTGAGGAGGACAATCTTTATACCACCAAGTTGATGTAGGTTGTGATTTGGACATGGTTTTTGATGGAGAAGCTTGTGAATAACCATGACCATCTTCACGACCACCATTCTTCATAAACACCTTGTGGAAAATCAGCCCTACTACTCCATGAAAACTCCTCCTTGGATGTTATAAGTACCACCAATCAATAGGGTTTCAAAGGGGCTTCAACATATGTGTAAATAACACATGATTTCATGGTTGATTTTGATCAAATTTGATGTTTAAGGGAGAAATGGGACAGCACATTTGAGCTAGAGAGAGAGAGTTTGGTGTGGTTTTGCATGTAGGAAATGAAGGAATGAAAACTAGTTGCTAGTTTTGTGTTTAGTGGAAGTGGAAGTAGCTTAAACTTTAAGATTAAGTGACAAGTGTTATGTCACTTGTTAAAACTTGCCACCAAATGGATGTTGTGGCTTACTTTGGCCGCCCATATTGAGTGGGGTGGGGCAAGATTTATCTTGTCTCATCCCACTAATTTATGGGTATCCCTTGATTCTAGTTTCCTCGATTTGCGTGCCCTCGGGTCGTTTTACGAAAAACGTTTTTATAAATTATGAATCAACGTCATAAAACGAATCTAATAAAAATTGTTTCATCAAAAACGGAGTTCGAAAACGTAAATACGTAATCCTAAGGTTTCCGGTTTAGTCGTAAAGGACGTTAAAATAAAATCGTAAGTCCTAATCTCTTCTCGTAAATTTGTGAGTTTATGAAACAACACAAATTTAAAACTCCAAAGTAATATTCACGGATAAATTTATTTTCTGAAATGTCGGACTGTCACCAAGGATGGTGTATGTAAACGTAAGCACGTAACGTTGGATCCTCCCGTTTAGACGTAGTCGATGCTACTCCAAGACGTAAATCCAAATTTCTTCCCAAAAATAAGTGAGTTCATATTGTATCATTAAAATAATATTTTCAAATAATATTTGAGAATAAAATATCAATTGTAAATTGACGGATTGTCACAGCATTTACCCCTAAACAGGATCTTTGTCCTCAAAGATCATCTTACCTTACTACTCGCTTCTTATAGAGTTAAAGCCATGTGGGTATTTCCTCCACATTCGGTCTTTTCTCACAAGTGTAATTAGTTACAATACGCGAGTTTCATCAAACATAACTACGGGAATAAGATCAGGCTTAATGTTGACTTACTTTCTCTATCCATGATGTTCACGGGTTTCTGATGAATGCAACTTTTCGCCGATCTAAACTCTACTAAGAATAATCAGATTCTCACTTGATAGATATTCCATCAAGTTCGATATACGAAACATAATTCACGCAGTCTTTGAAGTCCTAGGGTAGATCCAGCTTATATGCCTTTCAAACCAATATTTTATACCATCTCAATGGTCCCATACAACGGGGACTTATATCCCATGATTTGTCAGATCATGAATTCATTTTTCCAAGTTTAAAAATTGTGGCATAACTTTGCTACCCATTTGGCACTTCAAGATCTACATTTCACATTCACATAACCTCTTGCCCACTACCGGCTGTCAATAATCAAATCCTAATTTCAATATTCATTTCAGATCTCGCGGGTCGGGTATTTTGCAAGGATAGGTTCGCCATCATAGGAAACCTTAAACCTAAGAGACATGTCCAACTCACAATGGGTGTATGTCGGGTGTCTTCATCTCAACTCTTGCTTACAGATGCTCTAAGATTTAGATCCTAACAAGATTAGATCTCGATCCTAATACGATAATTATCAATGATAATCTCTTCAAAGGAAAATGATTATACGGTTCATTACCAAAGGTCAATCATTCAAACACAAAACAGCACTTATATTACCTTGTATCGTTACTTTACCTCGTCCCTTCGATTTGGGGTGGTACATAGTACTCTCATCAAGGTTCGTTCTCAATGATTTCTGAGCAAATCTCTAGAAATTCGATGCGAAGCGAGGATCTTGATATAGATGATCGATACAGGCATGCTATGTTTACATAACTCTTTTGCATTTATCATTAACGAGAATGATATTAGCAGATTTGGTCAGTCTGTCGACGATGACCCAAATCGAATTAAATTCAGATGATTAGCTTTGCAATAGCTAGACGTTTACTAATGTATGAGGCGATGTATGCCTTCATAGTTTGCCATCAGTACAACTTCTTCAGACAAAGATACTTTTAGTCATAAATGACGTAAATAGAATACTTATACTTACAAATTCCAACATAACTATATCTCACAATCCTCCATATTTAGACAATCACAAACGGCCTTTTAAAATATTTAACGCTATCGGCTTCTCAATTCTGATGGTTCACATTAGCCGCGAACCCCTTTTATTATCTATATTATCCTTTTTACAAGCATCGTTTATTTTATATTGTTCGGCACTTTATTTTGCACCTTCATTATTAAGGAACATGTCCTAATTGTTTCTTTATCCTTTTTATATTATATGTCAGTATCTATATTATTCTCATGATGATGTAATTATTATGTCCACAATTCACTTAGATATTCTTTCTATATTATGTGTCAGTAATTACGTTCACCTTCCTGATGAAATAAATATCACAACCGTATTTATTCAAAATTCTTTCTTCATATCTTTTATGTTTTAGTTTCGTCTTTTGATAGGTGTGTAAACACCCATCTTTTCTACCACTTAATTACAATAATAACCGGACCAAAACGTGTATTTTATGTCTTTTATGTCGGAATTATGTGTGGGTTGTGTTTTTGTTGTGATTTAGGACGAAAAGTTGAAAAGTGGAGAAAACACGGGAAATCACGGGCATTTACGGACTTTTATTGAAGAAAAAGATGAAAGACGAAGTCAAGAAGTCAAGAGAGCAAAAAGAACGGAAGTCCAAGACCAATTCTGAAGATTTATCGAAGAAAAAGTCAAAAGACGGAAGTTTACTTAAAGCCGAGGAACTCAAGTCTTATTTATCGAAGAATTAAAAGACGAGTCCAAAGAAATCCCGAGCCAAAAGTCATTAAATTCCAAGATTAAAAAAAATATTAAGAAGGAAGGACTTAAGGGCACAATTAAGAAGAAAGGAAGGAGGGGAGGAAGCTTCCTCTAACCACTCCCCTAATCTCCTATAAATACTTCTCATTTTTCATCATTTACTCTTGTTGGTTAACTTGACAAATTAGCTCTTCCACTTTTATTTTATGCTCCTTTAATTACTTGTCATTTTATTACATGTTTTGCACTTTAATTATCCTTTTAATTCCAAGTAAGTTTTTAATTTGTGTTCTTTAAATTCTTGTCTTTAATCTTTCTTTATCATTTGATCAAGTTTACTCTTGTCAATCTCATTCTACTTTTCTTTCTTTTTGATTCGGTTACAAGTTAGGATTAAGCAAGTTTTTGCTTAATCTATTTGCTTATTTTGATTAAAGTCTCGTCTTTTCTCTCTCCTTTTAAGTCCTCATACGAAATAAGCCACGAGTTTGACAACCTTGTGTGCTTATTTGGTATTTTGCTTAAGTATTTTCAAAGTTTTCTTAAAAGTTTTACTTTTTAAGTTTTAATTTCATTTAAGTTTCGTCTTTTAAATTCTGAAAAGGTTTTAACTTTTTAACTTTTTGTCTAGCCTTGTTTTCATTACATTCGTATTTATTTTGTTACTGCTTATTAGAAGAGCTTATTAAGATTCGAGCTTATTACGAATTTGGTACTCCATCGGAAAGCAAGGGTTTTCTCCACATTGCGACGGTTTGCTTCTCCACATTCCGATAGTGACAGTATTGGCAAAAGGGTTTTGCATTCCGATCCGGGATTGCGATAGAGTGAATTACCCCCTTATTCCGATCAAGGTTCCGATCGCACATTATGATCGGGATTGCGACGGCTCTTAAGGTTTCACTTAAACGAAGTGCTGCCCAATTTTCCCAAGCAACATTCCGATAGGTTACATTCCGACGGGTTGCACCTTTGTATTCTGATAGCTTCATTGCGATCTGGACTACATTGCGATCTGGAGTGTTGTGTTGACATTCCGATTAGTGTAATTTTAGTACATTCCGATCTGGGTTTGATTAGTATTCCGATCAGGAGGTAAGTGACAGTTATTCCGATCTGAGTCCATTCCGATCTGAAAGGTAAGTACATTCCGATTGCACTGATCGGAATATATTCCAATGGTGGGTATAGTTTTATGTTTTTGTCTTGTTTTTAAGTTATCATTTTAATTCTTGTCTAATTTTAATTCTCGTCACGCTTTAATTTTTAGTCATTTAATTAATTTACTTTTCAAAGTTTTTAAATATCGCACCTTTCGTTTAATTAGATTTAGATTTAATTTCACACCACTTTACTTTCGACGACATTTACTTTCAAGTCTTTGCACATTTAAACTTAAAACCAACCAAAAATATTTGTTTCACCAAAGAACGATTGAGTCACATAGAGAACCTAGATCAATTCGATTAGACACACTTCAACGAACATAATTTTTAATTAGGTAAAAACCTAGTTATCAAATGGCGCCGCTGCCGGCTCTTTTCGTTAAGATTGACGGTTTTCTGTGATTGACACGTTGCTTTTTGGGATCCGCTCACTTGTGAACGTTACTTTTCTTGCATAAAAATTTCCAAAAACTCATAAAAATTAAAAATTGATAAAAAACCATAAAAATTAAAAATTTCAAAAATCCAAAAAGATTTTATTGTGTATATATATTGTATTTGTGTTTGGTTTTGTTTTCTTTTGCATTTTCAGGTGTATGTGTACTAGATCTTCTAATTATCAAGAGCCCGAGCCTCAAGAAGATTTAGATATGGCAGGTGTTAACAACAACAACATTCCACCGAACCTCAATAATAATAATAACAACAATGCTCTTCCACAGCCCGATCTTCGGACCATGGAGGAACTTTGTCAACCAACAATGTTTGGACGAGGATGACTGATTACGCCGATGCAAATCAACGCTCCTGAGTTTTCGTTGAAGCACCACATGATTCAGCAAGTGCAAACAAACCCATTTAGAGGATTGTCTGATGACGATGCCAACAAACACCTCGACAAGTTCATTACAATCACCCAAAGCATGAAGTTGCCTGGGGCCACAATGGATGTTCTCCGCCTACAACTCTTTCCACATAATTTATCGCATCATGCCGAGAAATGGTTTGATCGTCTCCCGAAGAATTCTATTCACACTTGGGATGACATGACTCAACGATTTTTATCGCGCTACTTTCCACCATCCATGGTCACAAGCCTTCGCAATCAGATCAGCGGTTTCATGCAAGACCCTGATGAATCTCTTTTTGACGCTTGGGAGAGATATAATGTCTTGATCGATAGATGTCCAAACCACAACCTGCTACCTGTAACCTTAATCGATACTTTCTACAACGGTTTGACTTTTCGAGATCGTGATACGATTAATGCAGCCGCCGGTGGCACATTCATGAAAAGGAGACCCGAGGAGTGTAGAGAGTTAATTGAAAACATGACTACTCATCATAAGAACTGGGATTCCTCTGCTTCTTCTAGGAACAACCCGAGAGTCAATGTTTCCTCAACCTCAGCAAACCCTGAGATGACCGAACTCACCCGCATGATGGACGAAATGAGCAAAAGTATTACGCTTCTCGCTTCAAACCAACAACAACAACAAGTTAAAGCGGTTGCTAATCCTTGTGAAACATGTGGCGGTCCTCACTCATACACCGATTGTCCTTCGACACAAGGAAATCCGGAAAATGTGTATGCAGCTTACGGTAATTATTCACCGGAAAATTACCAAGCTAGACAACAAGCGGATAGAAACCTGTTGAGTTACCGTTCCAATAACTACCTTTCACCCGGTTTTTCTCCTCAAAACCAAAACCCCGCCAACAACTACAATAGAAGCAACCAAATCCCACCAAGAGCTTCTAACCCTTATCAACCACCCGCCCAACAACAGCCACCCATTAACCCCGATGTTGAAGCCATCATGAGAACTCAAGGTGAGAAAATCAAGAATCTGCAGAGCCAAATTATCAATCTTAAAGGAGATATCACAAAGCAAGGAAATGAGATTAGATCCGAGCTGCGAGATAACATTCAATCCTCATTCAGCAATCAAACCAATGATTTGAAGAATATGCTTGCTAGTTTCTTGCCCGCCGCTCAACCTTCTTCTTCAAGTTCTCTACCTTCAAACACCGTCACTAATCCGCGAGCCAATGTGAGTGCTATTACTACTCGTAGTGGAGTCACCATCGTAGGACCAACAATCCCACCACAATCATCTACAACTCCTCCACCACCATTTATCCCTACTCCTCCTACACCTAGTATTAGTGGACCATTACCGTCTCCGCCTCGACGTGATGAAGTTACCACGAATGACCCTTCAACATCTCAACCGTTACCTACCACACCTGCTCCTTCACCACCCAAACCTAATATCCCTTATCCCTCTCGCTTGGGCAAGAACGAAATGCTAAACAAGGAGGACGCTCAAGTGACTAGCTATATCAAGATGATTTCTCAAATGAACTTCAACATTAGCTTTCTTGAAGCACTTGTCCACATGCCCAAATTTGTTAAAGCATTTAAGGAATTGCTTAACAAGAAGGAGAAGCTGATTGAACTCGCCAACACACGCTTAAATGAAAACTGCTCTGCAGTTATTCTTAAAGAACTTCCGGAAAAGCTTGGAGATCCAGGTCGTTTTGTGTTGCCTTGCGTGTTCAACAAAACTGAAGAACTTACTGCCCTTGCTGATCTCGGGGCTAGTATTAATCTTATGCCTTTGAGTGTTTGGAAAACACTATCATTACCTGACCTCATTCCAACAAAGATGACTCTCGAACTTGCAAACCGCACTCTCGCTTACCCCGTTGGTATAGCCGAAGACGTGTTTATCAAAGTTGGCACATTTACTTTCCCGGTCTATTTTGTCGTAGTTGATTATGAAATGGACCCTCGTATTCCTTTAATACTTGGTCGGCCATTTTTGAGAACCGGACGAGCTTTAGTGGATGTGGCCGAAGGTGAGTTAATCTTACGAGTCGGGGATGATTCTAAAGTTTTTAAAATGGGGAAGCTTACAGGCAAATCCTTTGGAGGACGAGAATCAGTGAATATGATAAATGTGCTCGATGACTTTACCGTCTATGACAATCCTCTATTCGAGTCTTCCACTGATAATCCACTCTTTGAAGATAATGTGGATGATTCTCTCCCTACTTTGGACGCTTCTCCCATTTATGATTCTCCACCGGTCTTCGATGCTTATGATGATGATGATTCTAGCTCAGATTCGGATGATTTTGATTGTACTTCTGAGTATCCCGAGCTGCCCACTTTCGATGATTTTGATGAGGCTGATACTCTCTCGAGCGATTCTTCACATGATGAAGATCCTCCGCCATCACTCGATCCTACTTTGGACGATTACTCATTTGAGGAAGATTTCTCTGAATTTCTCAACACTTACTTCCCTCATGAGAGTGATGCACCTCCTTTGGACTTTGAAGATTATCGTCTTGATCCTACTTTGGATTTGAAGAAAATTTTGTCAAAGGAGAAAAAACCGGTCGACACCGAAATCCGTTGCACGTATGAGTTGACACCTCTTTTTCCTCCTTCTGAGGACGAGGTTGTGCTTCTTTGCGGATCTTCTTCACACTCGGCTGAGCCTGAGTGCTATTTTCCCTTAAAGGAAAAGGTGTTCGACCCCGGTATTGAAGTCTTTCAGCCATCTCAGTATCCACATGATGAAATAAAAGGAAAAATCTTTGGAATCATTGAAGACATGCTTGCACCACTTCATCCTTGCTTCTACTATGCTCCGTCACTGCTTATGGGAACCTTGCCTACTCTTCTTTGGCTTGCCTTGTTCGCCTTAAGCTCTTGCTTATTGATGGATGAAAACTATGTCTTTGATCCTGGTGGATATGTTTCATGCTTCTTCCGTTGATGATCAAGGTCGAGTCAGGCTCACGACTCGGTTAACAAAAACCAAGCGCTTCTTGGGAGGCGAAACATGCATCTATCTTTTCGCTTTCTTTATCATAAGTGTAGGGGAGACCCTTTGGATTGCTATTTCCTCTCCTCACTTCTTAATCAGGGATTCGAGCTTCAATGATCCACTCTTGATGACTCTTGACGACCCGTGATTCCGTGTTCTACTTCTTCCCGGTTCTATCCTAAACTATTTTCGATTCACTATTTTATATTTTCTCAATATTAAAATAGGAATCTCTTTAGTTGTCTTTTCCTTAGCAAGATTTAAACAACGTGCACAATGTCCTAAGTGTAGGGGAGTTTACTTCCACATGCTTAAACATTGAGGACAATGTTTATCTTAAGTGTAGGGGGGACTTCTATCGAAGTTAAGTGGTCTTTTCCTTGTATTTGTCCTCATTTTAACCGGAAAATCAATTTTTCGACATTTTTCAAAATTTTTGATCTATTTTGGCCTATTAGTTTTTACCATTGTATAGTTATTTTCTTTCCTTACTAGAATAAATGTTTAATAAGTGGTTTTAGTTTTCAAACGTTGTGAATCTTTTGACTCAACCCGAGTTTACTCTAGCTAGTATCCTTAACGTGTTTAAGTCAAGTTTTGCTAGGCTTTTATATAGGGAGATATAAAACGCGAAAGTCTTAACTCTCACGGGTTAAGAACAAGAACTTTTCGCAAGTTCCTATAAATGATCCTAGAGAGTCGTTTATCAAGGGAACTTTAAAATGCGGTTTCTAAACTTGAAAAAGTCTAAGAATTTGCAAGATCCTATAGGCGATTCGAAAACCCAAAATTTTGATTTAATAGGCTAAGTATCCACGAGTCTCATTACTTGAGATTTTAAACTGTGGAGAACGAGAGATGATAGAGCCAATTATAAGTTCGGTATTCTTTCGTGAATTTATGTGAGTTAATTATGAGCCTATTCTCCCATCTCTTGCTAATAATTTATCTGCTAATAAATAAGGTTGTACGATTTGAAAAGTTACTTAGCTTCTAGCCCCAGATCGTTTAAAAGTTGCTCGGTATGGATTAGAGTTCATAGCCAAGGCATAACTTATTGAAGCGGGACGCGAAGATTGGCGAGTCCAAAAGGGCCCTAACAAGGCATGAGGGCTATGTTTTGTTGCTAAAGATCCAAAGTGATGTGAAGAATCATTTATTAAAAATCAATATGAAGGATCGAGACACACGACGAAAAGCAAATACTCCCCAAAAGTCATGGAGAAGTGTATCCGAAAAGACCCTAACAAGGTATGAGGATAAATAGATCCAAGTCATAAAAGGAGGCGGATCGTCGTATATCAAAATCCAAAATAAAGATTGGAGAAAAATGAAGAAGTCGTGGTCCAAGTATGAATCTCTCAAAAAGTTCAAGTGAAGAAATTCCAATTATGAAGAGAAGACCATTATTTCATGAACGTCTCTCAAGATTTGAAGTATGAAGTCGCTGCCAAATATCGGTCCGAGAAAGGTCTCAAATCGCGAAACGAGTTATGCAAAGATATGAACTTTATGAGGTCCCGAGAAGCATTTTTTAAAGATTTGGTCCTTTAGCTAACTATTAATTAAATCGTGCACTTTATTTTCAGACTAAATAACTATCGAAATAAGTCAAACAATGCATCCTCGTGATCATTCAAAACAACAATAAAATATAAGAGATACACCTAGGAATAAGGGAGTCTAAGTGAATAATTGGCCCACATGAGTTCGTGTTAGTTTACTAACTTATAATAACAATGATCTCGTTTTTAAGCTTGGTTTGGAGAAAGTGAAAACTTGAGGATGATGATTATTCATGACATTTCCAAAACCCAAGGTATGCTTTTGATTTCTTTATTTTGTATGTTTTTAATTTTCTATCTCTTTAATAAAGGCCAACATGGATTGATTATGATGAATAGTGTAATCTTGCTTTGTAACTAAATGCATTGCATGAGGACATGCAATGGTCAAGTGTAGGGGATTTGATAGGTGTGTAAACACCCATCTTTTCTACCACTTAATTACAATAATAACCGGACCAAAACGTGTATTTTATGTCTTTTATGTCGGAATTATGCGTGGTTTGTGTTTTTGTTGTGATTTAGGACGAAAAGTTGAAAAGTGGAGAAAACACGGGAATTCACGGGCATTTACGGACTTTTATTGAAGAAAAAGATGAAAGACGAAGTCAAGAAGTCAAGAGAGCAAAAAGAACGGAAGTCCAAGACCAATTCTGAAGATTTATTGAAGAAAAAGTCAAAAGACGGAAGTTTACTTAAAGCCGAGGAACTCAAGTCTTATTTATCGAAGAATTAAAAGACGAGTCCAAAGAAATCCCGAGCCAAAAGTCATCAAATTCCAAGATTAACAAAAATATTAAGAAGGAAGGACTTAAGGGCGCAATTAAGAAGAAAGGAAGGAGGGTAGGAAGCTTCCTCTAACCACTCCCCTAATCTCCTATAAATACTTCTCATTTTTCATCATTTACTCTTGTTGGCTAACTTGATAAATTAGCTCTTCCACTTTTATTTTATGCTCCTTTAATTACTTGTCATTTTATTACATGTTTTGCACTTTAATTATCCTTTTAATTCCAAGTAAGTTTTTAATTTGTGTTCTTTAAATTCTTGTCTTTAATCTTTCATTATCATTTGATCAAGTTTACTCTTGTCAATCTCATTCTACTTTTCTTTCTTTTTGATTCGGTTAGAAGTTAGGATTAAGCAAGTTTTTGCTTAATCCATTTGCTTATTTTAATTAAAGTCTCGTCTTTTCTTTCTCCTTTTAAGTCCTCATACGAAATAAGCCACGAGTTTGACAACCTTGTGTGCTTATTTGGTATTTTGCTTAAGTATTTTCAAAGTTTTCTTAAAAGTTTTACTTTTTAAGTTTTAATTTCATTTAAGTTTCGTCTTTTAAATTCTGAAAAGGTTTTAACTTTTTAACTTTTTGTCTAGCCTTGTTTTCATTACATTCGTATTTATTTTGTTACTGCTTATTAGAATAGCTTATTAAGATTCGAGCTTATTACGAATTTGGTACTCCATCGGAAAGCAAGGGTTTTCTCCACATTGCGACGGTTTGCTTCTCCACATTTCGATAGTGACAGTATAGGCAAAAGGGTTTTGCATTCCGATCCGGGATTGCGATAGAGTGAATTACCCCCTTATTCCGATCAAGGTTCCGATCGCACATTGCGATCGGGATTGCGACGGCTCTTAAGGTTTCACTTAAACGAAGTGCTGCCCAATTTTCCCAAGCAACATTCCGATAGGTTACATTCCGACGGGTTGCACCTTTGTATTCTGATAGCTTCATTGCGATCTGGACTACATTGCGATCTGGAGTGTTGTGTTGACATTCCGATTAGTGTAATTTTAGTACATTCCAATCTGGGTTTGATTAGTATTCCGATCAGGAGGTAAGTGACAGTTATTCCGATCTGAGTCCATTCCGATCTGAAAGGTAAGTACATTCCGATTGCACTGATCGGAATATATTCCGATGGTGGGTATAGTTTTATGTTTTTGTCTTGTTTTTAAGTTATCATTTTAATTCTTGTCTAATTTTAATTCTCGTCACGCTTTAATTTTTAGTCATTTAATTAATTTACTTTTCAAAGTTTTTAAATATCGCACCTTTCGTTTAATTAGATTTAGATTTAATTTCACACCACTTTACTTTCGACGACATTTACTTTCAAGTCTTTGCACATTTAAACTTAAAACCAACCAAAAATATTTGTTTCACCAAAGAACGATTGAGTCACATAGAGAACCTAGATCAATACGAACATAATTTTTAATTAGGTAAAAACCTAGTTATCATCTTTACTATCATTTTTATCCGTTTTACTCAGTCTGTCGTCTAAAGCGTCGTTAATTATTATAATTAATTAAATAGTAAATTTTCAATTTTTATGAAATGTAAACATAAAGATTTTAAATTTCTTAGTTCGACCAATTATATAAAATGTTCAAAATAAATTTGAATTTAATTAACAAGATTTTCGTTGATTTATCCAAAATATTTAATAAGATCCGTAATTGTTCGAAAAATCTTTGGTTTATACTTTGGTCAAAATTTTCTTAGTTTAAAAGCAAAAAGTGTCGTTTAAAATTTCAAGTCATGGTATAAATGGTTTTACTCAATCCTTCTTAAGTTATCTTGAGGTATACACAAACATTTACCCCTAAACAGAAGTTTAGTTAAATGTTTAGTGTATAAGGGAATAATCCCTTTAAAATCCTTTGTTAAAACATTTGTCAAAACATATTTCCATTTATTTTTGGTAAAATCCAAAGTCTTAAAAGGGCTCTTAATTTTGGAAGAGTCAATTTATATTCCATTATCCTTTTAATCACATAGTCAAATCATGTAAAGTATTAAGTCTTTAATCACGTGTTAATTATTCAAGGTACAGGTTTTTATCGTTCGGCCAATTCAGGGCAATCTATAAATAATTATTAACTCATTCTTATTCTTATAAACAAATAAATGGTCCTTAATGATCACGAGCATGAATTTATCAAATTACAGCCTACACACGTGATTCACCAAATTTATGAATGCTACATGTGTATTAGTCAATCCAAACGTCACCACGTGAAACTCATAATGTTCATTACAAGTTCCGGATGTAGTGATTGGAATACTTAATCTTCTTCGTGGACGCGAAGTTGATGATAACCATGTCGTGCATCAAATCTTTAAAACATACGCTAGAACCTTGTAAATGATCGAACAAATCTTCCATTTCGAGTTATGGATTTCGTTTTCGATTGTCAATTTACTCAGTCACAGTAACCTATAACTATAAGGAATGATAACACCATAGCTCTTCATGATGACAGGCTTGGTAGATTAAAATCTTTCTCCGACAACTCTCTCAGTTGTACGGTAATTCCTTAAATTCAGATGGTGCTGACGTACAGTGCACATGCCACGGGTGCAGCACCAGTTATATAATCAATACCAAATTCTACTTGCCTTGATGGCGAAAGTCTAGGTAATTCATCAACAAATACTTACTTAAAGTTTCAGATAAAAGAAACATCTTTTAATAAATTCATATTAGGTTCTTTCTAGATTAGAATATCTATGACTTATTCACAACCATTCACGTTATAATTTCAAGTCTAAATGCAGGATATGGTTACCCATCAAGAATTATTTAGATCACTTTTGATAATCAACATCTTATCATTTAGGGGAATTCTACTCGAGTTCCCATCAATTAAGACAATGTCGTCATGTCATAATCAATCAATCCATTCTACGGGCACTATCAACTTTCCAGTTGCATTGCCATCGATAAGATGTGAACTTCTCAAAAGACTAATAATAACTCATAATCCTTCACAAGTTCAGGGATATTAGGATACACAACTACTATTAAAAGAGTAAGGTCAACGCATAATCTATGCGAGAGAATTTCAAATCAGATACAGACGAAAACATTTAACGAATATGAATATATCCTATGTTTTCATAATTTGAGTACGCATTCGAAAGCTCCTCGGATCGTTACCCAGGTCATTCAAATGAAATCAAATCAAAAGAAATGATAAGAACGTCAATACATCCAGTCGGGTATCAACACTTGGTAATCAGATACTTTTCCTAAGAATCTCACTACGGGAGAAGTGGACAAGAAAGAATTATCAATTGTCAAATAAGACAATTTCCACAGATGAGTAAATTCGACTCAGAGGAATAGATGCTACAGGCACATATGTAGATGTCTCTAACATTATGTCCTTATTTTTCACTTCTTGCAGATCTCATTAAAATTTAATCTTTCACAATCCTCAAAGAAAATGTAGTGTTTATTCATTAGTTTTATGGTGACTACTAGTCAGTCTTGCATGGTCCATTCTAAATTGTATGTAGGCGCGCAACTATATACAATTTCAAGATTAACGATGCAGTACTCAGTTCGTCAAAATTTTATCATCATGTTTATAATAAAAACATTTTCATGCTTAATTCTTAAATAAGAATCAAGAATATATTTACAAAGATTTTCCTTGTTATGAAAACAATTAAGTTTTCCAAGGTGTTTTATAAACAACTTCATTTCGATAACAGTTACTTATAAATCTCACTTTGAATAATCCTTATAGTGATGAAAATTCAATTTCCTCAAATGATACTGTTTTATCTTATAAAAACAATGAATGATCTGCAAAAGAGTGATGAAAGCTTGTTTACCAAGAATTAACTACAATATGATAGGAAATGAGCTTAGCCAAATAATCATGAGGTTCATGATCTCGATGGCACTCAAAAGGAATAATCCAAAACGTAACTCAATTCAAGATGAGTACTTGTTCAATGGTTGCATCACTAATGCGAACATTAGGATGAAGCAATAAATGATAGATAACATCGATACATGTAGATTTTAGCAATCAAAGGTAGTCTTTTCATTAATCGCAAACAAGTCAAATTGTATCGTAACACTTTATGTGTCACTATGTCATACAATTCTCAGAACTCATCCTACCAACTGATATCTCAGTTAAGTTAGGGATTTTTAAAAGATACCACAATGAATACTAATCTACAAGAGTCATTAGGTGTTCCACATGTCCCAAAAGATCCATCGGTCTCAATTCAGAAGAAGATTTCTTCAATTAATTTCTTGGACACTAGGCATCCTCATTAGTGGACAATGGCCTAGGAACAACCTTTAACACGAACCTACAATCATTTAAAACCTTATAATTCAATCACAAAATTTAACGACTTATATTAACAATCTCATATTCCATACAGGTTAAATTTAACTTTATTCAAGTTTCAATCAACTTATACTCAATGCGATATTCTACCTCATTCTCCAATACTTACAACCTTATTCTTCGGCCTTGTAAAGGAAATACAATCTCAATATGAATCAACACTTAATTTCCAATCCTATTAGCTCTTACAACAACAATTATCAAATGAGTCACTAGCATGAAATGACTCGATCATTCAGTTAAACTTCTCGGAAAGGTATTAGTGGCATGAGGCTTCTGGGTAATGGTTCCATTGACAGCCTCAAGTGCAACATTCACCCTTTCGATTTCAAATTTAAGAATTGGATGACAACGAATCAGATGACATCTTTCCAGGTGATAACGTTTTGTCAAACTCCACTCTATAAGGAAAGATCGTCATGACATCGATATTGGATTTAATCTCGCCAATTCTTTTTCAATATCACCATCAACTAATATCTATATTTCTACGAATATCAACCATTTGTTGGGATCATAAATATCCGCAACTTGGTTTAGATCTAGGATAGCTAGAATTCCTACGAGAATAGCTTCGATTAATTTACTAGGGGAGTTAGGGTTACTTGTGACAATCTACGTCGTATAAATACCTCGTATAAAAATCAAAATAATCATCAAACAATCATGTAATAAAATTACATCATATATATATATAATCCAAGTTATATATATATTAAAATAACACTTCTCAGTCTTGGCCTTGTCGGTAACTCAGGAATTCTTCGGCATCGTTATAGTCAAAAGATATTTAGACATTTTTAGAAAAATGTTTTTAGTAAAAAGATTTTGAAATGTTTTATTCAAAACCTTAGTTTTAAAAATCTTTCGTTCTCTATAACGAGAGCTCTGATACCAAACTGTAACACCCCCAAATTTATACAACTCAGTACAGCGGAAGACTAGTTGGTGTTACGGGATAGCACATTACTCACATCATAGACAACGCATAAAAATTACGTCGTTTAATAATAAATCATTTCCATTCATAAATATCAAAGTTACATCGGTCCCAAGTCATTATATTTCATACAAAGTTTTACAAAGTATTTGAATGGAAAAATTTTGTTTAAGTGCGGGCCATGAATTCTTGTCGTCTTCCCGAGAATTACCTTCAAGTACCTGAGATAAAACATGTTAAAAGAAAAGGTCAGCGATAACGCCGAGTGAATTCATAGAGTTTAATAAATTCCATCAATATAATATCAGTATAAAATTATTACTGAAAATCATTTTGTACAAATCATTTTAATAGGCCATAAAATAGCCAAAGTCATTTTGATACAAATCTTCATCAAAATCATAATATAGGCGTTTGCCTTAAAAATCATTATACGAGCCAATGTCGTAAAAACATCATACGATACGTCTTATGACATTGTATAAAATCAAATAAAAACCGTTATATGAATATGGTTATGAAAACCAAAACACAAACATAATATCAATAGTATGACCCTGTATTGCTAGTCAGGAAATACATCGTAATTCGGAGCGTCTATTAGTATTTCGTTAATTTGGATTATTATAAGCCGCATGACATTGTTACCTTACTAAACCAACAACGGGTAGCTAACCCGATACCAATTTTGCCCATCTAAAGTAGCGTGTCGTCACAAAGGTCACGCTATGTAAATCTTCTCATACATAAATTCGCTTACCAATCAATGTGGCACGACGGGGATCAACCGTCAAGGCGCGAACTGGGGTGATCGTCCCCAAATAGTACTATTAAATGCATAAGCGTCTACCAAATCCTGGTAGTTCACAATTCATGCTAATGGGACTTTTAGTGACATAACCTAACTTTAATAATCCATTTAATTTCATCTATCGGGTCCTTTATTCATTTATCAGGTCATACAATCGGGTCATTCAATCATTCGCGTCCAAAATCAATAAACAAACAATCGGGACAAATGGTGTCCTATTTTATAAAAACTAACATGTAATCTCCCTCGCGGGTTTATAAAACATTTATAAAAACATTTAAAAGAGTGCGAGGCTATGAACTCACGTTGATGTGGGAAGGCGGGTTATCGGCAATTCGGACGTACGGTACGTGCTTCAATCACGGAAACCTAGACAAATAATACTCGTCTTAGACTCATGTCCAATGACTTTATAAAAATAACAATTATGTATACATATGATGATTATATATATTTGATGATCAAGTGGGTTTACATATTCTCGTTTACTCATTTTTGTGTTATATGTCGATAACTTTTATACTAGTTTACTAGTTTTACTTATTTACACGTTTTAAGTCCTATAAGCTTATTATAAGTTCTTTAGCTTGTTTTAATCCTTGTTATACTTATTTTATCAGTATGTATACTTTCCATGTTGGGCCCAAATGGGTTAAGCCCAATAAGTTCTTTTTACAAGTTTTTATCTTATCTAGTCCAATTATTAGTCCAATATGCTTAATTAGCTCGTAAATGTCCGTATTTCTTATAGTTCGGGTTTTATCGGTTTTTACTTGTTATACATGTCTATATATCAGTATATAAGTTTTATAAAGTTTTCATTAGACGGGTCCAACCATCTAAGTTTTATTTAACAAAAACGTTAATTTTTACGGTATTAGCTGAAAAAGTCGTAAAAACAATGTTTATAGCTTTATAACTTATAAGTATTATTTCACTACCATTTATTTAAGTTATTCATTCATTTACCCTTTTACTTATTTATATAAATAAGTTTTATAAGTTAGTGGGTTTTCATTTATATTTTAACTATTAAATTTTGAGTGCTTATATAATAGTATTATTCTTTAATTTCCAAAAATCTGATTTTTATCTTCACTTTCACCAAAACTGCCATATCTTGAGTTCTATATGGAGATAGAAGCTCAACTTTTTATCACATAAACTACATGATATGTGCTACATTTAACTCTTCTATAGCTACTGTTGAATCATCTTCTAAATATTTCCTAAAAATCGTCCAAAACAGTAACCTCAGATTTATACCCTAAACTTGTTTTGATCATATCTCACTCATTACAATGATTCCATTGCATGGCCAACTCTCACATGTGTACAAGACCCATAGCTTACTGTAAATCTATTCTACTTCATCATTTTATCAGTTTACCATATGGTTCTTTACTGTTTTATACAGCCATCAAATTTAACCAAGATTTTAACCTTGTTTCTTATAGTCTTTCATCTTTTTAAGCATGTTTATCAACAACAAATCCCCACATAACATTTTTATCATCATATAATCATCATATACATATACAATAGGAAATAAAATACATGTTTACATAATCAAAATAACAAGAAGTTGAGGAGGACAATCTTTATACCACCAAGTTGATGTAGGTTGTGATTTGGACATGGTTTTTGATGGAGAAGCTTGTGAATAACCATGACCATCTTCAAGACCACCATTCTTCATAAACACCTTGTGGAAAATCAGCCCTACTACTCCATGAAAACTCCTCCTTGGATGTTATAAGTACCACCAATCAATAGGGTTTCAAAGGGGCTTCAACATATGTGTAAATAACACATGATTTCATGGTTGATTTTGATCAAATTTGATGTTTAAGGGAGAAATGGGACGGCACATTTGAGCTAGAGAGAGAGAGTTTGGTGTGGTTTTGCATGTAGGAAATGAAGGAATGAAAACTAGTTGCTAGTTTGGTGTTTAGTGGAAGTGGAAGTAGCTTAAACTTTAAGCTTAAGTGACAAGTGTTATGTCACTTGTTAAAACTTGCCACCAAATGGATGTTGTGGCTTACTTTGGCCGCCCATATTGAGTGGGGTGGGGCAAGATTTATCTTGTCTCCTCCCACTAATTTACGGGTATCCCTCAATTCTAGTTTCCTCGATTTGCGTGCCCTCGGGTCGTTTTACGAAAAACGTTTTTATAAATTATGAATCAACGTCATAAAACGAATCTAATAAAAATTGTTTCATCAAAAACGGAGTTCGAAAACGTAAATACGTAATCCTAAGGTTTCCGGTTTAGTCGTAAAGGAAGTTAAAATAAAATCTTAAGTCCTAATCTCTTCTCGTAAATTTGTGAGTTTATGGAACAACACAAATTTAAAACTCCAAAGTAATATTCACGGATAAATTTATTTTCTGAAATGTCGGACTGTCACCAAGGATGGTGTATGTAAACGTAAGCACGTAACGTTGGATCCTCCGGTTTAGACATAGTCGATGCTACTCCAAGACGTAAATCCAAATTTCTTCCCAAAAATAAGTGAGTTCATATTGTATCATTAAAATAATATTTTCAAATAATATTTGAGAATAAAATATCAATCGTAAATTGACGGATTGTCACATATGGTCCCATGGTATATTATAGTTATAGGTTTTTTGTTATGATATTCTTTTAGGTCTTTTGTAATCAGTTGGATATGGTCTCCTACACAAACATATGCATAACCAAATCCAAATGTTGTTAGGGCAACCACAACCATGCTACACATACTGCCAAACACTACCTTCATCCACATATAACTAACATTAATATGTACATGTTTGCAGAAGTTAGCAATATAAGTCCGATTCGGAGTTTGACCACAAGTTCTTCAAGTACTCCATGTATTCGCCCTCCATTGTTTGTAGGCATACATAATGTAAGAAGGTTCGGTCAAGGAATGTTGCAGAGGGGAGAAACAACAAAGGCAAAAGGAATGTTGGAAGGTTGGATGATGTCAGTTCTCCCTGTGTAATATGAACAAATTTTTTATGTTTTGTTGGTTTGTTATTGCTGGGCACCTGTTGCATTTTCAAACTACAGGTTGCAACAATTTAATAGATTTGTATGCATTACTATCATTATGAAACAATTATCAGTTATATTTGTAATCAACAATACGAGTTTGTTAATTACTTAATATAAGTATTTTAAGGCCATGTACAATTCACTATATGTTATATCCATTTTCTTATAATATATGAATTCAAGTTTTTATGCAGTGTAAACTAAGGTTTTTTGGTTGAATGTTAAAATGTGAAAAATAGTATAACATTTTGTTCAAACTTTAATTTTACCAGGAAACTCAAAGGGAAAAGTTTAATGTTTAATTTGGAGGCAAATTGGAGTTCAAAAAATTTGGTTGTGTAATTTTTTTATTTGGAGCCTAAATTTTCACGAAAATTTTGAATGTCCATGCTAAGTTAATGCATATGCAGTTACCATAATATTCTAATTCAATCTCCATCTCAAATCCTGATTTTTCTCCAAAATCACAAAATATACCATAATTTTCTAACTCCATCTCCATCTCAATTACTGCCATCACTAGTTTCATACCATTTCCACTTATTGTTCTTGTACACATCGGTTTGTGGTCAATAATCATGGACACTGAAAACAATGATCAAGATTATAATGTTAATGATGATGATTATTTGGTTAATAATCATGATGTAAATCACGATAATCAAGGAGATTATGAATCAGAATATTATGGTGATCAATCAGAAGAGGATGAAGACATCAGTAAACAGAAGGTTGTTAATAAGAGGGGTATAACTAGGTTATCCAAGTTTCGGATAAAATATGGAAAACCAGGTGTCATGAAGATAAATGTAAACTTTGATGCACTGAATAGAATATCAGGGCCAAACAGATCATTGTTTATTAGTTTTTTTAGGAGACACGGTTCAGGAGCAGATAGGATTGAGGATTCTATCGTGGAAAGATGTGAAGGCGGAAGCAAGAGAAAAACTTTGGACTGAAACCACGGTACGCATACAAAAATATTTACCCAACTATTAGTCTTATTCCTACATTTACTTTAACATTATGTTAATATGTGCAGCAATACTTTGAATTGGATGTGTCCTACAAAAAGTTGGTAATGAATAAGCTAGGTGAACTGCTAAGAAATTTCAGAAATAAATTGACAGCTAAGCACATAGTTCCCAACCTAGATAATCCTGAAAAACTAAATGTAGTTCCAAAGAATTACAGAGCAATCGTCAATGCCGAACACTGGGTTGCTTTTGTAAACCACACGGCAACAAAAGAATTTAAGGTTGTTAATTTATATTTTGTTTTACATTTATAAACACCGTATGTATGTATTGTTTGGAAAATCCGTATGACAAACACAGTCTGTTACGTACTAGCAACTTCTGATCCAGTGATCTCTTTTGTTAGGCGAAATCAACTGCTAATAAATTGGCGCGTTCCAAGTCTCTTTATCAGCATACAATGGGACGTGGTGGTTATGTATATATAAAAGAGCAAATGGTAAGGTTATATTGGTGTAATATCCTAACACTGTTGTCCATGTTGGTTTAACTTTTCATCTGTATGTATTTGATGTTTGGAATATCATAAGAAAAGAAATTACACCAGATCAAGACCACCCCCCCCCCCCCGGTGGTGTATTGTGGTTTAATGGAAGGGTTAGACAAGAAGGAAAAGAGACAGATGATGAAACAATCAAAGTTGGCACTAAGATTGTAAGTGTTATTGCAAATTTTTTTATATAATGTTTATATTCGTATAATAAATTATTTACCATTTTTTGTGTGCAGCTGGAAGCAGAGGAACAGATCAGAGATGGAACCTTGACGGTTGATAGTGGCTCAGATTCATTATCGCATGTATTAGGAAAGGAAAAGGGAGGGTATGCACGAGGAGTGGGAGGCAGAGTTACGTGCAGGAAGTTCTTTGATCTACCTAGAAGGAAACAAGGAACTGATGTAAGGATTGCGTTGCTTGAAAATGAACTTGAGAAGGAGAGACAGGCGCGTAAAGAAAAAGAGGATACAGTCGCTGAATTAACCACCAAGATGTCACAAACACAAGAAACTATTGAAAAAATGTTGAAAGTTATGTCTTCACAAGGGGTTAATATAGACGAGTTAATGCCAAGTCGGTCAAATGTAAGACTAGTTTTCTAATTTTGATTTGATGATTTCAGTTTATAATACCATTAACAATTAACATACTTATATATTGCAGGTATTACAACTAGAACATAATGCATTAAGCAAAATACCTAGTAAAGAGCAAAGGACGTCGATTAGTGGTGGTGGACTTCAGAAGGTTGTGTTATTTCCAATGTCTAAGACAACTGCAACTTCGAACAAGGATTTGGACAATGCAACTGCTGCTGCGACTACAACTGGGAAGAAGGTAAGTTATAAAAAACCATGTTTTGTTTCTAAATTGTACTATACATGACTTATTTACTGTGTTATGTATATATGCAGGTACCTACTAGAACTAGGTTAGCAAAAAATAAGACAGCATCGTTGGAAAAGAAGTCTCCACTTCAAAATTCCCAATCTCAAGAAGATATTTATCCAGCTTCCGGATCACAAGAAAATCTGTCTCCCTCGCCACAACAAGACGTACCTATTGCATCATTACGAAAGAAGCATACACCTTCTAAATCAAAAGTAAATCAGTCTCCACCATCACTACCAGATGTAAGTATTTCATCATTTTTCATATAATTACTTTTTTAATTTATTTGTCATTAACGCATGTAAACATTTTTTCTTCTGACATTTAAGTGCAAACTGTGGAACATATCTAGGACAATTATCATTGGTCACGGTAGGGTATACAAGTCTAAGGATGGAGACAATGTAATGATTCATAACCAACCACTACCAAAAAATTGCTACAAAGTTTCAGTTGATGAATCCTTAGTGGATGCAGCAATCATACCTGATGCCGAAACTAATGGTTTAAAAATTGTTAAGGATGTAAAAGGTAGTTTCATGGCATGGCCAAAGGAAAAGGTTATTTTTTTGGAAGAGGTACATACACTTGATTTATCATCCTACATATACATAGCTTTTCATATTTAGTTCAATGTTTAATACACGGCTTTTGTTTCCATACAAGAAACAACACCAACAAATACCATAAATCTGTTGTTGGAAGTGCACTAAAGATAGGATCTAAGCTCTCGATGAACGTTCCAGCAGGCAGTAAATTTACGACTATTCCTCATATGCAGAAACAAGCTAGGAATAAAAAGGCTCAAAAGACTTTACAATACGGTGATTCAAAGTCTTTACAAATGTGATTCTATGTGAAAAGTATGTTAATTGAGAATAATACAAGATTACATTTGTTGATTTGATTATGTACATTCAATTTTATATATTAATGCAATTGAAGTTTGATTTCCAGAATTTTGTTTTTTGTTTTTATTGAATTCTGAAAGGTTACTAGAAGATGAAACATAGTCACACTTATTCACATTACAATGTGTGACTACATGTCATAAAAGGTCACACAAACATACAATTCTATGTGACTATTGGATGCATATAGTCACACAAAATACAATTTGCTTGACTTGACAAAGCATACAGTCACACCTATTACTACTATTGGTAACTCTTTGGTTAATTGTATGTGACAAGCTTAGTGCCATTAGCATGATTTGTGTGACTACATGTCATAAAAGGTCACACAAACATACAATTCATGTGACTATTGGATGCATATAGTGACACAAATAAAATTTGCTTGACTTGACAAAGCATACAGTCACACTTATTTCTACTATTGGTAACTCTTTGGTTAATTGTATGTGACAAACTCAGTGCCATTAGCATGATTTATGTGACTACATGTTATAAAAGGTCACACAAACATACAATTCATGTGACTATTGGATGCATGTAGTCACACAAAATACAATTGGCTTGACTTGACAAAGCATACAGCCACACTTATTACTACAATTGGTAACTCTTTGGTTAATTGTATGTGACAAACTCAGAGCCATTATCATAATTTATGTGACTACATGTCATAAAAGGTCACACAAACATACAATTCATGTAACTATTGGATGCATATAGTCACACAAAATACAATTTGCTTGACTTGACAAAGCGTACAGTCACACTTATTTCTACTATTGGTAACTCTTTGGTTATTTGTATGTGACAAACTTAGTGCCATTAGCATGATTTGTGTGACTACATGTTATAAAAGGTCACACAAACATACAATTCATGTGACTATTGGATGCATATAGTCACACAAAATACAATTTGCTTGACTTGACAAAGCATACAGTCACACTTATTTCTACTATTGGTAACTCTTTGGTTAATTGTATGTGACAAACTTAGTGCCATTAGCATGATTTGTGTGACTACATGTTATAAAAGGCTACACAAACATACAATTCATGTGACTATTGGATGCATATAGTCACACAAAATACACTAATCACATAGTAAATGTCACACATATCGTATATTCATGTGACAAACTTATAAACAATAGTCACTCTTAAACAAAACTCGTGTAACTGTAGAGTGTTTACCGTCACACATATTCACTAAAACACTAAATATTGTACCTAGTTTGTCACACATTTTCGAGTATTGGTCACTCATTTTTGATAGCTAAGGTCACTAAGACGAGCTTGTGACCAAAAGGTACCTACGGTCGCGGGACCTTTGGTCACAAAGCCTAAAAAGCCGCTTGTGACTATATGCCTACGGTCACTCTTTTTGAGTGTGACAGATACCATTTTTTGTACTAGTGCTTATTGAGCTTACAAGATCCATTAACAATTCTTATGAGCTAAGGATTTCTTAATGGGCCTAATTACATTTTTAGATCCATTAATATTACAAGTTTTATTACATCGGTCCGTAAGACAATAAATGGGCCTAATGGGCTTCCTAATGGGCCTAAACATATTTTAGTCCATTAATAATTCAAGGTTTGCTAAGTGGGTTTACTAGGCATTAGATAGCCTAATGGGCTTAGTTAATGGTTCGGCTATATTGTATTGGCTTAACTAGTCCGTTAATAATACTTAACCATTTATCTAGGTTTGAAGTTTATGAAACCTTACAAGCTTATTGGTTCTTAAAGGTTAATTCAAGATCTCCAAAGAAAAATTTATAAAATCTAATTTTAGATTTTCTCGAACATTTTATTAGATTTTTCAATATTTATAAAATCTAATTAGGTTTACTAAAGATTTCCTAGGATTTTGCAAGACGCATATTATTCAGTTAGATTTTTATAGAAATCAATTTAGGTTTTCTAAGATTGCGTAAAATAGATAGATCTATTTAGATTTTTGGAGACTTAAAAATCTTCTTACATTTTCTAACGAGTTCTAGAGATTCTGTTAGATTTCCAATGTTCCCAAAGTTTTTATTTAAATTTCCTTTTAAATGTTTCCATGTGTCTGTTATGTATTAGATTGTTCGTGGTTATAATGCATTGTTCGGGCCATCATACTTCAGAAGCCATTCTATAAACGTTTGAGGAGCGAGGGCACTTTAAATCATAAACCCAATCACTCAGTCAGAACGTAATATCGAGGTGGAACATCTTTAGTATAAAGCTCCCTACTAACATGGCATGTTTATTTGTTTTATTAAGTAACTTGAGTATTTAATATTTCTATAATAAATATTAAATAGTTATAATACGTAAATACGTACAAGTTAGCATCTGATACAATCAACAATTACGAATGCATAGAATAATGAATGTGCACTTAAATCATATAGTTATGCATGCTCTCTATGCTATATGCTCTCTAAGTATGTCCCAAAAAAATCCCCAAAAGATTTTTATAAAGTTATAGTCTAGCTTTTAAATAAAAGAAAAATATTTTTATTCTTATTTTATTTAAAAATTATTTGGTTCGCTATAACTAAAGCTCTGATACCATTCTCTGTAACACCCCCATAAATCGGGTATCACAATGGTGGATCGATGAGCAAATAGCTTACAAAGCACAGATCATAATTATATGATTTTTGAAAATATAATTGATGTAAACATTGATTTGGTACAATCGTTTAAATCGTTGAATAACATTTGTTATGAATATCCTAGTAAAAGATAATCCACCGTCATTTTTATGCTCCTAAATGATGCTCAATCCATGCTCAAATAATCTTGCTAAATAACCTGGGAAAAACATGCTTAAAACGGTCAACATAAAGTTGGTGAATTCATAGAGTTTTGTAAAATCTTAGTTTAGGATTTTAAGTTGTCCTACATGGTGTTATTCAGTATTTGATATAAAAGTCAAATTTAAAGTTTCCAATTATTTCATACCTTAATGTACTAAGCAGTAAAAATCAAGATCAGTAAGTGTTATTAAGCAGAGCAAGATTAGGTTCAGTACTTCCTATATTTCCATTTTAGTATTTTACTAAGTAGTGTAAAGTAATCAAGTTTAGTATATTTAATACTACCATTACAGTATTTTACTAAGTAGTGTAAAATAATCAAGTTTAGTATATTTAATACTACCATTACAGTATTTTACTATTAGTGTAAAATAATCAAGTTTAGTATATTTATTACTACCATTACAGTATTTTACTATTAGTGTAAAATAATCAAGTTTAGTATATTTAATACTACCATTACAGTATTTTACTAAGTAGTGTACAATAATCAAGTTTAGTATATTTAATACTACCATTACAGTATTTTACTAAGTAGTGTAAAATAATCAAGTTTAGTATATTTCATACCACCATTACAGTATTTTACTAAGTAGTGTCAAATAATCAAGTTTAGTATATTTAATACTACCATTACAGTATTTTACTACACAGTGTAAAATAATCAAGTTTAGTAAGTTTTACTAAGCAGTGTAAAGTAACCAAGTTTAACATTTCCATTAATCCCATTTTAGTGTTTGCTAAGTAGTATATGATTAAGTTTAGTAACGCACACCTTATAGATAGTAGCAATGCACAAAGCATATATACAAAAGATAATTACATTTTCTATTAATCGAAGCTGAAGCTTAACCTTCCATAGTTCTCAACAGATGAGAACGTAATGTCCTACAAAAAGACACCCAAACCCAGTTTCCAACATGGTATACATCTGTTGTCCCGGCCGAGGCACAGTGAGCATGACTCACCCAGATGGGGATGGTCAATCCCAAATAGATCTATTTATAACATTCGGGCGATTTACAACAATTTAACAGTTTCTATAATACACAATCGTAATTAAAAGTACCATTCAATTTGCGTTCTATAGAATAAATAACTATCATATGGTTTAAAAAGATTACAGTTCTATTTACGTTCTATAGACTAAATATCTATCAATCATATACTCAAAACAGGTTAAAGTTCAATTTACATTCTATAATTAAATTATAGTTATATTGTCAAAACAAGTTGCAGTTATTTAATAGCATGTCTCCCCCTCGCGGGTTTGAAAAATCATAAAAGATTTAAAAGTGAGGCTATGAACTCACCTGTATAATACAGCTTGAGGATGATCAAGTATACAATCACAAAGCACACAGTACATCAAATACCTAAGCAATTAAGTACGTTTCAGTATATGCGTAAATAATAAATGCATGCAGTCTATTTGGTCATACGCTTATTCGTGTCATTAATATATCACAATATATTTAATTATTAAATATACTGTTACGAAGATGGTTAAGTGTGCCTGTTGCTCATCTACTGTTTCCATGTATTCTCGTTGTTTATAAAATGTACATGACATTATAGTCTTTAAAATAAATTATTAATTTTATTAAATAATTTATTAGACTCAAAAATAATAAATCAATTATTATTAATTAAATCCTAATTTATAACATGTTTGATAAAATATACTATTTTTATTCTAAAACTTATTAATGTGGTTTTTGTGTACCAACAGTGGCTATTTTATAAAGAAAGTGGGAATAATATGAAAACAATGGCTAGGTTAGTCTAGCAGTGGTATCTGATTAGCTAGCAGTGGGAACTGTTAAGCTTAACAGTGGAAACTGTAAAGCTAACAGTGGGAACTGTTAGGCTATCAGTGGGAACCTTTTGGTAGTTTAATACTAATGGTGGTAAGTTAGTTTGTATGATATTAACGGTGGTAACATATAGAGGTCAGTAGGTACTAAATAACTAACGGTAGGAAGATTACAACTAACGGTGGGTAAACTACGTGCATGTCTATATTACATCATAAGCATACCCCTAAGCTATAACCTCGTAAGCTAACGCATCCTTGTCGTCATCAGCAACCCCAAACGCCCTCTAAAGTCAGCCAGCAGTCCCAAACGCTCCCTTATCAGCATGCATGTTATCAGCAGTCCCAAACGCCCTCTTAAAATCAATCAGCAGTCCCAAACGCCCCCTTATCAGCAGATCCAAACACCCCCGATGTTACTCGTTGTAGATCTTAACCCCAAACGCCCTGCATGTCGCTCCCGACAGCAGATCTAAATAGATCCGTATGGATCTATGCTAATCCGATGCACCCTCATGTATTCTACTGCCCAAACCAAACACCCCTTTGTGTTGTTTGTTAAACAGCAGATCCAAACGCCCTAGAAGGGTTTGTGAATGCAGAAACAAACACCCCTTAAGGAGTAGACAGTGGCGGCAGCCATTCTGTTGGTGAAGGTGGTGGTCAAGACGATGGAGAAGCACGAATGGATGACCATGGTGGTCGTGGTCGTGGTGTAGGGTGACCTTGGGTGGCGGTTGTGACGGGTTTCAGATCTGGTGGTGGTTGGACGAAGGGACCTTGGCTGGTGGATCTATGGTGGCCTCAAAAGTGGGTGGCGGCTTACGGTTAGGAGGCAGCAAAAGGGTTGATGTTGGTGATGGAGGATGGGTTGAAGGTGGCGGCTACAAGGTGGATGACCACAAACAGTGGCGGCTGCGTGGCTGGTGACAACGGCTGGTGATGATGGTGTCGTGATGATGATGGGATGGTGGCTGGTGGCCACGGCTGATGAATAGTGGCGGCTGGAGTATAGATCCGAGGCAAAAGCCCCCAATGATATAATAACCATGGCGGCTAGATTAACATGTAGGTGGTGGTGATGCATGTTGACAATGGCGGTGGCATGGAGGGCAGTCATGGTGACGGCCAATTTATGGTGGCTGCCATTTTAGAGTGAGAGAGGAGAAGTGGAGGCTAGGGTTAGTGTGTGTTAGGGTTAGGGGTAAGTGAAAGATATGAAACCCTAAAACACATATATACCCATTGAAAGATATAAAACCCATTTGCCAAGATCCTTATAGTTTGCAATTATTTTGCAAGGGCTTAATGTGTAACATTTGTTATACGTTTATTAATAAACGGTTCGGGTCACGTTCGTGGTTTGTGTATTTTGATTCATCTTACGAGCATTGCGTAATTGATCAAAAAATCAGTTTTCCAATAAAATGGAGTATTTATATGACGTATAAATACGAAGAACGTGTTTGTTTATTTACACGACAAGTATTTTTCATTTATCGTTTTTATAACGTGAGTATCGTTTTAATAGAAATACTTCTCGTTTAATCTCTCCGTAGATAAATGTAATAATAAACAATTTAATCAAATCGTTTATCACGTATCTCTCGACAATAATTTATGAAATTAAATTATTGAATTGTCGGTACGCGGGTTGTATGACTTTTGTCAAATTTTCAATTCCGATGATTTTTGTATGGTTCAAAAAGGGTTTTGAAGCATACTTCATTATTATCTAACGAACGAAAAAACTCGGGTTTTACACCATCCACATGCCATCTTGAGTTTCGTCCTCGAAACTCGATTACTATTACTAGGTTAAGAAATGATCTAGGATCATTGAGTAGACTTTTATTACATTGTTCTCTTGTTAAAATCATGGATTTTACAAGAACGAACCAAAGTTTGGCATGATCGTAAATTACGACAAAGAAAAGAATTCAAAAAAGGATACAAAGTACTTCTCTTTATCTCGAAATATAAATTCAAGCAACCTAAGCTTACTTCGAGATGGACTGGACCTTATCTAGTGAAACACCAATATACATTCGGATATGTTGAATTATACGGTCAAAACAATAGAACCTTTATAGTCAATGGGCATAGACTTAAGCTCTACCATGAAGAATAACACTGTAATGAAATCGAAGGAGAAGAAATTCCTTTCTTCTTAAAATAGATCCGAGTAGCCGAGCCTGGCTGAAGACTCTAAACTTAGCGCTATTCGAAAGGCAATCTATATCTTATCCCCACCTTTCAACTTAAGTATGGAGGAGGACCTGTAAATACATAAAACCGTCCTTGTATATATTGCATGTGTTTTGTTTTGTTCTATAGCATGCAGGGAAATAGCAAATTAGAGCTCTAAGCTGGATTCATCTCTCGAAGTCCTGCAATTTTCTACTAAGCCCCGGGAAGTTCTCGTTTCCCTTTGCATTTTTCCTATTTTTAATATTTTATCAGTTATTACCTCGAGGACGATGTTCAACTTAAGTGTGGAGGATATGACAAATAGAAAAAATGAAAATAAATATAAGAAATTTCTCCACATGAAAATCTTTTTGAAAAACAATAAAAATATATATGTTTGTAAATAAATAAGTTTTTAGCAAAGCAAAATCTCATTGATTGACATTATAATTTAGCACAAAAATCCATTTCCCAAATATGTAAGAAAAACTTAGCCTTATATTTCTCTATTTTGTGTGAAAGCCGATAATCTAGTATGCTTCAGAATTTGTGCTTGATCATCATTTACTAAATCGCAGTGAGGTTAATTTATAGATATTTTCGAAAGGAAGCAAAATAAAATCACCCTTATATCATTTTAGTTAAGCTACACTGGCTTACTAAAATATGTGGCACTCGTATGCATATGTTATATTATCCATTGTGCCAATATCCTTATATGTTATGCCTAACCACTTGTCAAGTTATAAAAGTTTATGATGTTCTCTTAAAAAAATGTATGAAAAAGAAAGAAAAAAAATAGTCAAGTATTCTAGTATAGTTTGTTCTATGACTTTGACAAAGGCATATACCTTTTTGATCCTACACCCACATCATTTATCACGTTGCTTCTTTGAAAATTTATCTGGTGCTCACGCTGCAACGGTTATGTTTATGTGTCTTGTACAAACCTATGGTAGCTATCTGTGACAACCCTGGTTTTGAGGTTCGTCACTTAGTTTTATTTTGTGCTAGTTACGTGTCTTTACGTGTTTATGTGCTAATTGGTGCGTATAGATTGTGGTTTGGATATCGTTTCCGGTACGGGGTACCTTGTGAGTGAAACGATGTGAGATGATTTCATGTTCATGAGCTCACATGGTAGTGACTATGAAATGAGATGGTGTTATTTAGTGGTTTTACGTATACGTATATGTATTATAGAAAATCGTATTTTTACAATTTACGGTTTAGCATTTTGAGGTCTCGGATGAGGTGTTTAGTCACGGGAGTATTTTTTGGGATGGTTTTAAGTCATTTAGGACTTAAATACAAAAGTTTATTTCAAAATTTGAGATTTTTTAAAAAAGTGTATATTTTACGTCTTTTACGGTAAAACGCGTAAATTTGACTAGTTTTACGGTTTTGAGGTTTTGGAGGCTTTAGGAGCTGAAATAAATTAAGGTAAATTAAAGTAATATTAGTAGTGTATTATTAAACAATAAAAAAGAAAAAAAAAATAATATATATATATATATATATATATATATATATATATATATATATATATATATATATATATATATATATATATATATATATATATATATATATATATATATATATATATATATATATATATATATATATATATATATATATATATATATATATATATATATATATATATATATATATATATATATATATATATATATATGGGGCGGGTTTTAGGCCGACTATACACCAAAAAAAAGGAGAAAAGATTTATGGTAAGTGGTAATTGGGTTGGACAAGGATTTTTGCTATATATGGAACCCCCACACATAGATCAAACGAATTTTCATCTTCCCTGGAGTTTTTTAGTCGACAAAAAAAAGAGAAAAAAATTAGGGTTCTTCATAAAATTTAGGGGTTTTCATAAATCAAAGGTAATCTTCAATAACCCTTTTTAATTTAATTGTTTTAATGTTTTCTTTAATCATCTTATGATGGATTTAGGTTAGGGTTTAATTTAAAAATAGTAAATTAATGTTGTATTAATGGTGTTGTAATGATTATATAAATTAGGGCTTGTAATTAGTGGGATTAGGGTTAATTAATGAGGTTAATTTAATTAAATCCGTTTTTAAAAACTGGGCAGAATTTTGAGTCAATTGTTTTGATCATATTGGGAGTTCTACAAACTCTTATTTTGCGATCCAAGTATCCCTGAAAAGGTAATTGAAGTAGATTTCCAATGAAAGAAACTAGAACTAAATTGAAGGTCGGGAAGCGGGTCAAAAACAGGTTACAACAGTCGGAGATCAAAACAGTTTTGATGTCAGCCTGTTTTCTTTTTAAGTTTTGGGTTATTTGGGGTACTTAGGGTTGCATTGGGATCTTCTAACGAACATGAGAGATGGTTTATATATTATAGTAAGTATCTGCATTGGGGTTAAGGTTATGGTTTAGGGTAAGACCCCCTAATCATAACAAACATTTTGGATGTTTAAAATCAGTAAATCTGGAATGACAAAAGTATATATATATATATATATATCGGGGCCTTAGCAGTAGCTTCAAGGTTGGGGCAAATGGGAGGTGTTAGCTAACATATTTAAGGGCATAAATATTCCCTTTACGGAGATAATGGGTGTGTTTAGGTGGGTGTTTGGCTTATAGTTTGGAGACCTAAAACTGGGAGTGTTTTTGATAAAATGTTAACGGGATGTGTTATGAAGTAAAACGAGTTAAGGGCTTTATAGAGGGGTGTAATGGGATGATTAGAGCATATATATGAGGTATATATATGGGAGAAGGTTAGATGTCCATCATAGGTTGATGAGCCATTTTAGTGTTTGGTTCATGTTTTGATTATATGTTTTTGGTTGTTAGTTTTTTTGCTAGTGCGCGGATGTTTGGGGAAGCTCAATCAGGTGAGTTTCATAGTCCCATATTTGCTATTGTTTTTTACTTCCAGATGGGATGGAAGAGACATTGTTTTTGTTTTGTTATTTATAAATTATGTTGTGAATGGTTTGGCGTTGGTAATGGACTTATGTGTGCATACTTATATGATTAACTGCTAGTTGATTCGTGATTGTTTATGTTTTGACTTGGTACCAAGGGGTTGTTGACAAGGCGGGGCCTTGGGGAGGTACATAGATGTGTGAGCATCTATGGGACCATAGTGTTTGGTAAGTCTGGGAGCCTTGGATTGGGATTTGGTTCATAGGTGTTTGGATGCCTATGTGAGTATGGTGTTTGGTATGGCTGGGAGCCTGAGTTTTGGTTTGATTATTTAAATCTTGAATGTTAGTTTGTTAATGCATATTAGTATCACATCGTCCATATCTTTTTAACTTTTGGTTGTTACTCACAGCTTATGGTATGATTTTGGCGTTTGAGTCTAAACCTATGAATCTCACCAACTTTATGTTGACGTGTTTTAGTGTCTCTTTCAGGTGATATTATGGTTAAGCTAGAGGACATAAGTGGCTAGGATTTGGAGAGCGTATGAAATGCATTTAGAAGGAGATCCCCGTTCCTTCTTAGTTTACATTTATGTTTTTTTAATAAGTGATACTATTTGGCACCTATATGTTTGTTTTGGTTTTGTTATTTGTTTGTCTTGGGTAAGAGGTTGGACTGTTACCTACTTACCTAGACTCCTGCATTGTTGAGATATTGTCATGACTTTTGTGTCACCATTTTATGACATTTCTTATTTCATATAGTTATCTCTATAGACACGCCATGTTGTGATGATATCCATACGTCGCGTCCCATATTCCGCCATGGTGGGGTGTGACAGAATGGTATCAGAGACAATGGTTATAGAGAATTAGGTTGCCTAGTCGCGTAGCCTAGTCTATAGCTTAAGGGTCCCAGCATATAGGCGTCATAGGAGTATGTGTGCATTTTATTATAATTGATGTGTTTGGATGTTATTTATTGTGATGTTTTGACTAGTATGAATTGAACCATAGTAAGTTCATACTTAGCCACATGTTATTTTCTTTTCGGATTGTGACTAGTGCGGGTTGAACTATAATCATCCATGCTAGTCATTGTCGTATTTTGCTTAAATTGTACATTATAGTACATAATTTGATACATGGTAGTTTCTATCTTTTGTTGGGTTATTTTATGTACCCGAGAGATATTATTTTCTTTTGATGTTTAAGTCATGTTCCCTAAGGATCGTGTGGTGGTTCGAGTTATTAGGAGTAGGTGGGCATGAAGGATTTTATGTTGTTTCCACTCTTATGGGCGACATGACTTATAACTGATTATTTTTTCATTTTGGATTTAGTCTAGGCTGTTTTAGCTAGACTATGGATTTCTGTATTCCAAGAGTTTTATTATGTTATTTTTATAGATGGAGTTTTGGACCTTATTGGTTATGTGGTTATGATCTTATGTGAGTAGATGGATTTATGTGTTATATGTTGTATTGATTCTTATAAGTGTCATCATAGGAGGGAGTGCATTGGGGAAAGGGTAATTGTATAAGGATGGTGGCCAACATAGTTATACAAGTACCACAACTTCAATGGGTTCTCAAGTATGATTGCATGAAAGAGGGTTAGTACATGCTTGTATATGATGAGATGTAGAATTTGGGTATACGTATAATATATGGGTTTATGTAATGGTTGCCTATGATATGGCTATTATTCTTTTTGTGTTATATGTTTTGGGTTATAGTTGTGTTGTGTGATTATGGGGTCACACGATATGGTTTGGTTTTGGAGGTGGGATTTATGCCTTGTTGTGGCACGGTGAGATGGTGATTACTCGTATGGAAAAAACGAGCGTATAAAGCGATTGATTGACTTGACATGTATGATAACGAGTATGTTTGGGAGATTCGATAGGTATACATATGCGGATGTATATATACCAATAGAAGTTATGTTATGATTTACGGTCGTTCAGTAGTTATTATAACTTGAACGTACCTAGTACTCTCTTGTGTTTAAACAATTTATTAGAGCTCGAGTTTGGGGGAGTTTCAACGACGTGTTGAATCTTTTGAAGTGTGTCTTGTAGCGTATTCTTTGAGTTTCGTATTTCACGTGTACGTTTTAAAATGGTGTTCTTGGTTTTAAGTATATTGAAATAACTTGGGATTTCTTTTGAAATAATGAAATCTTTTGTATTAAGGTCTTACATTTCTTTTGGTCGGTATATATTGAGAAAAAGGGGGTCTTGGAAATCTATTATAGGGTTAGATAGTTGGTTGTATTCCGGTAAAATAAGGGTAAGGTGTTGGAGTCGTGTTTGAAACAAGGTCCAAACAGAAAGATTTTTTTTAATCAACACTTATTTATTTCAAACTCTAAAAGACTTTCTTTAAAATAAAGCGAAGTAAAATTTCTTTCTACTTACATAGTTATATATAATTGGGTTCTTAACCGATTCACGTCATTTATAATTATTAATACAAGGTTAAATTGAGTTTATGAAGGATTTCACATACAATTTTATCTTTCATTAATATAAAACTGTTTGGTCATAACTTGTTCGTTTTTAGAGGTTTTTGAGTGATTCAAAAGCCAAAAATCTATGTACTCGGAACGTAATTTTCAAATATTCAGAATGTATAGTCATGGGAGGTCAGTGGACTGGCCGAAATTATTGTACAAGTGGTCGGTTAAAGGTTGAGTTTTTGAATAGTAGTTTATTTTTATGATTTGGGATGCACGGATACCTAGTCTTTGAGTCGAGTTTTGAGTTGTCAAGAGTGTTGTTTGTAGATTGTTTGAGTCACATAGATGTGGGAGGTAAAATATATATATATATATATATGTATATATATTCTTTTGGAAAAGTCGATCTTTTGCACCGGTTTAAATAATATGTCACGGGGCGTAATATGTTTTGGTTGCCATTGGGTGTTTCTTGGATTATTTTTCGTCGTCATGGGTCATTTTGAATTGATACATGTTTTGGGTTTGAGTTTTTCTTTTGAGTCTCATGGTTTTTGACATGTTTTAACTGGTGCACGTGAAATGTCGTTAGTTATCCGTGGGTTTGATTCGTTGATCATATCTGATGGATTCAGGATGTAGTTTTGGTTTCGTATTGTTCGGGAGCGTTGAGGTAGTCATATGAAAGACTTGGTCGCGTCTACACGCTTAAGTAGGTGACCATGAGAGAACGGTCCGGAATACCCTTAGTGGGGAGGAAAGAAGTTCGTAGACGAACTAATGTGGTCATGAGGTCTCTTAGGAGTACCAAGGAGATGAATAGAGATTTGTGGGATACTAGCACAAGTAACGCGCCATAGAGAGTGTTGGAAGGGGATACAATACCTCAAAGGTATTTATGATTGTTCGTAGGGCATGTAAGTTTTCTGAAAAATTTCCTGAAATTTCGTAGGTTTGCCTATTACTGTGAGGTAGAACCATAAATAGAGCAAGTAGGGGAGGTGAGAGGAGTTGTAGTTAGTGCCTTTCCCAGGCAAATCATTGATGGAGTGATTTAAAAACAAGAGCTGTTAGAAATTGCAAGGAATGTCGGATAAAAGTTGAGTTGCTTGTAGATTGGATGTGGAAAGAGGTTGAGTGGTCCGATGAGAAGAAGTACCGGTCTTTTAAGATGCGTGTAGAATTTTGCAAGTAGAACGAGGTAGGAATTTATTCGTATTGCCGCTAAGAGAGGGTGCAAGGAGGACATAGTTGAAACTGCTAAGGATGTTGTATGAACGCTTTGGGTTTACGGT